>BLLK01000029.1:0-600000 GCA_021927905.1 Chaetoceros tenuissimus | reverse complement strand
CGATGTGTTCAGACAGTTCGGCAGCATTCTTATTCCTGTAGAGTTAAGCACTTTTTCAATAACAAGAACGAAGTTACGTTCATGGTATCTCAGAAAGTCCTAGTTGATAATGAAGCCAGTCATGGTATTGTTAACACACCAATGTTTCAACCAATAAACTAAATTGGTATGTTATGAAACAAAACATTCTATTTTACAATAATTTATTGGTTTCTTATATTTGCTTCGAGGAACAGACGAGCCATTTCCATTTTGTCAGCTTCTTCAACAGTCAGTGTAGGGGTTAACGTCCAAACCTCCAAATTCACAATCTCGAACCCAGATCCAGGGGTGTCTGAATGGCAGAGTGAGGGATTATTAAATGTTGCGCAAGGATTTGATTCTCCATTTAAAATGTCTGATTCGATCAGCAATCCGAATCCATCATGGTCACTATTTGCAATTGAACCACCACCAAGAGCTATTTTATCTTCATCGCAGAGTTGTGTCAAATAATTGGAGCCTGTCCACGAAAAGACTTCAATATCATTTTCAAGACGCGCTTGATCCAAAGCGGATGTGCACAAAGTTTTCCTACTATTTTTCATACGCCATAAGAATGCTTCCCCAGAGCCATAAAAGCCAGCATCGGTTCTTCGCCTTCCGTTCAAATAATGAGTTGCAAATTAATTAGCCTCCAAACTCAAATAATCAATAATATTGTATAAAAGAGTAGGCCTAACTTACCATGGACTTGAAGTGAATGACCCAAAAACTTCCCCTTCGGTAGTTTCCAATGCTATGATGGTATGAGTTGAACCTCTAGTATTCTGTAAGAGCGAAATAAGAGAGGCCCCATCCCTAGTGCCGTACAAGTGTTAGACAAGATTCATCAAAGAGTATTCATTCGATAGAATTAAGGTGTCTGATAGATTGGTTCTTACCGAATCATGGAGTATTTCATGTAGAAGTTTTGGTCTGACACAGAGTAAGGGAGAAAATCATTCAAACTTTCCATTAATGGAGGAGCTGCGGAAAGACATTTGTTAAAATATGGTTGTGCAGATCACACCGTGTAATGAAAAGGAGATACTTACATAGTACATGTGGCATTGATGCAATGTCATCAGCTGAGGTTCCAAGAATTGTGAAATTTAAGGTAAATTCATTGGCTATTTCGCCTTCTGTCAATGCATTCCATGTGTCGTATCTTTCAGCAGTTATGTCATAAGGGTAATCCTCGTCGTCGTCATTGTTATCCATGAGAGATTGAAGTTGTTCCATGTTTCTCCTATTAGTAGTGACATCCTCAGAAGCGCAATGACGAATTTTCCATTGTTCTCCAATTTGCTCTGTGCGATTAGAATAGGAAAAGCAATCCTCAGTAAGTTTTTCAACATCTTCTAGTCTGCTCATGGATTCAACTACGTAAGAGCTGTCTAGATCTGCAACTTCTAGACCCCAACCACAATCACTCCCTTCTGATGCTTTTCTTATCATAGTAGGTGGAGCTAGAGAGTCCAGTCCGTCTTCGGGTAGCCCAACACTGAGATTCATTGAATCTTCCTGTGACACAATTGTTTCAAGAACATCGATTTGGGCTATAAGAGAATATAGATAATTTTCTGTTAGTCATGTTCCAATTGTAAATGTCAACACAAATATTCAACATGACTTACATGCAATGGAACCAGACCTTTGCATGATTTTTGGTTTTGTCAAACTCGTTCGGACGCCAGTATTTCCAAAGTCTAATTTGGAGGGGAAAAGTCGTGTATCTCTACGAGGTGGCAAAGCTCCGTCTGAGAAGCCACGCTTCACCAATTTAGGTCTAGGGATTGGGCTAGGATTACGTGCTGGTCTCATTGGATGACCAAATCGAAATGATTCTTTCGAAGTTACTGATTCGGTCACTGAGTTTGTGTCGCCATCATTTCTGCTGTTTTCAGAGTTAAGATTATGAGAAGAGGAAGTGGTTGAGTAACTTGATTTTCTTTGATTTTCAACTTCTCTTCTCGTAGAATTGTTGGTAAGATGATTCGAATCAACAATTGCAGATGTTAAAGATAATTTATTTGAAACGAAAGACGATTGCGAATCCCCAAATGAATCAGATTTACGGATAGAAGGGAATGATATTGAAGAGTCATTGGCAGACATTATCCCTCCGTCTGAATGAATTGAATCAGCAATATCTAGAGCTAGAAATGAAGTTGAAGATGCACCTGATGTAGATTCCTTGTTTAAATCAAAGCGACGTGCAATCGGTGTCAGGTCTCCATTCTTTCTGAAACTGTGATGGTGAGCCTGAGGACTTGTGCTTTCTTGCCTTTGCCTCAGTTTTGAAGAAGTTTGCCTCTTTATCTCAATTGAGTTGTATCCATCTTTGTTGTATTGAAATGACGAAACAGGAGTAAGAGAAAACCCCTGTTTATGTGCTTTCCATAGACTTGAGTGAACTTGTGATTGACGTCTCTCTCTTACTCTAGCTTGTCTATGAGGAGTTCCAATACGAAGCTTTTTGTCACTGAGTGGTTCACTTTGTGCTCTATGGTGCGACTTTTGAATTGGTGTGATATTATTCAAGTCGACATTTTTGTTGGGAGAATTAGATGTTGAATCCTCAACGACAACAGCACCCAAATTAGATTCAAAAACTTCCACGTCATTAACAGTATTTGTATCCCAAGATAAAGCTGGCTTAGATGAATCCTCTACATTCTCTTCGAGATCGTCCAATGAACTAGCACATCCAAGAATATTAGAGGCAGTAACCTTTAACTTCCATGTACTTGGGTGAAAGAATAAATCTTTATCCGAAAGTACCTTCATCGCATTGTTTAAATCGTCTTCTTCTCCATCTTCAACCAGACTTTCCAAGAAATTGTGTTCTTGCTTCGTCAATGAACCTTTCCTACGAAGAATAAATCCTCTGAAAAGGTCTCTTGTCAATGCTATAGAATCATAGGAGAATGAATCATGAAGCTGCTGCAGCCGAGAAGTTGCTTTTCCGCCCCGTTCTTCATCTGCGCTAGAATCAAAACCACATGAAAATGTGGATTTAATTTTGGAAGTCGATGAATTCTTTGCTGATGATTGCGGCAATGGAGGTTTTCCACAAGAGAATGCTTTCATATTACAGATTATTGTAATACTTGTGATCGAGATTTTGTACAAGAGTTGTTGTTCAGTTCGTCAAAGTTCTTTTTGTTGCGTAGTAGTTTCCAGTAATATGAGAAAATTGATTACGCATATAAATAAGACCCAAGACCTCAGCAAAATACAAAATACTCGCGGCTCGGGAATTCAAAGTACAAATTGGAGTGGCTTCTATAATGAGTGTGGATACGAAGCTCTGTAGGGATGAACAATGAATAATCTGATGCAATGATTATACTCTTATCTCTTTTTGTGTTTCTGTTGCCATTAATAGTCAAGACAAGATTTCAGAAACATATTGAAGAGAATACATACGAAAATAAAATTAATGACATTATGACGTATCAGTTTGTCATAAGAGGCGGTTTTGACATCGAATTGTAAATTTAAAATTTTCATGTTACTCATAACTATTATCTGGGAGAAAAAAAACTTTAACTTTGAACATAATGATTACTTATTCCTAAATGCTTTTCGTTGCCTTAATAACGGTCTAGGCAAAGAGGGGAAAAGTTCAAAATTTTGGTTAAGAAGCTGTGAGAAACTTTGTAGAAAGTGTGTTTCATAGATATAGCAAGGCACTTACATCGAATTCTGTCCCACATATCGCATGTACAGTCGCGCTCAATTAGGCGTCCTTCAGGGGGCCAAGAAAGCTCCAGCAGTTCAGGAAAAAATGACTGTAGGTTTTCATTTGTATATGCACCTCTCATATCTTCGCTCAGTCCAGATCCAAGCAGACCAAATTGTTGAGCAATGCGAATAGCCTCAGTCGCTTCGGCTTTAGACAATAGGTGCATTGGCTTCTGATTTTCGAGTCCTCTAAATCTTTTGAGCATTTTCCCTTTAAGAAACGATGTTTCAACCTCCTCAGAATCCTTATACTGAACACGTCTTAGCTCTGTAGTAAATACGTCTTCTTCTGCCACATCCATTTCCAAAGCCTCAAGAGCGCGTCTTCTATAGTATTCATCCCGCGCTACGAGCTCTTCATCTGTGTCCACGAATTCATCATAGTCATCTGACCAATAATCGTATTCTTCATCCGGCCATGTATTTGTATCGTCGGTCTGTGATGAGGAGTCGTGAATTGCGTCTTGGTCGAAGAATGTTGAGTTTTCTGACTGGTGCCGCCAAGGAAGCCACTCGGCCTTGCTCCCATCGTAATTCGGATTTCCAAACTTTGCAAAGTTAGCCCATCGTTCGGACATGTCAGATGCCATTTCTTCATCGGCATCCTCTTTGAAGTAATCACCAAAGAAATGTGACAAGATGCGTTGAAATGCTTTGGTATGATTGCTACTAGCATTTATGCCACCTAAATCGTCATGGACCTCCTCTTGGATGGCAATATCATCATCATCATCATCATCTATTTGTAATGCCTCAAGCGCTCCTCTGTAGGCATTCATAATTTGACTAATAATAAATGTTAGAACGAAATATCTTTGACAATGTAGAATTTCGATAAAATGACGTACCTGTATGGATATTCAGGAGCTCCCGGTGCTTCTTCTTGGGCATAAGGTCCAAGTGTAGAATAATTAGAACGAATGATATCCATTGATTGGAAGACATATGGTAGTTCTGCCGTGTGGCAGCTCTTCCCCCAACATTCCTTGTATCCTGGAATATGAGTCGGTAAGCTGAAGCGATACACGTACACATTATTAGTGTGTTTGCCATTCTCTGACCTTAGGCGAGTTAGGAGCTGAGCGAAATGCCAGCTTGGGCAACGAAAAAGATAGTCTGATATGATTGCACTCATTACTGGACGATAATCAACAACAACTTTTGCAGCTTCCTTCAATGCTCTTTCTTTCATTTTGATTATTCTTTTTTCTTCGCGTGCGTTTGCCATTGCAAGAAATCTTTCTCGGAGAGAATGTCGAAACGAAGGTTTTGTGCCATCACTAGTATAATTACTTGATGTGATGGTATCATATTCTTGTTCTTGAAATCCACCAGTACTCCATGTATTCACTAATCTTCTAACACCGTCACTCCCGATAACATTGACATTTTCATCATCGCTCCCTCCAGTTTTGTTCAAAGCGAGCAAGAGCTCGTATTCCCTGTCTAACATTTCTTGATTTGCAAGATAATTTTGTTTGTTCTCCTCTTCTTCGATCTGTTTCTTTGCTAATTCTTCAGCTTCTTGTTCGATCTGACTCACTAAACCTCGATAATGTCGCAAAACTTTCGAGCTACTGTCGCGGAAGAGAGCGCCGACAAACATCCAATAGACAGGTTTAGGCATTGGAGCATTAAAAGCCGAATGAACAAACATTTCACCTTCATGCCTAGTAGTGCCTATTATCAGTGGTATATCATCTGGAATATTATGCAACATTTTCAGAGGTTGAGAGACATTCACAGCGCTCCATCGCGCAGTATCTGTGTTTATTTCTGAGCTCACACGCCACTCACTGACAAATGAATTTTGTGATTCATCTGTATCTAAACGGGGTAATCTATTTTCTTCTGAGCGGCTGAAGAATCTACTCTCTCCTGTGAGAGAAAATTTAACTTTTCGCTGCGACGTTAGTGTTGGGCCAAAGGTAAAGAAATCTCCAACTGAACGTGGTACACCCATCAAACTTGACTGTGCGCGCATAATTTCCTCGACTCGTTCAGCTCGAAGACAGGCGAGGTCTCTACAATCTACATTTCTTTTTAATGCTTCTCCAATGAAGTCAGCGACTACAACTGACCTAAATGTGTAACCGAGAGGATTACTCTGCATTATAGCCTTATGGAAAAGCGTGCCTTTTTTACAGAGGAAATTGCTGAGTTAGAAGAGTTGGAGTGAAAGTAGTTGCAAGAACAAGATACAAACCAATCATAATCAAAATTACTTCGTACCTGCCCCCTCCATAAGTAGATGTAATCCAATCATTACTATTGCAAATGTTAGAACGAAATATCTTTTACAATGTAGAATCTCGACAAAATAACGTACCTGCACCTGCACTTTCACCAAATAGTGTGATGTTATTACTGTCTCCGCCGAAAGCTTCAATATTCTTTTTTACCCAATCTAATGCTGCCCTTTGGTCCATCAGTCCAAAGTTTCCATAAAGGCCATCAGGACTGGAAACTAAGAATCCCAATGCTCCCAAACGGTAATTAATCGTCACCACAATCAAATCCCTTTCTGCTAATTTCCTTCCGTCATATTCAGGACGCCTGCCAGCGCCCTGTTGAAATGCTCCCCCGTGAAACCATAACATTACAGGCAGTTTCTTTCCGCTATTCATAAACTTTCCATGAGATCTGGCGACATGTCCAGCAGGCGTAAAGATGTTTAAATATAGGCAATCCTCGCTCATTTGTGATTCATCTGCCAAGGGATTCAACACAGGATCGGCGAGTTGATAGCAGTCAGGACCAAATTGACTAGCATCTAATTTTGAAGGATGCCAAGGAGTTGCTGCTTCAGGTGGTGCAAAACGCAATGATCCTACCGGCGGCGAAGCATAAGGTATTCCTTTCCAAGTGTCTACAGCCTGTTCACGTCTACCCTCTGCTTTACCATAACCCTGAATATTCACAGTAATTTTAGTTGGTGGTATATGAGGAACCGTTTCCTCGGGAAAGAATGCTGAGGATTTATGACTCTCGGTATCTTCATTTATACCATCCTCATTTTGACTAGACTTTGCTCTTTTCCGGCGCCTTTTTTTATAGGAATGAGGTCGTCCGTTTGCATGATAATACGTTTGACTATACTCAGAGTTATCATTACTTTGTGATGATGCTCCACCGCGTTGAATACGTTTCAGTATTTTCTCGAGTGCTGACGACTTCCTTTTTGGATTTGAAAGCTTAGGTGTCTGTTGATTTGCAGTTTCAATTGAATCAAAATCCAAATCAATTACTACTTCATCTTCAAGGTGATCTTCATCTAATGAGAAATCAAAAGAAATCCCATTGACATATATTGTGCAAGTGAAGCACAAACACATTAGGAGTATTAAAACACTGACAGTATGAATTGAATTAATCATGGTCTATGACATGTATGTGCAGATACTTCTCGTTTGCGGCAGTGTATTGAAGCTTCACGTGTTGCAACTGGTAGCTCTTCTTTTGATTGATGTACCTATTCAACTTGAATAGATGCGGTGTTATTGTGCATTAGTTATTATTCACACTTTCCATATAAAAAAGAGGTTGAGGTTGAATTGTTGAATGAAGGTTTGAAGGCTGCTGAAGTAGTGATGTGTAGAGGTGACCCAATGATGATGATGAAGGATGTCCTACAGCAAACCGAGTTTTAACGTTTTTTGTTTACCCTCACATTTTACTTTCCCATTCGAACATGGATCGCAAGTAAGGTGCATTTTATACACGTTATGAGTAAGCATGAGATAATTTAATGATAATCAATAATTACAAAAGGATAAGCAACTACTTTTGGCGTGAGTTTATTTATACTCAAGCTCCTACAATTAGTGGAATGTCAAGATAGAGACGAACAAAATCCAAAAGACACATGATCATCATACCATATCCACAGCTTTGTACGAAAGCATCCCAGCTCGTCACTTTTCGTGCATTCACTGACTTATTGTCGACATCCCTATCAAACTCTAAAAAGGCTGGAAATGAAACCAAGAAATAGATTCCGTAAAATGCACTTCCAACAGTATAAGCCATGTTGCGATCCTCGAATGAATAGTACGGGAAAGAACTGATAGTTAAAGTCTCCATAAACGCAGTGAAGTAGCTTAGAACGCAAACCGCCATGATGTACAATACTCTCCTTTGAATAGTTGGGGCAAAACTTGTCTTGATTTTTCGAAGCATGCAATTTGAGAAAACGTGATATGAACTGAAGTAAAACATGGTGGCAAAGAACATTGCGATTGGGACATTATTTAATCTTGTGCTTGGCATGGTATATTTTGCTTTCAAAACTGAGTAGAAGTAGTGTGTGTACCTTCAAAGAATGCAATGACATGATGAGTAATTAGCATGGAGATGGGAAAATGATCAGATCTTTCACCAATAATGTAAAATATTCTTACCAGTAGTTTCCAATAAATGTGTATGTGGCAAGCCAAATATTTGCCTTTGTCGCAAATCTTTCCATAATTGGTTTCTTGGAATCTGGAGAGTTTGAAAACCCAGATGGAAAGAGAATTGGTTGTAGTACACAAGGTAATGCTAGAATGAATAGGTACAAGTTGTATTCTCGTGCTGACCATTCTTCATAGAGCTGGAAAACAACTATACAACCAAACACACACATCCAAATTGGACTGTAAAAGGAATGGTACATTTCATAGGCATATTTGCTTGGTTCGGCAATAGGGTCTGGATAAAATGACGATTTTGTTGATGATGAAGGTTGTTGGATGTAAACTAGACCTGCAAGGACTGCAAACATAGTGCTAAGGATTGCTGTCATAGTGACAACTACATCAGGGCTTTCAAGAGACATTATGAAGCGTAATTGGATCTATTCTTTGAAGATGACGAAGTTGTTATGAAGACAATGTTGATTGATTTAGGTTAGTTTGCGTTTTATGTGTGGTGGTATACTCTGTTGCGGTTTGCAGCGGCCAACATGAAAGTTGAAGTAGGTCGTCATTGTCCTTCGCTTCTGTGGCTACATGATACATGATCGAGTAAAGTACGTACGTACTTAGTAGTAGTATAGTAGTACTTAGAGATACAATTACAATGAATGCCTTTTTTGCCGCAGTATCAAATACAAGTATTTAAAATTTACTACGTGAGAGTGTCTTTGTTCACTTTGTTAAAAATAAATAAACTGAAGAATAGCATTGTAAACTCTTCTTAAAGTTGCTAGTATTTGACAAAATGTAATCATGTGCAGGATTCCCAGTATATGAATATGCACTGTATGTCTTTTCTTTCGCTGGAATTAGGAACTGCTATCATCTTCATTCAAACTTGTCCTTTTATCCAAAACTTTATCAATGACTCCGAAATCTATAGCTTGTTTCACGTCCATAAAGAAGTCCCTCTCCATGACATTTTCAATAGTCTGTAAATCTTGTCCAGTGTGATGAACATATAACTTATTTAGATTCTCTCGAGTTCGTAAAATCTCTTTTGCTTGAATATCAATGTCGCTGGCCATTCCAGATGCACCTCCCGATGGTTGATGAAGCATAATTCTCGAATTAGGTAGAGCATAACGACATCCAGGACTCCCTCCTGCCAGCAACAAGGATCCCATAGAAGCAGCCTGTCCCATGCAAATAGTATGGACTTCAGGATGGATGTACTGCATTGTGTCATACATCGCTAGACCAGCAGTTACGACTCCACCAGGAGAATTGATGTACATGTACACTGGACGATCTGGGGCTTCTGCTTCCAAGAATAAAAGTTGTGCAGTAACTACGGAGGCCATCTGATCCGTGACTTGTCCGTGAACGCAGATGATTCGCTCGCGAAGTAGCCTAGAATATATATCAAAAGATCTTTCACCAGCCACAGAATTTTCTAGTACGATAGGTACCAATCCAGATAAACCTCGATTTTTCAATAGAGTTCTCTTGGAAACATTTGTGAATATCTTTGTTGCAAACATTTCGATTGAAAATAGTAAAAATCTTTATGAACAAAAGTGAAGCGAATTCAACGATGAAAGAATGAATACGATTAGATAATGAATTTTCTCACGATAGTCTACATTCAATTATGGTGACAGGTCTGAACAAAAGTTAATAGTGTTGATGTTGTTGCTGTGATGCTGTGATGATGCTCATGACTCATGAACCTTTTCGAACTGAGATCTTGTGATTTTGACATTTGTAACGGTCGATTAACGGAGTGTTTCCCCACCACTTATTTATTCCATGCAACTGACATACGCCATACGCAAAGTACACCAGAAGAGGCTAACCAACCAATCTTAATCAACAACACTACATAGATAAATCGCTATCTATCGCATGAATAATTTTCTTCTGGACAATTCTAAAAGAATGAAATGCAATACTCTGTTTATATATCTTCTGATGTCATGTATGTTACTGAGTGGAGTCAACTCCTTCTCCCAACATTCCGGTGAAAATCGAAAAGAATTTGGGAAAACTTTCAAACCTCACTTGAAAACAAAAATTGCTTCTTCTGTTGCCAAGACTGAAAGAAGAGACAAGGAAAGGTCCCATAGAGTTCATCGTGCTCTTTGTAGCAAATGTAAAAGGGTACCTGTGCTATGCGTATGTCCGTCTTTACCATCAGAACTACTCAATGTCTCAACACATATTCTTGTTTTACAACATCCGAGGGAATTCAGAAGAAAGTCCCTTTCTACTGTACCACTCCTTCCACTGATTTTGAAGAAATGTACCATTAAAGTTGGTTATAATTTTGAACCCAATCAGTTGCAGCTAGTAAACGATTTTATAGAGAAAGGGAGAAAACCTTTATTGCTCTTTCCAGGAAATGATGCTGTGTCTCTTGACGGTACTAATTTACCTAATGATAGTGATGTTGATGAGAGTAACATCGCGAAACAATTAAACAGCGAACGGTTAGAAAAGTTGAAAAGTGAGCCACAGCTCCTTATTGTTCTTGATGGTACATGGGCAGAAGCTAAAAGAATGTTAATGCAATCTCCAAACCTCGTATCAAAATGTCAACAAGTTCAATTCACTGCAGAACAGAAATCGATATATGATGTTGTTCGCCCCGAGCCAGAAAAACATTGTATATCAACATTAGAAGCATGTGCTTATGCACTTTTACTTTTGGAACCAGATGAAAGCAAAGAAAGGGCTCAATATGTGAAGGAACAGTTGGAATCCTCAATGAAGTACATGGTTCAAACCAAAATACAAATCAATGAAGAAAAGGAACCAGATCCGAGATTTGTTACTCAAGGAATGAAAATCTATGAGAAAAATAAGCGTCGATTTGAAATTAAGAGGGATCTTTTTGGTTCCTAAGTAAGTTCTATTTAAAAATCACAGAAAGAAACCTGTGTAATGCATGGAAGAAAAAGTCAAACTGTTTGACATGCTAGACGTATACGAAACTTTCTCTTTGTATACAGTAAAATGGTTGTAATCTGTTGTACATATGTTGCTGATTGTAAAGGAATAAGATTGTGGGTATTCTATCCTTATTGTGGAAACTTTCTGATGACATATCGAAAAAGAAAACTTCATGCAGACTGTAGTTGTTTGGTAAACATATTTCGTATAACACTTAACACCAATACATTTCTATGTTACAAGATTTTTCATACTTCTTATTTATACAATATTATCTGTGTTAAGTCTAACTGATGTAATTAAGCTATGATGCATTGGATGTCTAATATGCCACAGTAAATTACATTGATGAGGATGAAGATGAGGTGCAAATTGATGAGCTTGGTATGGGCTCCGTGTTTAGAGCAATTAGTTGGGCACTGAATGTAAAAAGAGGAGCAACTATCAAAGCAACTTCTCCAAGGCTCCTTTTCACCATTGAAGGGTCCAAACTACGAGAGATAGCACGATCAAACAGCAAACTATTCTTGGAAATTTGTATTTCGAAATCTCCTGACTTTGCTTAGAAGGACTTGCCTTCCATATTACTCCAAGCTGTGCGACTCATTCCAGTAGATGATGATGATACCACTCAAAAAGAAATTCACTGGACACTAATACCCTTGCTCTCATTTGTGCGTTATGGTTTCTCTCTGAAATCGTTCACATAAACAGCACGTCCAACTGTTTCAGTTCTGGAATGTGTTTGAGGCTAGTCTTTGTAGATAATGGACGATGTTGGTAAGTCGCTCGCTAACTTTGTTGATAGATGTATAATACTGCTCGTGATTGAACTGATGATAATAAGGTACCTTGCTCATGTACATTTAATATTTCAGTGGATGCTTGTTGTCAGCCTCAGAAGGAATCAACTCGAGAATTGAAAGTTATTTTGCTATAAATCCCAAGTATGAAAAAGAGTTTTATTAAAAAGGAGCGCAATTTTTCCATCGTTCAACTTTTATGTTATGTTTCTTCGGTTATCATAAAACTTATGGTGTTGCTCTCACTGGTGATGCCTTTTCCTTTCGTTGGAGAGACTGAATCAAACTGCGAAAAATTTGAAAGGCTTACCCTCACCATCTCTTTGCAGCTACATGAAACATCATGTGTGCGTATTTATTACAAAAAAGTCGGCGCGTACTATTTCACGATCCCTTTTGATTATATTTGAATCATGAAGAAGGTTCCTACTCCTAATTCAAGTAGCTTCGAGTACAAGTACATCCAGCAATGTCTTTGGTATGGTGATTGAAGAACCAAAAAATGGTTTCAATTTCATTTGGGTGGAAGTATCGATTTTGAGTCAATGTCATCAACAGGCAAACCCTCCCAGCTTTTGAGGACAAAAAGAAAACCATTAAGGCTAGTATCATTCTGTAGTAATTTGTATCTACCTATCGTATATCATCCAATGCAAAGGTGAGTATTTAGACGACAATACGAAGCTACTTCACTACATCTCGCTACCCCTTATCCTTATTCAAACAAGATCACTTTATCATTGAAAGGATCTAGAAAGCTGGTGAAGATAGATAAGATTATTGCTGACATTCCAAATCACCAAAGATTGGTAACGAAGTATTGAGGGTCAAGAAATCAAAGGCTCGTGTGCTCAAGATGAGTAAAGAGTAGTGATAAAGTAAAATGCTCCAAGAGCTAAAAGAAAGAGCAAAATGTAAAAGGATTGTCTGAGATGCGCTATTCAAGACTCTATTTTTATTTTCTTGGAAGAAAAAGAGTAGGAGTTCGTAGGCCGTGATGTCTTGAACCAGTGAATACATCAACCTGTAAAGGTGTCGTTTCTTTGACTTTGCTCATGATAGTCTCACCCAGTGTTGTCAAGAGACAAGCGGTAATAACTTCAAATCAAAGAATATTGCTGCAAGCTTTCCAGCTACTTTGTATAATTTGTGATGGTCGATCGCCGTAATTTATATCCCTGACTTTTCATTGTATCATCACTTTCATTCCCTTGCTTCACAATTGTAGATTCAGATCCTCTACTAGCTTTCATGATCTCAGGAGTTGTAGGAATAGGTGGGGTAATCTTTGTAAAGCTGTCTACCATAGGTAAAGTTGACAATCCCTTTAATTCCAGTTCGGCGAGAGCAGATAACTTTCGTTCATTGTTACCCTTATATCCTTCAAAAACATACTTGTTACACATAAACTTTGCGTCTGTACTGAAGGTCACATCAAAAGTCAGGTCTCCATTTGAACTTGCTGATAACAAATTTGGAGCCTCAATCAGGACAGCATTTTCTCCCTCATCGATGATTGCTGTTCCACGTAAAAGTATAATCTTCCCACAGTCGTAGAATTGCATCTTCTTGTTGAGTGGATCAACTGAGTATAAAGTCATATCATTCACCATACTGCGAAGCTGATCCCTGGATTTGTACCCATTAGTTGACAAAATATTCTCTGATAGTCTACGTCCACATACTTCCCATAGATTCGATTCTAGCTTGCTGTTTGATCTTGCTATCTCTCGTAGTTTGGACCCTTCAATGGTGAAAAGGAGCCCTGGAGAAGTCGCTTTGATAGTTGCTCCTCTTTTTACATTAAGTGCCCAACTAATTTCTCCAAACACGGAGCCCATACCAAGCTCATCAATTTGCACCTCGTCTTCATCCTCATCAATGTAATTTACTGTAACAGTTCCTCTCGCTAAAACAAACACGTTGTCAGATCTTTCATTCTGTTTGACCAGTACATCTCCCCGATTAAAAACAGCATCCTCAAAAGAAGAAGCAATTGCCAAAAGTTCGGGCTTTGGGATCATATCCATCCATGGTATTGATTTCAGTATGTCTAAATTTCTTGTGAGTAGAATATCCTACAAATATGCAATGCAAAAAGTATTGGAATATCTTCTTACCAATTTTGTTTGGCATACTGATGATTGGAGGGTGATATGTCAGTCTTTTCATTTGGTATTCTACATACCCTTTCAGCTGACTTGATTCCTGAGAATCTAGAAGACCTTCCATTTGCAAATCTGAGATTGTATTTCTTTGTGTATTCAAAACAATACGGGAAGCAAGAGTTGTTGTAATGCTTGCCGCTATCTCATGATATAATCGTTGAACATCAAGGAGGGATGCATGAACGTCTTTCAGATCACGCTGAAGTGAAAGAATGGTCAGTGAAATATCTTCATCTTCGTTTTGATGTTCAATATTTTTAATTGCTGAAAGAGCCTCTTCTCTTGCTACTTTGAATCCTGATGCAATTTCGTAACCGTTCTTCATTTGGGAAAAGAGCACGCGGCGCTGATACCATTGCTTCCAACCTTCTGTACCCAAGAGTGTATTTGGCTCATTCAAAGCTGCAGTTTTTGCTTTTGTAAATTTCTGTGCCACTCTGGCAAGACGAAGAAGACGAAAGAGACGCAGAAAACGAAGAGTTCGTAATGATTTTGAAAAGTCTGAGAAGTTACCAAGAAGATCTGTAGCACTCAACAATAGAAGGTCCAACATTACGGTTATCACATCGATAGCAATATAAGGGTCAACAGCAAACGGATTCCAGTCCATGCCTATTAAACAGTAGAATCTCAGAGCCAATTCTAACGCGAAAATAATTGTTGTTGTGTTCTCAATAATGTAAAATGCAACAGATTCTGGATCCAGGGTGAAGGGTAATATGCATGAAGAGGACACAAGTAGCAACACTATGATCAGAACAGGAATGGAATCAAGCAAATTAAGGATCCTAACCTTTTGCTTATCTGTTTCAGATGAAGAAGCAGATGCAACAAGGCGATCAGTCCCCTTGTCCAAAGTTGAGCCTAGTCTAATCAATTTCTCATAGGTCTTCCATTCGTCAAGACTATAATTGTTGTCCATCGCAGAGTCAGTATGATGAATGAGGTATCTGACTGATTCATGCGAAAGAAGTCCATTCTAGTGTGAAAATGTAAGTATCGGTTCAACGGAAGAAATCATAGGGCTGTAAGTTGAACGAATTCAGCATCTTACCTGAAATTGCTTCCAATAGCTTCGTTTCGTAATCATCAACACTCTTCTACATATTTCTTCTCGTCCTAGTTTTCGATGATTATCGGTACCCGGCAAATTCCCATTAGCGTTAACATTTTCATGATCCACGTCGAAGTAATACTTTCGAGCTTCGTCCCAAATCGTACTATCGAAAAGATGATCAGCTTTGAGCATAGCCTCCTGTTTCTGACCACATTTGTAAAGTGTAGCCATGGCTTGATCAAACACAAGCTGTTTCGAAGGACTAATTGAATCTAATTCTAGGAAGGAAATAAGTTGTGGCATGGTCACTGCATTTAGAAAAATGGTCATCACCACCATACCACTGGTGTAAAACATAACAACTTCTCTAACCGGTTCACAAATTGAAGTATTGAAAACCAGCATGGCTAAACTCAGGCCTACTGCTCCTCTGAGTCCAGCCCAAACTGCTACAATCTGATCTTTGAATTCAAGTTTGTAACCTAGCCACTTGAGAACAAGATACACCGAGAAAATAACTAACGCTCGAATCACAAGTGAAACTAGGTAGATTATCATCATATTTCCAAATTCAGCCAAAGGAAACATGGGAAGTTTATATCCAATGACAATACCCGCCACGACAAAGATAAGAGTATTTCCAATGTATCCAAGACATTGCCAAAACTCTTCGAGAAAATGAAATACTTCGGGGCTAATCGAGGTAGAACCTACTTGTCCAAAGTAGAGTCCAAGACAGACCACTGCAAGTACTCCAGATATATGGAGGAAGTACTCGGCAATAAAGAAGCATAAATAAGCTCCAGAAAGAGTTATTGTAATCTCTGTCAATGAGTCATTGAACACCAAACGAAGCCACTGTACAATTATAAAACCAAAGCTTACTCCAAAGATTGCACCACCAACACTCATTTTCAAGAAAGTGACAAGATAGTCTCCTATACTTTGCGAATCATCACCCTCAACAATTTTTACAAGAATAGTATACATTACTAGTGCAGTACCATCGTTTAAAAGACTTTCCCCTTCAATATTTACGGCAAGAGATGCTTTACAACCAAGTTCTTTCAGCAGCGAAACCACTGCTACTGGATCTGTAGCTGACATGATACAGCCGAGCAACAAGGCAGCGCCATATGACCAAGAGTTTTGTGAACAATCCGATGCAACCAGCTCATCTTGAAATCTACTCGTTTCGTTTAGTAACCAATACAAAACAAATCCAGTAAGACTAGATGAAAGAAGAAGTCCGGGGCCAGCTAAGCAGCATATGTAAACTTTAGCTTGTGAGAAAAGATGCCACTCAATTGATGCTGCAGACTCAAAAACCAAAGGAGGTAAGAAAACGTGCAACAGCAAGTGTGGATCAAAATTGCCCAGCATATTTATCGATTCTCTCAAAGCATCATTCCAAGTCTCTATTCTGAGTAGAAACCCAAACAATGTTCCAATAAGTAGTAATGTTAGAGTGTAAGGGATCGGTAAAGCTTTAGTAGTTTGTCGAATAAGAGCACCCAACGCCAAGATAAAGAAAGGAGCTAGGATTACAATTTCTACATGAGCTTTCTCCGTCATAATGATTCTCAATTCTCAATTCTCAACAGTCCTCTCTTCTACTAGAAGGAAGGAGCAATGCAGACCGAGTAATAGAAGGACACTTGCAAAATCTAATTGAGCTTACTTCAATTTCGAATTGCAGAAGAACGGGTATCAACAGAATTCCAGAATGTTCAACCTCTGTATCTCCTTCTTTAGGATGGCCTATTTTAGAAGCTTACTCAAACCAAGTTGACAAATTGAATGTTTCAAATTATTAAATCAAGTTTCGAATTCAATTAGAATAAATTCCAATGATCTTCTACCAATGGAGGACTACCTCTCTCTCTTCCTACCAAACCGTACGTTCTTTTTTCCTCCTCAATTCGATTCTTTCCATATCTTTTTCTACTTTATTCATGGTAATCAGAATAGGTTTTGATCTCCATTTCAGAACCGTAGGTCTAAGTACTTACGAGTAATAAGTACGTACGTACTTACATACTGACAGCAATTTTTAAACTTTTGAATGCAAAAATATATTGAATGAGATGAATGGCAAATGATCTCATTTAACTTTGTATCCTGAACATCTATCTATAGACTTGCATTATGCCCTCTCTTCATGTTTTCAATCGCCGTACAATATTTGCAGGAGATGATTTGCAGCCGACTGTATGGATGAACTCATCGTTTAGAGTTTTCCAATGTGTTCTCTTGCTCATTCCTTTAGTAGTACACAACTACTATGAAACTCGATTTTTCGTGAAACATGCTCTTGAGAACCAACATAATCAACCGGATTCACCAACGATACCTTACTTTTCATATCTTTTCGGAGGTTCCATTTATCCAAATGAATGCAGCTCTGGAGCACATTATTTTCCATTGTTACAATCTGTATATCAAGCGAGCACATTGTTCCATATAACAATCTCGCTAGTTTTTGAGCTGATCATATACAAAATTTCAGGTTTAGGAACTCCAACTCAACCGCATTCAAGACTTTCCTTGGGAAAAGTAATAGAAAAGAAGTGGATTTGGCTCAGTATAGTGGGAAACGTGCTCGTCTGCGTTTTCGCAGCAATGTCACTCAAGTACATGAATGATTATTCCACATGTCGTGAATCAATTGAGGAGCAAAAGGACTATTATACAGACAATGATTATCTACTTTTTGGTATCACTCTGTGGCTTATTGTTTTTATTCTTCTCTTTCTCTCACAATTACTAGAGGGGATTGTTTCAGCCATTGCTTTGGGATCATTCCTGCGTAAAGAAAAGGCATTTGCATTTATTACTCAGAATTACTACGATATGAATGGTCCAGACCTAGATACATCTGTGCACGAACATGCACTGATGGGTTCTAGGTACAATGCTCATCATCATGAACTTGCTGAAGAGATGTGGTCTAATCGGTGTCGAAATTTTTGTAAATGTGCTGCGTTTTCGACATGCTATTTGTTTGGAGGACGTGAGCTAGTGGATGGAGTTGTTGGCGACTATGGTCAGATTTCTCGCGCACTAGCTGACTATTTTGAAGATGGAGGAGTCCTTGACTTGGTACCATCTGATCTGGCTGCTGGCTTCTTTATGCTCCAGAGAGTTCAAAGACAACGCGTTCTAGAAGCAAGACAAAAAATAGATGAAGAAATGAAGCAAGGAAGAGATATCGGAGATCTGCTTAGGACTTCTAGTTCGTCAACAGTTGGGTCAGATATGCATAATTTTTCTTTGAACCACGATGAAAGAAAGATTACTTCTGCTCTTGATGACGATTTCAACCATTCGCAACATTCCTCTTCGTTATTTACAGAAAGAGTACAAGATGACTTCAATTATACCATGAGTCATCCAATGGATGATATGTTAACCTCAGTGCTGCACCCCATGCCTTATTCAAGAACAATTTTGCTGCCAAATGGTAATCAGAGCAATTACGACTACAATGGTATTAGTCCAAAAAATACTTCAGCCTTGATGCTGAGGAAGAAATCATCTAGGAGTGTCAATGATAGTAGACATTGGTACGAGGCCCAGGAAAGAAAAGTGTTTGATCGTGATAATGAGATTGATAGAAACATAATTGCTGAAGGTGCACGATTTGCTCGACACGCATTATCAATATACACGTGGCTATTGTACTTTTATATGCATCCATTTTCTAGTATCCCATATTTGCTGGGATCTCGTGTAAAGGATTGCTGTCAAAGCGCAAATGATGCTTCAAACATTAATGATTTTGATGTCCAGCGAGGAGACACCAGTTGTTGCAATACATTTGACTCCAGCACAAATGGAGATAACTGGCTACATATACACAAAAATGCCCTACTAGCACATTCTGGATTGGATAAAAGCGATCTTGTATATGCAAATTTCTCCAATAGATACAATGAAATGCCGTATTGCATAGTTATAGATCATAAATGGCAAAGTGTCGTTGTATCCATTCGTGGTACTCTCAGTGTAAGTTTTGGATCGATACAATTCTTCAATATTTTGGTCAGCCCACTCACATATATTTCGTAGCTTGAAGATTGTGTTGTAGATGTATTGGTTGATCCTGAACCTCTAGCGAATTTAGGTGACGAATTTGGTTTCGATGCATCTGATCAATATTGTCATTCCGGAGTAGTGGCTTGCGTCAAAAATATTATGCGCGATTTACAAAGGTATGAGAGTATGCTTTTTTATCACAATCATAACGTTTCCAGTTTATTTCTAACATTATTTCTTATCGATAGACACAATCTTCTCGACACATTAATGTCAGGCGTTGGAGCAAAGTATGCACATTATAAACTTCGCTTTACCGGTCACAGCCTTGGAGCTGGTTGCGCAACTCTTCTTGGATACATTTTCAGACAGAGGTACCCAGATCTTAGGGTCATCGCCATAAGTCCACCAGGTGGTTTTCTCAGTTGGAGATTAGCTACTGAGTGTAATGAATTTGTTACTAGCTTTGTCCTGGATTCTGATCTTGTTCCAAGGTTATCTGTTTCAACTATGCACGTTCTTAGGAATGAAGTGCTGGATCTAATTGGAAGAATCAAAGTCCCAAAGATGAAAGTAGCTCAAACCTTTGTCTGCAATGGAGTTTGTAAAGCATCCAAAGAAGATGACGACCCAGAAAAAATTGCAGAAGAGAATGCCTCAATCCTTCACCCCAAGAATGAGGTACCTACAGAAACAGACTTTCAAAGACAAATGGAAAAGTTTCAGGAAATTCAGAGAAGAAGAAGAGAGATGAGAGGCGAAATTATGAAGCTATACCCACCTGGAAAAATCATTCATCTAGTAAAGACAGGAGAAGAATCATCAATAAAGAATCATATCACCAAGTGTATGACGTGTTGTACCAGTAATGCGGGAAATCAATACACACCCGTTTGGAGCAATAATGCAGATTTCAATGAAATAGTAGTCTCTCCGACAATGGGATTTGATCACTTCCCGAATCGTGTTTGTGTAGAATTGGAACGAGTGGCAAATTCCTTTGGAATTGACACTTCCATCGGCTCATCTGTCCAAGACAGAGAAGACGGCGAGCGTGCACGTATTACAAGCCAGAACTTGTTGTAAAAATTACCAATGTTCATGAAAGTGTGAGCATTCCATGGAAATTCTGCATATATCCGCTACCTTTCGACCCTACAAGCTTTGTGTTTCGATGCCTCTTTAGTCGTTCCATAATTTTACGTATATGCAGTACTTTCATAGATAGAGTAACTTCAAAATTGAATATTATTTAAGATCATCTTTTCGTGCATCCGTATTTTTGGGGCAGCGCCCCGATATTCCTCCTCCGCGTCATATACGTTAAAGAGCCAGTAATGCCCTATTGGAGACCTACATTTTTTTTTTGAATTTTGTCGCAGAAACGAAATTTCCAAACCTAATATCAACTCCATTTCAGAATATGCTGTATTGATAGTTTAAAATACAAATCTTCATATCTATATTAACTTGGGACAATATAGGCTTTTGGAATTGTGCTCTTGTGTGTGGAGATATAAGAGCACAAACACATTTATCGTTTTTTGCAGACTAGTCGCAGAAACTATTTAAAACAAATTCAAGCGAAATTATGCATATTGACAGGTCAATTCCTCGCTTTCTGTCACATTTAAGGTTTGAATCAATGGGATTGAAAATACATGCTATCGAAGGTATTGTACGGAACGCAGTAACCTCGACGTGTGAGCAGCGTAGCTGCGGGAGACACGACCGGCTTCTTGGAAGCATCTACGTACTCACTACAACAGTTTTTTTGGCTTGCCAATCAAAGGGGTGAAAGGCGCGGCCCCACTTTGCACCGCAACCAACTTATTCCATTTTTCCCAATGCTCCCATTTGGCCAAGGATAAGAAGACCCGGATAGTAGAAGTAGTCAAGTGTCAACTCTGTCGCTAAGTACGTATGTACCATACTATCTCCAGATAGATGTTTTCTTCTCAATTCAATTTCAGCCGGGCAGCGCATTCCTTTATCATCTCTACACTACTATGCTATTGCTCTTCATGGATCTATCACATCACACACAGCAAAGCAACAAAGAACAAAACAAACTTCTCTTCCATTGGTATACGTATTATTACAGCTTTATTTCATCTCCAACTCATATCTGACCAAAACTTGGAAAATTCAAGGCTATAGGAACTCGCTTCACCATGTTCAAAAGCAGACATACCCTAGTATCTCTTTTTGTCATCACATCATCATGGACACTGCAAATAGTTACTATATTTAGTTTACCACTTTGTCAATCATTTTCAACTAGCTCATTCCTTTCATCTAGAAGTAGCCATCTTTTGAATCATGGTTTTAGCAGGAGTTACTCATCATCTAGGACAATCGTATCCTTTAGAAATCGTCATAGCTCAGAAAGCAAATCAAGCAGTTTCCTACTAGGTCTAAGACCATTCAGGAAAAAGGTCAACTCAACCAAGAACAAAACAGCAAGTAGGAGCAATGCCACAATTAACTCATCAGAGAAAGAAGAAATCAAGACGAAAAACGAGACTCAAACTTCAACTAAGAACCATTCTCAGTCTTTGAAAGACGAACAAAATCAAAACACAACAATCATTACACAAAACAATGCAACTCTTGCAGATTCATCTCGTAACGTGACTTCCTCGGAAATGAATAGTACACAACCACCCCCAGCTCCACCAAAGAAGAAGGGAGGATCAAATCTATTGGCAGAAACTATTTCTCAATCTTTTCACTTCTTTGATGACAAACAGAATCTACCAAAGTACAAAGCTCCAAAAAAGAGAGTGACGAATAACTTGAAAGATGATACACAAGATTTGACATCCTCAATATCAAGTAATTTTCGATTTCTTGATGGCCAAGATAAAAGTGACACGGGAAAACCTAGCAAAACATCTGCAAGAACAATGACAAACGAAGCAAACATCACATCTCAAATTACAGTAGATCCAAACACTCCTTTGACATATGCGGACTTACAGTTAATTCTTACTCAGAACGGGTATGTTCGAAGAGAGGAAATTAATGCCATAGTGAACAATCCCATGAAACAAGAACAGAATGTGACATCAAACACAAAGAAAACGGCATCAGGTGTAGCATTACCTCAACCGTCAGTTGTATCTAACAAGCATATCAAGATTGGTTCAATGATTTCAAATGGGTTCTTTGGTCTATTACTAGCAGCCACAATACAGCCAAATTTATGGTTACTCGGTGCAGTAGCCGGTGGTCTCTACGGCGGCGATTTGGCAGAGAAGGCCGCTATTGTTGCAACATTGCCGCCACAAATGCCGAGTGTAGCACCAGATGGAACCGTGATCCCAGCACCAATCAACCGTATCCCTGGAGGATTATATGGTGAACTCACATTGAAAAGTGGAAGACAAATAGCAACCGCTTACCTGAAAGTCTATGATTTATTCATGGGATTCTGGTTTCTCTATCGCACTGGGCAACTTTCCTATGAATATTATAAAACTTATGCTGTTCTAGATAAGAGGTTTGGGATACAATCCAAGATGGATGCTTGGAATGCGAGATTCATAGAAGGAAAAGAAAACTTTGACCAATGGGAAAAAGAAAATGAAGTTGGGAGAAAGGTATTGGCTGGCTTACGTACAGTATGGATGGTCGAGGAATCGAGTTTTAAAAAGCAAATGAAAAAGGGGAAAAAGAAAAAGACATCAAAATATAGAATTGTTCAAGTCTTTTTTGACACTGTAGATTGGTGCAAGAGAGCCCTCCATGCTGTTTGGGTTGCAATTAGAGGGGGTCGTAGTGATGAACTGAACGAGATCATAAATGGAATCAAAATGAATGTGAACGAGCTGAATTTGGAAACTGTTTCGCAAAGAGTGGGTGCTAGCTTAGCAGCATTAGTTCTTGTAAATTTTCTGGGAGCATGCTTTGCTGTTGCACCATACCTCTTGGGTTTCATAGCTATAGCATCCGGTATTATATTCCCAAACTGGATTGCAAATTCCGTAAACTTGCTGAAAGATGTGATTAAAGATACACGCGCTCGAGGGCGAGGAGAGCAAGCAGTAATTTCCATCGCAAAGAAAAGCAACAAAGCAGGGAACGAGAAATTACCATTTGTTTCAAAGGATAAATTTTCATTCTATGTAAAGGATGGACAAAAAAAGTGGTACAGAACTGGACAATCATATCGAGGATGGTCAAATAATAATGAAGAAGATGAGAATAGTTTTAAGTTCGTTTTTCCATGGGAGGGAAGGATGTAGATTTTATCATAAGTAAACATGGTAGACGACTTTTCAACTTCTCTCTTTAATTAGCGTCAAATTATCAAATCACAATCTTTTGATCAGAATGACATATATAAATAGAATAGTTTCTAAAGAAATGATAGACTTGACTATCGACTTACTTTACTTTACGTACGTACGAGTACAATACAGCGAGAGGAGGTGCTCTCCTCTCCTTTTACAATGCTGTCATTTTTTGTCAGTACGTCTAGTCGTGGTTTTGTAGCGACAAACAGACCAAAATGGCATTTCTCTTCTCTTCGCCCTTCGCCTTTCATACTTTCACATGTACGAGTATTTTTCATTTATGATGTTGCGATGTTGCAAACTCAGCTCCATAGTGTGAAGTGCAATTCTTATTTCCTTTCTTTGACTGTTCTTTTGCAATGCGAGCAGATGCACCAGTTTTCATCCCCAAAACTAGTCTAACAGAAGGCACCACCTCCAATGATCCAAACAGCAGTAGTCAATCATGCCGTAAATCAAAACCAAGAAAACGAAAAGGTCGGGCAAGAAAAAACAAGAACGTTGTGAATTCAAAAGGAGGTAGCAATACTGGAAACTTTGACGAAACTAAAAATGAGAATGCATCTAAAGAAAAGAATCATATCAAGAATAAAAGACGTAATGCACGTAGAAAAATGAAGAACAAAGGAAATGGTGAAGTTCCAAATAGCAATGGTTGGAACACAAATCAAAATCAGTGTAGATCAAAGAATAGACAAAGAAGAAAGAGACCGCAAGGAAATAAAACTCTAGAAAATGTGGAGGATATCTTGGATCTTAATTCATTTCCCTCCATTGCTGGTAAAGCAAAAGATTCTCCAAACCATACAAACAACTTCAAAAGTGTTTGGAAAAACATTGCATATGAAGGGCACCGAAAGTCTGAGCTAGAAATATCGGCAAAGCAACGAGAACAAGAAAGAATACAACATGAGATTGAAACTTATACCAGACTAGATATACTACGTCCAAAACAGTCTCATCTTTTAGAAGAACCTGAACCAGTTTCTACTGAGTCCAATGTAGAAAGCGGATACGATGACAGGGTTTTCCTTAGACATAACACAAGATTGTTGAACATGACGAAGTTAAAGACAAAATGGTTTAGAGTGTTGGAAGAGTGGAAAATAGAAAAAAAAAATCAAAGGCTTCTTGACGAGGAAAACATGGGGAATGAGGCTGACAGTACCAATGATGATGAAAGTGATATTTCATCTTCGGAATCATTGGTGGAGGCTTCAGATTGCTGTAGTAGTGAAGAATCATTTTGGGCGTTGGAATCAAAATTGGATCATTATCTTTCACAGAGATATCCTCTTCATAGTGCTATTGTGGAGGGCAATGAAAGTGCGATAAAATCACTCATCAATTTACCACCTCACGAAACTCAACGAGATGCAAAAATCTGTCCTTTTGAAGTAATCGCATCAATGAGAGATACAATAAACCCAGATATTCATGCCAGGTATGAGAAAGTCAAGTTAACGTTGGTACAATTCGCAGTTATCTTTCGAAAACCTGACATTCTGAGAGCCCTCTTGGAATGTAGTTACATTTCAAATTTACACCTTGTTTCCTCAAACTTCAGCGTGGATGGAGTCGACGATCTAAAGCGGTCTCCACTCATGATTGCATGTATAGAGGACTCTGAGCCATGTGTGAGAATTTTGTTACAATACGGTGCTAAAATATCATTCAAGCACCAGCCTACAGGGGATACAGTCCTACACGTTGCTTGCCGCGAAGCAGAACTTGCAACATTTTCAATTTTATTAGGATACTCTCGGAGCAATGACGACAAACAAACAAGCCTACAACGACTAATGTACGCAAAGAATAGGAAGAATGAAACAATTTTTCACGTCATTTCTCGTCGAGGGAGATTAGATGTTCTTGACTACATTCTGGATAAATGTTCATTTTCTTCGGTTGAGAAAGCTCTAACAATAGAAGATCAGTATGGATTCTCCCCTCTCCTCTGTGCAGTTCACACCGGAAAAACTGAGATTGTGAGGAGATTGCTTACCTGGCGTGGTAATTATAGAATGCCACCTACTACTTCTTCTGAATGTCCACTTGTTTTGGCGGTTAAGTCAAAGAATTCTGACATGGTACAAACTTTACTCGATTGCAGAGCAACCAGTGTATCCATATTGGACTCTTTCGACTTTCATACTGCATTGACGGTATTAATACTGAATTATGATGATAATGACCCATCAGCACATATACTTCTCGTTGCTTTCCTCGAGGATGGGGCTAATCCTTTTGACAAAGTCAAATTTTTACAAACACATGGTAGACATGAAAAAGAGGATGACGTTTTCATCATTGGTCGCACACCACTATCAATCTGCAGCACTTGTGGAAAATCTACTTTTTTGTCTATTATTCTTGATACCTCTGTAATAGTTCAGTCTCAGAACGTTATTGCGCTCAAAGATAAGAATTTCTTAAAAACTCAGCCAGAGGAATACTTCGTATCCATGCAAGCAAGAAATGATGAAAATGCAAAACTTGCATGCGAAGAAGCAATAGTTGAAACATTACTGGCATGTTCCGATGACCAAGATCATTTTACAGAAAGTAGATTACGCTGCTGCGTAATTTTGTTCAAAAGCCATAATTTGACAATAAGTGATTCTGGTTTCGTTAAAATTATGAAGGGCCTTCAACACCAATCGAATTTTACGAAAACAGCGTTAGCACCAAGCTCCCTACATTTTGAATACACTTATCACTATCCAGTCTCTGTAAATGATAATGCAACTTACATGCGGCCAGAAGCTATCAAATTAAGCCAATCTCTCCTTGAAATGAACTGGTGCAGATCTCTTCTTTCGGCAGATCGCACACATTGTCCATGGATCAGAAAGAATTATTTGCCAACAGGATCTGACTCTGATACAAGCAGAGTACTCGATGAGAGTTGTTATTTTTTAATAAATAATGAGCGGCTTCTTTTGAAGAAAAGTATTCTTTCAAGCAAAAGTGCAAAGATTGAAGCAGCCATTAGCTTTGAAGAGCAGAAAGTTGGTTTGAGTGGTGGTGACACAGGCCACGTGGATGTTCCTCTAGACATTTCCTTCGAATATTTCTTTCTTCTAGTACAACACTGCTACCATGGCTCTATTTTCTTCGGGCTACCAGAGGATTCACTGAAGTGCTGTGAAGATCTCTTAAACTTGTATCATCTTGCTGTTGAATACTTGTGTCCTACTCTAGCTGCGGAATGTGAAATGCGTTTGTTATCATCAAATCCCTACCAATGTTTTTGTTCAAACTGCTGTGAAAAAGTCCAAGTTATTTCACCAAGAAGGGAGCTTCGCTGTTTCTACGATGTCAAGGTACTAAGTTTTGTCTTATGCAATTTATTGTCTGAATTTTATCCAACTAACAATTATTGCATTTTCATTTAGGGCCCTTCCTACCTGATATCTCCAAAGAATTATCTTGCCATCATTGCAAATTTAGATTTCGATGATAGTCTTTGTGATTATTACATTATCAGAAAAGGCAGTACATTGTCGAAGGATGCCAAGTTAGAACCACTACGCTGTGTTGTATCTATTGTTTGGAAAGCATTACTGCAAAATTTTACCGAGGTATTAAAATCCGACAGCTTTGTCGAGTTCTGCCACAGACTGAAAGATGGTAATGAAGACCTAGTTGCAGGAGTGGACTTTACAGTTTTTATTGAATTGGCATCCATACTTCTTTTGGATACTATCAGAAAGGAGCTTACAACGATTCCCTCTCATCTCATTTTTTCCAATAGCACTGCAAATGAAAATTTGAATCTATCGTCTACTCAAAAGTCATAAGGAAGACACCATTTCCCTAGCCGATAAGGTTCAATTTTTGTTGAGAACCCTCTTTTCTTACATGCCCAGATAAGGATTCGTACATAATATACTATGAATATACAACTTTGAAGTTACATGTATCTAGCCCTTTTTTGGTGACACCTTCCTTGAAGTTGATGAGAAGGAAGGAAGGAATGCACGTTGAATCAGAACACCTGTCTTCAATCAAGCGATAGCTTGATTCAATTACCTCTTGACTCTCTTCACAATTGATCCCACAAACACAAAAACAGAAATTAAACAAAGATGAAACCTTCAACCAAATCAGAGAGTAACTCAAACAAGACAATTTGTCCTTCACACTATTCTATGGAGATGTCTAATGCTATGGTGGATTTTCCTAGTTCTAATTCTAGGAGCCTTGATGATACTTCTTTGCAGCGAGATGAGCGTAGCGATCTTTTGAGAACAGTTGCACAGGATACTAGTAATGTATCTAGTATGTGCAGTGAACTCGAGAAAAACGAAGGGATTTGTACACTAAAGTCAACAAAACGAAGGACTATGAAAAGGAAGCCGAGCATTACTACCAATGGAAGTGCAAGAAACGAAGCTTTTCAAGTGCTGACAGAGTCTAGAAAGAGTGCCTCGAATAATGTTTTCCTTTCCTTCCTCCAAAATTCAAAGAGAACAAGGATCTCTATCACGCCTTCCATGGCTAATACACCATCTGCAAAATCTGCATAATTTACAAAATAGAATGGTTGCGAATCGCTCCAAACTGCAGAGATTTTTTCTAATTCCACCCCAATCTTAGGATACATATATATCTACATATGTACTAGCTGCTATATACAAGTAGATTTTTTAAGCTAGGCAATCAATTTTCAAAAGCAATTGAATTGAAGTTCCTCATTGACTCCACTAATACTCATGTATCAAAATGTATAAGTATATATTATATATATTATATATAGTATATATACTAGCTGCTCTATATAAAGTAGATTTTTTAAGCTAGGCAATCAATTTTCAAAAGCAATTGAATTGAAGTTCCTCATTGACTCCACTAATACTCATGTATCAAAATGTATAAGTATATATATATATTATATATAGTATATATACTAGCTGCTCTATATAGTAGATTTTTTAAGCTAGGCAATCAATTTTCAAAAGCGATTGAATTGAAGTTCAATTCCATTTCGTTCCTCATTGACTCCACTAAAACTCCCACTTACATACCCAATTACATACTTATTACACGAGAGGAAAACTAACAATTTTGTGGTTTAAGGAATTTATGCATCTTCTACACTTACAATATCCATCTTAACAGATCTCACTTTTTGGTCTCTAGCTGATTTAATGTCAGTGGGATTTTCAGATTGAAGCTCGTTCTCAATCTTCTCTTTCTCATGTTTCAACATGGCTTCTCTTCTCAAGTTCATCTTCTTATCAAATTCAATTCTTTGAAGCAAATCCTGACGCATTCTCTTCATATCTTGAACTCTTATATCTGCTTCATGTTGAGTGATATATTTGCCTTGAGAATCCATATAGCTTTTGAAACCCATTAGCGAGAGTAGCATTGAAATGACAGCAAACTGCCCGAATACTCGAGTGTGCATTAGCTTGCTTTGGAGTTGTAGATGCTTTTGATCATTCCTCCCTCGAAAAATATACAGAACTGTTGGTACGCCGAAAAATGTTAATATTTTGAAAGGATTTTCTTGCCAGAAGTTAGCAATGCGATGGTGGATACCGAGAGTATCTCCATTTATAATGCGAACGCCACTTTCCTCTACAGACTGCCTATATAACGCATGTAACTTTTTCTCTAATGTAGTGTCAGTCTCCATTCTTTGAAGTGATTGTTTGTTTTCAGTATGTACTTTCTCTGCCCATTCCGAAACCTGTTTTGAATGGTCTGATTGTTGTGCCATCTCCTCCATGCTATGTCCTAGCTTCATCTCAGCCGATAGAGCAAACATGAAAAGAGGCGGCATAATAGCTAGAGCTGTTCTACTCTGCCAATTTGTGCTTCTACGAAAGGTTTTGTTCTGCATTGCAGCATACACTGCTGCAGTGGACGGAATCATTGTTATGGCTCCTGAAATGAGACCTTCTTGCATAGCAGCAGCTGTGGTTTCAGCCGATCGCTCTGATGGAGTTAGAGAAGGCATTGTATTTTTCTATCCTTTAGAGAATGATAACTTTTGTAACCTTCGTCAACAACTCGTGAACAGAACTTGGCGCTTTGTGAGTTCGTTGTTGGAGTGTTGATCAAATGAGATGAATGATGATGATGCTACGTATTGCGATGATGTGGTGCAACATACAGACATATTTCAGAACTTCACGTAATAGGTTATCGATGGTGGAATTGAAAAAATGCGGAACCCTCTCATAATTTTACAATCCTCCATTTCTCTACGGTACATTTGAGGTATTTTTACATTTATTGCATTACTCCGACCACCCTTAGTGTTTTCATACCAACTCTATTCTAAATTGAGGAGAAAATGAATTGTCTGTCTGTCGTGTTTTGAAGAAGTCCCTTGCAATTCCTTTTTCATACTGCATAGTTCTGCCATCATGATTTGATTTTCCAATGTTTGTTGCATGACACCTTAAACAAATTAATTTGGGGCAATTGATACTTGAAATTTTCATGCTGCAATGACTTTGAGTGATGTCGACATATTCAAGTGAATTCGAACATAAATTCAATTCTGTGGGAAATTCCACTTGTAGTTGAAGCCTCTTCAGATGCTTCAAGTTTGACAAAGTAGTCATGAAGTATTCTGGAAGCATGATGTTTTCCTCCTCATTGTTAAAGATAATTAAAGTGAGCTCCTCAAGACTACATTCGAAAACATCAAGAATTGAATGAGGCCAGTAATCTTTTCTCACTGCAAGTTTCAGAATCTTGACTGGTGCATCCTTTTCATATAAAACGCTTGCGAGAGACGAATGCAAGTAGTGATGGTCCATTACCAGCTTTTTTCTCCTTTTCTTTTTTCTTTTTCGATTATTAGAAGTACACATTATTGGATAATTTGCGTCAACAAGTTGCAATTTTCTCATTTGTATGTCCATCTCTTCACAATGTTCCATATCTACCGACATAACTTTTTCCATATTCAATTCAATAAGATCAATTGTATTGCACTTTGACAAAAAATGAGGTATGCACTTCAAAATCCCAGGATGTATTGTATGGCTTTCAATTATCAAAGATCCTATCTTCACATGTAGTAATGAGGCCCAAGAAATGAGAGGTAAATCTGAGGGCTGCGAAAATAATATCAGTTTCTGCGGAATTGTCTGGACGTATTTTATCGAAAGAATATTAAATGTTTTACACACAAGAGGAACGTTTCTGAACATTTCTTCTAACGAAACACCTCCAAGCTTGCAACCGAAACACAACCTCATAACTTCGTACCATATTTCGTCGAGTATATCGAAAATAGTAGTCGCTCTAGAAGTTGTCATTTTCACAAAGATGACAAACTACCAAGATCAGACGCCTTGCAATTCCATGTCAAGCAAGAGACTAAAGTAATGATGATGTAAATTGATGAGCAAAAAGTAAGCTATTAGTCATTAGTTTATGTTTTCGTTTCGCTTCGAGAAAATGAAAGGCGAAGAAGAGAATGCCATTTTGGTCTGTTTGTCGCTACAAACCACGACTAGACGTACAAATTCCACCTATTGATTTCGAAAGTTTTTATTTCATTATCTTTGAAGTGCTTACAGTATTCAAGTTTCTTTGCTGGAACGACTTTTGTCAACCATTGACTTAAATAGTCCATTCTCCTTCCTTTTTAATTTCTCTGGTGTATCAAACTCAGAGATGAAGCCATCATCAAGTACCAAGATGCGGTCACTATCAAGAATAGTGTTTAGTCTGTGGGCAATGGTTAGGACTGTTGCGTCCTTGAAATTTTCACGAATCATCTTTTGAATGATTTCATCCGTAGCATTATCAATGGAGGCAGTTGCCTCATCCATGACAAGAATTTTTGGCTTCCGTAACAAGGATCTTGCAATACAAAGAAGTTGACGGGTTCCTTGGCTGAAATTTTCACCGCCTTCTGCGACCTGCTCGTCTAGTCCATCTGGTAGAGCGTTGATTACTTCACTTAGGTTCACTTTCTGTAGTACCTCAAGAATATCGGACTCAGTTGCATTTCCGAATGGGTCAATGTTGTAACGTACTGTATTACTAAACATAACCGGGTCTTGCGGAATAATCGAAAGATTCAGACGAAGAATTTCAGTGCCAATCTTTCCAATGTCGACTCCATCTATTTCAATAGAGCCTCCATCATTTTCAATCTCATTAATACGGAACAGCATATTCATCAAACTAGATTTTCCGGATCCAGTACGTCCTACCACACCTATCTTTTCTCCTCCATTGACGGTGAGAGAGATATTCTTGAGTACCAAAGGCCCGTCTCTATACCTCATGGATGCATTAGAGATTTTGATTTCTCCTCGACTTGGCCAACTTCCAGGTTCAGGATCTTTTTCAGGTACAAGATCTGCCGCTTCAGGCTCTACGTTGTCAGTGTAATGAAGAACACGCTCTACGGAATTCATATCAGCTTCAATAGTTGCTATCATCCGAACACCATGTTTCAAGAAACCTGTCACTTCAATTGCGTAAGACAGAGCTAGACCCAGCCATCCAGCAGGAATAAAATTTGATTCTGCAGTTCCAACCGCTACTCCACCAATAAATGCCGCAATCAATCCACCTAGAAAGTCCAGACGTAAACCAAGCCAATAATTGCACATATAGGTCAGCATGTAGCAAGCATTAAAATTATCAAAAGAACTTTGGCACTGACTAAAGAAACGACCTTGCTCATTGTATGCACGGATTGTTGATGTACCAGACAACACTTGCGAGAAATCAGAAAAGATTGGGGAACCAGCTACAGAGGTCACACGTTGAAGCTCTGTTGATGTCTTTCGGAACCACTTTTGAACAATGTAATAGATGTATCCAATTGGGAGAAGAGGAATGAGGAACGTTCCTTTCGTAGCAAAGATGATCGCTCCTAGTGCACCGAGGACACTGAAGATTGTCCCCATCCCCTGACCTACACTGTTTGTTAGGTCAAGATCGATTTTATCCATATCAGCAGCAAATCTGTTCAAAATACGTCCAGTGGGAGTGATGTCGAAAAAAGAGGTAGGAGCTCTCATGATACTGTGTGCGCATACAAAAACGAGTTAATCCTAGCTCGGAATAAAAAGCTGGATATAGAACGATTTCTTTGATGCCTTACCTTGCTGTCAAATTATTATGGAGTGTACGTGAAGCCTTGAGCCTATGTATGGCCATAAATACGGATCTGACAGTCAAACATAATACCCCCAACATACCAAATGCGGCATATACATTAATGTAGAATGTAGTGCTCTTGTCTGATAAACCATCTAATCCAGCTTCAACCGCTTTTTTAGCCCAATGGGCAAGCCAAAATGCTGCTCCAATCTCAGATGCACGCCCAATACCCTGAATCAGAAACAAAGAAAAAAACATCGCGACGCCTCCAGATTTTGCATAGTGGATGTATGCCTGACTGTCGACAGCACCTTCTTCACGTTCCTCTTTAGTTGTCAAGTTTTCGCCCTTCTTTTTCATCTCATTTGTTGTTTTTTCAGACTCTTTCTTTACATCTGCCTTACTTGTGTCCACTTTCTCTTCTGCACTTCCTACATCTTCTTTATTTTCTGATTCTTCTTCCTTTTCTTCGAAATCTACTGCTCCAGCAAAATCTACACCAGCTTTTTGCAAATCAGCATACTTCCCAAAATGCTTTACTTCACCGCCTTCAAGAACTATGACTCTATCACAACGTGGTAAAAAATGCACATGGTGAGTAACAAGTATACGAGTCGAACCTTGACTGACTGTACCATTGATGGCATTGCGAAAAAGATGCTCCCCTACATGCGCATCAACAGCAGAGAGAGGATCGTCAAGTAATACAAGTTTGGTCTTTTTTGCATAAAGGGCTCTGGCAAGAGATACACGAGCTTTTTGCCCGCCACTTAAGTTAATACCTCTCTCTCCTATTTCAGTTAGATCACCGGCAGGTAAAACAGAAAGGTCATCAAGAAGGGCACAAGCTTCAATTACTTCATTATATCTCTCCTCATCATATTCACGCCCTGTATATGTTAGGGATAAATCGTTTTAGTTAATTTTTGAAGATTTTCATAGGAACATTAGAAAAAATCATCGCCTCACTCACCGAAAAGAACATTTCCCTTGAGGGTATCATTCACTACCCAAGGAGTCTGTGAGCAATATGCCATAAAGGTTGATTCATTCCTTTGATCATCACTCCTTGGAACATAAACACGTGATCCATTCATAGGCTCCATTTCCCCCAAAATAGCAGAAAGGAAACTTGATTTACCGCTACCTACAGTTCCAATCACTCCAATCAATTCTCCAGCATGAATCTGAACTGAAATATTGCGTAATGTCTCTACATCTACGCGCACTTCTTCATCTGCACTTACAACAGAATACGACCCTCCCTTTCCAGAAGATATGGAGGCTTTAGCGCTATTGCTATTTACAGATCCTCTCCTTTCCTTCTTTCCTTTCTTCTTGTCATTACCTCCATCAATTGGCGCTAGTTTTGCCTCATGGTTTGTCCAAGAGAATGAACAATTTTTCATGGTGATGCTTCCTGGTTGACATCCTGAGGATTCTAGACCACTTTCAATGTCATCGACGTGAGGCTCAGATACAACGTATGGTTCCAACTCAGGCAATTCTAGATAGTTTCCTAAACGTCTCAAAGATATCCTACTTTGGATGAATTGCAGCATCCCCATCGGAAGGAAAGCAAACGGAAATCTCATCTTTTATCAGGTAACGAAGAATTAGGATAAGTATGCTCATGATTTATTCAAAGTGCATGATGAACTTACAATATTGAATAGGGCCACGGTTGTGAATGCAGTAGAAGCTGACAAAGGAGTAGTTTGAATGTTGATATAGGTGAGGAAAACCAAAATAGGCTGAATGATAGGAGCTGACAACAAAATCAAAGAGAACCCAACAGCTGAGACATATGCCAAATTCGTAAGAGCCCTTAATTCTTTTTCACGTAATTCGTTCACCTCCTTTTTGAAAGGCTTCTCCCACGCATAAAACTTAATGATTCTGATTCCAAATAAAATCTCGTTCATCATTTTTACTCTGAGATCACTATATTTTAGAACCTTTCTTCTCATCTTTCCAACAATAGAAAATACCACAACGTTCACTGGAGCAAGAAGCACCATGAAACCTACTCCAACCCATGTTGCAGATCCAACCTAAAATGGAAGATAACGGATTAGAATGTGTCAAATACAGGAACCAAAAGTACATCATTAAAAACTCTTACCTGCCTATAGATTAGAATCAAACTGATTACAATCTGCAATGGTGCAACTAAAGTCATTCCACCAAACTGAATAAAACGCTGTAACTGACTTGTGTCGTTACTCATCATGTTCTAAGAATCTGTGAGCCTGTAGTTTTTTTTACAAAGCAATGTAGCAAAGGGAAAAAATAGATAAACTTACGACGACCTGCCCAGTTGAAGTACAAGCTCTTCCAGCCGCACTAACACTCAAACTCTTTTTGTACAACAATGTGGATACTGCGGTTCGAACAAACACTGCCATATGCTGAAAGATGACTTGAGACCTAGTTTGTAAAATACTAGTCAATAACGGGAGAATCCCTAAAGCAGCCACTTCAACCCATGCTGGAACAAAAGGATCATGACCAGGATCTTCAAAGTACTTAACCAAATCTTCAAGAATCATAACAGGCACAAATTGAACAAGGGCGGAGAGAATATAAAATGCTATAGCAAGGACAACATTCCAAACACCAAACGCAGAAATGAGAGCTTTTGCAACACTAGGCTGCGTCTTGACAAATGGTTTCGCAGTGGCCTTCTTCGCATCTGGAATTTTCGCAAACTTTTGATCGTAAACTGTTTTTCTTGCTTCATTCAATGAATCAATCTTTTTCACTTCCTCTCCCCAAGTCTTCACGATAGTTTCAAAAGCAATTTGGGCTCTATCTTGATCAGATGGTAACCCAATATCATTGATATCGAGAACTTTAGTTGCTCCTAGACGTAATAGAGGCGAGAGATACGAAAGAAACCAATCACTGACACAATTTGATTGATCTTCCAAAGACTTCTCATGTACATTTCTGCGTTTATACCACTCAGGATGTTCATACGAGCTTTCTTCACTTTCCTTTGCTTCAGGTTTCTCCACAATTACCTCTTCTTTCGTTGCGCTTGCATCACAGACGGCCTCATCACCTTCAGGAGGGGCCATAGTGACTTATGTTTTGATGCTTTAGGCTAGTCACTATCGAGCGAATGAAATGAGCAAGAGAAAAATACTGCTGTTGTTCGATTTTCGAAAAACATGAATATGAATGATGCTGCTGTGATGACTACCTGTTACTGATGATGAATGGGGCTGATGACTAAGCTAGGAATTGTCCTCCGGGTGCATAACATTGATGAGCTATTCCCATATATTTACTTTAGTCGTGTCATTACATATCAATTTCTACAATACAAATCATTTCTCCAGTTTTTATAAGTTTTATTAATAAGTAACTATATGGAAGCCGATGTGATGAGAATGACATCAAGGATAAGAGAGGAAAATAGGAAAAATATAAAGGCTTGAAAGTAAATCATGTTATTCTTTCCAATGGCTGTTCCAGTCCACGGACACCTACATAGAAAAATGGGTCAATAACAACATATCCAACTAAGAGATGTTTAAACATATTGAAACAGACTCAGTGTACTTACGTATGATCAAATCCTTCTACAACCACAGCGCAATCAATGTCGTACACAGCACCAGTTGGAACATATGATTGGACTCTATCGTTCCATCTCCATCGACCGCTAGAATCCCCCTTCGGAGGCTCTTCATGTTTTCTCAATATACCTGGATCAGTACACGAGGTGAAGAATAGAGAGACAACTAGTCCAGTTGTCAGAATTGTCCAGCTGCATACAACGAGTGGATTGAAATTCACAATAAACACTCCCTTCACAGCAGCACAAAAACTGACAAATAAAATCAATGGATATGTAACAAAGACAAGCATTGGCCAATATGGTCCGACTACCATGCTGATCTTTCTTCGACGAACATGTTCACCTTTACTATTGACGATCTCTTCATATCCTTCTCTCAAAACGACCATGTTGCCAATGCGCCGATATCCTAATTTACCGCATACATGTCCCGTGATGGCTAAACACCCACATGTTGGGTCCATTTCTTTGTTTCCAGCATCAGAACAACATTCACGATTTGGACCATTTGCTTCAGTGTCACTGTCATAGTCACTATGAGTCGAACGGTTGATTTCATCCGCCCAGGTCGGTTCCACCAAACCTACAGCAAACTCATGATTGCGCCAGTGATTAACCCTGTTGACCCTGGCAGTTGCTGCAATAGATAAAGGAGATGACTGAGATATACCTGAATCTAAAGGTGAAGTTTGACCCTTCGGATTACAACTGTCAATAAATTGTGATGGTGTTTCATTAGCAGATAGATCAGAAGAAAGATCTGTATCAGCAGTCAAAGGTTTTAGTTCAGATTTCGGAGGGTCATTTACATTCTTCTTGGGCATGATGTTTCAGTAGGTACTATCCAAAAATCTGGAAGAGGCTTTCAAATTTTATGTTAGATTTGTGCAAATTGAGCGAAACAATTTCTTTGTATTTTGAGTTTTTCCCAAAAACCGAGTGAATGAGTAAGGTAGGTACAAGGTACGGTAGGTGTATGAGTTTCAGTGTTTTTGTTGCTGCTACCTTAGCTGCTAGCTCGTCGGCCATTACAATGACTATATCTAGCTATTTTAAATTAAAATAGCTAGACCGAGAAGAAAAAATGCCCCTAGATTGACCGCCAGTCATTTTTTCATTAACTTGTAGTTTGTAGATACGAGTTCCTTTGTATGTAAAATGCACAAGTTGGTTAGCTGACAAACCGTTTCTGTAGTAAAAGGATCACATGACTACATCAAGTAAAGGATGCTCTGCTTCTACAAAAGGCGAATGTTGGAAAATAGAGGATACTGAAGAGTCACAATCTTCATCTGTTGACACAAATGAAGCTTTTATGAACATGCTCGGATTTGGTTTTGATGAGCTGACTTCTCTTGACGTGGACGAAGAAAGAGTTGAAATTGTAGATATACCAAAAACAAAGCAGGAGTTTGATCTTTGTAGGTGTCATCCTATAGCTCTTCCTATGAAATGTTCGAGGCATCATTTAGATCCTGAAAATTGTTTTGCCCTCATTATTGATGATGTTCTGTCAGAGTCGAAGTGTCAAACCTTGAAAGAACTTGCAAGCACAGGCTTCAGATATATAACAGAAGCATCACACAAAGCACCGGATGGAACAACATATACTGTTCAAATTCAAAACCCGAACCCTCATAAACTCTCAGCCATCGATACCCTTCATAATCCTTCCTCATCATCGACATCTACAGATCCAGCAACAATGATTCTCGATGAAATTTATGACAAGATAAAAATGGTTCTCGCACAAAATAAATCTTTCCACAAGTATATGAAAAGGCAAAAATTGAAAGAAATAAAAGGGTTGAATCCCCGTATGCGAGTTTTGAGATATGATGCAAAAGACAATGATCTATTTTCTGCTCATTTTGATGCGACAACGTTTGTATCAGTAGGAGGGAAACGAATGCAATCTCACATCACTGTCTTGCTTTATTTAAATGATGGAGGTGGGGAAGATTTTGATGGAGGAGAAACCCTTTATCTCAACTTTCACAACTCAATTTCCAACAAAACTCAAAATGATTCCGATGCTATCAAAATTACTCCAAAAACTGGCCAGGTGGTATTGTTTGAACATGATCTCTATCACAGTGGTGCACCCCTTTTATTTGGGACAAAATATGTAATGAGAACTGATATTCTTTTTGATGATGTGCAAAATGAAGATATTGAAGAAGAAGAAGCATTTAGAAGTACAGAACCAATAGAAAAGGAAGACACCGAACAAAGCCATGTTTTAGTTTCTGATATATGCAACCTACTTGGAGTACCACAGGATGCAAAAGACATATTGAGAGATGTTGATATTTTGAATTGTACCTGCGAGTCGATATTATCAACAGGAATAACCATGATCAAGACTATGATTATTGATGCAGGTATTGAACACGAACTAGCATCAAGATTAATGAAACATATCGTCGAAAGTGTGAAAAAATAGACTATTTGCTTAGTTTCTTCACGGCATAATAAACGCGGTCGGTAGTTAGATTTATTCAAAGGGTTTTGTTTGTGTCTAGAAGCATTGACAATAATCAAGAACAAGAGCTGAGAGAAAAAGAAGAAAATGAAAGAATGGTTCGAGAGGCCACAGAAGCATGTCTGAAGGCAATAGTTGAGCATCTTGCTGAATTCATCAGCAATCCAAAGAATAAAGACGCTAAATTCGAGGACTGGATCGAAGAAGTTCATCCCGAAAATGTAGCCATGACAAAGAAAAAAGGGCGTAAGATCGATCCTAGATTCTATTTTAAAAGAAGTGATCACAGAATGATATGGAATATGCTAGCTCACAACCGACAGAGAGACAGCCTTATAGTCCATCCTCGGACGATGCAAATGTTGAGAGAATCTCTAAACCAAAGCGTGAGCAACCAATTATCAGATGAAGACCTAGCTTCTCTGAGACAGCTCAATTTGGACTCCTAACTTTCTTGATGAAATTTTGACTGCTGCAGTACAATTCCCCACATTTCATTAGACGCAAAGTCCCCACAAATCTCTTGTCTCATCAACTCGCATCACAAGATGTAGATAATATAAATACATAATTATACTTATATAGCACCCCCCTTAAAAACAAAAGCGTCTACTACTATTCTAAAGTTGATCTACTTCAGTGTGAATTTATCATCTCCCACTTTGCCTTCGGCTGCAGGTAGCGCTGGCGATTTCAACGTCATGGTCGCCTGTGACAACATCTGCATCATATCAGTGCCTGCCTTTTTCGGTGGTGGGTTTCCTAAGCTTGAAAAAGATGTCTGACGATGAACATTCGTTCCGTTCACAACTGTATTTGGAGTTAGATCGGTGCTCAGGCTTTTCGCAGAAGAAGCAACAGGAATTGTCACTTGTTTCATTGCTGGATGATTTGCACTGCTTACACTAGAGCCATGTCCATTCATGAGTTGACTTTGTAATGAATGATAGCTATCATACATATTTTGAAATTTCATATTGATGTCCATGTACATATCAGAGAGCTTCCTATCAAACTCATTTTGCATTCCAGCTATGACATCATTCAAATGCTGAATTTCATGACGTAAAGATTCAACATCATCTTTGCTTTGTACATCAGCCTTCGTAGCTCGTTTGATGTGGACAAGAAGTTCAGGTTTATCCTTTTGGAACTTCTCGTGATAAAATCGGACATAGCTGGCGACTATTTGCTTAGTTTCTTCACGGCATAATAAACGCGGTCGTTAGTTGTACTATGTAACTTTAAAATGTCTGTTCAATTTGGCAAATTTCATCGTAATTATTTGAACAAAGACTGATGTACGTTTGCCAGCATGATTCCATAATTGCTGTTGTTATTGGTCTTATATGGACTGGAAGGATGCTTGCGATGAGACGGTATTCTAGGAATTAACCGTAAATGTAAACAAAACTTATCCCGAAGGACTGTATTAATTTAGGTGCTATCAAAACAGTAAGACTGACAAAAGATTTTGCAAAGTGTTGAAGAAAAACAAACTCAATTTCGGCGAGCTCATTCCCACTAAAATCTCAAATTTAACCGTTTCGCTAACGCTCATCAGTTGATGCACAGTTCCAACCCTGTGACGTCATTATGACGTCGATGATTTTTCACGTACCAAACAAGTACTACGTGAAAAAGAATAGAATATTTTTTACTATGATCGCGTTGCGCTTTTGCCAAAGGCAAAAGTGCAGCGATCATAGTAAAAAATACCCTGCGACAGAGGAAACCTATCAGGTAGTAGGCGCAGGGTTCATAACCTGATATTTCTCATAGTATTGAGAAATAGAGAAATCTTGACTAAAACGAAGCTTCCGTGGAGCAAGAAGTGTTCCTAGACTTGGCTGTCTCCTATAGCAGACTATCAATCTGTTGATATTAGGAGGTGCACCTGTATCATTTGCTGATAGAGAAGACCAGGGGTCTTCATTAGGTGGTTCAAGGATGCAGTCTTTAAAGGCAGCTTGGATTTTTTTACGATTCGGGTCAAGGGGGTTATAGGGTAGCTGGAAGACAAGTGGCCTATCGCTAGAAGTACTAGCTCGGCTACATGAAGATCCTGACGCGTGTTTTTGTATTGCTTCTGCAAAAAGGGGTTTGATGACACTGGGACGATGTCCTCGGCGCACTAACCTGTTGAAGCATAACTTTAGATAATCAGGAATCTTTGTCTTATCAGAGAAAAGAGTGACGGCTCTATGTACCATTCCGAAAATTACACTTTTTGTCACACCAGGGGCATGGCACGAGTGTGGCGGGATGTATAGGTACAGATTCAAACTCTTTTCATAGATAGATGTATGGCATATACCATTAACATCTAAATGGATGTTTAAATCCAAGAATACTGCTGAGGAGGAGAAGTCTTCGACTTCCCATTGAAGAGGCTTCAAGGAAGGGTTGTCTTTGAAGAATTGATCATTCGCTCCAAACGTACTCACTACTCTCTTGAACTCTTCTCTTCTTTGTAGGTCGTTGTCTTGTAAGGGAGTCCAAAGGCCGAGGCTATCGTCTATGTATCGCTTGTAGAATCCAAGTTCCGGGAAGAGAGGGATAATATCTAGCTCGAAGATGCAGTAGTAAAGTGTGGCCCATTCAGGTGCACAGGGTGCACCCATGGCAGTACCAGCAAGTTGCAGAAAGTAACAGTCTCCAAATTTGAATAAATTGTAACTCATGATGAGTTCCAGTGCGTGTTCTAGCGCGGAGACAGATATGTTTGCTGCTTTTTTAATTGCTAAACCTTTAGGATGTGAAGTAAGGAACTTCATGATGATAGGTAAAGCGTGACCAAGATGGATGTTAGTGTACATAGACACTGCATCCATTGTAAAAATGGATGTGGCAGCAGGCCATCGCTTGGCACGAAGGTCAACAACGATGGATTTGGAATCTTTAGCGATATAGGGGAGGCGGGCTGTGATTTTCTTGAGCTCCTTGTCTACCCAGCGACCTAAGCCTTCAAGTAAGCTACCACTGTAAGAAATAATGGCACGAGTCTTGAGCTTTGGTTTATGGATCTTGGCGAGTAAGTACATCCAAGAAAAACCACGGTCGTCGCTGTCAGAGTCTGTGAAGTTGTACTGCAGCATTCTTTTGATAAAGTTTGTGTTATCAAATCCAATCTTGGTATCGAAGTTACGAATAAAATAATGCAACTTTTCAATCGCTTCATTTTGTAAAGTTTTCGCTTCTTCTTGAGTAAGTCGTTGATAAGTATATCTATCCGAGAGATGATCTCTCCAAGCGAGATCTAGATATCTCTCACGATCCATAATGGCTGGACCGAGATTTTTATCTGTGTGAAGGACAACTATTTCTGGGTGCTCTTTTAACCAGGTCAAAGCATCCAGTTGATGGGCTAATAGCTGTATTGGAGCATTTTTATGACGACGAGGAGTGGCAAAGTTACGTCGTAGCTCCATTTCGAAATTCATTAGGCGTTGCATGCAAGGAGCAGGAGCATCCGGTGGTTCCCAATCTTTGCTCTTAATGTAAAGGTCAGGTGCCTCTTCGGCATCTTCTTCTTTTCCAGCAAACATTAAGCGTGTGCAAAAGTCTTTCTTTAGAGTTTCTAATCCAGTCTCATCAATGCGGGTTTGCTGAGAAGGATGCAGGCAAAAGTTCAAACCTAAACCGAGAAGAGAACGGAGAGCAGGTATAGGTTTGTTTTTATTTGATCGAAGATCATGGTAACTAAAATGGCGAGGGGAATAGAGTAGGGAGTCAAGAGGAATATTCTGGAGAATTTGTTGGACAATATAGCCCATACGAAACTGATTGGGAGAAAGAAAAGAATCTGAATATGAATAAAGAAATTTAAACTTATTCAGAATTCTAGTTCTTTCTTTCCGCTCAATATTTCTCAATTTTGACCAGTACGCTTGCTTTTCTTTGACTTTTTGTTTCCACTGTCTCTTTTGGTGTCTTTGCCTTTGTGCCCTTGTCCATTTTTTTGTTGCTCGTTCTTTTTCTTTTTCTTTTTTGACGAGGCGCTGCTCTTCTTTGTGGCGCCCCTTTTGGAGTTTTTTGCTTTTTCTTTCTTTGCTTTTTCAATCTCCATGATACGACGATCAACCAAATCGTTCATAGTATCTACATCCATAGAAGCCATAGCCTGATCGACATTCATTTGGATGTTGTTAACATCAGCCGCCGCTTGGGTCTTGGATCTTCTTTTAGCGATGGCATCATGTGTTAGTTGATTCAGAATAATCTCTTGGTGCAACTCTACAGTTGCTACAAGGATTTTATGCATTTGCTTTTTCACGTCATTCACACAAGATTGGTTTCTCTCGATAGCAGCTCTATAGCTTGCAATTTTCTCGCTAGTACCATCCTGACGCTCAAAAGATTTAACTCTTCCAAAGTAGATTTTTGAAAAAGATTCGTCATCCAGAACTGCTTCGGTCATCACTTCAGCAAGTGATTCCATCCTGTTATCGTCATCGGTGTCCTCTGAAGCACCTTCTAATAGCAGGCTGTCCAAAAACAGTTCTCTTGTGAAATTGTAAACAGTTTCCTGTTGCGATTTCATAGTGGTTTCAATTTCCAGTGTGGCAGTTTCCACCATCAGCTCCTTCATTTTTTTCTGGTATTCTTGAAGGGCGATGGAGGCTCTCCCTTGAATCGATTTAAATTCGTCAGTATTTGAAATTTCGGGAGTACCAGTAAGTGCAACTTTTAGCGCTATGTTTTTTGGAATGAAGTTATCTTCCAAAAGGCGATTGCTGCGTTCTTTTTGTTTCTGGAATTTCAGTAGGTCTTTGATGAAGTCATTCTTAAACCTAACAGTTTGCTCGCTGTCACGAGCTGCTTCGTGGAGATTCAAGCAACCACTCTCAAAGGTAGCTAGTAGTCTATCTTTATCTGAGTTAGACTTGGGTTGGATAATACTAGTTTCACCAATCCGAGTCCGTTTGTTTCTTAGGATACTCGGTTGAGAGGCAGAAGTCGATGCTGAATGCTGCATTGTTATGGGTGTGTAATCTAACTTGCGATGAGACGGTATTCTAGGAATTAACCGTAAATGTAAACAAAACTTATCCCGAAGGACTGTATTAATTTAGGTGCTATCAAAACAGTAAGACTGACAAAAGATTTTGCAAAGTGTTGAAGAAAAACAAACTCAATTTCGGCGAGCTCATTCCCACTAAAATCTCAAATTTAACCGTTTCGCTAACGCTCATCAGTTGATGCACAGTTCCAACCCTGTGACGTCATTATGACGTCGATGATTTTTCACGTACCAAACAAGTACTACGTGAAAAAGAATAGAATATTTTTTACTATGATCGCGTTGCGCTTTTGCCAAAGGCAAAAGTGCAGCGATCATAGTAAAAAATACCCTGCGACAGAGGAAACCTATCAGGTCATTGTTTTGGATCTACCTCTAACTATTAAAACTAGTTTCGAAAAAGTTCTACTTTACATCTACTCTACACTATACATCAGCTATGACATCATTCAAATGCTGAATTTCATGACGTAAAGATTCAACATCATCTTTGCTTTGTACATCAGCCTTCGTAGCTCGTTTGATGTGGACAAGAAGTTCAGGTTTATCCTTTTGGAACTTCTCGTGATAAAATCGGACATAGCTGGCGACTATTTGCTTAGTTTCTTCACGGCATAATAAACGCGGTCGTTAGTTGTACTATGTAACTTTAAAATGTCTGTTCAATTTGGCAAATTTCATCGTAATTATTTGAACAAAGACTGATGTACGTTTGCCAGCATGATTCCATAATTGCTGTTGTTATTGGTCTTATATGGACTGGAAGGATGCTAAAGGCTACCATATTATAAGGAAACCAAACTCTGGCATCATTGAGAAATACTTGTGGCATTTCATCCCGTACATGTTTCCCAACTTCTTGAGTAGAATGACCAGACAGCAAACCCCTTGCAGCAATACTAAGCGAGTTCACAAGCACTCCAACTGTGCATATCTCTACAATACTTTTCTTTACCAAGGTGACCAATTCCTTTCCTATGAAAATTTTATCAAGTTGTTTGTAAGCACAGGGGTAGATATATCCTGCAGCAACAATGCCCAACGTTCCAGAGATGAATGCTCTCTTTTCATCAACATCAATGAATTTACGATCCAATCGCCTTGAAGAATTACACCCTCTTTTTTGACCTTCAATCTTTTGAGCAAGCACATCGGATCCACCAAACAGTGTAAAACCTACAACACTATTTCTCAAAGTTTCCGTTTTTGCAGCTTGTATTATCTTTGATTTAAAACCATTGAACATTTTGGTATGATTAATGTTGCCCTGCACCAGAGCTAGAGTAGTGAGAAAAATTAAAAATGGGAACGTATGCATCAAAGACAAAGAGATAATTTGACAACCACGTAGCGCATTACCCAAGCGAGCATGTGCAAGAATTGATGTGGAGGTGTCAAAAGAGCATGCTGAGCAAGTTCAAGTGCGTGGCTCCTTTTGCACTTTCGTGCAAAATCTGACCATTTTCATACCGGTTAAAATACGGTGAGGAAAAAGCCTTAAGGTGTCAACAAAGTGAAAAAGGGAAGCCTATCGTAGGCTACTACTTTACTACTATGTACGTACTTCTACTGCTAAGCTTTAGAACAATGACCCATCAATGATGTCTACTATTCAATCGTACCCCGTACTAGAATGTGGAACTTCTTGCTTTTGCACTTTTCCCTCTTTAGTACAACTTGAAGCTCTTTTTGCTCATAAGAAGGTACATGCAACTGTAAAAGTAGATGTGGAACATTGTCTAAGTGATAAAGCTGCAACAATTTATTGAGAAAATGATTAAATTCAACAAGATTAAAACCTCTATTCAAAGGGTTTTGTTTGTGTCTAGAAGCATTGACAATAATCAAGACCAAGAGTTGAGAGAAAAAGAAGAAAATGAAAGAATGGTTCGAGAGGCCACAGAAGCATGTCTGAAGGCAATAGTTGAGCATCTTGCTGAATTCATCAGCAATCCAAAGAATAAAGACGCTAAATTCGAGGACTGGATCGAAGAAGTTCATCCAGAAAATGTAGCGACGACAAAGAAAAAAGGGCGTAAGATCGATCCTAGATTCTATTTTAAAAGAAGTGATCACCGAATGATATGGAATATGCTAGCTCACAACCGACAGAGAGAAAGCCTAATAGTCCATCCTCGGACGATGCAGATGTTGAGAGAATCTCTAAACCAAAGCGTGAGCAACCAATTATCTGATGAGGACCTAGCTTCTCTGAGACAGCTCAATTTAGATTCCTAACTTTCTTGATGAAATTTTGACTGCAGTACAATTCCCACATTTCATTAGACGCAAAGTCCCCACAAATCTCTTGTCTCATCAACTCGCATCACAAGATATAGATAATATAAATACATAATTATACTTATATAGCAACCCCCCTTAAAAACAAAAGCATCTACTACTATTCTAAAGTTGATCTACTTCAGTGTGAATTTATCATCTCCCACTTTGCCTTCGGCTGCAGGTAGCGCTGGCGATTTCAACGTCATGGTCGCCTGTGATAACATCTGCATCATATCAGTGCCTGCCTTTTTCGGTGGTGGGTTTCCTAAGCTTGAAAAAGATGTCTGACGATGAACATTCGCTCCATTTAGAACTGCATTTGGAGTTAGATCGGTGCTCAGGCTTTTCGCAGAAGAAGCAACAGGAATTGTCGTTTGTTTCATTGCTGGATGATTTGCACTGCTTACACTAGAACCATGTCCATTCATGAGTTGGCTTTGTAATGAATGATAGCTATCATACATGTTTTGAAATTTCATGTTGATGTCCATGTACATATCAGAGAGCTTCCTATCAAACTCATTTTGCATTCCAGCTATGACATCATTTAAGTGCTGAATTTCATGACGTAATGATTCAACATCATCTTTGCTTTGCACATCAGCCTTTGTAGCTCGTTTGATGTGGACAAGAAGTTCAGGTTTATCCTTTTGGAACTTCTCGTGAAAAAATCGCACATATGAAGCCGTGCTGGCGTCGTAATCACGGGTGAGGATAGGTTCTGCTTTGAGTTTTCTGAAGCCATAAAAGTTCAGTTGTCGTGCAAAAGAAGAGAAGTTTGCATGCTTGAAATACTGCGGCAAGATAGTAGATGCAAACTTTTCTACATTTTTCACAACAAAGTTATCTCCGTTCTCACTCCAAGTAGCTATTTCAGGGTCCGATTTTTCTATCATGTGATAGGTCTTTGTGAGAAACATTGGTAGTTGGTGCTGCTTGGAAGAACTACCAGATTTTCGCTTCTTTTTAGCTGGACCTGATGGGGGCGCTTCTTCCATCATAGATCCCAAATCCGAGGAGATGGATGGTGCCGGTGATGAGTATAGACTGGTACTACTTTTGCTGATCATGTTCACAGCAGCATGTACTTCAGATGGGTCTCTGCAACCAGCAGAAGAAAGACCCTGCTTACTTGCTGGAAGACCAAATATATTTGTTCCAGCATTAGTAGCCGCTGTATATGGCCCAGGGGCTTGTATATTATTGGCTGTTGGTAGAGACTGTGCTGGATGTTGGAAAGGTGCACCTTGATGGTATGCTGCAGCTCCACTAGCAAAAGCAGCATCGGCATCAACGAAAGAGCTCCTCTCTGGCTGAATCTGTTCGGCAACTTGGTTCTGGTCCACATTTGTTGAAACTTGTTCCGAAACACTAGCAAGTTGGATCATAGCATCATTGGCAGAGTTTTGTATCGTGGAGAGAGCAGCTTCTGGTGGTTGCAATGTACTATTTTGCATTTTACTGATATAATAATGATAAGGCTAAAACGAACCGACTTCGCGATGAGGAAGGACAAGAGGGTTATCTTCAATCTTGTAGGAAAGACTAAGTAAGGATGGACCTTATTGGAAAGGAAGTTCACAAACGTTGTTGAATTGGATTTATTTGGATATGTGCGTGAAAGTGACCAATTTTGATTTTGATGTTGTTATGAATGTTCTTCGCAGTTCTTCGAAGAACCAAAAGTACACGTAGTATGTAGTAGTGTAAGTACGTAAGTAGAATCACCAGAAGAAGAATCGAATCGAACAAAGAAGAAACTTCATCTAAGTCCCAACTTTGTTGGGTTGGGAATTTCAAAATGGTCCATGGCGCATTGGATTGGTTGTCTTCTTCCTTCGATACACTGACTGAAAGAAGATGACCTACGCCAAATGTACTCTTAAAATAAAATAAAAAACAGTCAACCATATTTAACATATGGTGCCACTAATTTACAATTGATTATATAAAAATTTGCAATCTTTTGCAAATTTGTGTTTTTTTCACGATTTTTCATTCATGATTTCGAGAGTAATCTTTCCAATGTCCTTCACAATATCTGCTGCTGCGTTTGGGTTTCCAGCAGCCTCTGATTTCTTACTCATCTCATCAATCAATGAATCATTCGTTAACCAATCTGATAAAATGGATGCGATCTTAATGGGATTCTTTTGAAATGCACCAAAACCACCATCAAGCACAATATCAACATTTCCAGCCTCTTGTCCCGGTAAGAAACTGTGAATGTGTAGGTGTTAGATAAATAATTCGAAAAGACCAATTGCTCTTCACAAAGCAGCGTTTTCGTTACATACCTAGTTATCATGACTGGAAGTCCAAGCGAGGCAGCTTCTGCAATGGTCCCTGGTCCAGCTTTGGAAACCAACACATCTGCTGCCACCATAAAATCAGCCATATTCGATACAAATCCAAGGCCCAACACAGTAACATCTCCATCACGAGTGCCACTACTGATTTCTTTCATGTTCGGAGATTTTCTTTTGAGAATATTCTTCAATTTTTTCAAAGATCCACTTTTACTTCGTCTCTCTTTCCTCTCTTCATACATTTTGTCCCAGTTTTTGGTTTTGATATCTTCCCTTAATTGTTCATTACGTCCACAAACTACGCAAATACTCGCATCAACTCCCTTCCTTCTTAGTTCATAGTATAAATTCTCGGCAATTTCACCAAGTGAGCCAACCCCTTCACCACCACCCATTAACAAAATCATTTTCTTTTCTGGATCAAGTCCAATTGATGCTTTCATGTCCCTTCTGTAATTCTTTCCATGTTCTGTGGTTCGACCATTCATATTTTTTGCATGAATGGCAAATTCATCACGAATCGGTAGACCTGACATTACCAAGTCGTCGTCACTTAGTTTTGCACCCCTACGTTTTGCAAGCGTTTTAATTCTATCACTTGCAACATACATCCTGTCTACCATCCCCTGGAACCACGTACAGTGCCCAGACCCAAAATCAGTGACAACAGTGAAGAAAGGAATTTTCTTTCCTCTTTTCTCCCCAATCTGTCTTACTATTTTCTCTGGAAGGTACGTCATGGTTGGATGAACAGATATAACTACATCTGGGTCATAAGATTCCAAATGTTTCCTGATTTTTTCTTTGCATGTCAAGGTTGAATGGATGTTTGTCATTTGTTCATAGATTCTAGTGTTGGAAATATAATAAAGTGCCTTCCATCTCCTAGGATGAGCAGACAAGTGTTTGTATGAAGGAACCAGTGTTCTATATGGGTAAACTCCTGTAGGAGTCCACACATCTACCAAATCATAGTCAGTCCCTGGAAAGTATTTAAGAAACTGCAAAAGAAGGGAATTATGAGAAATTGAGATATACAAAATTATAGACGGTAGCTTTCTTTTGTCGTACCTGTTTTGCAAGACTTTCTGCAGATGCCCTATGTATGGAAGCAAAATGAGACAATGCAATGTGTGAACAAAGTCGTTCTGGTTGAATGTTTCGTACCTGTGACCTCCACCTGTATCAGCCGAGAGAAAGAGTACTTTAAGACCTTTCTTCTCCATAGTTACATCAATATCATTTGAATCATTCGACGTGCTTAACTCGAAAGATGCGGTGGAATCAAGCGTACTATTAGATGACATTCCGGATTCATCTTGAACAATGACAGATCCACCTCTCTGAACAAGTGCATATTTATGTGGTGAAGTATAAGTATCAGCCCGAGGTAATATTTCCGCTACTATTGCTGATACACTGAAAAGTATGATTATAGCAGTAACAAATATCGATCGTTTGTACAAGAAATAGTTCATGTTTCTTGGGTGAAAAAGTATGAGGGGCAGGCAGTTGTAATGGTTGTGTGTTACCAAAGATGTTTGTGGGCTATCTTATTTTTGCCCTCTTCCCAAATGTAAACCTTACACTAATGCACCAATATGAAATTACTTCCAAGGGCCTGATTCTTGATACAGATATTAGCTCAGTTGAATGTAGAATGGAAAGATGCAGAGGTGTTTAGCCTAAATGAAGAAACTGGCAAGAACGTGCAGTTCAATGCAACGTTGCCCACTTTTCAAATCCAAACAGATGGCCGGTCGTGAGAACAGAGACGTCATTTTCCGGGTCCTTGGAAACTCGAGAGGGGTGGGATAATGTAGATCAACCCCCCCCCCCCACCACCAAATGGAGGAATCGCCGAATTTAGTCGTATGAAACTCATGCTAACTTTTTTAGAAGGTCGTGATGTTTTTGTAGTGTGTAGCTTTTCTCTTACTCGTTCCAATTGTTCTTTAGTTCGTATCAATTGAAATTTGGAAACAATCTCGCAAAACCATACGGATTAAAGCAGTACACTACTTTCATTCAGAGAGATATGAATTGTTTTTGTTTCAACTCAGGAAAGAATAAAAGTCGTAACATAGCAAGTGATTCTGACACCGAAGATATCAAAATGGAAAATGAAAACAGCATTCCGAAACCAGCAAACAATTTGGTAACTCCTCTTTTAACAGATTTATACCAAATAACCATGTCCTATAGTTTTTGGAAACTAGGAAGGCATGGTGAATTGGCAGTCTTTGAACTATTTCATCGAAACAATCCTTTTAAAGGTACGTTTTGTGTTGTAATTCTATTCTTACAAAGATTGACTTTCTCTTACAATTACTGCATTGTCTTCAATCATAGGAGAATACACCATCCTAGCTGGATTAGATGAAGTAGTGAAGTTTATCGCACATTTTAAGTTTACGGAAGAAGACATTACATACCTAAAAAGTATGCCATCACTGAAAAATTGCGAACCAGAGTTTTTCACCTATCTGTCTAGTCTGGATTGCTCTCAAGTTGAAGTCAGAGCACAAGAACATGGTGCAGTAGTGTTTCCAAAAGTACCATTTTTGACTGTCAGAGGTCCAATGATTGTTTGTCAGTTGCTTGAAACTACACTATTAAATTTAGTTAATTTTCCATCACTTCTCGCAACAAATTCAGCAAGAATGATTATCGAAGCAAGAGGACAATTTTCCGAAAAATTAATTTATGGAAAAGCACCTACATGCGCAGAATTTGGATTGAGGCGTGCACAAGGACCTGATGGTGCATTTTCAGCATCAAAATATTGTATGGTCGGAGGGTTTGATGCAATTGCTAACGTGATTGGGGGACAAAAGTGCGGGTGGCCTGTCATTGGAACTCACGCCCATAGCTATGTCATGAGTTTCGATAGCTTGGACCAAGTGAAAGGTCGCAAAATAAAAGATTTGAAAACAGAAAAAGAAGTTGAATTATTGGAACTAGTACTGAAGTATCGAAAAGAATTGAATTATGGAAATCTTCATGAAGGAGAGTTGGCTGCATTTGTTGCATACGCTCTATCCTTCCCACATGGATTTTTATGCCTTGTTGATACATATGATACTCTTAGCGGAGTGAAAAACTTCTTGACTGTGGCACTGGCAATGGTGGAGTTGGGATATAAACCAAGAGGGGTGCGATTGGATAGTGGAGATTTAGCTAAACTTTCAATCGAAACCCATAAGTTATACGAAGAAATTGCAGAAAAGTACAATTGCAAAGAGTTGAGAGATCTTGACGTTGTTGCGTCAAATGATATCAATGAAAAGACACTTAGGGAACTGAATAATAAAGGGCATGGCATCACTGTCTACGGGATCGGGACCAACTTGGTTACTTGTCAAGCCCAGCCTGCACTTGGCGGAGTCTACAAGCTTACACAACTTGGAAACAAACCACGCATCAAGTTGAGCTCAGACATTGTGAAAGTACTGATTCCTGCCGAAAAACGAGCTTTTCGCCTTTTCGACAAAAGTGGCCAACCATTCATGGACCTTCTTATTGATCGAAAAGAAGAAAATATCCCGACTTCTGGAACGAAGTTTACTGTATATGATCCTTTCAATGAAAAGAAAAAAGAGATTGAAGTTACACCTTTTGAAGTGAAAGAGATAATCAAGCCTCTATGGGACGGGAAATTAGTAAAGGGTCATAACGCTTTGGATTTGAACATTGCTCGTGAGACATGTAAAAATGGTATAGCAAGTTTGAATCCAGAGATTGTAAGGCAAGAAAATCCAAGGAAATATGAAGTAAGAGTTTCAGGGGACCTTTATGACGAACTTCACCATCTGTGGAGTTCTAGTAGAAAGTAATGAACATGATTGTTACGGGAGTTCAATTATATTTTCAACGACTTTTTGGAAAATCATTGATTAGTAATAAATGAAAACTCATTTATTAATCTTCAAAAGTTACTACATCCTAATTTTAAAACTAATTTTTGTCCATCAAACGATTTACACGTATTCACCATTGTTCTTACTAAACTCGAGAGGATCAAAATTTTCTTTTTCTACGTGCCCACTGATCCACCACTCTGGATGCTTTCCCCAAACTTTGTGCTTTTTCTTTTCCCCTGAAACAAAGCTTGGATATAGTTGTTTGTGATAAGAGTAAAGTAGTTGCCAAGCACTATCAAAATCTTGGTCGTCCCAAGTCATTGGACAACCGTCTTCAACACCGCAACCCAGATTTCTAGCTAGACTGGGTATATCTTCATGTTTCCACGAAATAAGAGCAACTTTGCCACAAAGATTACCATCTCGTAATAGATGAAAAATGTGTTTTGCGAACTCTTTCTTGTTATCCATTCCATACTGAGTTTCAATCGGCACAGATATTTTGTTGCTAAGTGGTTGTATAGTCTCAACTTCTCTCCAATTTTGTACATCTTCATTCTTCCGTTGTCCAGGTGCCGTGGCGAATAGATATGATGGAGCAGGCCACCGTGATTGCTCATCATTTCCAAATAAAGTTGCGATATATTGTGCTCTTTCAAATCCTATTGCATTACAATGTTCTCGGATACTTCCCTTTTCGCAATGGCGAATAATCACAACAGTGGCCTGGCACCCCTCTGGAGGTGGATTATGAGGCTTTCTATCAAGTGTGGCACCGAGTAAAGGAGTCTCTTTCATTTCTTTCTTTTCCTCTTCTGTTGGATTATAAAGCTTTTCTGCCGCCATGGAAGGATTGTATAGATTATCAAAAAATAATTGTGACGCAATCTCATCTTCATCTTCATCTTTGGCACTCTTATGTTTGTGTTTCTTCTTCTTATGATTACTCTCTGTAAGACTTGCAATATTTTGCGTTAAAGATGCGAAAGTATAGTTTCCCGAGATACTATCTGGCTTCGATGATGAAGGATCCTCAGACTCATCCATCACGTCACTTGCAACTGCAGTACTACTTCTTAATTTTGATGTCCTCATCGATTCGACATGCGTTGTACCTGATAAACCGTATAGAAAGATCAAGCTAGATATGGCTACTAGCAGGAAGGACGCGGGCGAGTATCTAGGTCTATTTCTAATATCATTTTTCTCATCTATTGGATCATTATTGTTGTTCAAAGGCGTTTGTTCTGTACAGTCTGTCATGTTACAAGCAAGATAGTTGTAGAACTGTGAACTTGGAATCTAATGCTTTACAAATACGAGTATACAAGACTTTGAAGAAAATGGAGCTCAATGAATTCCAAAAAGAACTACTGTTTGCAACACAGTCGCATGTCACTCTTCTGTGTTCATGTCAGTTCTTCCTCTTTGCTCTGATTGGCTGTTTGTTCAAGATCTTTTGTTTGAAGAATGAATCCAATTGAATCTTAGGTCGTGTTTTGTGTTTTTCTCTTCTTTTAGAAGCAGAGCCGGATAAGCTATCCATCTAGTCAATCTAAATGGGTTATGAGCGTTTTGAAACATGACCTTCCATTTCATTTTCGGTCTACTAAAACTACAAATAGCGACTTGATTGTTATTGCTTAGATTTGTGCATTTAATAGTGTAAAAACAACTTGCATCCTAATAGCTAAGTCATTTCATCAAGCTCACGTAGATAGGAAAGTTGGTCTAAAAAGATTGCGTCAAAAATATGTTGGCTAGGACAGGATGTCAAACAATGATGCGTTCGGTGGATATTACCGGCGCAATGAAAAATCTTTCACTTCGATCTCTTTCCAGTTTACAGACAGAGGAAAGAGAAATTGTATCTTTCTTAAGTTTGAACAATCTGAAAGATAACGAAGGTGCAGTAAAAACTCGTCGTCGTGTAGGAAGAGGCATTGGATCATCCAAGGGTAAAACATGTGGCAGAGGTCATAAAGGTCAGAAGGCTAGGTCTGGAGGAGGAGTAAAGCCTTTTTTCGAAGGAGGACAAACTAGCTTTATCAAAAGAATTCCCAAGCGCGGATTCAAGAACAACAACGCAGAACCTATGGTCCCTGTGAATGTAGGAACCATTCAAGATTACATTGATATGGGGAGACTCGTCCCTTCTGAAGAACCATTCACTATTAAGGATTTGGTTGAAGCAGGGGTAACTAAATGTAGTTCTGTAAAACATGGAGTCAAATTATTGGCAAAGGGTAAGGAAAGATTGAAAACGCCAATCAAGATTGAAATATCACGTGCTAGTGAAGGTGCAATCGAAGCAATTGAGAAAGCTGGAGGAGAAATCACAACTGTACATTACAATAGGCTTGCACTTCGTGCCTTGCTTAAACCTGAGAAGTTTGACATTATTCCAAAGAGAGCAAGACCACCTCCAAAACTAATGCAGTATTACACAGATTATGATAAGAGAGGATTCCTTGCTCCCGAGGTTCAGCTTAAGAAAATTCAAGAAAGGTTAGAAAAAGATAAACAAGGATAATCTTTTTTCATATGAAAATTTCCAAAGCTATTACTTGAAAAGTTGAAAGTATAATTACAAATACATTAATCCTATTAAAATATTTTCATTTATTTTCCTTGGGCATATGGACTATTGCAGAGTTCCTTAATATTTGGTCTCAGTGCCTGCTCGTAAGTAAGGCATTGACAAATGAATCTCTTCGCATCGTCAGAAATCTCAGGGGTTTCTGGGAATGGAACTTCTCTTGCATTTAGCATCACATTGTTAGCTAGTACTCCTTCCTGCGACTGACCATCCCCAAAGGGTCTTCTACCAAACAACATTTGGTAGAAAATCACGCCAATTGACCATACATCAACTTTACTAGTGATTCGCACACTCTCATTGGTGATGAAGCACTCAGGGGGAAGGTACCAATATGTACCACAACCTTGGCTGGTCAATTCCATGCTATCTGCTGGATTTGGAGAATCCATTATCTTGCTGAGACCAAAATCAGTGATTTTGGCATCTCCAAATTCATCGAACAAAATATTACCCGGTTTGAGATCATAGTGAATGATACCAGCTCTCTTTTCATCTTCACCTGGCGTACTTAGGTATCTCATTCCTGACAAAATTTGAAGCAAAATTGATCTAGCATGCCCTTCAGGTAGTTGCTTACGTTCTTTGAGTAACGTGTCTAGATCAGTACCTTTGCAACACTCCAGAACTGTTGCAAAAGTGTTCTCATCTATTTCAAATACATCATAGAGGGACACTATACGAGGATGACGCACATCCCTATGGATTTCATATTCTCTTGCGACGTGTTTAGTATAATTTTCGATCTTTGCCTCTGACCATCTTGGGTCTAGCTGATGAATTTTGACAGCTACCTCCCGCACTTGGTCTAAGTCATATGCACGCCATACTTCAGAGAATCCTCCCTTGCCTAGTTGCGACATCAAAACATATCGATCATTTAGCTAAAATGTACGAAAATTGGGTTAGGTTTGGTATTTGGGAAAGCAGTGTCACTTGAATTTGATCTCCTTGTAATTCTTACCTTTGGTCTAGATTTGAAATGACTATAATCCTCATTAGATATTTGTGTCAAAGCTTGACGATGAGCATTTTTCTCTAAGCGTAGATTATCTTCCTCTTGTTTAATCTGTCCTTCCTCTCTATCTAACTCTTCTAGATGTATTTTGACTGATTGTTCGAAGCTTTCTTTTTCCATAAGGTCAGTGGAGTCTAATCCATCATACCCACTTTCCAGCCTTTTCATCAAATGCTTTCTCTTGCTTTCAATTGCTTGTCTCTTCTTCTCACAAAGTCGCATCGCACTACCATCTTCCCAGACAGTTTCTTTTCTCATCCCAACCCAATTGTAGACCCACTTTCCTAGTCTTGCTCCATCACTGGCAATTTTTTGCCTTAACTCTGCTTGTTCTCTGGCAGACTCTTTTCTTATAAATACTTCGAGCGCACTTTTGATCAACTCATTTTTCTTCATTAGACCTGCCTCAAGTTGTTTGATCTCCTCTTCGCGCTTCTGAAGTGTATTCTTAAGTTGTGCATGGATTATTGTCTGATTATTAGCCACTGCTTTTAATTGTGATGTTTTTTCTTCCAAAGACTGGTTTAGCGAATCAATTGTTTCTTTCAAAAATGTGTTTTCTCGAAGTACATTTTCCAATTGAGATTTCATTGGACCTTCGATATCAATATGTCCATGAGCAGCCTCATTACGTTCATTGGAAACTTCATTCAGTGCATGTGTACTCGATGTAGAATCTTGAGGAACTGACTTTGAACCAGGATGTTTATCAGTAGAAGACTTTTTCTGCTGTCCAAATGAAAAATAATTTGTGATTGCATTTCGACGAGTGGTGGGTGGAGCTGACAATGACACTGCAGACGTATTGACTGAAGCGATGTTTCCTTCTGGTTTCAATGGCGGTGAAAATGTTTTGGATTTATTCGGATTTCCCGAAGAGGGAGTTTTAGGGGACTTTCTCTTATCTGGCTGTTTCAGACTTGCTTTCACAGGTTTCGTTGATTTTCTCTTGTTCCCCATCGAATGCTTCTTCTCTGAGATATTTTTGCTATTTTCTTTATTTGTCATTGCTGCGGCAGATCCCTCAACATTTTCAGTAGATAGAATCGTCCTCGCAACTTTTGGCATTGCTCCGTTTCTTGCAAAGCTTCCAGGTTTTGCTGTATTTTTACTATCTTCATCTGCAGTTGGTGGAGTCTCCGCCACAAATATTTTACCAGAACTAGCGCCCCTCGAGTTGTAAGTTGATTGGTTCGAGTCCCCATGAGTCGAAGCAGATGTATACGATTGAGCTCGAGATCTTTTCTTCTGATTCGCTTTTGTCGATAAAGTTTTTGTATGTGATGTTATCAGTGTCTGATTGGAGCTCATACTGTAGGATTTGTTAGTATGATTACTATTTGTGCTCATTCTAGATGAGGAGTCATTCATTTCCAAGCTTGCCGAGATGTTCCTTGGGTCTTTGGCTTGAGAATTATTTTTTGAACCAGTTGCTCTCTTCTTCCTTTCATCTGATTGGACTGTGTTAGGTGGACTCATATTTGAGAACGATCTTTTCGAAGACTGAAGGTGTTGATTTGGTGTCCCTTGAATCAAATTCGAGTCAGGTGCACCAAAACCAACAGAATGCGACTGATTCATGCTACTTTGTGGTGCAGCAATGACAGTTCCATGAAAATCGGTTGATCTTCCATTAATACTATGACTGGGAGGTGCCTCAAAACGAGATTCTAATTGTTCTATTTCATTTCTAAATTTCGCTATTGATGAATCATCGATGTATTGACTCTGAGAAAGAATTTGTGATCCATGAACAGTACTCTCAGTTGTGGCACTCTCTTGCGATTGGCTGAAATGCCGTTGAAATGCTGTCTTTTCCATCCTCACTCAACAAATCTGATGAAAGAGAAAATGTCAACAAATGCACAATATAAGAAAATTATGAAAGCATACAGTGTTGTTCTTTGTCTACTAAATATAGATGTGCACATGATAAATTAAACACAATTATACAATTTGCAAGCAAGTTTGTTCATCTGCGAGCTATCTCTCAATTGCACTCTGTGTAATCTAGCAATCTATTCGTATACCATCCCAAATACTACTTACCCAACTAGGCCGCTAGTGATATAATTGTGGTCGTATGAATAATAATTCTTTGCTTTCACTCTTCCTCTCTTTGTGTGTGAAATACGAGATGATAATGACAAAATATATATGGTGTGTGTTGGAGGAGTCCATCATCGTCCTGTTCTTCATTTTTCTGTTGAAGAATTGTGGCGGGCTAATTTTTTCTGAAAAGGGGTTTACAAGACTGAAACTAGAAAAGTTTCGAAATTTCATTTGATGATTACTATAGTTTTGATTTTTAAATGAGCAATGAAGACATGCTTTTTGTTGAGTGTACTGAAGATGACATCATACTATTGACTGATGCAAAAGAACTCGTTCGCGACGATGCATTGAAAAGGCGATCACTCATACTTGTAAATACATAAACTTCAAGATCTATGACATGAAACTCCCCTCCAGAACTGCTAACCAAACATGGGTTCATGAATGTATCACATCGACCGCTTGTTCTATTGAAAACATGGGCACGAATTCATTGTGCGTGACAACTACACTTAGAATGTAAACATTGGAAATGAACAAAAATTGCCAAAAAAATAGACTCACCCAAACTGAAAATCATCTTGTACAAAGAATCCAAAGGAGTTTCCTCCGCCCATGCCTACCTTACCCGAGTCGTAGTCCAATATTTGGCTGTAATCGTTTTCGCCTGACCATCTATAGAAGAAAATGTCTGGTCTCCGACCTTTTCGTCTTTCAATTTCTTCTAGTTCTTTTTCACCTAGCTGTGGATTCGAAGCGAATAGGAACGCCATACCTCCACCAAAAAACTGACTTCTGCCCTGGTTTGCCCAAGAACTGTCAGCATAGCCTCCTAAAATATCACCCATTTCAGTTTTGATCACTATCATAGAATGTTGATATTTAGACACTTTCTGAAACATAGTTTTGAAACAGTCACCATCGCGTTGCAGGGAATATATCCTATGCCACGTCATAAGTGAAACTGAAGCTGGGAGCCCTTTACGTTGGATATATTTCATTTGCTTTGCAGATAAGATTGGAGGGTTTAGTTCGATATTCTCTTCTTCCTCAACAAACAAATCATTATCTGAGTCGTCATTAGATGATGAGAAGGATAAGCATGGTGCCGAGTGCTGACTGTCATTCGTATCAATTTGTTGCTCTTCAAACGCAGTCCAATTGATGGGTATAAATAGTGCTAGACCAACATCTCCCTCTGCAATTTCAAGCAATCTAGCCATTCCATCCTTTGTTGACTTTTTCTCTGAAGAATCTTTTTCCAAATTGATTTGTCGAGCTGCCTTTTTGTAAACGTCTTCGTCTACTTCAATTGTATCGATGGAGTTTTGAAGAAGCCGTTTCCTATCACCCTTTAGAAAAGTATCTCGAATGATCTGAGGTACATGAATGCACGGAAAGTTTGTATCCTCTTGTGATTCAGTAGACTCATTATGTTCCAAATTTTGTCTGTGTTCCTTGGAAGAAGAATCAGATGACTCAGTATTCTTAATTGGTAGTAACAAGGAGTCATCATCATTAACAGATTGTTCAGTTTCAAAAGTAGAGGGCAGATCATTTTTACTTATTCTGTCAGTTTCGTTTACAAAAGATTCATCGCCACCTATGTCTGTTTGGCTGCCTTCGCTAGGTTGACTAATTATATCAAACAGAGTATGGTTATTGGCACTCAGATTCTGTTTGTGTACAAGTTTTGATAGATTACTTGATGTAGGAGTATCGTCACTACTTGACTTTGGCAGAGCCAGTTGAGGAAGGATCTGATGATGCGGACTTAGAAGTGCTCTACCTGTTGGTGAAGGTGTAACCGAGCCTACTGACGAGGAAGATTTTATTCTTTGTCCATTTGTGTATTTCAGTAATTTATTTTTTTCTCTGTTGGGATTGACGATATTTTGATTAATATTGAACGTTGGTGAGTTATCAATTCTTTCTGAACTTTCCATCTTTGCAGTTTCAGATTGAAAACGCACTCTGCAATAAGGTTGAAAATTTCGTCGAAGTTCCCTGTGTTTAACTGGTGGTTCACCACTTTGATGTTTCCTGTTCCCTTCCTTTTTGGCTACTTGTGGTAGAAAACTATACACCTATTGTCAACTTTAAATCCTCAGAAGGGTGCATGTAGCTATCAAGGTAGCAGAAGGAAGAAAGGAAAGTTACACCGGTAGAGACGGTCTCAGATAATGGTAATGTATGAAATAGAAGAGTCCATTGTGTTCTTCCTCCTCCGTTCTCTGTAATATTTGAACGCTTTTTGTTAGATAAGATTTGAACGGATGTCAAGTCATGTCAATTTTTGAAACAAAAGAGATACTAAGCAAGTACATACGTATTTGATTACACATACAACTACAAAATTCATCAGCAGAGATAAAGAAGTAAGTGAAGAAACACAGATCAGCATAACCATTTCAGTTTTTGATCATTTGCATGGAAATTTTGATTGGATCCAACTTAAACAAACACTCCAGCGCTAGCAAGAAAGGAATAGTTAACATTTCAGCCTTTCCTTTACGCCAATCATTATATTAGGGCGTAGATACTATATATAATATCAATCATCAATACATGAGCCAACATCAAGGAAAATTACGACAACGTACGAAGAACAATGTTCAGTCTAATGATTTCGCCAAAGACTCTTTCAACGAGAACTTCCTACCCCCAGACCAAAGTCCGCTATTAAGAACAAGAGATAGGAGAAGGCGTCGAAGGACAAGAGATGCAAAGGATGTGTATATGTCATATATTCTAGTTTTTTGTACAACGTCTATATTTGTATTTTTGTTTCTGCACTGGCCAAGATCAAACGCAGCGGGGAGGCATTTGTTTCAACACGCTTATCATACTGAAATGGGATCAACATACCACAAAAAATTGCGACAGATGATTCATGTCAAAGGGCAATCAAAAGGTGAAAAAATAATATGTAAAGACGGGTCAACTGGAATCATTAATGACGATTTTTGTGATTGCCCAGATGGAGCAGATGAATTAGAATCAGCTGCTTGTTCACATATACTTGTTCAAAAAAGGTTATTTGATTGTGGTGATGGAACTAAAATATTTTTATCACGGGTGAAAGACGGAGTATTAGATTGTTCAAATGGTGCAGATGAAGTAAAATCTTGAATTTAGGCATCTTGAAACTATTTATTTCGACCGGCATTATAACAGATTTCAAGGATTCAAATACAAGAAACATGAAATCTTTCGTACCGTATATGCTAGCATTGCTATGTCCTGAATCCAGATTATAAATATGAATGCAGAAAGACGAAGGAATCAGAAAGATACCTAACTTCTCATGTACTTTCCCTTAAATTGCTTCTTCATGGACCATCAGTACCTCAGTACAAGAAATCTTTTTATCATTGCGCTTAAACCTTTTGAAAGTGATTTTCGGATGTGTTACATGTGAACATCTTTCTTCAAAAACCTAAAAAATGACGGCTATCATATTTTAATAATCTGTGTATATTTGCATAGATAAATAAGAGGTTACGAATTTGACAACTGAATTTAATACACGTACTTACCCAACTAATGGGTGACTAACATCATGTGGCTGGGTTCTGTGTTCTGTGTCTACTGTCTACGTACGTAAGTTAATGTACTTTAGTCTGTAGTGCAGTGCTATTAATATGAGTTACACACATCAACCATAAGTATTCATCACTCGTTACTTTTTTCAATCATATAATTGAAATTCGTTGTTGCGTCTGAGAAATACTAGAAAAATGATAATAATACGTGTGCCCTTATTGTGCTCTATCTTGATCTGTTTCCTTCCTGAGGCACAAGGTTTCCTTTCTGCTTTTGGGAAAAGCAGATCATCTTGTTACAACAAACATTTATATGAAGCTGTAGATAATGGACATGATACAGATCGCGAAAGCAAAGGTGAAGACGGAGCCATTAGTCGTCTATCATTTCTAACGACTTGTGCTTCTGCAACTATGACGCTTGCAACACTATCGTCATATCCTTCTCAAGCTTCAGGTAAATTTGTCTCGTCAGCGTCTCCTTCCATTTTGACTTCCACTGCAACAAAAGTTTCAAGCGAGACCTTACAGGAAACCATATCTGGCTTTGTCAGTGGTGCAGCACTGACTACAACGAAAACATTCGTTAAGTATCCATTAGATACTGCAACAGTTAGATTACAGATGACAAACACAAAATATTCTGTTTCAAATCTATTTGAGTTGTTCGAAGGTAGCTACAGAGGGATTTCATTGCCACTTTTATCAAATATTCCTGGAGGAGCTGTATTTTTTGGAGTAAAAGACTTTACGAAAAGTGCCTTGAAAGAAGCTGGGCTACCGAAATGGCTGTCGACGAGTATAGCTGTAGGTGTTGCAAATTTTCCTTACTGGTTAATACGGAATCCTTCAGAAGTGATCAAGACAAGACAACAAGCCAATATAGAAGGATACATTTCTCGCGAGGATAAAGATGTATCAGCTTTAGATGCAATAAGAGTAGTTCTGAACAACACCGATGATGGCATTCGAGAATTGTATGTGGGCTACTGGGAAAATATCATTTACGCTTACCCTGCTGATGTTTTGAAATTTTTGGCGTATGAGCAGTTATCGGGCGGAAGAAAAAATCTGAGTCCTAAAAAAGGGGCAATATATGGCGCAGCAGCAACTGCATTTGCGCAGTTCTGGTCTACACCATTTGACGTTGTCCGCAATCGCGAAATGGCCCGTAGCAAACAGGACACACAAAGTGAAAGCGCCTATTTTGAGAGGTTCGTTGAAATTGGAAAGACTGAAGGTATTCAAGGATTATTTCGAGGCGTAGTTCCTCGTGTGGGCAAGGCTGTTCTAAGTGGTGCTATCCAGTTTGCTACTTATGAAGAAACGAAGAAGAACATTCGATCTTTATTCGAAGGTCGTTCGAAAGTGTGATTGATGTCTACAATAATATACAAACAATCATGCACATAGTATATTATTAAAGTGAATATTGTATAATTTCTAAGGTCCATAGTAAGTTATACAAAAAAACTTGCAATGCAAAAAGTGAGGAGACGATTTATGAGTAGCTAAATGCATGTAATTTAAAATTTTGAAGGTTCATAAATGTCTTCTTTCTTTCAAGACTGAAATATCCAATAACCGCAAAACAGCAGCACCAAAATACTACGCCGACTACGCCACGACCCGACCACACCAGACCAATCTACATGAGGTTTAGTAGTTTGAAGTCTGAAAACTCCACTAATTCATCAGTGCTACTGAAACTATATTGTGATTTGCTTCATTTTGAATACAATACGCTGTAGCAAGCTTCACACACTTACATCGTTTCCACTCTTTAGCGAAAAAGCCACGAAATGAGTTCATTAGTGCCATCATACTTTCGATTGAAAAGTACAACACCGAAACGAAAAACTATCGAAGAAAATTCAATGCATAAAATACATGAAAATAATCATTCATGTCCTCAAAATTCATCGCAAAACCCTTTACCATCACGGGATATCCCATCTATCCAAAGTCCATCTAGAGTCAGAATGAAAGAAGAAGATCCTACTTGTAAAGACAATGGTGAAATCAGTACCTTTTACTCCCCGCTCTCACCACTTTATGATGGCGAAAAGTATCAGTGGCACATTCCCAACGAATTGTCATTGAGAAATTCATTGGATAGATGGATTTTTCAGTCGAGCATATGCGGTTCTCATGCACAACCCTTACACGTCCTTGATCTACAAAATTGTTCTTTTGATCTCGTGACAAGCTTGAAATTTGGGTTGACTCGTGAAATGTACAAGTATATCACAGATATTCGTATCTCTGAAGATTCTTTCCAGTCGTATGGTTTACCTACGCTCATAGATCTGATGGAACATTGCTTTCCGAATTTGGAACATTTTAGCATAAAGAAAAGTCACTTGAGATCAAGAACTACAGAACAATGCAAGAACCATCATTCTGAAATCAAAGCCTACAATGCCGATGGTGAAGACATTATATACTCGATGAAAATGGACAAGGAAACTGAAGAGTTACTTGATACATTTGATTCATCAATAGAATGCATGGAACGAGATACTGAGTACATGCAAAGATTGTATTTGATTTTTAGGCTTCCATCGTTACAGTCGATTAATGGTATATGTATATCTCAGAAAGAAAGAGACACAGCTTCTCCCGCAAAAAAATGTAAAGTCCCAAACTATGAATGGATTACAAAAAATCAACAAGATATAATGCTATCTTTGGTAGAGGGAGAAAAATTTTGCTGTGATGACTATGATGACAGTGACACTGAGTATACTGAACCCACATGTTTCGAAGTAGCATTGGATGGCATTGTGAATTACGATGAAACCGAGGAAAAATCGATCTTGCTTAAAACTTCCTCAAACGAAGAAGTAGATGATGTTTCGTATACATGCAGTAAAACAGAAACAAGAAACGAAGGTAATACAGTATTAACGGACATCACCTCAAGTGACAAAAATATTGAAAACTGTGAAAGTCGGAAGAAACTAGAATCCTTTTTTATGAACGAATGTAAAAATTCATCCTACTCAGAAGCCCCAACAGAATTAACCGATCAAGCTATCATTAGTGCCGAAAAAATATTAAAATTGGTGGAGCACAAGTGCTCCACAAGACGTAAAAGCAGGATGAAAACATAGGCAATTACATCACAGCCTTTCACTGATGGAGAAAATAAACAGCAATACAATCCTATCTAGCAGCCTAGCGTGGAATGAAAAAATAAATTAGTGTTTTTATTAATGTGTAAAGTATGGTATGTTATCGATACTTGCAAGATAAAAGATTTAAATAAAGGGAAGCAAAGGGGAATATCTAATTCAGCAATCTACCTAGCTAGTACGGCCGTCAATGAGAAGTGTGAGTGAAGGAGAGGTGAGAGGTGAGAGATAAAACAAAACCCCAGCAACAACAATAACAATTTACTCGGAAGACACTGGCGTTCACAATAGATAGCATTAGCAACTACACGTCTAACCAAAACATTTCAGTGAAAAAGCATGGCAATACTGAGAAAAAATAGAGTGGCTAGTCCACAGCAGGCACAGAACAGTACGAAAAGATTCGCGAGCACCAATTCAAAAAGTAGTAACAAGTTCAATCCCAGATTAATTTTTTCGCAGATAGTGGGTAAGTTAATAAGTAGCCTTGCATAAATTGCAATCAGATATTCATTGGCGCTCACACTAACCGATCTATTGTACAGCTTTACAATCAATCCATTATCTTATACTATCATTCATGTTCCAGATAAATTCATTTATTTATGGAACAACCATCACAGTAGATAGAATTTTTACAGCAAAACACTTGGACCTATGGACAAAAGAAGGACGCATCGATGCAGCAACAATCATAATTTCAACAGTATTTGGTAGTTTGTTATTGGCAATCATAGTCGAAAAATCAAAGAAATGTCTGGATTTCTCCGTAACTCTATTCTTTGTGCATTTTCTAATATGTACATTTTACGAAGGGAAGAGCGTCTTAAGAAGCTTAGACTTTTGGATCGTTCACGTATTAGGAATGATCATCATGGTTTTGTTAGGGGAATACTTTTGTTCAAGGAAAGAGCTGATGGATATACCATTGTTATAATGGCGAAATTCAGATTAGTTTGTACCTTCCAGAGAATGTAGTTCTCTAAATAATCATGAGTTGGATTCTGTGGTTCTGTAAAGAAGAAGGACGATGATTGAGGAACGAGTGTACTAGTAGTAACAAATAATCGTTGTTGATTTGTAAATGATCTTGCTATGAAATGATCAGGTCTCTCGAAATACCCTGCATATAGTCATAAGACTTAGACTTATCTGCATTATGACACCTACGGTAAGAACGAAAAGAATCTTATTTACTTCTCCATTATTTCATTATTCTTTTTTTGCAATGGATGGTAAGATGGCTTGAAATTCATTACCTATACGCGGCCCTTTATTTTCTGTTGGTGCTCGAAGCCAATGCTCAGAGTCGATATCGCTATTTTCATCTGCTGAAGATGTTGCCCCATTTTGTTCATCTATTTGCACTTGTTCCTCTCTATTCATAGTTTTCGATCCATCTCTATCGGAACCAACATCTGATTCTTCATCATTACATTCAATACGTTCATTGATATGAATTTCATTATTACTTGAGGCTTGTATCAACATTTCAATGGTTGCTTTGTCTTCTTCAAATGCGCTTTTTTGCTCTAGTATATCACTCTCATTTTTTTGTTTTTTGCTCTTTTGTGAAGAATCTGGATCTTTGGTATCTTCTTGTCGCTTCATTGACGTTTTCGTAAATCTTCAATCTTGAACCTGTTAATTATAAATTGTCTATGAAAAATCTCAGAAGATAGAAGTGTGAAATAGTTGCTTTAAATGCATAATGGAAAGCACACAACTTGGTGATTGGTGATGTTGATGTTGGAAAGAGCTCCGATCTCCATGCTCCGATGCTCCGATTGATTGATACTGCTCGTCGGTCGGTCCGATCATCCGACGACGGGAAACGCGGGCTCCTCTTTCTATAGCGTCAAGCACGTTTAAATGCGATAAGTTCAAACAAACCCACACTTCATACCTTACATCTAACATACTCACCATCTACACACTCACAACGTGAATAAAAAGCGTTCTTGAAATACTACGTAAGCCTCTTACACCACTTGTGTTTTCTTTCCAGATTTTGCTGCTTTGAAAATGGCCGAAACATCCGTACTTCAATCAACTCTTGATGCCATCATTGCACGACTTGCATCTTTGGAATCCAAAGTTGGAATTCAGGTACCGGCATCTGTTTCCTCTGGTCCACCTTCTGGATCTGGTCCATCTACCACTACAAATGTTGTCGAGGGTGAGTATCTACAAAGACTGACTTTGGTGAGCAGAAACGAATTAGCTCTGACTTTGATCTTTACTGTTCCACAGATGAGGACCCTCCTGCATTAGTTGCATACGATGAACACGTCTCAAGGGCAGTGACTCCATTCGTAAATGCATGCCTTGCAGTTGAGGAACTCAAAGACACTGGAAACCAAATCAAAATTATCTGGGATGGTATCAGAGATATCGTAAAGATTGGAACAAAATGTAAAAAACCAACCAATGTCCAAGAGGTATTGATGCCTCATTTGAAACCTGTTCAAGATGCAATGAACAAAATTAGAACTGCAAGACTTGATCGGAAGGTTGATTGGCATATCAAGGCATTGATGGAAATGCTTGCTTCAATTTCATGGGTAGTTATGCAGGCACCTCCAGCTCCAAGCACCTTTATCAAAGATACCATTGGTAGTTCTGATTATTGGGCTAATAAAATCCGTAAAGAATACAAAGGCAAAGATGAAGCACATATCCAATTTTGTGAGACTATGAAAGCTCTTATTTCTGATCTTTCAACCTATGTGAAGGAGTATCATTTGAGTGGTTTAATGTGGAATCCGAAAGGGATCGCCATTGATGAATACAAACCTGACTCTTCAGGTGGTGCTTCAAAGGCGAATGTGCCACCAAAGAAGGAAGCTGCAGTTGGAGCAGCTAATCTCATGAAAGAATTAGCATCAAAGAGATCTCAAGATGGAACTTCTGCAGCGACTGGATTGAAAAAGGTTACACGTGATCAGCAAACATGGAGAAAGGTATGTGCAATTTTCTTGTAGACTTGACTTTGGATCATATGGACATGATGATTCACATTTATTCGTCTTCAGGAATTTAAAGCAGACAAAGCGACTCCAATTATTCCTTCAAATAAACCGGCTTCAACACCTTCGAAAAAGGCAGGAACAACAGTCAAGAAAGACCCTGTTTGCAAATTCCAGCCTGTCGGCAACAAATGGGTTGTAGAATATCAAACTAAAGACAGTAATCCAAATGGACTTTGTGTCATTGAAGTAAAGGATCCAAAAGATAGTTGTTATATGTAAGTTTGGTAAAGCTGGTATATTATGTACATGGGTTTTCACAATTTCGCTAACACCTCTTTTCAGTTACAAGTGCGAGAATGCAACTATACAAATCAAGGGAAAACTGAAGAGTGTGATCTTCGACTCTTGTGTCAAATGCAATCTTCTATTCGAAACTGCAATTTCATCATGTGAGGTTGTTAACTGCAAGCGAGCTCAAATCCAATCCACTGGTGTTTGTCCAAGTTTTTCGATCGATAAGACAGATGGATGCCTAGTGTATTTGAGTCAGGAAGCAGTGACCATTTCCAACTTTGTAACAAGCAAAAGCAGTGAAATGAACGTTAGTTGGTTCGATGAAAAAGCTGGAGAACAGAAGGAAGCACCACTGCCTGAGCAGTTCGTTCATAAGCTTGTGAACGGCTCTGTTACTTCTGATGTTTCAGATCTCTACCACTAATTTTAGGATAAACGTAGACATGTGTCATTAACTACAGAAAAAGTTCTTATGTCAGTAATTCAACCTACCAAACTTGTGTTTTACTTTAAATTTGAGTTGAAAATAAAATACATCATCTCATCTCCTATTTTGAGATTAGAAGCTGCAATATTTTGGTGAAACCGACCTTAGCTAGACCACACCATTTTTTTATAATCGAACCAGTTCATAAATTTCGTCGTGATTCTCACCTTTTTAATGCATATACTTAAACTCAAGCTATTTATCTTACGTAGATAGCTCCTGCCTTGGAGCGTACACGGAAGTCGTAGTCATTGCAGTATCCCTGTCCATCGTCAGCGCTAACAGTTGGAAGTGCACGGATCTCGTTAGTTGCAACATAGGTATCGTATGCAGACTTAACAGCTGCCTTATCTCCAGAACGGATTGCCTTGAAAATATCATTGGTCTGTGCTACAGCAGCGTTCTTCTTTGCCTTGTTGTTTGCGTAAGCTCCAGAGTTGAAAAGAATGAAAGCATTCTTCTCCTCAGCAATAGCCTTGAAGTCTCCACTTGCAACAGCTCCAGAGAGTCCAGCAATACGGTCTCCGTAAATTCCACGGGCACGGTTGATGGTTGCTGCAGAAACAGATCCATCAGCAGAAGCAATAGCAGGAACTCCTGCAAGTACAGCTCCAGCGGTAGCGATCTGTCCGAAAGCAGCACGGCGGTCCATGTTCAAAGCAGTGCTGGAACGCTTCAAAAAAAATTCAAAAGTCAGTATTACAAAATTGAAACAATTTTTAATACAAACTGGAATCAACTCCATTAGAATTACAGCACCGAATTCCACAAATCACCTTTCTCAATAATTTCTGTTGCTAGGTAGCAATTCAATTCTTGATTTCTCTTTTTTTTCAACACAACTAACATACCTCAACGGAAGATGGAGCAAAAGCAGCAGCAGAGGTTACAAGAAGTGCAAAGATAGAAAGCTTCATTTTGATGTATTGTATTGAGATGTATTAGAATATGTTTGTTCGTTGTTGATGTAGTTGATACAGATACCGATCGATCGCTAAGGAGATCTCGTGATGCTAAGATTTTTCAAGTTGTCATCTTTGGGGTCTGTCCGTATGTCCAAGAACCATCAGGATTCCATTCCTCACTCTAAGTTACTAACAAAAAAGGAATCTAAAAAGTCAGAAATTCTTCCGCGTAAATTTCCTCTAGAAAGTTGAAGTCTCCAGCTCCAAAAGATTTGCGGATCTTAACGTCAGATGTGAAGTGCCGGAGTGGATTGGCAACCGAACTACGAGCATCCTTTCTCAAGACAATTTCCACATAAAGAAACTAAATACTATTGAAAAATGAAGTCTGTTGCTGTTGTTACCCTCGCATGCATGTTGGCTACTGCCTCTGCATTCACTGCTCCAACCATGGCTACACGTGCTATTGGAAATCCATTCAAGAAGGCTGCTGCTCCAGCACCTGCTGTAAGTCCTTTTGTGTTTGGAGAATAAAGAAACAGAAGGAAATGTGTCGAAAAAGTCAAACTCTTGGGGGCATTTAAGCTCTTAAGAGAAATAAACATGTTTGAAGATGATATGATGCGGGTAAATTTTCTTTGAAGTCGAGAGGAGAATTTGATTTACTGTACGCAAAAGAAAAAAGAAAAGATTAACACGCAAAACCTTACTAACCTTTTTTTCTTCTCCGTTTCCTAGCCTGCAGCTACTTCTGCACCACCAGCATCTCAGGGATACCCATCTATTGCTGATTCTGCATCCAAGATCAAGTTCAACATCTCTGGAGGAGGAAACAAGGCACCACCAACTCCTTACCAGGTACCAAACTTCGCAGATTCACGTCTTCAGATCGAGCGTGATCCTGAGTTCTACAAGGAGGCAGCAAAGACCCGTAAGACTGCTTTCTCTAGAAACCAGGAATACGTTTTCGAGGATGGACTCACCGAAATTGAGCGCAAGCAACGTGCAACTATCCCAGGATTCTTGACTGGGTCTGCAAAGAGCCAGATTGATGAATCTGCTATTCGTGATGATGTTGAGGTTGATACTCTTATCTTTGGGCTTGACACCGACCGCTTCCAGCTTCTTTTCATTGCTGTTTTCGGACTTTTCACTCTTGTTGGATCCCTCTCTGGAAACCTTAACCTTTAAATTTTGAAGCTATGAAAAGAAATTGAAAGGTTGAAACTTAAACTCATGCAGAATCATATACTGCTTGGGATGGGTATCAAATAAGATACTCTAGTTTTCTATATCAAACACCAAACCATTTAGATGTAATCTGAATGTATAGAGACGGAACTACGAATAATATAGTGCATTTAGTTTAATCTCGAAAGTTGTCTGGTGTGTTTCTTAATTTTGTCTACTATCTATGTTCCAAAATCAACCCTCAAAAATCACTATTCTTCATTTATGTTGTGATATACCGGTTGGATGGAATTTTCTTGTTCGTCATGCAAACCATCAAGTTGTCTCATTTCATGTTTTTGTTTTTATGACTACTTTGATTAATCCTTGATGTTGATTACTCATAGATAGCAACACTGGCAACTTGATGGTCAAGAATTCTTCAAATGATTTCTATCTGACAAGATAAGCTATAATCAATCCTAGGATTTGCCAAACGGTAGAAAGTTATCTATCATACAGCACCAAGTAAGGCCATTATTTGTGCATAGTAACAACAATAATTACGTTACAACTAAAATATTGAAGTTAATTAAATAAATTTTAAAATCTAACTTTTCGCCAAATGTAAAATTAATTATAAAATCTGACCTTCAACACATATGAATTAGATTACGTTTATTCTGACCTTGTCTGAATCTCTTTCGTGTGACATAAGAACAGGGCCATGCCTCAAAGATGTGACCATTCATCGAAAAACTAAAACTTGTTTGTCAGTCGAGAAAAGGACATGCAGAAGTACCCAAAACTGTCAAAGTTTTCTTATTTAAATGTTTCTCATCTTTATCTCTATCTACAGCTTTATTCGTTATTTCTGCAAAGAAATTGAAATTGAAATTGAAATTTGCATAACAAAAGATGGAAGTGAAGGGAAGTCTTACAAAAATTCGGACTTACACGAGCTTTCTATTTTAGTAGGAAGACATGGATTTTTACCGGAAGTATAGAGGGAGAACAGATGAGCCACAAACGTTTCAAGCCTTCTCTTCCCACAAGATCAAACTACAAGAATAAAAGAAACCAATACAACCGCCAAATCACCATCACATACAATAAACTTTTGTTGTGTTCGCAGTACTTAACTAGACCATTGTAGAATTGGAACTATAATTCCCACCTAAACATTTGTTTTCAGTCGTCGCAAAAGAGAGTCGGGAGGATTCTTGGAGAATATATATTCATTATTCATATTATCGATATAGAAAAGAAGCAAACCTAGCTTGTAACAAGTCATGACTTCATCGAGTGCCTTGAAAATGAGTTTGAAGACACATCAGCATCAACCGCTTTCACAACAAGAACGATCAAAAGGAGTCCGTAAAGGTCAGCATGCTGATCCCTGGTCAAATCCATCTCCGACTAGTGTAATGCAAACCACAGACCTACAATATGGATATGACTCCTCACATCACCGTACTTTTGCCGAAAGTAGTCAAATGAATTCAAGAGCGTTAGTGAAGCAGCAAAATTCGTTCCAGAAGATTAATATGGAAAAAAGACGAACCGTCAGTAAAAAAGGTGTTCTAGTACCAGGGGTCTCCAAGATGAGTATGAGGCAGACATTATCACTTGTTTTTTCAGCGTTCTGGGATAGAGCTGATCTGTACAGAGATGTATTAGAAATAGAAAATGATAAAGCAACTACTAGGCAATTAAAACTTGCCTTCTTTCGTCAGGGAAGACTTGTTCTAGCGACGCCAATTGAGTCTACTGATGATATGACTTTTTTATCTGCTGGTATGAGGGGGATGATGAACGAAATGGGAAATATTTCTGGTGCAGCCAGTACTGCAAGTGTGGTACAGGCTGGAGTACCAATCAGTCGAAAAGCAAAACTAAAATTTCAAGCAATTGCACTTGCCTATGAGCTCCTAGAAGATAATGCCAAGAGGAAGGCATATGATGAATGGAGAACTTGGAATTCACGATTGCCTCCCCCTCCGCTTCAATCCAAACCGCACTTTAACAACTTTTTGGAGACACTGAAAGAGACCGAACTTGAATCAACTCATAATGAAGAGACTATGATTCAAGAAGGTCAGTCCAAGATTACGACCTTGAATCCAAACGATGATAGTCCAAAAGATTGTGCCAGTTTAACGTCAATTTTATTGAATCCAAATGCACACAAAAGATGGCAAAAAAAGAAACGAAGTCAGCCTAGAAATACCAGCAGAAATATAACTTGGAATGAAGATGTTGAGGAGATAACATTTAATTTGCCTCAATATCATTCATTTGCCGAATTCAAAGAAAATGAAAAACCCTTGGTGGATGTTAATTGCTCTAACGATCCATATGGTATGTCTGCTGAGGGTTGGTTTGGCTCTGTCGATTCTGGAGTCGGTGCATATGACTGGGAGAGAAATTCATTTCAGAATAAACGCATGAATAGACCGAAGTCTGCTAATGAAAAGGCACGATCTTTACTTTTTGCTGAAGAACCAGACATGGGATTCGGAAAACCTTATTTCTCACAAAATGATGAAATGAATAATTTGCAATCTTTGAAAAGCAAAACAATTATGGTTGAGGATACCAAAGCAGGCGTTGTTTTTGAAGGATACAACCCGAATGATTCTCTCATGATGATATTGGATGGTGAAGAGACTGACTGCAACGACAACTCAACGTCATCACGAAGCTCATATGATGATTCATCGTGGCAACGAAGTATTGACAGCTTTTCCAAGCAATATGAAGGTTACATTCCTCAGACTGAAAATAAAGGTTCTTGTCGCAGTACAAAGAAACATGGTATCACTTCAAATTCATCAAATCCATCGTTACCTAGGAATCCTCAACCTAGCTTTGAAACAGATGATGAACATAGTTTCGAATCGCAAGGAAATAGTTACTTGTCATATGATAATACTGCTTCTATTGTGAGTAACCCTGGTACAGAGTCTCAACAACATGACCATTGTGGTATTAGTCAAACTGTTGATCTTGCATTAGGTTTCAAGGCTACTTTATCCAACTATATCAATTCAGCTGTATCAGATATGAAAGAGGGTCTTCAAATTGTTGGAGAAGATTGCCCAAAATGGGAAGACATGAATTTTGGATCAAAACCCAAGACAGATAATAACCAAAAGAAAAACTTTTTCTTCCTAGACCAAAGTGAATTGGATGCAATGATGTCAATATTGAAAGAAGAAATGTACAATTTAGCGAGTCCTATGTTGGGAGCAAATGATAGCTACATTGAGGGGGAATCATTCTTAACAACGGAAACATCATTTACTCGTAGCACAGTTAGAACTGAGGAAACTTCAGTTACCAGAAATACACAAACTACTTCCGAAGTGCTAGCCCAAAGCCTTGGTGATGCGGCAAAAGCGGCTCCGTCGCCGAAGAAGACTGGGAAGAAAAGACGTATATTCGGGAAACTTTTTTCGAAGAAGTAGTTTGAAGATGAATATTTTTGATTTTGTCTTTGAAAGCATTGTCAAATATTACAACATAATCTGCTAGGATCAGCAATCAAATAATTTTACACTATAGTAAATCTTCTTATTTGTTAGATTATGTACCCCAAGTTTGTGCGAAAATTCAAAATCCAGCGACTCATGAGATGTGATTTGAAGCAAGTCTCTGCATCAAAGAAAATACCACCAATTTATGCATTGTTTTCGCACCACTCAGATTGCAATCCAAAAAAAAATCATGTTCCAATGCATTATCGGAGCTTACAATATCTTCAATGAAACGACTGATAACTTCCCTAGTAGATAGTGGTAGCATGAGGTTTTCGTTCCTCGCCCCTTTGCCTAACATGTCGAATTGTTTGGTCAAAAAACAAACGATGTCCCCACTGGAACTTGAAGGATATTCTTCTCTGTGCATTGAATTGTTGTCATCATCAGATATAATGTGATGATATTCGTGAGATGAAGAAAATGTAGATTCATCTTGAACAGATTCGTACTCTAGACAAGAAAAAGTATGAAAATACATTGAGGTAACCTCTTCCAGCAAAAGCAAAAAGTTTACGGCAATAACTTCTTGTAGACGGATATTCTTGGGGTTGAAGGGTCTTTGGTCAGTTTTACTCAAAGCATCATAATTCAAATGTAGAACTCTCATGATACCTTGCAAGAAACACTTGATAAGATTCTTTGATGATTCTATCCCTTCGTGACTATGAAATGATTTTGCTCTTTGACAACTTAGAAATACTATTCGATGACAGATTGTGCACGTAGAAAGAACTTTCTGCACACAATTGTGATAGTCAATAGCATATGAATCTGTATCTGTATTGTTTTTCGAGGAACCTTCATCACTCTCAATGAAACCATGAAGAAACACGTCATAAATAATGTTGTCGAGTCGACAGATAGGCCCTGTCAATTTCAAATGTCCTCGGTCTACCTGAGTTTGATCTGAAGATAAACTTTCTTGCAATCTTCCTTTGTCAAGCAATTCAACCTCATCTGTTTGTTCAAATAGTATTTGTGAATCCAATTTTGTCAGCAACGTATGGAGATTGGTTACAATATGAGATACAATGCCATCCAGAACAGCATATGATTGGACTGGTGATGACATAGCCTTCATTTCAGAAGCATTTTTGGCAGCATTTTTTCCTTTCCGCTTTATATACTCTGCCATATCAGAAAGTGAGAGTGATGCCGCCCTACTATCGTAGATAGGGGGAGAGCAAGGATTTGTATTTGATTGAGATGCCTTCAGAAGCTGCCGCATGTATGGTTGGTAAATAGAATGAGTTGTTGATAACGCAATTGTAAACATAGAAGATAGATGTCCTTGGCCTCTATTATTTGCATCGTCTTTGTTTAGTAAAAGATATGAATTATCTTTCAAGGTTTGTTCTGAGAGTAAGTCGAGTGGCTTTTCCGCATTGTCTATTCCAGCATTGTCGGTTCCAGCATTGTCGACCGTAGGATCAAGATTCTTTCGTTTTCTGCTGCTGTGAAAATTGCATCCTTTTTCGCTTATCATGTTTTCCTCCATTTGCTTTCGTTCTTGGACTCTCTTTCGCAAAATCAAAAGAGCTAGAGAGCTCTTGAAAATATTTTCCATCTCAGTCTTGTGTTGAAACATGGTAAGGATCTTTCGCTAGGGAACAAGAGTCAAGAACGCTTTAGTTGGGAACAAATCTCGGGGATGAATTCTTGCTTTGATGAAGAGGGCTTTTTACAATGACAATTCTTTCTTTTATTTGTTATATTCTTGTAATTATTTCCATCACGACAGTAAAATGCTTTTAGCTTCGTCCTCTCTATTGTGTGTGATACCATACCATACTATTTATTGTCTGTGGAACCAAAGTCTACTTGCAAGCTGTTTCTTGTCTTGCGAATAATGTTTATCCTTATTAGGTTGGGGTTAATAGTCCTATAAACCTGTTGTTTGACTACCACGTACACTGTGTCGTCATATTCATTCTTCCAAGTTCGTCAGTAAAAACAGAACTTCCGCTCTTTGGAATCCTCCAATGATGTGTGTGTTTGATGGATCTTACTTTTCTTCCATACTTTTGTTCTTTCTTCTTTATTCTCATATTTTTGAATCACTGCAAAAAAATGTGTGGAATCTTTGCAATTTTCTCTTCATCCCTGCCTGATGCAGATTTGCGCAAGCAATTGATTGCTTGTTCCTCAAAGCTCCGTCATCGTGGACCGGATTGGTCTGGATATATTGTTGTTTCAGCTGATGAATCGAAAAATATCCCTCATGCTCATGGTATTGCACATGAACGTCTAGCTATCATGGATCCTGAATCCGGAGAACAACCTCTTGTTTCTGAAGACAAAAATGTGATTGTTGCTGCAAATGGAGAGATCTACAACTATAAGGACCTGTATTCTGAACTAAAGACTCCATATAAGCCAAAGACTGGATCTGATTGTGAAGTTATTCTTCCTCTTTATGCTGAACAAGGACCAGATGTTCACTTTCCAAAGCGTCTCAGAGGAATGTTTTCTTTCATTCTATACGATAAGTCCCAGGACTTGTACTTTATCTGCCGCGATCACATTGGGATCACACCGCTCTACATTGGATGGGCTAATGATGGCTCAGTTTACGTGTCATCAGAAATGAAGTCCATTGTTGGAGAGTGCTCCAAATTTCAGGCATTTCCTCCAGGTCATATTTATTGCAACAAAGGACCAAATGCAAACAAATTTGTAAGATGGTTTGAGCCAACTTGGGCACCGGAAATGAAGCCAGGTCTTCCACCTCCAACAAAGGAGTACCAGTCTGATCTCTTGAGAATAGCATTTGAAAAATCTGTTGTTAGACGTATGATGTCCGATGTTCCATGGGGAGTACTTCTTAGTGGTGGTTTGGATTCATCTCTCGTAGCATCTATTTGTGCAAGACATATCAGTCGTCGTTCGACTTCTTTCCCAAAGTTGCATTCCTTTACTGTTGGTTTGGAAGGATCCCCTGACTTGGTTGCAGCAAAGCAAGTTGCAGATTATTTGGGTACAATTCATCATGCATACACCTACACTCTTGCAGAAGGAGCAGATGCTGTAAGAGAAGTTATTCGTTCCATCGAAACTTATGATGTAACCACTATTCGTGCATCTACTCCAATGTACTTAATGGCACGAAAAATCAAAGCTATGGGTATTAAAATGGTTTTGAGTGGGGAAGGAGCCGATGAAGTATTTGGGGGATACTTGTACTTCCATAAAGCTCCAAATGCGCAGGAATTTTACGATGAGACAGTTGATAAGATTAGTCGTTTACATATGTATGACTGCTTGAGATGCAACAAAGCTATGAGTGCTTGGGGAGTTGAACCACGTGTCCCTTTCTTGGATGCTGACTTTTTGGAAGTTGCAATGAACATTGATCCTGAGGAAAAAATGATTAAGAAAGGACCTGGCGTGAGTAAGGAAGACACTAGAATTGAGAAGTGGGCAATTCGTAAGGCTTTTGATACTCCTGATGATCCATATCTTCCAAAGGAAATTTTGTGGAGACAAAAGGAACAATTCAGTGATGGTGAGTTTTCTTTATTTCAATATTAGATATGTCTTCAGAGCTTTCAACTCTAACTTTTTCACAACCACACAGGTGTTGGATATGGCTGGGTAGATTCGTTGAAGGATATTGCTGAGAAGGAAGTTTCTGATCAAATGTTTGCATCTGCTGCGAACAGATTCCCTCATAACACACCTACAACAAAGGAAGCTTATCGTTACCGTGCAATTTTTGAAGAATTCTTTCCTGGTGAGGCAGCAGAGAAAACTGTTCCTGGTGGAAAGAGTATTGCATGTTCCACTGAACGTGCGATGAACTGGGATGCATCCTTCGCTGACAGAGCTGATCCGTCTGGACGCGCAGCTGGTGTTCATGATGCAGCATATGATGAGACATTCGTGGCTGATACTGTGTTGGATGGACCACCTTCGAAAAAGGCGAAGAATTAAATACACAGTGAAATCTTGAGCGTCAGTCATTGTTTTATTTATGAATCGTGAAACTTAAAACTATAAGTAAATTTGATAAGAATGGCTCTATTCAGCATTTTTTCGTATATAGGTAGTTTGTACATGAAAAGGGCATTCTTAGTATGGGAAGGTCTTCGCTTGTGCGATTCGGAATCATTGCATAAATTGGATTTGGGAGAAGAAAATCCAATGCTTCTCGACAACTAAATTATAGCAAGGTAAGTAGCCAAATATTTGGCATTCGCCAACAACTAGAACGGACCCAAAAATCTTGCCCAAATGCGCTTTTATTTCAATTGAATCAAAACATATGTGACGGAACCCCACACTGTATACAAATTGAAAAGCTAACACAAAAGGAACACCCACAGGTAGAAATACACTACAAATAATCAAAAATATGGCATTTACATCGGTGAGTTTGAGAAGTGATTTCTATTGGTCTTGCTACCCTGCTTTTTGTCATATATTTTAATCTTGTGCTTTTTACCTCATGAAAAAATATGATTCCGTTTGGTTTCCATTTCTAATGAATGTTTTCTATCAGGTGATCCCGCCTCTTCTTCCTAAAGTTGATGCAATTCTTGTTCTAGACGGAGAAGGAAATCGGCTAGCTGGGAAATATTATGGAGATTTCCTAACATCTACAACTTCTTCATCTTCTCGTGCCGCAATGTCTACTGGAGACGATTCAAAGCCAGCGTCTGCAAATGTAACAGTTGAAGATCTTCGAGCTTCTTTTGAGCGTCAACTACAGGCAAAGATTCAAGGCATTGCTGCCCGATCAGATGCTGCAGAAGTTGTTACTGTTATGGGCAAGACTGCGGTATTCTGTGGAGGAATGGCAATGGGTGCTTCGCCGTCAGGAGTAGGAGGAGATGTCAGAGTTGTTCATGTTGGACCCAATACAGAATCTGAACTTTTACTGGCTTATCTCTGTGAAGGAATGTACGATGCATTGAGTAATTTGATGGGAGGACAAACAGATAGGAATATGGTATTGGATAACTTGGAACTTGTATTTTTACTCATTGATGAACATTGTGACGGTGGAGTTATTTTAGAAGTGGACGGTGCAAAACTTTCTTCAAGTGTTTTGTTGAGAGATGATGAAGATATGGTTGCTGATGCTGGAGCAGGTGAAAGTGCGCCACAAGGAGCAGCACCTAGTACCACAGGAATGAGAGGTATGGGTAATGGCTTCGGGATGCAAGGAGGAGATATTTCAATTGCACAAGCATTTAGACAAGCAAAGCAGCAGCTCATTGCAGGCTTACAGGCAGATGGAATGTAAAGTTCTCTAACGCAATGAAAAATAATTCAAAACTAACACACGCCCACCATTCAAGAGATTGATTTTAGATCTTTCCAGAGTTCTCGAAAAAGTATTATGGACTTCCTGTTAAAACTAAGAACAAAACAAAATTTACTGAAAGTAGCACCTCGTATTAAAATTTAATTATTCTGACGGACAAGTGCATGTTGAGAGTTTCATAGCAACTTTTTGAAAGTCGACTTTTGAGGTGTCTGTTGAAAGGCCAATAACTAGAGGAGTTGGAAGCTTGGCCTCAATATCAGGAGTAATACCATGTCCTTGAATATCAGTACCATTGGGTGTCACATACTTTGCTACAGTCAAAACTAAACCTGAACCATTTTTCAGTCCGTACACAGCTTGTATCAATCCTTTTCCAAAACTATTGGATCCCATAATAATTGACTTGCATTGGTCATGCAGAGACCCAGCTAGAACTTCACTTGCAGATGCACTACCACCATCGAGCCAAATGACTATTGGTGTATTTTGGTTAACTAAAACTTTGCCCTTTGTTGTACGAAACGCCATCTCCACCTGGTTTGCATCAACAACATTTGTAGCAATTTTATCTTCCATAAAAAGCCCTGCAATTTCGACAGCTGATTGGAAGGCACCTCCAGGATTTTGTCTAAGGTCAAGCACTTTTTGGGAGGAATATTGAGAGTTTGTATTGAGTGAGTGTAATTATGTGCTATGCCTGTTGTACATTTATGTAAAACTTACCTAAGGCATTTGCTCCTTCTACTGTCAAAGCTTTCAGTGCATTTTCCAACTTGGGTTTGACAAGTGAATTGAACTCTGATATTCTAATATATCCTACTATTGTACCATCTTTTCTTTTCTCAGTGATCTTATACGTAATTGGATCTTTAACTTCCACAAATTGCCTTTTCATTGTAACATCTCTGATATATCCCTCTCCCTCCAAATCATCTGGACCTTGTGTCAATACCGTAAAAGTAACTTCTTCTACATTTGGTTGTTCTGAAATCTGGTCAATGATATCAAATGCTGTTCTACCTTTTGTTTCAACTCCATTAACTGCAACAATGTAATCGCCAATCTTTATTCCTGCTTTTTCAGCTTCACTACCTTTCACTGGAGGAGCACCAACCATAATTCTCTTGTTAGAATCAGGCATTAATGTAGCCCCAACACCTAATTTGAAAAGTTAAATGAGCCAAAGGTACTACATTTTTTTCATTTTTATCATCATCACTGTTGTGCTTACCAATAAGGTCGAATTTTTGGATTCTACTGTATCCAGCTCTATCAAGTACACGAGAATACTTGTCACCGAGTGATTTCACCATTGCTGTTGTCAGCTTCATAGCTTCTTCGTCGTCGTAAGCCCCATCTTTCTCTACTTTCAGGCGAGACTCATATTTCTCTCTAACTTCATCCCAATCTTGATTATTGAACGTGTTGTCAATGTAGTATTTCTTTACAAGTGTCCATGCTTCGTCTATGACTGTTGATCTGCGCAGTGCTTCCTCCTTTCTGTCTGATTCGTCCAGAGATGTGACAGCCGCATAAGCTGGGTGTGTACCTACAATCGGTTCCATGAAAGAGGGAATTTGAACTTGAGCACCTGGGTTGACTGGAAGACACAACACCGAAGCAGTGACTAGTGCTGCAACTGTAGATGTGCACTTCTTCAGCAAACTTCTTACATGTTCTTCTGAACTTTTTTCTTCAAAACTATGAAACTCTAGTTTTGTTGAATAAGTAATTGTCACATCTGCCCGAGGCAATTTTGAATTTGTTGTGACAGATCCAACAGGCACAAAAGCTGAGACTTGTGCCGATGTTGAAAAAAAGAGTACTGTTGCCAGTGTCAGTTTCATATTTTAAGCAGATGCCGTTGATTGGTAATTGATGCTTTTTCTTGATTAAAAAAGATATGAGCTCTTCTTCTCTTTTCAATATTTCATTAAATATTCCAACAGCTGTTTGTTTTTTTTTCCTCTTTAGACCCGTTTTGTCAATGCCCAGTTTTTGGCCAGTTTTTAGTCGTGCCAGTTTTTTTTTGTACACATAACCCGTTTCGTAGCCATTCAAAAAAAACTGGGACGTTATATTACAGGCAGAAAAACTGGGCCAGTTTTAAATACCCCTCGGCCGACTGTATTTAAAACTGGCCCAGTTTTTTCGCGGACAATTATTGACTTCCAGTTTTTCTAAATTGGCCTGATAATTCTCCGTGATGCCTTTCTTCAAATACATGTGTATGCACTGCAACAACGATAATCAACAAAATACCACCACACAAACCTTCCGTAGTCATAACTCTATAGCAATACAAAACGTAGGATGCAATAAAACACTTCATTTCTATCATTACAATAGTGCATGAAGTCTACACCCCATTTGAAGGTAGTATTTGCTCAAAACCCTAATGAACTCAAGAACTCGTTGTGGTGTTTGATGATAGATGCATGAACACGAAAACATAACAGAGCTAATTAAACAGATACACGACTGGTGGATGACCGAGAACAAAAAACTGGTGCAAAAACTGGCTTACAAAACTGGCGACCTTTTTGTCAATAATGGGCCTCCAGAAAAAACTGGCCAGAAAAAACTGGCGCAAAAACTGGCCATTGACAAAACGGGTCTTAGTTTGTGTGACGCGTGTAGACTGTCTTCGAGGATCGGATCTAAGATGCCCGCCATTTAACTGTCATATAGCAAATATTTTTCCAAATAATTTCATACCTAATTGATACTATGGCCAAGCACTGGATCATAAGGTGATCCTTATGGGTCTAGTGGTTGGTGGGCACGACATACGAGCACCAATACCTCGAGCGAATCAATGGTACATAAATTATCACTGTCGCCCTCTAACCAATGGGAGTGATCATTTGAAATTGTTTTTATAAATTTATGCAGCAATGGTGTTTTTCAATTCAAGAGTCTCTACTTGCTTAGCAACTGCCTCTCCCATTTCGACACATCCAACAAGCTCACAGTTATCACCATCTTGTTTGATATCAGCAGTACGAAGTCCCTGATCCAACACTACCTCTACTGCGTCTTCCAAAAGCTGTGCCTCGTCTGGTCTATCCAAGTCATATTTCAACATCATTGCAGCTGAAAGAATCATTGCGAGAGGATTTGCCTTATTTTCTCCTGCGATATCTGGAGCGGAACCATGGCATGGTTCGAAAACTCCTGGTCCAGACTCACCAATACTTGCAGAAGGAAGCATTCCAAGAGATCCAACAAGCATAGAAGCTTCGTCACTCAAAATATCTCCGAAAATGTTTCCGCATACAATGGTGTCAAATTGCTTTGGCCATCTGATAAGCTGCATAGCTGCATTGTCAACATACATATGGCTAAGTTCTACGTCAGAAAAATCCTTCGAGATAACATCAGTTACAACCTCTCTCCAAAGCTGGGATACATCCAAAACATTTGCCTTGTCAACACTGCAAAGTTTTCCACCTCTTTTACTTGCTACATCTCCAGCAACGCGTGCGATACGTTCGATTTCGCTTTCAGAATAAATCATGTTATTGTATCCAACTCTCTCACCTATAGAAGTTTGGAATATTAGAATCAGGCACTGCTATGTTTTCCAATCAATAATGTATTGTAGATCGAACTTACCGTCAACAACATCAATTCCCTTTGGAGTTCCAAAGTATACATCTCCAGTCAACTCACGAACAACCATAACATCAACACCCTCAACGACTTCTCTCTTCAAGGTAGATGCATCAATCAATTGAGGGAGAACCTTAGCTGGTCTCAAGTTAGCGAAAAGACCCATTTCTTTTCTCATTTTGAGTAGACCAGTCTCTGGTCTCAACTCTCTAGGATTGTTATCCCACTTGTATCCACCGATACAAGCAAGAAGAACAGAGTCAGATGCAAGACACTGCTTCAAAGATTCTTCTGGAAATGGATCATTCTTAGCATCAATTGCACTTCCACCAATAAGCGCCTCGTTGAGATTCATTTCGAATCCAGATTTCTCACAAAGTGCCTGAAGAACCTTCTTTGTAGCCTCAGTAATTTCAGGGCCAATTCCATCTCCAGGAAGAAGAGTTACATCATATGAATCCTTTCTGGAAACTGCATCCAATGCAGTATTTCTCATCATGGTATTAGAAGGAGCAAATGCAGATGCAGATGCAACGAGCAAAGAAGCGATGGATAGTTTCATATTTGATTGTAATTTAATGATAAGTTTCAACAGTATGTTATGTTTGGTTGCTAAGTTTAATACTATCCAAAAAGATACGTAATACTTGGCTTATGATTGGAGTGTGCGATGTTGAAGTGAACCGAAGATTTTTTTGTGGTGGACAGAGTTAACTGTACCCTCCTTCCCATTCCTTTCTTTTTTTCTTTTCGGTTTCTAATCCCTCATACGTACGTACGTATGTACCGAAATGACAGCATTGGCTTTTTCTCCCTCGATCTTGTGTATTATTATTTATTATTATTTCGGCTCTTTGTAGGAGAAGCGTGATACTTCTATTCTCTCCTTTGCAATCTTCAAAAATGATGCGTTTCGTTGGTATAGCATTGGCTGGCTTCGCACTGAAATCGTTAGATGTAACCGCACTTTCTTCACCTCAACAAGTGAGTGACAATCGCAATTCTAACATACATACCTTGCTTCTGGTAAGACATGGTGATAGTATATGGAATGGGAAAGCTCCTGGTTGCAGAGAAACCTTCACAGGTTGGAGTGATGTACCTTTAAGTTCGATAGGTGTAATGGAGGCGAAAAAGACTGCCGAGGAGTTGTCAACTCGTTTTCCGTATGCAATTGATGCTTGCTTCACGAGTATATTACAGCGAGCACGAGAAACTTCTCATTATTGTTGTTGGGCTTATTATTCTGATAAACAACACAAATATATCGAGGATTATAGATTAAATGAACGACATTATGGATCTTTGCAAGGATTCGTCAAGTCGGATGTGGAAGATGGTATATATGGACATGACTATGACCAAGTAATAAGATGGCGCAGAAGTTGGACAGAAATACCTCCATTATTAGATGACAATGATCCAAGACGCATAAAAGAGGTGAAATCTTTTGCAAACTTTTGTGGTGGTCATGAAAATGTACCGAAAGGTGAAAGCTTAGAAATGGTCGCGAAACAACGGATCAAACCATTTCTTCATGATACACTGCATCCTATCCTTGAATCATCAGATAACTCTAATCCTACAGGATTAGTTGTCGCTCATGCAAACTCATTAAGAGCACTGATTGGTATCATTTGCAATGTGGAAAAATCAGAAAAGGCTTTGAAGCGTCTTGAGGCAATGAAAATAAAAACTGGAGTTCCTTTGATATTGAAATACAAAAAGCTAGATGATGGTACATTCCAACCGATAGGTTTTGGTAGGGGTCTTGAAAACATTTTATCTTCTGACTTTCCAGTGTACTACCTTTCAAGTATACCTCTAAAGTTTTTGAATGAATATGGACATGATCAAAAGAATTCAAATGATTTGGAATATAGGGAAACAAAAGGCAGTCGAAAAAGAACGTCAGAAATTAGAATAGATGTAATATGACAAAATAAATTAGAAGTATATAATAAGAGTGATGCTCACAATGTCTGTTTAAAATATTCTGATTGTTCTTCATAAGAACAGCCATTTATTTGCAAATTGTGTTTGAGCTCCAATTAAGAAAGTGATTCATTTCAAAAAATGTGATGTTACTAATACATTTTATCTTCCAATTTTCAAGCGTCTTTTCCCTTGTAACGTTTGCACTCATCGACTAGCCAACCAACAGCCTCCTCTGGTGTGCCTTGCATTACACCATGTCCAAGGTTTAGCAAATGCTTTCCTGGTCCACCAGCCTTATCAATACAGTCTCTAACTGCCTGTTCAATTTGTTCTTTTGTGCCAAATAAGATGGTTGGGTCCAAGTTTCCACTGATTGCAACATCAGGTCCAAGAATGTCTCTTGCTTCTGCCATATCTACAGCCCAGTCTACAGCAATCATATCACACCCCATATCTCTTTGCAACTCCAAAAATGAGGATCCTCCGTTAGCGAAGTAAATTACAGGAACATCTGGGTATTTCTCTTTCATTATCTTGATTGCTTTTTGTGCAGCCGGTTTTGCAAATTGTTCAAATCCCTTTGGACTCAATTGATGAGCCCACGATTCAAATACTTGGATTACTTGAGCTCCACATTCAATTTGATGGCAGCCATAGTTTCCAATCATTACTGCGAGTTTATCAATAAATTGAGACATTGCCTTGTTGTCTCCAGTTTCATCAGCCATCATCATCTTCTTGGTGGTTAGACAGTCTTTAGAGGATTTTCCTTCAATGGTATAAGCAGCAAGTGTAAATGGAGCTCCCACGAATCCAATCAAAGATGTATTTGCTTCTTCTGCTTCCTTTGAGAGTGTGTTCAAGATTTCCTTAATAAATGGGAGTTTTTCGTCGAAGTCAATGGTATTTGGATCCGCCATTTTTGCCACATCTTCCTCAGTTCTTACTTCAGTGTAAATCTGTGGTCCCTTTCCTCTTACTACGTCGAAATCAATTCCTAGGGTTGGTAGAGGTGTCAAGATATCACTGAACATAATGATTCCATCCATGCCATATGCGCGATGACATTGAAGAGAGAGTTCTGTTGCCATGGAAGGAGTTTCGGAACGCTCACGGAAAGGATATTTAGTTGAGTATTCGCGAAAAGCCGCCATATATCTTCCTGCTTGACGCATCAACCATACAGGAGTGCGCTCAACTTCCTCTCCTCTTGCAGCACGTACAAGGATATCTCTGTCTCCAGGAGATGAAGTCGCAACACTTTCAGTTGATGCTTCAGCTGCAGTGCTGAAAATTGCAGAATTTGACGCACGCACATTAGACGATGGAGAAAATGCTTGCGCAACAGAGAAGAAAAGTGCAGGGATCAGTGCCGATGAGAGCTTCATGTTGAGATATTTCAATTAAAAATGTGAGAGAACTTGATGTTTTCTTTTCTTCTGCTCCTCGTTGTTGTGTTCCCAGTGGAGGAACACACGCATCTTGATCAACTTCAACTTCCCCCAAGCAACGGCTAGGGGTGTTGATTGCAACCAAGGTTGTAATATGTCTTTTAAGAAGCTAGGTAACTAGCACATTCACGTGTTTTTATCCGTCTGATTTACCTCCTTATCCAATACCATTCCGTGATTGAAGATCTCTATCCCTCCACCTAGCCACTCCGGTTCACCGGGGAACGGCGGGGAATCCCCGTTTTTTGAAAAAAATAAAGGGCCAAAATCAGCGAAAATTAGCCAAAATATTCGATTTTCCTAGGGATTTTCACCGAAAATCAATGAGAATCATGCCTTTTTCCTACCCCTTTTTCCCCTCCACGGGGATTCCCCGTTTTTAAGAAAAATTCTCCCCAGTGAACCGGAGTGGCTACCTCCACCTCTTATGACAAGACTATCTACATACATAATATATGAGAGGGGACAAGATGGTTGGAAAGAGAAAAAGGGATAGTAAAGAAATAGATGAAAATGATAGGAAAAATCGAAAGAAAAGAGACAATGCTGATGAAAAGAACAATGCATCGTCGAAAAAAAAGACTGCAACGGATAATGGTATGAAAAAATCCCCTAGAAGAAGAATATCAAGGGAAGGGAAAAATACTGAAAATAGAAATAATATACTTCCTATCCGCATAGAAAACGAGATACAGTCTCAAAAATCTGCCACAGATGACTTGTCTGTTCCTCAGTATCCAATGTCAAATGTACAAAAACATACAAAAGTTACGAGCTTAGATTCGGATATGAATGACAATAGGAGTAATAAAGGAAATCCATCGGCTCATGTTGAAATAGAAAGTGATGAAAGGGATTTCAAAGGAGAGCTCAAATCCCCATGCTATGTCTACTACTGCTTCCGTACCATCATTTTTTCGATTCTTATTCTTGCATCACTTTCAGTTTATCAAGTTCATGTGGATAATACGTATGTTCAAAGCCAAATACATTCAGACTTAGAAGAAGCATTGTTTATTAATAGAGAAATGGGAGAAAATTATCAAATGTCACAGAAAAGCAATGAAAAATTAAGGGCTGAAATACAGAAATTAAAAGATGAAAAGGTATCTTTGCAAAGTAGGTTAGATTCCATGATCAACGCTGAGGATGATGTACAAAGTGCTTTAGAAAATGCGTGGGACATTATCGATTCGCTCAAGAGAAAAAATGCAGACCTTGAAGATTTGCAGCTATCTTTTAAAAAGGCGAGAGATGAGGAAGAAAATGAAAAGAATAAGTGTAACAACAGGCTCGTTGACTTAGAATTGGAGACTATCGATTATGAAAGCAAATTAAAACATCTTCAAGAAGAACATGAAGAACTAGAAAATAAATACATGATTCAGCAAGATACTGTATCGCTACTTCAGCATCAACTTGAAGAAGAAAATGGATCAATGTGGTATTATGAATTACAATTGAAGCACCTCGAAAATATGCATGACGAACTTTTAGGAGATATTGAGGATCTTAAATATGAAAAGAAGGAATGTACTGCTAAGATTTCTAATCTGAAAAGAACACTAATGGAAGAACGAGAAGGGGCGCTGGCAGCAGTAAATGCGGTTGCAGCAAGTGCCAATATTCGGAGGAAAGAGGAAAGTGCGAAAATAGAAGCCTCATCCCAGCTAGAAATTGAGAATGCACAACGTCAAGCTGCAATTGCAATTAATGATATCGTATCAAGAATGTCATCATCTGATAGAATAAAGTAAAAAATGATGAAGGATCCTTGGATCAAACTCAAAACTCTTTCCCTGCTTACATAGTACGTACATACTATTGTAGCGTACTAAAAGAAACACTGACATTTGGATAGCTAGCAAAATATTGTGGCTAGTCTCTTTCTTTTTGGTTCGTTCGCTTTCTTTTGATCGCTTCTATTTTTGTTTACGCTCTCTCCTCTCTAGTAAAAATCCTCTTAACATAACTACGAATTACATCTATAAGAACGTATTTCAGCCATGCCACTTGAATCATGTATGATCCTTCTTGACAATAGTCAATATATGCGTAATGGAGACTATTTGCCATCAAGATTAGCTGCTCAGCAGGATGCAGCGAATCTTCTAGTATCACACAAAACACAGTCAAATCCAGAATCGACTGTCGGTATCATAGCAATGAATGGAGGTTGCTTTACTTCTGGTGTAGAGCTTCTTGTATCCCCGACTGACGATGTTGGAAAGCTTCTTGGGGCATTACACGGTATTCCTATTCGAGGAGAGGGAGGATTGGACAGTGGTGTTGATGTTCCTGCAAGTGTCCAGGTAGCATCTTTAGCATTGAAACATAGAAGGAACAAGAACGGGCAACAAAGAATTGTTATATTCGTTGGAAGTCCATTGTCACATGTCGATAAGAAACTACTTGTCAAAGCAGGAAAGACCTTGAAAAAGAACAACGTTAAGATTGATGTTGTTGCTATGGGAGAATTAGGTGAAAATGAAGAAAAACTCACCGAACTTGTTAATGCAGCCAATGGAAACAGCGAAGAAAAGACTTGTCATCTTGTTACAATTCCAGCCGGAACTCTACCAAGTGATGTCTTGATTGGATCGCCTGTAATCCACGGCGGTGATGGTGGTGGAGGAGCTGGCATGGGTATCGCTGGAGCAGGGGTTGATGGTGGAGCTGCAGGCAATGATTTTGCTGACTATGGTGGTGTTGATCCAAATCTCGACCCTGAACTTGCAATGGTACTTCGTATTAGTATGGAAGAAGAAAGGGCACGGCAAGAAAGAATTGCTAGAGAAAATAATGAATCTTCTGGTGATGCTGCTGCAGAAGGTAACCAAAACAATGGTAACACAGGTGGAGATGATGTCAACATGGCAGATACTGAGGCCCAAGGGGGAGAGATTGATGTAGATCCTGACCTTGATCCTGAACTTGCAATGGCTTTACGAATGAGTATGGCAGAAGCTTCTCAACCAGAGACTTCCACCGAGGCTGAAGCACCAACTGACACAGCCATGATGGAAGAGGATGATGATGGCGACGACGATGCAGCTATGCAAATGGCTCTCGCAATGTCTATGGCAGACGGAACGGGAGAAAATTCTTCTGAGTTTCAAGACCCGCAGTTTGTGAATCAATTGCTGGGCTCATTGCCTGGGGTAGATCCAAACGATCCGTCAATTAAAGAAGCTATAAAAGAATTAGAGAAATCAAGTGAGGATGACAAGGGTGATGACAAGAAAAAAGATGGTGATGAAGATAAGTAATTGCTGCTGCTTGCGAGTCGATCTACAATGAATTGCCATTTCTTGTTTACCGAGAATAATCAAAAGTTATAATTAGTAGCTTTAAACATCATGATGTTTTTTGTTTTGAAGTTCTTCGGTCAGTGCTCTATTTACTTCTTGAATTGACAAAAGTTGGGTCTCTTTTGCATCAACATACTCTGTAAGATTTTGAAGGACTCTTTCTAGTTCGTCCACTTTTTGGTAAGCGCGTATTGCATCTCCGTCAGATCGAATATGTGCTTCAACATAACGGGTATGTGCCAAGACACTCTCTTCGAGGTCATCTTCAGCCTGCTTTTTCTGTAGTTTTAGAAGGGAGACCTCCTTTCGGAGACTACTGATTTCAGCATGCAAATTGTCAAGGTCATTACTAGATTCATTTGAATTTCTACAAATTTTGCTCATTTCTTTGGAGAGGCTCTCTGCCTTTTGTTTCCATTTATTGCGGTCTGCTTTACACTTTTGGATTTGATTCCGCGAATTGTTAAGAGATGCGGTCAAATCTGCAATAGATGATTTTTGGTCGTCACGTTCTTTCTGTGCTGCTTGAAGCTCTTCCTTTAATCTAAGGATTTCATTTTTCTGTGATATTTTGCAATTTTGTAGCTCGCCTATGAGTTTTTCGAAGTCAGTTGTCTTTTGGGCTGTGACTTTGGTTTGCGCCAAGACATCATCTCGTTCCGAAAGTTCAACCTTTAGTGAATTTACTTCTAACTTCAATTCTTCCATTTTCGTCAATTTGGCCGTTCTTTTCAGAAAATATAAAACATTGTTGAGACAAATCTATCCTTTGTTATAAAAATTGCGAAAAGTCAGCTCATCATATGTCGCCGAAGGTCTGTGCTTACCTTGCTTCTACAGCTGCTTTCAGTACTGCCTTCTCATTTGCAAGGGCTTTCACACTTTTTTCGAAATCAAGTATTTCTTCCCTATGTTTTTGCTTCTGTTTCTCATAAGTTGCTAGGTGTTTACTCTGGTCTTCTTTTGATCGACGCAAGTCTGACTGCAGTGTTTCGATGCGTTTTTTTGAAATGAGTAAATCTTTTTTTGTTTCCGAGTGAAATTTACGTTCAGTTTCGAGCTCATTATGTAACTTCAAAACCTCATCTTTCAAATCTGAAACATCTTTATTCTTTCCATCAAGCTTGTTTTGGAGCTGTAGAATATCTTCGTAAAGCTCTGTTTCTACTCTTGTCCATGCAGAATTTGGAGTTTCGTTTATTCCTGCAGACAAGTTGTTATTTATCGGTGGAGTAGTAGTTTGATGTCTACCTTCTTCATCAATAATCGGCTCATCCATGGAATTGCCTCCAGAAATTTCTTCTAGTTCTTCAAAATTTTGGACAGAATCATCCTCATTACATCTTTGTCCTTGTTCCTCCTTGATCTCTGGACTTTGTTTGAATAAAGCTGCCTTCGTATTGAGCTCGGAATGTTTACCATCAAATGATGCTATGCCCATTGCTAGAAGGAACGACTCTCTACTAATACGGCTTGGCGCTTGAATTTTCAACCTTCTATTCATCCCATTACTCTGCCATTCCAACCAAAAATCTTTCGCTTTGTCAGCAAAAAGTACGACGTTTACTTTTGTAATGTCGGCATCTTCCTCGAATAAAAGTTCCTACAAGAATGTTAGGATTGAAGTGGCTGTAAAATATATAGAGATTGTACGATTTGCAACTTACTTCTGCGGAGTAAAGTTTCATTAAGAAACTCCGATAGCCCTCCTTCTCTTCATTTCGAAAAGTATGAAGATCTATCTTGATCTTTCTGTTTGTTTGAGTTCCGACTTCCACAAAATTATCAAAAGATGAAACACAAACAAATTTATTATCTTGCGTAGGTTTGAAAGTTTTCAACGCAGCATCAAACAAAACTTGATCACTTTCAATCATACTGGGAGTTACTAATGTCACAGTATCAATACCATTGAAATCTTGTTCTTCGGCTTGGACAACGCATTTTACTTTGAAACCAATTTCAAGAACAGTTGGTTGAAACATCACCATATTAGCACCTGTAATCTTTAACCAATGATCCTGATCATTTAATGTCCCATGATCAAATTCACTTTCGGGAAACTTTGAACGATACCACTGGTATCGGTATCCTTTCGATGGACATGGTTCTTCAATTGACTTCCTGATTACTAGCACAGATGTACTCAATATTTTTGGATTGTTTCTTTTTCTAAAAGGGATCCTCCGATGTTTGTCTTCAGATTCTGTATTAATTGAGTCATCAAGTGGGATACATCTACCAGATGAAAGTTGCATAAAAAGTCCGCAGAAGCGTGAGATTTCACTTTTGACTTCAACGTCGGGCTTCATCTTCTTTTCCCTAGCCAAATCCTTTCCAGCTTTAACTGCCTTTCCAGCCCACCTTTGTAGTCTGCTTGAAATTTCGCTATTTTTCAAATTGGTCTCTAACTTTGTAAGTTCTTTTTCGACCTGTTCACCTGGTGATGATACTGAATAGGTAATATCTGTCCTTGCTTCCTGACCATTTCTTTCAATTATATCATTTTCCTCATCATGACCGCTTTCTATATCTTCTCCTTTTGTTGATGCACTTTGATCAAGTTGAAGTGCAGGTATTTTTGCGTCGCTGCCTGTCACGTTAATCACCGCCTTATCTGGATCAACTGATATTTCCTTTGGTTGTGATTCTTCCGTATTTTCAGCATCAAATTGTTTTTCTTCTCCATGAAGACTACATGTCTCTATTTGTTCAGTAGAACTTGATTCTAAATTAACGCATGTTGGCCCAGGAATGACATCATTACCTATATCATTCTCAGTATCTGATGATATCGTAGCTTTGTCCTTTTCATCATTTATAGCAGCGCCTTCATCAGTTCTTGTCTCATTTGAATTTGCAAATGTTGATGTAATTTTCTCTTCAGCTTTATCGCATTCATCGCTTATATATTGAACCGTTCTGTTTGCACCTCTATATTCTGCATCGGATTGTGATGTCTTGAGATCAACACTGCTTTCTTGTCCTTTGTCTGAATCGCAATTCATTTCTGCTCCTTCTGTTCCATGTAATTCTACTCTAGCAGCATTATCGTTCTTGCTGTCTACTGACTCTATTAATTCCTCAGTTGAATTTTCATTCGAGGATCTTTCATTCATATCAAAACTATGATCACTCTTAGTGTTCGTATTTTCTATTTCTGCATCCACGCCATTTCGAGAAGAATCATTGGGTTCAGAGGTTGTGCTGAGTTGGTCTTCCACACAGTCATTGGTTGAATTCAAGCCTTGAGATTTTTGTTCAGATTCTACTATCATACTGTGAGCCCCATCTACAACAGGCATTGATTCAGAACTGAAGGCATTATCATGTATTTCATCTGCTGGTAATGCTCCTGGTCTTTCAATGTCATTGTTCTCTTCAACAGTTTGTTCACTATTTTTCATATCATCTTCTTTCCCACCCATTGTTTATTTCTTAGTATGTATACGTTATGAGTTATCGCTCTAAAACAATATTCTCAATATGTGCGAGTATATAGTTTATATTTTACTATTACGAGTATCATAGGCCTTAGAAACAACATGGTACATCAAAATGCCAATGCGAGAGGGGAAGGTACGACGTACATTCCTTACGAGATTATTCATGTATTGTTGGGAGCTGATAGCGACCCCCAAATTCAAAATGGGAAGAGAATGATGAGGGCTTAGATACCAGCCAATCATTCTGAACGTGAGGTTTGTTTAGCAAGATGAGCGGAACAAGCCAAATTGATTACTAACTGGATCAATTCAAATCAACAGCTGTCGTTTCTGTATCAAAATTGCGGTTTCAATATGCCAACTGCCAACACGGTTCTTTCAAATTGCTATACACCCCTTCCAGCACAAGAGAAAGGCAAACAGGTGAAGGAAAAGAAACAATATATCAATCCAACTTCCAGATCTTCGGGTGTAGAAAAGAATCATCGCAATGCAAAATCAATTAGACATGTTTGCATAGATAGACATGTACTTTCAAACTCAACTGGCTCGTCACTGGTAGAATTGGGACATACAAAGATTCTTTGTTCTGTCCATGGACCTAGACCATTTAATAGTGCTCAAACCAATGATGCGTCTGTAACATCTGGAGTTTTGTCATGTCAAGTTCGATTTGCACAAAAGTTTGGGCAACATTCTGAAATTGAAAATATGACACATGCAAAGAATTTGGATGGATATTCATCATCATTTTCCAATATTTCTTCACAGAAAAGAGAAGTTGAACTCTCTTCGCGATTGCATGATGCCATTGCACCATCTCTACCTCTAGAATTATTGATGAAGAACGTTGTTGAAGTTTTTGTGATGATATTACAGGATGATGGATCAATACTCCCGGCTTCTGTAGTGGCAGCAAGTCTTGCCCTTGCCGATGCAGGAGTTGAAGTGTACGATTTAGTTTCTGCATTTTCTGTTGCTGTAATCCCTAGGTCTCTATGCGTAGAAACAAAAGATGATGAAGATAACGCAGGAGTAACAACATTTGACAATGGTCAATATTCATTGCTGGCAGATCCAACATCTACCGAAATACTGAGTGCTGAGGGTGTGGTTACAATGGGGATGATGAAAAATTGGAAAGAAGTTGTGTTTTGGTATCAGACAGGCAGCATTCCTCCAAATATAGTATCTGAGGCTGGAGAATTGTGCAAGGAAGGTTGTACAGCTATGCATAATTTTATGAGACAGTCCCTTACATCATTTCCGGATATATCAAACTAAGAAACAGAATAATGTAATAGGATTGTGGATATAATTTAAAAACAAGTAGTTGGTTTGCATTTGTTCGGCTTTTTGATTACTTTTCAAACTTCCGAGCTGTCTTCTTCTAGCTAGCAAGGTATTGGTTTGATCTTGAAGTGTAACGAAATCAAGCTGAATACGAAGCATTTTAAATCCGTGACAAGGTAATAGAAAAGTTTCAATCCTTCAGGATCGTTGCTCTTCAAAACATGGCTTAAACTTCCAATCTCTTCACAAGTAAAAGCTAAATGTTCATTTCCAATTTTTATTTCAAGCTCTTGTCGTCTTGTCTCTTTCGACGTATCGAAGAGAGGCCACTTTGAATCATCCAATGATTTTATTCCTGATGTAAGTACAATCCTCTTGAATTCGTCAACAACAGCTGGGCTTACAGACACTTCTTTATGAATAATTGTATCTTTACGATATTTCGATATGTTTGCATATTGGAGCAATCCACTTGGAGTAAGAATGAATTCCATTTCATCAAAACGCTCGTGTCCCGTGTATAACCGAAGGTAAAACTCATCATGGCAAATATCTTCGGAATAAGCAGCAGTGCGCGATGAAGTTGGGTCAGTTATCGATCCACTTGCAGAGATTGAATTTTGAGTACTTGACATTTGTGAATGTAGTCGATATATACGGTAGATGAACGGATGAGATTTTGAGAAATAGCTTGAATTGGATAGGAGACCTAGGTAAATTTAGAAACGGAAGTGTTCTCTCTGAAGAGAAAAGTTGTATGATTAGGTGGTTTAGGTCAGAAAATATTCTTGTTCTGTTTAGTTATAGTTGTTCAAAGTGAAAAGCTCTGAAGCTATTCAATCTTATTCGTGTAGGGTAATAACTCGATTGTTGCCTATTTCACCATCGATAGCATATCACGCCTTGATATTTCACTCTAACTCTGCCAGTAGAGGGAGTCATTGTCTACCCTTGCTGTGATTTTAGAGGTATTTAGTGATGTCACAACATCGATTTTGTCGTACTTTCAGTACTATGACGTCCATGTCACAAAATCGCACGAAAAGTAACATTGTTTTTCAAAAAATTGTATTTAAGTGAAAACACAATCGATTCTTCCCCCCAGCTATCGCGTGCTTAAACTATGATAGATTTGTTTGATGACAATGTAATAGATCTTCCAAAACATACTCTCTATAAGAAGTTATTTTAAATTTTGAAGAGCTCAGGGCTCAGGGCTCAGGACAATTCTAGGATTATTCTGTACATGGACAGTAATCGCTTCCATTTGTGTCATTTGCATATGCTTTGTTACCATTCGACATCCACATATTTCTTGAGGTGTTTTTCGTTTCTGACAGTTTTAGCAATGGTTGCCGGTTCAATTTTAGACCTTTTCATCCATCCTCGCATCTTACCAATTCTTTTCAGATGAAGGTGCTTTATCGCAGATACTCTCCTTTTGTCATTATCAACCATTCCACCGCATATTTTGAACTTATTTGATCGCATGATCTCAGTACATACATCTGCATTGATCAATGACGCAAAGTATTCTGTATCTTTGTTTGATATTGTCGTCGATGGCAAGGGAGGTATGAGCATGTCAAATCCCCTATTTGTTGTCTTTAACAATTGTACTGCCACTACTACATCAACACTGCTTCCTTTGTATTGAAGCGTTTGAGTGATTTGAATGTAATCAAATTCCTTACTTGAGTATGAATCTGGAACATTACACTGTATGGTAAAGAAACCTTCCTTGTATCCGGCTTTGAGCATCTTTTCTTTCACGATGAAGTTCTAATGGAGAAATAGATACTCTGTACTGATATGTATGTCTCTTTGGCCCAGCAAGTTGTGACCTAGATTTTTTATGTTATGTTTAATGAAAAAAGAGTTAAGGTATACAATACGCAGAAACATTCCTCTGCTTTGTAGGGCTTCTCTAATGGGTTCTCATCGTGCCTATAAAGTAGGCTATTTTTGTGTAATGATGTGATCGATAGGAACAAAAATGCAATTATAAAATTCATGACAGAAATGTGAGTTTTTCTATTGAAATGTACATAGAACCTGGTGCTAATTTAAATGTTTGCGTCTGACTCTTTGTTCGAGTTGAGTCTACTTTCTTCGCGTTCGACAAAATCAGATAGACGAGGAGCAAGAAAAGATCCAATTAGCAACTGCATCGGGTGCCAGACTAGGAGCGGGAGAGTATAAAAACCAATATTAGGATTTTCTTCGTATATAGCTGTAATTAGTGGCACTCCCATGGCAATTGACTTATGACTACAACCAAAAAGACCCATCACTCTCAGTTTAGGCTCGTTTGGAAACAAAAGTTTCAGTGCATACCAGGCTACTGCCATCATTGTAACAAGTAGAAGAAGCACAAACGCAATCATCAAGAAGGCGTCACCGGCAGAGGTATTTCTATCGTCGTCGGAAAATGTTTTACAAAAAACTAAGAAGTGGTAGAATTTGTGGGGGGTCAGGATAAGAATAGGAAATAGTCGGAGTAGAACACAATGAAAGCCTACTTACCTGTGTATACAATGAAGACAAGGGCATATTCTTGGAACTTGGAAAACTTCTTTTTGTTGGACTTGACAAAATCTACCGTTTTAGGGGAAAATTTATGAAACAATTGCCCAACAAATATTGGTAAAACAACACGAAGCCCTGATAATAGACAGATATATTAGACTATGGATCACCAAGGCTGAATTACAAAATTTTGCATTTGACTCGACTCACCTAATTTGAAGAAAACTGTTCCCAAATCGACTGCTCCTTGAACTCCCAGATACATAAGGATGAGTGCTGGAGATAAGAAAACACCAACAAGATTTCCAAACGCAGCATTAAATACAGCTGCTGCCTCGTCACCATTTGAACTTGTTGTCAACACGAGCACCATATTAATAGTGATTGGTACAGAAGCTGAGATCACCATTCCATCAGCTAAACTTGCACTAAGTACATTTCTATGTTTCATAAGTCTTGAGAAGCCAAATACTACAGACGAAACAACTAAAAAGTTGAACACTTGCACAAAGAGATTAAATTTCAATCTCAAAAATGCTTTTGAGAGTTCTTCTGTCTTCAACTTGATTCCTGATAAGAAAAATATCATTACAACAGCTATCCAAGTTGCAGTAATTTTTGGGGCGAGATATCTTGCACCAAGAGGAGGATATGCATATGCTAGCAGAATAGCTGTAAGCAGCATAACAAGGAAAGAATTCTTTGTATAGAAAGCGCACATAAAATTGCCAATTTGTTTTGCAAATGATTGGTGATCTTCTTTACTGTTGTCTTCGTCCTGATCAGTTTGAACCACAAGTTCATTTAGCTCTGCGGAAATCGGAGGCAATTCATCGCTTTTTGGATCTTCGGTATCCAATTCTTCCTCTTTTGGACCGTTTTCAACATTAGACACTGTCTTTTCTTCTTTGTCATTTGCCAAGGGTACAGTGACTGATACATCCTTAGTGTCACTCATAGTTGGATCTGATCCGTCTTTGCTTGAGTCCTCCATCGTAATTACAATAGATTAATGTTCGAATTGAGTCAGTCGGGTAGACTTTGCAATAATTAATGGTAGTAGAATCTCAACCCCGATTAGTTGAAGTAGTACAATACGTTCACTTTTGTGTTTTCAAACTTGTTTGGCTGGTGGTGGCAGAGGAGGAAAGGAGTAGGAGTGACGTTGGTCCTCCCTCGTCTGTTCGTAGTATGTTTTCATTGAGACTTAGAGTGTCTTTCTTTGTCTCTTCTGCTTCCTTCTGCTCATTCTCTGGTGTTCGTAATAGATATTGGTAGCATCATGATCCATCAACACTACAATATATTTCACTATCTTGTGGTTTGCCATCAATCAACATCCATTTCCAGACGGATAATTAATACCAATTATTTGATGAATGAGAAAGGCGCTTTCACGAAACACGTTCCAGATGACAGGCTTCTTGAAGCTTTTCATTATGTGAATTCAGTTCCAGGGAAGGATGTGCGTGGTAAATTAATTGATTGTTTCCAGCTATGGTTAAAAGTTGAATCACCAGATACACTCTGTACAATAAAGGAAATAGTGGCAGATCTTCATAACAGCAGTTTACTTGTAGATGATATTGAGGACAATTCAAAGCTTAGACGAGGACAGCCCGTTGCTCATCATATTTTTGGAGTTCCCACAGTAATCAATACAGCAAATTACTGCTATTTCCTTGCACTGGAAAAATGCCAAAATCTGCACAACCCATATGCCATGCAAGTTTTTGTGAATGAGTTGTTGAATCTACATCGCGGGCAAGGTCACGATATAATGTGGAGAGAAAATTTACAATGCCCTACTGAAGAAGATTACATCAAAATGGTGAGTTATGATTGCTTTGTTTCTCTTTCTGATTTTTCAATTGTTCACTAACTCAGAAACTTTGCCACAAAAACAGGTTGTCGACAAGACTGGGGGGTTATTTCGTTTGGCAGTTGGTCTAATACAAGCTTTTGCCACTGATAATAAATGCACGGATTTTACGAAACTTGTCAATGACCTAGGATTATACTTCCAAATTAGAGATGATTTAATCAATTTATCAGATGAAGAATATTTCAAGTCAAAGTCTTTTTGTGAAGATCTAACAGAAGGCAAATTTAGCTACCCAATCATTCATTGTATTTTGAACTCTGAACCTAATGACACTAGACTTTTATCAATCCTGAAGAAGCGCACTGAAGATATTGATGTGAAAAGGTATGCACAAAAGCTGATGAAAGAAGCTGGAAGCTTAAAATATACAAGAGATAAATGCATCTCATTGAAAATTGATATTCAAAATGAAATTCAGAGACTGGGAGGGAATGAGCCACTACTGAAACTTATCAACCTACTAGATGTTCAAGTCGAAAATCTTGCAAACGCCGTGGGAGATGAAGCTACATGTCAGTATGACACAAAGATTGATTCTACCTAAATCTACGTATATTATGAATTCTTGCAATAGGTACTTAGGTATATACCTAATCAATATTCTAAGATTTTCTTTTTGTTGGGGCAGCGCCCCGATATTCCTCCTCCGCGTCGTATACGTTGAAGAGCCAGTCATGCCCTATTTGAGACCTACATTTTTTTTTTGAATTTTGTCGCAGAAACGAAACTTCCAAACCTAATACCAACTCCATTTCAGAATATGCTGTATTGATAGTTTAAAATTGAAATCTTCATATCAATATTAACTAGGGACAATATAGGCTTTTGGAATTGTGCTCTTGTGTGTGGAGATAAGAGCACAAACACATTTATCGTTTTTTGCAGACTGTCGCAGAAATTAATTCAAAACATATTCAAGCGAAATTATGCATATTGACAGGTCAATTCCCCGCTTTTTGTCACATTTAAGGTTTGAATCAATGGGATTGAAAATACATACTATCTTACGTTACGTAGTTGCCCTTCATTGCGACGGTGTGAGCGCTTCAGCGCGGGGGACACGACCGGCTTCTTGGAAGCTTGTTGCACAAATCAAACAGGTTTTTGGCTTGCCAATCAAAGGGGTGAAAGGCGCGGCCCCACTTTGCACCGCAACCTGATTATTTACAATTTTCAATTTTGAGGAGAGCAATGTTATCTAGCTAGCCATTATGGTATAGATAGCAGCAGCAAAGTAGCGAACAAGGACGTTGAAATGTTGTTGTTTGTCGTAGATTTGCAACACACAAGGAGAATAGCCACTATTCCAAATCTAGCCATGTACAAAGTACACGTCGAATTGCATTCTGTTGAAGATAGACACACATCAAGTGCTATCTCAACAGCAACATACCAACAACTCCTTGTTCATCTCAGTTTCTTTTGTTAACCACGTGAAGATCTAAACTTGAGTTTAGTCAATACATAATAGTAAAAGGGAAATTAAAAAATCCCACCATCCCACCCAGGCGAGGCGACTAGCAATGTCGCACCACTCAATAGCATAGCAATAAGACTAATATCCAAGTTTCACACCATATTAGTTTACCACTCTAACCTATTGCGTTGATCTACGCTAGTCGACAAAGAAATGCTCACTCTGGCCATGTCTACAGGGTTGTTTGAGAAGCAAGTTCAAGTTTTCAGTTCTATTGATTACAATTCCATTAATCTACTCTCATCATAACACTTGCTGAGGACTGATGTAAAAAAAGATAACATCGAGGAATCTAAACTCTAACAGTCAACCTAAGTATTGATATTATGTCCAATAACTCATCGAAAAAGTCCAAAAGTAGGTCTAATACGCCTGCAAAGAAGGGGGCTGCAAGTAAAAACAGCAACACTGAAGGCACTCAATCGCTTTCTCCCAAAACTGAGCAAGCTTTCAAAGATGCGTTAGAAGATGTTCACACAAGATTTATTCTAAACCTACCAATTGAGGAACTTTCCAGTTCTAACCGAATCTTCTTTCAACTGGAGCAAGGTTAGTATATCACAAATTCTTTTCTAGACAAGGCATAAGATATTTTATTTATAATTACTGATAATCTTCTCAGGGTGGTGGTTCTACGAAGATATCATTTGTGACGAAATGGAGGATAATGAGACTAGCGATACAAATGGCCAGCAAACCATTTCTTACGCAGCAGCCATTCAAAAGGTTTCACTTCCAAGGTTCAAAAAGCTTCAACCTTTTTGCAGGAAAATGTTTGAGATTTCACCGCTACTTTCACCTCTTTGTGATCAGTTTAACGAACTATGGGCAGAATTTTCTAGATATAGACGCAAAATCTCAACTTATGGAACCATCCTTCTTAATAAATCGGCTACAGCAGTTATTCTCTGTCAAGACTATAATACAAAAGCATGGACTTTCCCTGCTGGAAAAGTTAACCAAGGCGAGAAAGGAATAGAAGCAGGAGCGAGAGAAACTTATGAAGAAACAGGATTCGACCCAATGTGCACACTCGGATTAACCAAGACAATGCAGGAAGTGAATTCAGATCTTCCTTGGGATATGTTGAACGAAGACCACGCTTTACGGTATACTGAAAGTGATGGAAGTGGAAAGCTTCGAACATGTTTCATATGTTATGGAGTCCCTGATGATTTTCCATTTGCACCAGTTGCACGCAAAGAAGTAAGTGCTGTGGAATGGCATAAATTGAATGATTTGCCAAAAAGATCATTTGCAGTTGCGCCATTTCTCCCACACCTTCGAAGGTGGATAAAAAAGAATGTAAAAAATCGAAGAAATAAGACTCCAGGGAAAAGAGACAAGAGCACCAGTAAAAAGAGAGCAGGAAGTAAAGGCAAAGATAGAGGAAGTAGAAATGCAACACCAGCAAAAAGTATCATCAGTGACTCAAATGATGATCTTATTGAATCTGGCCTTGGGCAGGTAGGTGGGGAGAATAGGTGGAGTGAAGAAGAAATGTTCAAGGTCAATGAAAAATTGATTGGAAAGAAAATCGAATACGATGGCAACCCACAAATCTTTGCTACAAAAGGATTTGATGGTAATGATCCTCATGCATTTCGAGTTGTTGGTGGAGGCTTCATGAATACTGGTGCTAGTAACATTGCAAGTGCCCCTGATGCGAAAGAGTTGCAACCTCTTTATAGGCAAGAGTCGGGTGATGACAGTGACTTTCAACCTTTCTTTTCAAATGGAAATACTCCTTGGGGAGAGGATACTTCTTTGACTGAAAGTAAAGAGATTAAAAACAAATCAAAGAATCAACATTCCAACAAATCTGGACGTACGTCCGATGACAAGAATGATCGGATTAAATCAAATGCTTCAGGATTGGCTATCTTGACTATGTTGCGTGGGGATTCTCCGATTGAGAGTGAGCCTCGTGTGATTCCAGCTGTCGATGCCATCGAGCCTAACAGTAATTCTGATGTTTTCATGACAGACAGAGAAATAACATCAAGGAGTCAAAAGCAAAAAATAGACCAGGTAGAACGAAAATCCGAGTTGAAGATACAAGAAAATGAGCATTTCGTTTCAATGAAAGAATGGGTACGCAACCTTCCAGAAACTAAACCAACAGAGATATTTGGAAACTTTAAGTTTGACGTTGGTATGATCATGAATGCAATGAATGTCAAATAACATCTAAATAATTTGAACAGTAGAATCATTGAAAACTTGCGGCCATATTCATTTGAAACTTTTGTAGTATGTACATTTCTTAATAAAACTGCAGCAGATAATGACCATTTACGGTATCATTGTTTTTGTATTTTCCCTTCACAAACAATAATTGGAATGTGGACCTAGTTTCTACCACCTATGCAAGAAGGGGTACATAATAGATCCGGATTGAAGTTGAAGAAGAGATGGAGGAGAAAAGAAAGATGACCCACACACACTCACGTACATCACAAAAAAACACAACATAACACATAATACGCACACAGCCAAAGCAAGAAAAGGCTCAAACTCATTGTTGGATAGGTACATCTATTTAGCAATAGGCATCTAACGCAACTGTTATCATATCTGCAAAATGAAATTTGGAAAAAGTTCTCTAGCTATAGCACTGATTCATTCTGCCCTTCACGCAGCTGCATTCGCTCCATCATCGAAATATCCTACATTTGCTGTAGATGAACATAATTCAGTTCTATTTTCATCAACAGATGACAATAACATTCCAAGTAATTGGGATACCAAAGTGTTGTCAAAATTATCTACAGTAATAGATCCTGATCTTGAAAGGGATATTGTTTCTTTGGGATTCATCAAAAACTTGGAAATTGATGAAGAAACGCGCCAAGTATCTTTCGACGTGGAACTTACTACTCCAGCGTGCCCGATTAAAGATCAATTCAAATCGGAATGTGAAGCTCTTGTGAACTCTCTTGATTTCACTAATGGTGATGCAAGAGTATCAATGACTGCGCCGGATCCAGCTCGAATTGGTGCTTCGCCAGATACACCTTTTGGATTATCTCAAGTTAAAGCTGTGATTGCAGTCTCGTCTTGTAAAGGAGGAGTAGGAAAATCTACCACAGCAGTGAATCTTGCTTACTCTTTGAAGAAACTTGGTGCTGAAGTAGGCATTTTCGATGCAGATATATATGGACCGAGTTTACCAACTATGGTGAAACCTGATACTGATGCTGTTGAGTTTGTTGGGAGACAGATTAAGACTTTAGAGAGAGATGGTGTGAAGTTAATGAGGTGAGTGCCATGGCAATACTGTTACATTTCTTGTAATCAGAAGAAATAATAACTCACCTTCCATGTGGAATATAAATGCAAAAGTTTTGGGTATGTGAATGATGGCAGTGCGGTTATGAGAGGACCAATGATTACACAGTTACTAGACCAGTTTCTTAGTCTTACTTACTGGGGACCACTTGATTATCTTATTTTAGATATGCCACCTGGAACTGGAGACATTCAACTTACTTTAAGTCAAAAGATGAATATAACTGCAGCTGTCATTGTAACAACACCCCAGGAACTTAGTTTTGTCGATGTAGAACGTGGGATAGAAATGTTTGATTCTGTCAATGTTCCATGTGTTTCAGTTGTTGAAAATATGGCATATCTAGAGGTTGATGAAGAACCTAAATTTGACGAAACTATCATGACCAAGGCTTTCGATGAAATTCTGCAGAAGAAGGGATTTACAGATGAGAATTTTGCAACAGAGTTAGTTGATGTTGTGAAATCGTCGTTGAAGGAGTCAATCTCTCAAGAAAAGAATAAACTTCGCATATTTGGTCAAGGTCATAAAAAGAGATTATCAGAACAATGGGGAATTGAGCATACTTTTTCGGTGCCCCTTATGGATAAGATTGCTGCAAATGGAGACTCGGGTACCCCTTTTGTGATGGAATATCCTGAAAGTGAACAGGCTGGAGTCTATACAGAACTTGCTGGAACAGTAGCTAGAGAAGTAGTGAAGGTTCAATATGCAAATGAAAGAAATAGACCAACAGTGGCATATAATTCTGAAAAGCATCTGCTTGAAATAAGTATCGGGGATGAAAACGAAGAAGGCGATGTTCTCCCACCAGCTGAGCTTAGAAGAGATTGTAAATGCGCAGCTTGTGTCGAAGAATTTTCTGGTCGGCAGATTTTGAAACCAGAAGATATTTCAGATTCTGTGAAGCCGATTTCCATGAACCCTACAGGAAACTATGCTTTGAGTGTAGATTGGAGTGATGGTCACAAGTCACTATATCCATACAAACAGGTTCGATCTCTTTTACAAAGTAGAAGAGAAGCTAGGAGCAAAGTCGATGTAATTTAAAAACACAATCATCGTTTGTTATTATACAATAGTATAGCTAAAATATAACTTTACAATGATATAATTCCTGCGTTAATACGTTAATTGTGAATTTATTTGCTGAAGAATGATGCAAAAGGGTTGGAAGGGGCAGGAGCACTTTCCTTCAGTTCAGCAAGTGCTACAGTTGCTTGCTCAACATGGCTCTTTGCATCTACAAGGTTGTCATAAACAGATACACATGTCCCAGTCTTATCGAGAACATAAGTTACTCTTCCTGGTAGGAACCCAAACGCAGCTTTCTTTACAGCAAATGCGTTTCGAACCTCATCATTCTCGTCAGCAAGAATAGAGAATGTCAATCCAAGCTCCTTTGCGAAAGCCTAGGAAAAGGTAGAAGAGTTATCAATTTTGCTTGTGTTTCAAAAACTTTTTTCAGAGTCAGTGCTTACCTGTTTGGATTCAACACCCTGTCCAGAGATACCAACGACCTCTGCTCCATAAGTCTTTCTAATATCATTAATGGATTCATTAAACTCAGTAGCTTGTACAGTGCACCCAGGAGTGGAGTCAGAAGGATAGAAGTAAACAACAAGAGGCTTTTTGATAGAAGATCTAGTTACAACCTTTCCATTCTGGTCAGTGAGAGAGAAATCTGGAGCAGTCTCTCCAACGCTAAGATTAAGTTGAGTTGACTTCACTTGGCTGTTAGCTGGTGCAAATGCGGTTGCAGATGCAGCAAAAAGTGAGAAAAGAGCAGTTTTGATGTACATCGTTAGTCGACAGAATGTAAGAATGAATTCGAGTCAAGTTATTATTTGAGCTATGGTTGAATAAAGCCTTCGCCTGAGCCAAGTGGAAGTAATAAAAATGTTCACCTTTTTTGATAGATCTGCTGTTTTGGATTTTGTGAGTCAGAGTTCTCTAAAAAAAGTCTCTTGGAATGACATGGCCAAAATAGCTTATCATTAGTAGGCTCCCTCTTTACAGCCGACCTTTTAGAAAGGCGGAGGAGGAGCCCTCTCCCCTCTCCCACAGCAAACGCCTCCTAGAGTATCAAGTATCAAGCTAGTAGAGCTTATCTATGACCTATGACAGCTTATTCGGGTACAGGCAACTTCTATAACTATAACAAAAGCATATCCAACTCTGTTTTTTTCTAATTCTTTATGGAAAATAGAGGATGAGTTCTATAGATGGCAATTATGCTGAGTCAGCAACGCCTATGCTGAAAGTAATGCGAATCCAAGCTCCAGAGTTGGCTAGTACCTCTACCCCATCACAAACATGTTCGCACCTATCTTCCTCGCTTATTCTCCCTGACAGTTTTGGTGTAATTCATATAGGCGAGACTTTTACTGCTTATCTTGGTGCATTGAATGTCAGCTCAACAGAAAAGGTTACAAATCTATCAATATCTGCGACACTTCAAACTCCAACAAGACGGTTTCCAATGCCAAGTCCTTTGGAAAATAAGTTTCCAACTACACCAAATGAAAGCAAGAACTATGTTCCTATAAATATAGAACCCATGCAAGGACTTGACTCAATCATATCTAGACCGCTTGAAGAAACGGGACAACATATTTTACGTGTAGAAGTTTCATATGGTGGTACAGATCCAAGCCAAAAATCCTACAATGAAAAATCAAGTGAAGGTGAAAATCCCGAGACTGAAAGTCCTAGAAAATTATTAAGGAAGTTTTATCGATTCCAAGTTTCATCTCCATTACATATAAGGGAGTTGACTTTGAGAGGAGGTGAATCAACCTGCTTTGTGAGTTTGGCTGTTGAAAATGCTTCATCACCTGAAAATGGCAAGGGTAGTGGTCTCACTATTTCACAGAATGATTTCCAACCCTTCACTGGTCTATCTGCACAACGAGTGAAGCAAGTAACATCAAAATCTTCGTCACAAATGAGTGCTGTTGAATTGTTTGATGATTCAGGTAGATTAGACCCCGGGGAATCGCGAAGGTATTTATTTAAAGTGAATGCCGCAAGTGAAGATGCTGATATGAGAGGAATTGCTAGTGGAGATGAATTAGGTAAAGCAATAGTGACATGGCATAAATCGATGGGAGAGGCAGGAAGGATAGCTTCTACATTTGTTTATTGTCCGTTGTCATCTGTTAATTTAAGTGAGGAAAGCAAGACGCCAAATGATGGTAGTCGTTTTGTTGTTTATGGCAGTGGTCTTTCTGTCGATGTCTCCGCAAATTCTGCCTATCGATCGACGCATACATCTTCGAATAGTGAAAAAACAGTTCCACTCGACGAAAAGTTCCCTGTGACAGTTGAACCATTATCTCCACCATCGGAAATGATAGTAGGTGTTGATATTGATATTGATTTTCTTGTGGTCAATCATTCAAATAGACCTCTGGATCTACAATTGCAAATGAGACTCCCAATGATGACAGGAGTTGTTATATATGGTCAGAGCTTCAAAAATCTTGGAGTCGTACGCTCAAATGGGGGAAGTGCAGTCTGTTCTGTCAAGCTTATTGCAATGGTACCAGGTCTTTTCCATGTGGGAGGATGCTACATTGTTGACTTAAACAGTGGTATGGAAATAAAACAACCCAATTTGATGAGCGTTTTAGTGCTTGGCCATAAAAGTGATTAATTCAAGAATATCCTATTTTATATTCCTTTATTAAAGTCTCTGATGAATTCAAGAGTATGTTTCAACTCGAACAATTTCGGGATTTCATTAGTCGTTCGACCTTTTGTAACTCGTGATGAGCTAGTGCTATAGTCTTGATCATCGGGTAAATCATCATCAGTAATTCTTCTAAACCCTTTACTTGGAATGAATGGCTTGTCAGAGCTGTTTGTGACTATCTTTTCGATTGCTTTCTGAACGTCATCCCCCGATGCCAATATCTCATCCTTCGTGATGATATTAGTAGCATACCAACCGTTGCATAAATCGCACTCCACTCCGAGTGGACATTTATCACTACGTTTACTGGTCTTGCTACTGACAAATTTAACTGGACGATAAATCAACTCTTCAGTCTCAATCTCGATAGGACTTTTCTTTTTTGTTCTGGATTCGTAATCTAACCATCTTTGACGTTCTTCGCATTTGTCTTTGTACATAAACTTTTCGAGAGCTTCGCTTTCAGCCTTGTTTGTTCTTTCTCTAATCCCCTTGATATATAATTTATTTTCGGCGATATAATCTTCTTCCAATTTCTTATCTCCTTGTTTCGCTATAAGATTCATCCTTTGCTGAATCATTTCGATTCTCTCTTCAATACTTTCAATGACATCATCAATGGGCTCCCCTGGTCTATAATGAATACCCTTCACTTTAGATTCTCGAATCGCAACATCAGGTAATAGTGCAAACCAGTAAATATTATCTTCCTGTGAAGACTCATCAGCAATAGATTCGTTAGTACTTTCCTCTTGCTTCTCAAAAAGGTCTTTTGACTTTGCTGCTCTTTCTGTTACTCTTTTAGAAATTCTCTTTGGAGCACTCTTCTGTTTTGGTGCACAGTTTTCATTCAATTGGAATTTTATGCCGGCTTCATCAATTCTTGTGTTCCTCTTGATAATTCCATGTCCGTTCAATTTCAATTTCTCCCCTTTCATTTTGCAACCAATGTGATTCTTTCTAATATGATTCATTAGTGTGTCAGTTGAAGTAAAAGTATTCCGTAAAGGTTTATCGCCAACCAAGCAAAATGGGCATGAACATGTCACCATGTCTTTTATAAAGTTGATGTCTTCACCATGAACTTTATCTAAATGATCTCTCAGATCCCCGTATGTCAATGAGGTTTCACATCTTGGGCAGTCGTAAAGATAAAGTTTAGTCATTTCTTTTTCTTTATCTGTGAGATGTATTGGTTTTTTGGGATGCTTTTCTTTGATATGGCCATCACGTTTAGCCATGGATGAAAATAATTCACTGCAATATGGACAGCCAAATTCAGAGCTGATTCCATGCGAACGTTTCCTGTGTCGTTGCAGATATGATGGTAAAAATAGTTGCATACATGCTTCGCACTCATGAGTTACTGCATGTGAAAGAGTCTCTTGTGCCCATTCTAATGATACTCGCTTTGAGCCTTGAATCAATTGATTCGAATCTTTCACCTTTGACCGTGTTGATCGTTGGCTGGGGATTCTTGTACTTTTGGTCGACGAATTCATTCCATTTATAGTTGAATCGTTTTTTTCTCTATTCATAGCCTGCTTTTGGGTGTCAATCTCAACCTTTCTAGTGCTTGCCAACTCTTCGACTTTGCTAATCTCCTCTCTATCCTTCAATAACACTACTCCAGTTCCTGGTTGATAACAGCATTTGGCTCCACAGTTATAGCAACTTTTTCTATCATAACTTAGATGTGTAGGACAAAGTGGACAAAGAAAACCTGTTCCACACTTCCCTTGCATCTCAAACAGTTTCACTTGTTCAGCATGAGTGTACCGTGTATCTACATAGCGTTGTACGGCTTTGATCCTTCGCTTTGGCCTACTAGAAGGTCCAGTATCATCGTTATTACTTTCGATATTTGTATTGTCAAACTCAGATGCATAAAGTTGAACAACGCCAGGCTTTGTTGTTTTCCTATGCTCATTCCTAGTCAATTGTTCTAACTCTGATGCTATTCTTCGCCTTTTTCTACTTTTACTACTCGTTGCTGTTGCATTGTTTGATGCAGATGGCAATGTCTCCAGTACGATTTGATCTGTCTGACAATCTTTAATTTTGACATTTTCTATGGAATCAGATGAATCTTCGCATCTGCTCTGTTCAATGGCAATATTGCATAATGAGTGACAATCTGATGATGCTTTATCGTCATTCATTTTCTTATTCAACTTTCACTTTTCAATCAGTCCAATTCTATTACTAAAGCGGATGTGTCTTTCAGATTCTTCTTTACTTTGCACAGAAAGCTTTGACTCCCTTCGGTCCTTTATATCTATTATCTTTTCTTAACATCAATTATTAGATTATCTCTCTTCGGTTCAAAAACTTGTAATGAGTTCACTTGTTGTGTTGTTATGATCGATGTTGTTTGTGGTTTGTGTGGTGAAAAGTTGTGGTGATCGAGTGTACGTACGTACGTACGTACGTATGGATAGCAGAGGTGCAAAGAGATACCTCTCCAACAGTGATAGTTTCTATTGTTCTTTAAGTGCAAAAAAAGACCCACTCCCCTTTCTTTAGCATCAAATGATCAATCCATCATCAAATTCTCTCTAAAAATAGGGAGAGAGATGCTTAAGTACCAATGTACCATCTCACATCACACAGAACCCCGATCCGATTGATCCAAAAACAATTTAAACCACACAAAAGTGATAATAAAGGGATTTTTTGTTGATTGACTGATCTTCAGCATACAGTAGCAACATAACCAAAGGAATAGTGTCTAGAGGAAAAATCAGTAAAGAACATGCAAAACAATAATGAGGAAAGTCTGCTGTCTAGATCGTTCCAAAACTATTCTTCATCGGATCTAGTAGGAATGGGAATGCAACGGTAAGTTTACAAATTTACAATTTGCTTCCAATATGACAATGTTACTAATTTATTTCATGTAGTCACACAACTACTGGAACATACAGTGGATATCTTTGGAAACGGTCAAACAAACCACAAACGACGATCTCGGAAGAAGAACCAAATTTGATAGAAGAGCAGATTATCACAGATGGAATTGATGATAAATTCATGAAAGACGAACAAGAAAAGAATAAAGATGTATTACCAACTGTTCCAATATTACCTGATTTACCTGCACCAAAGAAAACTGAAGTCAAAGAGGAAGTAAATGGTCTTGGGGCAGCATTGAATATGCTGTCTTCATTCTTTGGACAGGACAACAAAAAGCAGAAAAATCCTAAAGCCAGCACAGCAAATTCATTGAGTCGTGAAGAAGTATCACAATTAACACCAAGCGATGAAAATATAGAGACTAGAAAACCTTTTGTTCCACCAACTGTTGCGCAAAGTAAACCTATAGCTATTCAAAAAGAATCCTCATCAGAACCTATCCAAATTGGAAACGGTACAACGGTGGAGATATCAAAAAATCTTCCATTACATCTCCAAGAATATGATGATACAAAAGGGGGGAGCTCTCAAAACAAGGTACCAGAAGTTTACATTGATCCCTGGGACAAGCATATATGGACGAGAAAGTATTGCGTTCTTACAGATGGTGTGCTTTATTTTTATCGAAATGCTGAAATAGGTAATAGTCATGAAGCTGAACTAGAGCGGAGACGTTTGCCAATAACTCCTCAAAACTATGAAGCTAATAATTTCGACAATCTAGGCAAATCCCCGATGCCAAGAGACCTTCACCCTATGCTTAATTCAAAAGAGAAGACTGGCGGCTCATTTTGCCATGATCCTAATGTTTATTGGGAAAAGAGAGTTGCACTTAATATGGTTGGTAAAGTCAAAACTTCTGCGCAATTTGGGGAGAAAGTTTTTGAATTGATTGCTATGAGATCAGTAGAAGATGAAGATCATGAAAACGATGATCAAGATGATGAAGACCTCGATACATTAATTCTGAAAGCGAAAGACATTGACGAAGTTCGAACGTGGTTGCTGGAAATTCGGAAAGCATTTGTTTTCTTGATGAAGGAATTAGCTGATGTTGTTGGTTCCAAAGATCAGGATAGTTCTCTCAGCAAACTTGGTGCGGCCTCTTACACTCCCAAAGGTTTGATGAGTATGTATTCTGCAAATCAAAAATGCAATGTGACTGGGACAATAGGCCCCTTCATAGCACAAAGACCAACACATGATAAATCATTATCATTTCGAGGCATTGAAAAAAGTGGGTCATTTGGAGCTGATCCCGCACTTTCTCCTCAAAGATTTTCAGGTTTACAACCATTTAATGAAGTATCTACTAGAAACCGAGCAGGTTCAAGTGACTCGCTACAAATAAACCACCTTTTGTCGCCAAAGGCATTTCCTGTAAATAAATTGCCAACTTCCCGATCCAGTACCCGATTATCCGATGCTTTTCATCCAACCTCTCCAAAGGAAGAGAATGCAAGTTCTACCGTTATGAGTGCACCTCAAAAATCTTCAACTGAAGCGTTTCGGCCAAGTGCTGGAAAATATGTACCACCCCAATTAAGAAATAAGAGCTCTGCTCAAAAATACGTACCTCCCCACATGAGAGCAGATGAGAGTGAAATAAAAAATATTGAGCCCGATCTAGTTAGTGAGGTTATGGAGCAAGTCAGACGGGAAGAAGATGAAGTAAAAGAAAGGTTCTCAGCAGAAGCTGATATTGTAGATACTTTTGATGATAGTGAAGAGAGCGAAGAAAAATCGCTTAATTTTGACTCTACGTCATCCACTGATTCCAATGAACCCATCGAAATAGACGGTACAGAAGATGATGATGGTTCAATTACAGAAGATGTCAGTTTCTTTAAGTTAGGAGGGTGCGCTGACCCAAATTTAATCAGTACCTCTGTCTGTGACGATAGATTCAAGCGTGAACATAGCATAAGGGCAACAAATGACTTTGATCCATACGGTTTTGACGGAGAAAAATTAGAAGTTGGAGCTGTCTCGAAATGTGGAATCCGTCCGTACAATGAAGATGCATATATTATCATTACGGACCTCTTTTTCACACAGCCATCTGATGACATTGACCCATTCCAGCCTTCGAAATCATACTTTGATCGATTTAAAGAGCATGGTTTATTTGCTATATTTGATGGACATTGTGGAAATGAAGCTGCAAGGTATGCTGCCGAAAAATTTCATGGTATATTACTAGAAGAAAGCATTGGTTATGATGATGATGATTTTGCAAATAGAGACACAGAGAGTATACTGAATGAAATTCTTATGGACTCAGTTTCAAGGCTTGATGACGATTTCTGTTTATTTTGCAGTCACGATGGTCGCGATTGGTATTCTGGTTCTACTGCAATTATTGTATTAGTATTAGATGACCATGTCGCAATCGCGAGCGTAGGGGATGCAGGTGGTGTCTTCTCCTCTTCTACAAAGAACACAGACAGGGCAATGGCAAGCGGGTGGTCAGTGCTTGAACATCAAGATTTTGAACTGAACAAAATTGGAGGAAGCAAAACTGGTATTATCTTTAAAGAAGTTAGTGAATCCCACTGTCCTTCATCCCCTGTTGAAAAGCAGCGAATATTGTCTGCTAACGGCTGGGTAACTCATGAAACTGAAATTCCTATCGCTGGCCTCTTCCATAGAATGGATTGGGGCAATGAGGACGTTCTCGAAATATTTCTAAGATGCTTCGGTGATAGATTGAACACTGATGATATTCAAACAAGAATAGTAGATATATATCGAGTTTGTGGGGATCTAGCAGTAAGTAGAGCTATTGGTGATAGAGAGTACAAAGCTGAATACAACAGAGATAATGGAGACGCAAACAATGACCCTAGTAGTAATGAATGGAAATGTCCAGCCTTTTTAAATTATCACACTTATAGAGAGCTGCATAGCGAAGAACACAATGGCTGCTTTGAAGGTGACCTTGTCATATCTACTCCTAGTTTAAAATTCTTTCAACTTGGATCTCATGGAAATAATGAATTTATCCTTATTGCATGTGATGGTCTTTGGGATGTTATTGATCCTGGTAAGTTCCCTTCTGGAATCATATGTCCTGAAAAGCATTTTGCCTCACTCCTTTATTTGTTTGTTTTAGATGATGCTGTAAGAGTTACACGGAAACTATTGTACCAACTAGAGCTTAGTGCTGAAGAATGTTCTGTGAGATTAGCTCAGCTAGCAAAAGGGCTAGGATCTAACGACAACATCACTGTTGTAGTTGTAAAATTCAAAGAATAATATAGATTTTAGCAAACTTATATCTTCATCTAGCGGCCGTGCCATGTTCGTTAGCGTATGATACTTAGAACTCCATATTCTAAACACAACATCAAAATGTAATACAAAAAATAACGAACAGTATACATCCACGCTAAATATAAAATAGGTCGTAACTTCATCAATAGTTCAATTCAAAATTTCTTATGGATGTGTTCTTCTGCAACCGCTACTGTCAGAGAAGGCTATGGAAGACACACATAGCTGTGTATGCAAGAAAGTATCCAAAGGCGACTCGAAAAAAGTAGAGTTAAATGCTAGCAAGGAGACTAAAGCAGAAGGGAAGAAGGGACTTCAACTCAAGCCTGAAAGAACTGTCATCGGATGTGCTAACCCTAATTGCTTGAAAAGAAATGCTTGTATTGGATTCAAATTAAGCTATTGTTCAAAATGTAAGAAAAGATTCTATTGTAGCCGAGATTGCCAAGTTAAGAGGACTGGCCAAAACATAAAGATGTGTGCAAGCAGAATTGTGATATCTCAAAGAGAATAGAAAGATCTCTTGATTCAAGAGGGATGAATATTTATAATCTCTTTCGAAAGTGGACAAGGTCAGAAGAGCCACCCATGAAAGCCGTTATGCCCTCAGGAAAAAAGGCATTGAACAGCAACCACCTGTGAAAGCTGTCCCTGTGGAAGTTGAGTTCAATTACAACACTCAAACTTTTATTGTGGCAGAGGAACCAAGAGCTATGGCAATTACTGATTTACAATAAAAGCATAAAGAAGAGATCATGGAGGCATGGAATAATCATCAAAATAAAAAGACAGCTGGAAGAAGTGACCAGTTCTATATTCAATTTGGAGTTGTTTCTACTAAAGAGTTTAGGAAAATGTTTGATCAAACTTTTCAAGTAGTATTCAATGAGAGTGAATTAGATAATCAAGCGATAGCGTGGAAAGGATTTGAGCCAGTCTGTCTGAAATCAGATTTGTTTCGTGGATGGAATCCAATCCGAAGAAACAATTTACAAAAGCAAATGGAGCAAATGAATCTTGGACAATCCTATACTGCATTTGTTCAAAATGCATTGCAATTCTTTTGTAACAAATCTCTTCAAAATACCCATCGAATCGTGGTCTACATGAGAATGGGAAAAGAGATTGGTCAGATTTCACAGTTACTAGAATATAAGGTCGTGACTATTGCTGAATTCATAAATACAAAGAAAAGGTTGAAAAATTTGTTATTCATGTGACGGAAATTGAGTCTCGACTTCATCAATGCACCGACATGGCAATAGATGCTTTGTTTGTAGATCCTGATATAATGTTTTGCTTTTGATTACACTTTATTTTATAGGATGAATGACATCCAAAATAAAACTGCAGAAAAGCACTTTCGAAAGCTTCAGCAGTCGGTCAAGGGTATGCCTCCGGATCTTCTAGAGAAGGTCAGTTTGTAAAGTAGGTATGAAAATGAGTGAGAAGGAATTCTTTGGTATGGGGGCCGAAGGATTTCTCGTGAAGTAGTAGTATCTTGTTTTGGGGACAGGAGATTCTTTCGTAGATACCCGTAAATACATAAAGCGTGTACCAAGTCTTTTTATCACCGTGAAATCTAATGGCTTTAGTGAAGACAAATGATGAAGACTCGTTCACAATTACTTTTTATACTGATGAGATTTGATACAAAGCTACAAGGCTGATTTTTTACAACATGAAATAACAAAAGACAAAAAAGGAATTTCTTTCAATGCAGGAAACTGAAACTTCACAGACTCGACTCTTGAATCAAACACCATTTGAATATGGTTTTCATTATTGGCACTAATGCCAAGCAAGTCAAGCGAAACATATAAATTATTTAAGAATCAAAGTGAGACAACAAATCTAGAATAGAATACGTAGACATGTTTATTTTTCGTAATTCATGGTCATTCTTTATGTCGTATCTGTATGAATGCAATGTATCTGTTACAAAGCGAGCTAATCGAAAAGATTCCAAGTTCATGATAACAAAGAATGCTTCATATTGTAGTAGTGTCAATAATCTACTATATGATTAAATGATAAAACCGTAGTACTTAAAAATCATTATCCAATGGATCGTATCAATCATATTCCTTGAGGAAGCAGGACACAATTATAGCAATTCATTACACGACACGCACAAGAAGAGGTGATGATAAGATCTCTGGACATGAGAAAAATATGGATTTTTGATTCCATCGGGAAAGCACATTGGTAGATTTATCAGCGTACACGTGGACCTCAAATTTTCATTTCTTAAAGAATCTCTTCAGGCAAATGGAAAGATATTCATCATAACGACAAATCTAGGGACATGTTCTGTTTACGAGTCTCTCGAAGGGTTACGTCCTTCTATCTGCTGGGGTAGAGCTGGTAATCTGAACATCAAAGCTAATCTTCCTGAAGGAGCGGGAATCTAGCTTTGCTTTCGAGGAATTTATACTCTTTATGCCAGATCATCTTGGAGAAAGTCCCAACACTGATTCTGAAACGTTGTAGGATTAATTTTTCCTTCTAAATTCAAGTTGCTTCTACCCTTTTAAATGGTATTCACATCTAACTTCCTCCAAAGATGTCCACTGGGTCATGAGATAAGAGAGGTATAGTTGTCGGCTTCATTCATGTCAGAACCGTATAGTGTCTTGACAATTTCAACATCGGTTGCTTGATGAGTTTGCAATATATCGGAAGTAAATGTTCCTCCAACAACGCCATCTTCTCCATAGGAAAAGCTAGAAGAGGTAGAAGGAGCAAAGATTAAGTGGTCAAAAGAGCAAGCCATCATTTGAGAGACCAAAGTAATCATGTTTGATGCCGTACTAAACATTTCTTCACTGATCTCAGCTGCAGAATTTGTTAGTTGATTGGTACCAACTGTCACACGGAATACGATAATACTGCTAGTACCGGTCTGGTAAACAGTAGCACGTCTTACTTCCTGTATGATTACTGCTGCTATTGAAGTGTTTCCTATGGCTCTATTTTGCATTTATCTTTGAAAGACCAATCATCAGGATTAGATGCCATGCACTTGATGAAAGGTATCTTTCCATCACATGAATTGTTTTACATCCACCAGCGACAAAAACTCGGATCTACAATAATGATAGTACCAGTGATATCCGAGTGTACCATCACAAACATCCAAACTTTTTGTCATGGACTGCCTAACGTTACTTAAGAGGTGCGCATAAAGCAGAAGGAGATGACGAACTGGATTAGGAAGAATCGAGAGATTATCCAAACTCTCATCAATTGCCAAATTTCGTAAGGATTTTACAAAATAAGGAAGAAGATGAACTCAAAGTTAATACAGGATATGGTACAATTTACTAATAAAAAGACCGCGAGTTTTGAAAGCAATGTGAAGACTTATTTGAGGAAATCACTTTTACAGAATTACCCAAACCTTCTTTGTTCTTTATCGTCGGTGTAGCGATAGTCGCCTGAGGAGAGGAAGTTCTCTCGAACAAGATCAAACGCTCCCAAACTCTGAAATTGTATCTTCGTTGATACAAATAAAATAAAATTGCGTTTTGTAAGTTTGTAGAGCATATTTTTCTATCTAGATTGCATTTGCCATCTTTCGATTTCTTACGATGCGAGCGATGATATATGTGAAGGTTAAACAATGATTCGACACTTCACTCCTTTTGCTCTTCTTACATTTTATTATTGATGCATTCTGTATTTTAAACTATTACAAATGCTGGTATAATTGATTGTATGAATTTGATAATTCTTCCTAGTGACGACGTAAGTCTCACAAAATAATCGAGGTTACTAGTTAGTAACACGCAATTTCTTTTTCATATTTGCAATTGATCTAGAAATAGACATGTGATAGATCTATCTGATCAATGACTTTACAATTATGTTATTCTTTTACCTGCACGGAGGCCAATCTATTCAATTTACAACAATCCGTACGGGGATGGATTCATATCTTTCATGATACTTCGTCTCATTTTCAGTCCACCTATGAAGTCAGGAAATACATCAATATCCAACGCTATCGCTTGATCCAACATCATCCCATTGTTTTTACAAAAAATGGAAAAGTCATAAGTAGTATAATGTGATTTGTTAAAATAGATTAGTACAAACAGTGACTTCAACTCTTGTTCTGTATGATATCAAGAATCCTGTGTCAATTCCCCTTCACCCACGTTTTGCTTTACAATAGCTCCATCATGTTTTCATCTCCAACTTCTGATCTGCTATCCAAAATCTTCTCCTTTGTCGATGCGATTGTCTTATTTGTTTTCTCAACCAAGATTGGAGTTTTAGATAAACTAGCACTTCCTTGATTAGAGAATGATTTTGGGTCAATGGTGATACTCTTTGTACAGTTGTTGGTCTTGTAAATACCGACCAAGCGATCAGCAAGTTCGAACATGTTATTGCGGAGAGATATGATAATAAATTGTGCGTTCTTAGTTCTTTCCTTGATATAGTTTGCAACGATAGAAACATTTCTAAAATCAAGAGCAGCGTCAATCTCATCCATGACATACAATGGTGTAGGTTTGTAGTGATGCAGAGCAAAAACAAGTGCCAATGAAGATAGGGTCTTCTCTCCACCAGAAAGGTTAGAAATATTTTTCCATGATTTCTTTGGAGGACGTACAGAGAAGACAATACCTTCTGAGAAAGGATCTAATGAATCAACAAGCTCTAATTCTGCATCACCACCCAATGTGATCATCTGGTACATTTCCTTCAATTTCAGCGTGATTTGCCCAAATCCATCCATGAACTTTTCCAATCTTAGTCGTCGAAGGTCTTCATGTACATTTCTCGCTTGGTTTCTTGCCTCGGTGACCTCATCAAGTTCAGCGACCCTAGCGAATATCAAATAAGGTTGAGAAAATGCAAGTACTGTTCTACACTAGGATACAACTCATTTACTTACCTGGCAAGATAATCTGCCTCTTTCTTCCTGTACTCAGCAATAGCAGTCATGTTTGCATTCTTCGCCATTTTTTCTCTTTCTATCTCCAATGTATCTATATCATCCTTTACCTCGAATATATCATATTGGTCAAGCGCAACGGCAGAAAAAGTTGGCAATGCAGATTCCTTCTCACTAGTTTTCGCTCCACTTTCCCCTGATACTTCTTCCATCTCAGCATCCTGGCTTGGTTCTTCGACACTCCTTTTCTGAACTGTTTCTTCCTCACATTCATCATCAGAGAGGTCATACTCATCGTCATTATCCTCTTCCTTCTGCAAATTCTTTATTTCACGATTCCAATGTTCAATTCTCTTATCATTCTCTGAGATTGACTTCTCACAAGCATCCTTCTTCGCGACTAATTCAACTTCATTGCACTTGATCTCAGACTCCACCTTTCTCAAAGCTTCAACTTCCTTCAGGACAGACTCAAGAGATGCTTTCTTCTCAGACTCAAGTTCCTGTACTTTTTCATAGGCCTGCATGACAGCAAGCGCCTCTTCTTCCAGGCTCTTGAATTCATCTTTCATTTTAGACAGAGCTTCTTTTGTTGTTTCAAATTCCTTTTCAGAATTTTCTTTTGCCATTTTGGCTTTATCTGCAGCTTTTTGTGAACTGGTGATGGTCACTTTGCAAGAACTCAATTTCTTGGTAGCTTCATTCAAGTCAGAAAGTACCTTCTCACAAGACTTTTGTTGCTTTTTTAAGCGAGACCCTCCAGCGTCCAAAATAGATTTTTGAAGATTAGCTACCTCAGTCTCTAGTTTTGAAGCAAGCATTGAACACGATGCCATATCCAATTTGCATTTCTCAACCTTCTTGCTAAGTTTTGAGAGTTTCTCTACATCTTCAGATGAGAGTTCACACTGCGAGCGAAGGTCAGGGAGGCGCAGAGTCAACTCTTGCCTTGTAGTATCACAACTTTCAACTTGCAATTTCAACTTTGGAATTTGAACAGTCAAACTCTTGATTCGTTTCTGAAGTTCCCTAATTTCACTATTTAAATTACGGCGGTCACTGCGGCACTTTTTCAAGTCTTCAAACACTTTCTGTGCGCGGGCCTCGAGTTCAGCACTTTGTGCTTGGGATCCATCGGACAATATTTCATTAGAGAAACCTTCGTTACTAGAGTTTGTAAACCTCATCCCTCCCCTTCGGACCGATTTACCTCCTCCTTGCATTGTTCCTGACATCTCAATAAGGTTTCCATCAAGTGTTACAACACGCCAGCGTTTTCCAAAGTCATAAGCCCATCTTGTTGCAGTCTCAAGATCTGGAGCAACAAGAGTATTCCCAACTCCTAGGTAAAGAGCAGGAGTTACAGCAAAATTGGATGGAGTGATAAGATCAAACAGACGAGGAGCGTTTTCAGGAGTTTCTACAACTCTATCATGAGCACCTTTCTTCATCTTATCGAGGGGAATAAAGTTTGCACGTCCGAGATTATTTTGGCGAAGATAGGCAAGACAACGCTGCGCCCCAGCGGTTGTTTGCACAACAATATGGTCTAGAAATCCACAAGCAGTTGAAATTGCAACATCATATTGATCAGAGATTGTCGCCAGATCCCCCAAGCGTCCCAAAATCCCTACACCTGAAAGTTCGCCACCCTTTCTAGCAGCTTTTAGAATTCCTCTAACCGCCTTAGATCGTGTTACTTCATGTTGAAGAGCTGCTTTGGCTTCTTCAGCCTGAGTCTGTAAAGGAAGTAAAAATTAACGATGGACTTGTAAAATGCTTTTGCGCAAATGTTCGTTTGTTTTTTTACTTACCGTCAACGTTGAATATTTCTTTGCGAGATCTTTCTCTAATTCTGCTAGGTTTTCTTCCTCCTTTTTTGCATCATCAATTCTTTGCTTGCCATCAAGAACTTCCTTTTCATATTCATCAACCTTCTTTTTCAATGTCTCTTGTTTTGAATCCAAAGAGTTGAGCTCTTTCTCTGCAGCCTCGACCTGAGCTTTTGCTCTAGTTGTGGAATCCTCTAGTAGTTTTACTTCAGTAGTAGCAGTATCAAGAGCGGCTTGGAAAACAGCTCTTTCTTGCGTAACCGGAGACAATTCTTGCGTCTTCTTTTGAAGCTTCTCACGTAATTTCTCTGTGACTTCCTTTGTCTCTTCAAAAATTTCTTCAAGCTTAGCATCTTCTTCCACTTTTACGGCATTAAGTCTCTCAATCTCCTCCTCTAATAAAGGAATATTCTCCTTAGCCTCTTCAATCTTCTGCAATGCTGCTGCTTCTTTCGCTGCCTCTTTTTGAACTTTGGTGGCAATTTTCTTCTTGTTGGTTTTGAGATGCTTCATTTCCTCTCTCATTTGAATATCTTTTCTTTCATAAGAAGTGAATTCTTCCTTTGTCTTGACAAGTTCTGCATGTACTCTATCGTACTCTCTAGTTTGCTCTGATATTCCAGTTTCAATCTCTTCGGCACGTTTCTTAGCTGCTGCAAGCTTCACAATGTTCTCTTCGATCTGAGACTCAAACACTGCTTTTTGTTCCAAATCCTTTTGCTTCTCTTTACTACAATTGTGCTTCTGAATCTGGAATAGAATATTCTTCTTTCTACGAATATCCCTATCTTTACTCAATAATCCTTCCGCCTCAAGTTTCGCTCCTTCCAGGCTCTGTTTTTCCTTTTCTACAGCCTTGACACGGTTTAGCTTCTCTTGCCTATGCTCCGTCAGCTCTTCAACTTTGAGTGCAGCCTCATTTGTCTGATCAACATATTGATTTGATCCAATGATATCTTCAAGATACTCTAACAATCCCTCATCATTTTCAGTTTTGCCTTTAGGAGGCATCATGGAAATCATTTCTACTTCACCTTGTAGAATGAGGAAGCGGTTATTATCCAAATCAATACCCTTTGAATTCAAGTAGGTGGCAACTTGTCTAAACGAGCAATTTTTACCGTCCAACTTGTACTGTGAGGAGTTATCTCTCTTTGCAATTCTGGTCACAACAATTTCTGACTTTGGAACGACACGATAGTCCTGGTCTCCATCACCTGTGTCGATGATTTCTTGAAAGTAAACAGAGACCCTAGCGTATTGCAGAGGGCTATCTTTGAAAGCAGCAGAGTTATGAATAAGTTCAGAGACCTTATTAAGACGAAGCTTCTTTGCTCTTTTTCCAAAGACAAAGAGCATGGCATCAATCACATTAGATTTACCCGATCCATTTGGTCCAACGACAGATGAGAAGCATTTATGGAACGGTCCGATCGTTTTTTCGCCTGCATATGATTTGAAGTTTTCAAGAATCATTTTAGTGATTATCAATCGTTGCGGTGAAGCATTTTCTTCAGGAGAAGGAGAGTTTGTCATGGGAGAGTTTGACTCTTGTGGTGCAGGAGAGGACGGCGACGTCATTTCCATTGAAGCGTCCATTGCAGCACTATTTATTTTCAATTGATTTGTACTACTGCAATGTTTCTCTTGGCTTAATTAATCACACGATTGATTCAATTCTGTTATGGTACTACTGCAAAGTGTAGTAGTGGCAGTTGCAGTTTAAAAAAAAGTCACCGTTGCTCTCATTTGATTTCATCAGCTAATTTCAAAAAAAGTCTTGGAGTCTCTTGCAAGACTGACCCACTACTCTTCTTCGGGTATGAGTCAATTTAGGAGGATGTGCCTTCCTATCTATCTAGCGAGCTAGCTATATAATCACCACCGATGACCTGCCTGACCATACAATACGTAGAAAGATCTTTGAGTTTCACTCATCATTCATCACAAGTACCAAGTAAATACCAAGAACCATATTTTGATTCTGTAGGTTTCTTCGAAAAGAACATCACTACCTCGAAGAGAAGATGCACTACAGTACTTTTTTGACCTTTCTTTTGTCATCATCATCAACTCTTTCAAGTTCTTTTGACATTTCTTTTCCACACTTTAATTCAAGAATAACCCGAAGCAACAACTCGAAGAAGAGCGCTCTCAACATGAAAATTCCACTCGAAAAGTTGACAAATCACGCAAACTCCTACGCTGCTGCAAATGGATTACAAGTTGAGGTAAAACGTGATAAAACGGATTCCAAGTCTGTAGCATACCAATGTGCTCCAATCTCACTCTTGCCAAATGCATTCCCCAGTTCGGCGTTTCAAGATGCAAAATGTCTCGCCCCTTATTTTAATCTGTTGGTTGACAGAATCAGTAAAGATGGCACATTTTTACATGATACACTAGGAGGTGAACATGGTGTTGTAAGCAAAGATGATTACACCAAAAAGCTTTTGGAGCTCTACACTGACATTTACATGAAGGAAGATGACAATAGGCCAAACTTTGCAAAAGAAGCAGATGCCTTGGGTATCACTCGTTCAGATTACATGCTCAATCCTATTGACGGAAATATTGATAATGGCTATGGACTGAAGCAAGTAGAACTAAACACCATCGCAGCCTCATTTGCTGGCTTAGCAGTTAATGTCGCTGGGTTACACAAACAATTGACTGAGCGCTTTGACCTTGAACTGGAGGTGAGTTTTTGGAAAAGTTGAAATAGGGAGAATCTGGCTTTCAATTAATTTACTTATTTCTGTTTTATGCGAAGGAATGGCTTGACACCAATCGAAAAGCTGTCATGGGACAGGAGTACTCGGCTAGAGAAGATACAGAGGTAGGAGTTCCTACAAATCCTGCACTCACGAATCTACCAAATGCCATGAATGTTGCACATGAGAATTACATTTCAAAATATAGTCCATCAATCCCAACCGTTGTGTTATTCGTGGTTCAAGAGGGAGAAACAAACACAGTAGACCAACGTATGTTAGAGTTTCAGCTTTGGAATAATCACAAAGTACCAGTGGTGAGAATGTCACTTACAAAAGCAAAATCTCAATTAAAAATGGACGAAGTCACTGGAGCACTCTATATTTCACCAGATGCAAGTGGAGATGGATCTGTTGGATCAATTCCAACAAAATATGAAGTGAGTTTGGTTTATTTCCGTGCCGGTTATGCTCCCACAGATTACCCAGATGGTTACGACGGCATAGAATGGGAGTCTCGAGAGACTATTGAAAGATCCAGAGCTACAAAATGTCCAAACTTAGGGTAAGTTTATCCTTTTGTGATTCTAATTTTGCATTTTCAGATTCCATTCATTTCCGACTTGCGTTTTAGATATCACTTGGCAGGGACCAAAAAAGTTCAACAAGAATTAGCCCGACATGGTGTTGTCGAAAACTTTTTTGGGAAAGATGAGATCGGAAAAATCATTGATATTGAAAACATGCGTGAGGCTTTTGCCGGGCTATATTCCTTAGGTGAAGATGTAACAGATGTAGATCTAGCAGCTGTAAATGAAGTCATTACAGGCAAGGAAGATCAATATGTTCTCAAACCCCAAAGAGAAGGGGGTGGGTATAATTATTATGGTAGCAACATGGCGAAGAAAATAGGAGAGAATATTTCTAGGAACAAGGATGGAACCATTTCACTAGGAGAGGACTTGGCCGAATTCATCCTTATGCAGAGACTATTCCCACCAAAGCAATCTGCAGTTCTTTTAAGAGCAGGCCTTGTAGAAGGTAATGGTCCAAGCGAGAGTATATCCGAATTAGGTTGCTTTGGAACAATTGTAAGAGGATCTGATGGAAAGATTATCCATAATGAATACTCGGGATTTCTTCTTCGAACAAAGTTTAGTAACGTTGATGAAGGAGGAGTTGCGTCTGGATTTGCAACTCTCTCAAGTCCGTACCTATGTTGACGAGAGTACACGATTAATTGTATGGTTCAAACTCATGTGCGGTGGCATATTTTTGTACATGGTAGTAGGAAAGTACACTATGTATGTGCATTTGAGAACGTAAAAATAATGATATGATAGGAAGACGTTATTTCGCATGACAATGAAATACTACAAGATATTGATGTAACTGCTGGTATAGAAGATCCTCATGTATTAAGAGTTAATAGTTCATCATCATAGTAATGATACTGGCGAAACCAGATTAGACTATGATCATCATGGATCTTTTGTATTTGGAAATAACAACGGTTGCGATTATCTAAGAAGGAACACTACTTTCTTTATTCTAATGCATCTTGATTATTTATGTAGTACAGTAGTTACATGCTTCAAAAAGAGCGTTTTCCTTCCTTGTAGCGATACTTACTCGTGTCAATCCTTCTGAACACTTGGAGTCAAGCAGCTTCTAGCAACCCCTTCAAAGACCTTTTCAATCTCAGTTGCACATCTCGTAAAAGGATGACTCCAGAACTGGTAGCGTTGGTTCTTGATCAATTCAATAAATGTAACGACGAGACCCCAAGGATGTGGTCTATGTACAATCAGGCGTTCGAGAAGCACGCGAGTGACCTGCTCTCTCACACCTTCATCCTTGCCTTCACTGAAAAGGAACAACATTACACAAGAGAAGTAATGTGTGTGACTCGAGGGGAATCGTAGATTATTTGCGACTGCGTTCAGTACAATGTACCTTCCATGATCATTTAATTCCATCAACTTTTGCATGATATCCATCTCTGCTGAGTGATTTGAAATCTGTGAGTTTTGCTGTCTTGCAACTGCATGCATCCCTAAGTACAAAACAAGCGCATTCACTCTACAGTGATCAATTTCCTTTGAACCATCCTTGTATAGACGTGGTAGAAGAGTTCTTAGGAATTCTGTTGACTGGCGATTCTTCAAAAAATTGTCGAGGTCATTGCGCATAGCATTGATTGGACCAACAACATTAGAAAGGATAGCTGGATTCTGGGACATCTCAGGGATTACATCAATCTTCAAGTTGGGAGTGAATGGATCAGGAACACTCATCCCACGAGGTACTGCGGAGAGGATCACACTACGCAACTGAACACAATTCTCTGGAATCACGTTACAGAAAGATAAATGGAAACTTGCGAGGAATGAAGGAAAATCATGAAGTAGCAACAACAAAACTCTCATACTCCCCTTGAAAAAGTTAGTCATCGACTCAGACATATCATCTTGCTTTAGATGAGGTTCCAAAAATAATAGTAGATCAATGAGGAGCTGATGCGCTAGACCAAAACCATTCTGTCCCTTTTCCGAGAGAAGGTTGCACAAAAACATTCTATGTGAAATGAGTTCTAGCCAAGCAAAAGCAAATCCTGGCATTACTAGAGGCTGAACAACGTGGAATGCACTTCCAAAAACTCTGCGGATCCCACGTCCAATTGGATCAAAAATAGGACTAGGGGAATTTAGATCCATGACAAGGTTGAGAAGAAGTCTAAACCACGGTCTCTGATCCCATTTCGGAACCTTTTGAGCACTTGATCTCTTCGCATTTTCATAACTTGCCATCATTGTACGCATAGTAACACCAAGAATTTGATTGAGAAGAGCTACTCGCTGATTCCCAATATCATCGCTATTGCCACTCGGATTGAGGTTTGTCATTAAAGCTACAATCAACTTGCTATAGCTGTCAATCACGTTGTAATTCAGTGTCTTCTTCTCATTGCTGTCCTTCAAAACTGCTGCCACAAGAACTTCGGTACTGACACGGAAAAAGCGCTCGTTTTGTTCTTCATTAGAACCAATTCCATTTTGCTGCAAGAGCTGAATATACTGCAGCTGTTTTTCAGTGCTTCCTACATCATTGATGATTCTCATCCATCCATCTAAAAGCATGATGATTCTTTCTTTCAAGTTTTGCGGATCATCACGCGAAGTCGTTTTAATTGACTCCAATGCTCTTGCTGGTGCACTAGCAAGATTCGCCAGAGAAGTCATTGAGATACTGCTCTTGTAAGGCTGTGAAGCCTTGGTTGACACTGACTTCATTTGCACAGATGCATTCAGGACTGATGTGCTAGCTTGTGTAACATTCTTATCATGATTCGACTCTTCAACAACCCTCAGCCACTGCGCAATTTGATTGCTTTGACCACCACTCTTGCTCAATTCAACTATGACGCCAATCGTCTGAGGTAAGTCTTTCAAATTGAAAATTTTCTCATGAACAGCAGTGCGGATGAGGGCCATGGTGAATTCGAGCCAAACAATATTTCTACCCCGGTCAATTCTTTCACACAAGTATCTATCCAAACCAGATACCTGAAGAAGTTTGCTACGTAAAAGAAGTAGAAGAACAGTACGATGAAGCTTGCGCTGAGCATCAGTCTCAGATGGAGCATACGTGGCCCATGTGCCTAAATTGGTCTCAAGATCACGACAACAAATATTGAGAGCTTCAAGTAAAGCAACAAAAGCTTCTAAACGAAGGGGCTCGGAAAGTCTTAATTCGTAAAGTCTCTTAAAAATGTGCTGTGCGAAACCAAGAGCAGAGTCCTTTTCTGCCGCAGATAATGTCCCATTCTCAGCAACTTCCATAGTCATATGTTTAGCAGCTAGAATTAATTTTTTGATGTCATGCTCTGCATGAATTTTACTCAGAGTAATCTCAGGTGCACGAGCCCCATACTGGGCAAGAGTGGTCGTGACTGAATTTTCGAGCTTTGTAGCAATGTTAGTTATAAGCTCAAAATTAAATCTGCCGCTGGCACTACCTGTCACACTAGCTGAATTCAAAGAATTATTCTGTTGTGCAGTAGGCTGTCTAGGAATGCGATGGAACGCTTCATATACTTGTAACTGTTCCCTTCGAAGACCACCTGGTTTTGGACGCAAAGGCTCTGGGAGTGCTTCTGGGTATCTTTGGTTTGGATTGAAAATCGACATGTCGAAAAATGGTTTTCCTGTCATCTCACGATGCTTTTGACGTTTGGCAAGATCGTCGCAAATTGACTCCTCGATATCCCGTACCGCCTTCTCTGTAGCAGCCTTTTCAATGAGAGTACATCCAAGGTCTAGGTTATCTTGTGAAACAATTGCCACACATTGTTCAATTACATTCTCTGCAGCTTCACCAAGCACGCTAGCCTGACTATTTGTTCCTGAAGTATTTCCTGCTGCAGTATTCACAAGAAGCTGTTTCAAGTGAGTCGAAATACTAACCTTGAGAGGTTCACGACATGCAACAAGTGCCAAACTACCTGCAAGGTTGGCTACCATGAGCTGTGCATATTTCCTCATCTTCTTCTCATCACTCTCCATTGCGAAGTCCTTCGTGACAATTTCTTTGGTAGTAATACATGCAATCGTGACACTGCGCTCAACAACTGGTTGAATGATATCACGAATGGCTCTATCTACTGCGATAGGAACACATCTCTTTAAACTAGACTCATCCAACAAACTGGTTGGTCCAAGTTGCTGGAATAGCTGTACAAGATCAGGGTTAATAGTAACATATCTATCAAGATTCGGAATAACTGTCTGTTGATGTTTTGATCCAGCTGCAGCAGGTGAGGATGCGCCAAGTCTAAGAGATGGCGTCGAGGTTGCTGGTGCACCACCCACACTTTTATCACCACCTGGAGTGCCTGGTCTTTGGCTATTAACACCAGAGCTTTTCACATTGAAGTCTTGATTTGAGATTTTATTTGGTGGAATTCTTTTGGCTAGATCCTCACTACGGAGAGGAATATCACTGAGAGACAATCCCAGATTCTTACATAACACTTCAACCTCAAACTTAATGTTCATCTTCAAGTCTTCAACTTCATAAAGAGACCTAAATACTCCCAACAGACCCATCACCCATGGATTTGGTGGTCGAAAAACTTGAGAATTTTTCGCTCCCTCCAAAATCTTGGCAACGAAAGGAGTAATTGCAATTAGTCTTCCAGTTTCATATCCTTGGTATAAAAGTTCTTTACAATCCAAGGTAATCTGTAAAATTGGTTTATTTCGTGCAAGTGTAATCAGACCAAGCCAACTTCCCAAGGTTTTCAAAACAGTACGCTTGTTTGAGGAAGAGGTGATTTCTTTCGACTTTAGAAGACTTCCAACATTTAAATATAAACTGGAAAGGATTGCATCAAAGAGTTCTTTTCCATAATCCCCTAAATGTTCAAGAAAAGAAAGATATACATGATGATAGTTCACCTGAGAACTAATTCGTTTGACAACAAGATAATGGCCAAGCCAGTTGAAGTGTCTGCGATCAAGAATATTTTTCACCTCCATCGCAGTTTGTTCAGCATTATCGGCGGTAACGTTATTCATGAGTTTCTGAATGCGATCTTTTGTCTGTCCACTAGGTCCTTCATGCTGGACATCTTCCTTACTTTCTGTAACAGCTCTCCCTAATCCCGGACCAAAAACAGCTTCTCTTTTGCTTGGAGAAGGAGGAGCTGAGTCTAGTGAAGAGGGCATGACTCCATTTGGGATTTGTACATTCACAGTGGATGGAACTCTAGCTGTATGTTTACTTTCGGATGAAACAGAGGTTGAATCATTTGTAACACTCCCAATTGACCCTGCTCCAGCATTTTGTCCAGCATGTTGTTGTCTTGCTGCTTCAATATTATTGACAAGTTCTTGATAGTTATCCTTGAGGCCCTGAATTTGTACAATGTGCGAGCAATATTGTGGCCATTCATGAAGGCGATCTTTGAATTGCTCCAATGCATACATACCAAAAGTAAACATTTTCTTATTTCCGGTTTTGCGAAGAGCTTCCAACACATATCTTAGTGCTATTCCAAGAGTAATACTTGAGACAAGTTGCTCTTGAATCAGTTTACCAAACAAAATCCCAGTGATTCTCAGTTCCTTGTCAGGATACTTCGAAAAGAATCGGTATTCATCAAAGAGATTATGAATCATACAAGCGAAAATATCATTCTCTCTACTGTTCCCAGATTTCTTGAATTGTGTCAACATTCGAATGACATCATCAATATCTTTCTCTCCCTTGTAGATTTGTTGAAAATATTTGTTGGCCTCTTCTTCAATATCATCTTTACTGGTTGGATTTCTCAGCTGTTCATTAATTCTAGGATGTTTCTCGCAAATTTCTCTCCACAGCGCTTTCTTAGTTTCGCCCAAAGTCATACCAGTATTACTTGGTGTATAAGCTTGACTTAAAATGTTGCTACCCTCAAGCGTTTCTAGGAACTTGAAGCAAATTACAGTCGTTGCTTCACATAAAAGTGACTTCTTAGCTTCGTAGTTGACAACTTTCATATGATCATGATGTTTTGAAATAAAAGAAATCACATCAATGACAGCATCAGTTTTGTAGCATTCAAATTGAGATTTCAAGTAATCTTCCAATCCAAGCTTATTGCGGTCATGCAGAAACATCGCAACTCCAAGGTTTAGCTCACGCCTGTCACTCTGGTATCGATTCCCTCCCAGAAACAATTGCCTATAGTTATCTGGTTCTACTCTGGCAACAAGTGAAACTACATTTTCAAGAATATTCACACGACTCTCAACATGCGCATTTTTCCAAGCCTGAAGAATGTAAATAAATGTGAGTTGCTCACTGATAGCCAAAACTCTCTTGATAGAACCAACAATATTGCGCACTTTCGGCGAAACGAAAAACACGTTGATAATTTCTTGCAATACTGCATTTTTTAATTTTTCTCCAAAGATTGGGAGATTCAGCGTGAGGATTGTAGTGAAAGTGCACACAATGATTTCAGGATAAATGGCAATTCCATCTCGAAACAAGTTTTGTACACGAGGTAAAAGATTTGGGTCATCTGAGAACTTCATCAAAAGAAGCATAACTTGCTGAGATGCCCAAGCTCTTTTATTTATGCACACGGTGTTCTGTAAATGATCAGCAATTGCTGCATTTCTCTCCTCATCTTCTGTCAAGGGGTAATAGACAATCGATTCTGGCATGAGAAAGGAATTCTCAATGAAGGAAAGCAATCCTGACGAATTTGACCATTGAGACATTGTTAAAGCTTGCACCGGAAAGACCTTCTTCGCAGCAGCTTTGTACAGTTCTACAAATGATTTGAGATGCCCTCTATCGCGAATATGGAATTCTGGAAAATCAAAGCTCAGAGCTACCTGGTCCCAGTTTAAGTGAGAGTAGTCTTCTGCTAAAACTTGTGCAATATTTCCTTGGTTCCAATCAGTCCTCTGAGAAAAAAAGTGAATGAGATGAGCCATTACAGCTTCATTCAATGTAGTGCTTCCTCTGATTTGGCGAAGTGTATCGCGTAAGGCAAACACTGACTGTGCACATGCTGGGCCGCACTCAGCAAGAATATTTGTGATGAGACCTGCTCCAGATGGTGATAGACGATCCGCCATTTTTGCCTTTAATTCAATATTTTGTTTGGGTTCAACAAGTGATATTTTTTTGATCAAATGTCGTACACTCGGACTCTGAGTATCAACCGCCTGATATTAGTGATGAAAAGAAATGGGATGAGTGAAAATGTAGAACAAAACTTGGAAAAAGTGTGGTAGTAAGTCTTACCTTGCTTGATGACAATACTATTAGAATAGCCTCTCTTAGGGCAGTGCTGTAATTTTTACAATTTGTGGATTCAATGTCTTTCTCCAAATCACTTAGGAGAATTCGAGTAGCAAGATCTAGTACTAAAGAATCGTTTGATATCGAACGCCAACCTGAACAGATAGAAGTGCAAAGAATTACAACTCCAATGTTGACAGTGGTTGAGTTTTTGAGGTACTGTACTAGGGATGTAAAAGCAAGACCTGCGTTTGCGCTTCGTCCAATATTATGAGTGTGCTGTAATGCCGTGCAAACTACAGTTGGGAAATCGTAGCTGTTAGCTGATTTGGCAAGGACTAGTTGAAGAGCTTCGGTTTTCGCTTTACCCTGTGGAAGTTTTGCAGCGTTACTTTTCTCCAAGTGTTGAGTGAGGTCGGATAATAAATGCCCTAGAAATTCTGTGATAACTTGCGGTTCAGATTTTGACAAAAGTTGTAATTCCGCAAAACTGCTCTGAACGTTATCACCGTTGATTCCTTTTGCCTATGATGTGTTGGTTAGATTAAAATTAAAAGTCAGTTTATGTCACTACCAAGAAAACATCAAAAACAGTTCAATTGACCAACACTTGCTGCAGAAATGAAAGACACAGTGGACAGAACATACAAACAGAAACAGCATCTATCACTCACCAGCTGTGCAATATACGCGTGAAGGTAAGAGTCAATATCCGCTCTAGTACTGCCTTTCTTCTTATTTGCGTTGACTTCCGCGTTCAATTCAATTTGTTCCTGTGATGTAAAAGGAAGTTGCTGTGCGTTCGCAGATATGTTCTGGCTTGTGGAATTAATGTTGTTTTTATCTATTCCCCCTTTATTGATGCCCTGAACCATGGGCCATCCCCTGCAATATTATATATTTATTACTACGCCTTGAGTTCTCTAAATTTATTGAAGTACACAGACGCGTTTATATCCAGTTCTTATTAGTTTGTGCCTATGGAATCCGTTTTTATTTCATCACTCTGCTCTTCGTATTCCATCTCTGGAGTTCTAAAAGGAAAAGAAGGGGAAGGGAGAGGGAAGAAAATAGATAGTATTTCTCAGAACCAGTTTCACTACGGTAGCATAAACGAAAAAGAGAGATTTTTTGAAAATTCATTCTAGGCCTTTTTTACAATAGCCCCCAAAATTTGAAATCTTTCGAAATCTCAGGTAACATGTTGTCACCACACGAACATCGACCTCTCGAACACATAAAACTAAATCAATTCACGATAGGACTTGATTGCATTCTTCCATAGAAATCTTTTCAAAAGTTGCCATAATAAAACCAGTTAACAGGCAATTTCATAAAACAAGAAATACAAACAGAAAAGGAAACGTATATATATTTCATTAGACAAAAACAAATCTACGATGATGCTTTCACACAAATACAAGAATATTCTCCTAGCTTCTTTACTATTAGGATCTTCTGTCCATGGTTTTGCACCACATCGTGCATCAAGAGCTGTAGAGACTAGGAATGCAAATAACTTGAGCACTACCCAGAACTATTTTGCTCCTATCATCGGAAGTTCCACTAATCCATTTGCGCAGCAAAGAAGATCATTCACTTCTCTTCAAATGGCAAATGATGACTTCAACGAGGGAAAATATACAGAATCTGCATGGGCTTGTGTTGCGGCTCTCACCAAGGCAGCTGATTACTACGATTCAAACAATGTAGACTCTGCCATGCTTCTTGATATCCTTCTTAGCCCAACCAAACACAACGCTGGAGAGAATGCTGAAAGTGCACACAGTGCTGTCAAGAAGATTTTGTTGAAAGCGGATATTGACCCTGTCAAACTTAGCAAGCAATTGGAGGTTCACATGAGCAAGCAACCTAAGCTCACAGGGGATGCATCGGCGCAGAAAGTAATGACCCCTTCCATGGTGAAGGTTCTTGAAGCTGCTAGAAATGCGAAGATGATGCTAGGTGTAAGTAGTTTTGGTTCATCAACACAATGTCTCACGTATTCGTTATCTTGTTTCTAAAGCTCCCTTTACTTGTAGGATTCTTTTGTTTCATCAGAAGCGTTGCTTCTTGCTCTCTCTAGAGAAGATCAATTCACAAAGGATGCTCTTTCAAAGCTTGGAAAATCCTATAGTGATGTCCTCTCTGCTGTACAAGCTGAACGTGAAAAGAGTGGTCCAGCTACTTCCAGAACAGCTGAGAACATGTATGATGCATTGGACAAATATGGGATTGATTTTACTGCGCAAGCTGCAGAGGGAAAACTTGACCCTGTTATTGGACGTGACGACGAAATCCGTCGTGCAATCCAGATTTTGTCCAGAAGAAGAAAGAATAATCCAGTTTTGATTGGAGATCCGTAAGTGCAAAACATATCACAACTTTCTTTTTCAAGATGATCACAATCTCACATACATCATTTTCCTTAACAGGGGTGTAGGAAAAACTGCAATTGCAGAGGGAATTGCACAGCGTATGATAGCAGGTGATGTACCAGATTCCATGAAACCACCATGTAAATTGATTGGTCTCGACCTTGGAGCATTGGTTGCGGGGGCAACAATGCGTGGAGAGTTTGAGGAGCGTCTCAAGGCCGTCTTAGAGGAAGTACAAGGAAGTGACGGAGAGATCGTTTTGTTTATTGATGAGATGCATACCCTAGTTGGTGCTGGAGCAGCACAAGGATCAATGGATGCTTCTAACTTACTTAAACCTGCTCTTGCTCGTGGTAAGATCAGATGTATTGGTGCTACAACTGTGAATGAGTACCGCCAATTTATCGAGAAGGATAAGGCTCTCGAGCGTCGTTTTCAACAAGTAATGGTTGATCAGCCATCTCCAGAGGACGCCGTATCTATTCTTCGTGGACTCAAACCAAGATACGAACTTCACCACGGTGTTCGTATTCGTGACGAAGCTCTTTTGGCTGCTGCGAAATTGTCCCACCGCTATATCCCAGATAGATTTTTACCAGACAAGGCTATTGATCTAGTTGACGAGGCCTGTGCAAAGTTGAAAAATGAACTCACATCGAAACCAACTATTCTTGATGAAATTGACAGAAAGATCATCCAGTTGGAAATGGAGCGTCTATCACTTAAGTCTGACGCTGAAGACAGTAATGATGCAGCAGTATTTGACCGAATTAGAAATCTTGATAACGAAATAGATTCCCTACGAATCAGATCGGATGAACTCACAATGAAATGGGAAGCTGAAAGGGGAGGCGTTGACAGACTCCAAGATTTGAAGGAAGAGATTGCAGCTGTGCAACTTGATATTGAGAAGGCTGAACGCGATTATAATCTTAATGAAGCAGCAGAGCTTAAGTTTTCTGTCTTACCAAAATTGGAAGAAGAGCTTGCAACTCTAGAAGCAGCTGCCGAAGAAGCAGCACCAGATACTGCAAATGGAGAAAAAATGCTTCGTGATGAAGTCACTGCTGATGATATTGCAAATGTGATTGCATCATGGACAGGAATTCCTCCACAGAGAATGCTCGAGAGCGAACGTGATCGCATTCTTCGCATGGGAGAGATCTTAGCAGATAGAGTTGTTGGACAAGACGAAGCTATCCAGGTCGTTACTGAAGCTATTCAGCGTTCTCGAGCTGGCCTTAACGATCCAACAAAGCCAATTGCATCCATGGTCTTCTTGGGACCTACTGGTGTAGGAAAAACTGAACTTTGTAAGGCTCTTGCACAGTTTATGTTTGACACAGAGGAAGCAATTATTCGTATTGACATGTCTGAATACATGGAGAAGCATACTGTCAGTAGATTGGTTGGAGCTCCGCCAGGTAAGACAAACAAAGTGCTAATTTTTCTGGACAATGTTTACTAGAATAGTCTAACCCTGTCATAAATTTTAGGATACGTTGGGTACGAAGAAGGAGGACAGCTCACCGACGCAGTTCGTCGTAAACCTTATTCTGTAGTTTTGTTTGATGAGATGGAGAAGGCACATCCAGATGTTTTCAATATAATGTTGCAACTCCTTGATGATGGTCATGTAACTGACTCAAAGGGAACGAATGTTAACTTTTGCAATACCGTGGTTATTTTCACAAGTAATGTTGGAAGTCAAGATATTCTTGAGCTAGGAGGAAAGTCTGATCCAGAATCTCAAGCACTGATGAAAGAGAAGGTGCAGATGGCAATGAGAGAAAAGTTCAAACCAGAATTCTTGAACAGAATTGACGAGAATGTAATCTTCAACAGTCTTGGAAAGGATGCTCTCCGCGGAATCGTCAAGCTTGAGGTAGATCGTTTGTCCAAACGCCTTGCTGACCGTAACATTTCTATGACACTTTCTGATAGCGCGTATGACTATTTAACCGATGTTGGATTTGATCCTATCTACGGTGCTCGTCCACTCAAGAGAGCAATCCAGAGAGAATTGGAAACATCAACAGCACAGGGAATTCTAAGGGGTGACTTTAATGATGGGGATAAAATCCTCGTCACGGCTGGAGATAATGGACTGAACATAGATAGAATTGAAGATGCTGAGACTGTTGATGACGACGACGTAGAAGAATTTGATGACACAGACATGTACGCTGAGTCTGAGGCATTCAATTAAGGCGAACTTTAGGATTGATTAAATATAATTGTGTTTTTTTACGTCTGCAGTACTACGTAGTCTAGCGAACTTGTTATGAAGGGTTTGTTGGAGGTAGTCAAAATAGTGCCTTGATTGGTATTTTGAAATAAGCTTAAATTCAACTAAACTCGAAATCCTATCTTCTCAGCTCTCACTAGCAATTTATGATCTCTACTTTTCTTTTCAAATATGCATTTTATGCCTATATCTTTTATTTTCAAATTCAATATGAGGAGTACGGCTTCTAAAATGTTGATGTCTTTTCTAGTCTCTTTTTAATTCAATAGAGGAATCACATGAAATATTTCGTTCCAAAAGCAAGAAATGACTGTCAATGCATACGTACGTATGTAGATAATGATTGCTGAAGATTTTTGAAGACAAGCATCTGTTTCTCACGGGCATCCACTCTCACTTTTTCTAAAAATTTCTAGCTTTTTGCCAATTTGGTTTACAGCCTTGTGACAATTTATTTTGGAGATCAAGCAAGATATAATATAGTTTAAAATAATTAAAAATGACATGTATACTTGATACAAAAGAAATTGGCAACTGCACTCGAAAACGATTTGCTCAGAGCAAGATTTTTTTGTTTGGAATCTATTCTTTTTAGTCGTGTTGGCGGTTTTTGTATCCAAAAGGCATCAGGCATCCCTTCTATTCTATCTTTCATCAAGCAGAGAGCGATTTGTAAATTTCAATTAGACTATATCTCGTCAACGAATACCTTTCCAAATATATATCTTTCATCCAACAGAGGGCCTTTGCTCAGGCTGCTGATATAGTATAGTTTCAAACATTACAAAAGATATGTCTCTGATTGATACATGGATATCTGAACGATTCAGTCTAGAGCTAGACTCTTCCTTTTGGATAATGGTCTTTTTAGTCTATTTGGCATTATATGTGATTGATTCAGTTGCCGAAGCACTGTCCAAAAGAGATCTTTCGTCCAACAGAGAATATGTGATTGATTCAGTTGCCGAAGCACTGTCCAAAAGAGATCTTTCGTCCACGACGAAGCGCTCAAAATACCCCACCCAGGCGGAATGGGATGCGATCGTAAAGGAGGGACCAGGAGTCCGGATGTGGAAAGGGAAGATGACTCTCTTTTACAACGGAGAGAAGCTATGGGATGAAGAGAATGGCTATCTAGTCTACAGTGAAGAAGAGAGATTGAAATGGCAAGTCATCATGGTCTTACCTGGAGTAGAAGTGATTCCTGAAAATACTTTTGAACGGTGCAGCAATGTCGAGACTGTCATTATGGCTGATTCAGTACAAAAAATTGAACAGAGAGTTTTCTATTGTTGCTACAAACTTGTATATGTTCGACTCTCAAAAAGTCTGGAAAACATTGGAAATTGTGCATTCTGTTGTTGTGAATCGCTGACTTCAATCTTCATTCCACCATCATGTAGAGAGATTGGTGGGTGGATGACATTTTGGGGTTGCAAAAAGCTGATCATTTTGAGTGTTCCTCAACACACACAACTTGGAAATGATGCCATTGCGGCTACGGCATTGTTTGAAGCTTCTCCATTCCCTACTATTAGATATGGCAGTTATGAGAATGAAGAAGAAGTCCATCAGTGGATCAAGAACATAAATCAAGGAGATGAATTCGCTCTGCATCGGGAATGTTTCGCTGTCAATCCTCCTCTGGAAAATGATCTCGTTGCGATACTGAAAGAACAAGGTCTTGGTACATGCAGTGAGCCAAACTCGATTGACGTCACTCCATTGCAATATCTGGAGGCCAATCCATATGTAGAAGTAGATGAGCAAGAAATTGTGAAGAAGTATATTCTCGAAATGATGGGCGAGGTTGTCTTCTAAACTTAGTTTATATAACTATAACAATTCTTATCCAATGAAATGATTTCTCTTTTCAAAATCATAATTTTTCTTTTGAAATCTCTGATTCTTGAACCAATACTATATAGTAACAATGTAGTAAAAGATAAGTACATTGATGCTTCATCAAAATTTATATTATCTGTCTACAATGTACATTGTCGATCATAGAAATTCTTCATTTTCATGTGGCACATTCTTTCTATTTTATTATATTAGCTAGATCTTGATTCTTAAGTAATCGGGCATCTCATCATAATCACGCTGATTTTGAGATGGTAGGATAACACACGTAATACCTGCTCTTCTAGCTGCTTTTCTTTTATTCCACCAACTGGGAGAACCTTGCCTGTCAAACTAATTTCACCAGTCATTGCCAAATGACAACATTGCTGTAGTCATTGTAATTCCAGCTGATGGACCATCTTTCGGAGTTGCACCTTCTAGAACATGCATATGAACATCAGTGTTATCAAAATAGTTTGAATCTGGATCAATCTCGGCCAGTCTTGTTCTAGCTACAGTGTAAGAGATTTGAGAACTTCGTTCATGACTTCTCCAAGCTGCCCTGTCACTTTCAACCCACCGTCCCCTTTTGGTTTGCCTTTTTCATCCGTACCTCTTTTTTAATTGCCTGTGTTTGTTTCAATATAAAGTGCCGATCCGCCCCATGTGGCAATGGGTCTTTATCATAAAAAGCCGATCAGATGTAAAAATAGGCTTTCCTACATAGTTATCAAGGTTGTCTTTCTTCACTCACAACCCAAGTATCTGATTTGCGCTTACTATCTTTGGTCAACTCGGCACCTTCTTCTTCTGCTACTACCTGTAGCGCAACTCAAAGGTGTTTACATAGATATTTTGGATCTACTCGTATGGCAATTAGGAAAGATTTAGAGGAAGTCAAGATAGTGCCTTGATTGGGTATTTTGAAAGAAGCTCCTTCTGAGTTTCAGGATCTCCCCAAAATGCTTTCCGAGTTTCTTGCATCTCGCTTCACTGATATTATCTCTCTTCGCTTGAGTATCAGAAACATTCAGAGAGTACAGTAAAACTTCCTTTCAAGTAGCAAGCAGCCCAACACAATCTATCGAGTGTCAGACAGAGCCAAGAAACTCCCTGGATTCCAATGAAGCTTAACTTATAGAGCATTGCATCATCTTACATATTTAATAACTTCTAGTTTATCTTCTAGGAATCCTCGCTATAATCCGGCACTTGAAAAATCCACGGAAATCTACTATACAAACATAATATTATTCTAAATCATCAGCGATAGGATATTCCTTTCCATGCACATTTTTTGTCAATTGTGATGGAAGATGGACCCCAATGTCACTTGCTCTTTTGCAATGGAATACGGCTATCAAAACCAATCGCTTGTGTTATCCTAAACAGACTCTTCCTGAGTTTTCAGAACGTACCTTATTTGATTACGCAAGTTATTCCAAATGAATGTAATATAGCTCTAGATCTCTCCAGTTTGTTTGAAATTGTTGCGATGAAAATTTCTTGTAATTATTTTTTAACTTTCCGAAAAATAAAAAAATGGAGGAATGGATTTGCTAGAATTTTTACTTTTCGGTAAACAGAGGAATGTTTCCATGGGCCATGAGCCTGCTACCTGATTCTCATGTAACCCAATATATCGTAGCAAGTCCCTATTTTTTTCATCGTAAATAAAATACTTTTTCACATTGAAAACTCGGAATAATATTATTTCTGCGGTGGCTGTTTTCCACACTTTCTTCAATTGCGCATTACGTCTACTGTCTCTTCTTCCAACATCTGTTCATGTTAGAGTTCTAAAATATTTACTAATTAGTGCAAATATGCACAACCTGTTGTTACTACTGTTGCGAGACACGAATCTAGAAGTAAAATTGCAACACTTCAAGAACGAGCATGGACACTGCAATGTACCATTTTATTATGAAAATAATAAATCTTTGGGAAATTGGTGCAGTACCATCAGACGGATGAAGTCTGGCAGCAAACCAAATTGAAAATATTGGGGTATATAAGCTTACAGATGATAGAATCACAAAGCTTGAACCGTTTTCAAAATCATATAGAAAAAACTATCTCCATAATAATAGTTCTCCTCTTAATTGTTCACCGCGACTTTGGTTTCGACTTGATTTCAACATTGATTATTTTATACTCCTTTAACATTTCTCAACTTTTCACGTCTGCTGTGTGAAATATCAAACAATTGCTCAAAACGATGAAGAACAAAAACTGTTAGATTTGTAAATCCTGGGAAAATCAAAGAAATCATTGTAGCAATGGCGTTGGTATGGATGAGTAGCAAGAGTCAATGCCATTGATATCGTACCATAGAATCATTATAATATTGATATCGAAATAGCTTTCTCAATCATGTTTTCTTTGATCCTTTAGATGTAAATTTGACGATTCTGATAAGTTACAAATATTCTTCAAGTGTTTCTTTAAATTAAGGAGAAACACACAGACATTGAAAGCGATCACAAAGATGATTGCAGCACTAGCAGAGAATCTCGAAAAGCTAGGAAAATACAACAACAAGGAGAAGTACATTACAAAATCTGAAGATGAATCATAGCTCAAGAGAAGAAGAAAATAGAAAAGGAGAGCGAAATAACTTCTGAAAAGATTTTGAATGTGCAATCTGTCTTGAAATTGTAATTGACCCACAAAGATTAGATAGATTAAAGCTAGCATTTCCAACATGTCGAGAGCATATATCTACAAAAAGGAGCATGAGAAAAGACGTATTGGTTGAAAAGCTTCTTGAAAGACTAAAACAGCTCGAAAAGGAAAAAGGAGAATAGTAAACTTGAAATGAATGAAGACGAAAATTTACCTTCAAATCAGCGTTTGAGTTCAAAAAATAAAGATGAAAATGAGAACGATCAGCAAATTGTTGAATTCTCTAGGACAGATTCTGTGGAACATGACGACAACCTTTCATCCCAGAGCTTCTGGAGCTATGCTTGGTTGCACGAGATTTAGGGACACCTAGATAAACCTTGAAACCAAGTCTGAGTCATTTTCTGTATTTGTATTGTCCGACAAAAGGAATCGGATAAGAATAATATTTCTGCGGTGGTCTTTGTGTTTTTATTTTATATTTATTAGATATCAAAGCTTTTTTTAAAAAAATCTTATGAAATGTTTTCCTTGGGCATATAGCCTACGAGTCCATAACAGGTGGCTGGTCCAAAAGTGGTAGATGAAAATGCGCATGTCTTTGCATTGATGACTGATGACCAGATATGCGAAAAGGATCCAGTTACTACACTATATCTCTTATTCAGGCTATCTTCGCAGCTGGTGCAAAAGTAGTAAATGTGAAAATGCGCATGTCTTTGCATCCATGAGTGATGACCAAATCTGCCAAAAAGGACCCATTCACTACATTGTTTCCCTTTACAGCGGTAGAAAGTGGCAAAGATGGTGACTTGGAGAAGACCTTTTATCTACTACGTCGACAGCCTGGTGTACTTGATTGGAGTTTAGGGTACAATGACTGGTGGGAAGTAGAAAAAAATAGAAATGAAAGTTATTGAACAAACTCAACTTGCTCTACGTTTTGAAGTCTGGTAATATGTAGAAATATGAAGTTGTGATGTGTAAATAATTTCTATAAACCTTATTAAGTGTCAGGGGTTATTGTAGGCATATTGCTCTATCTAATGTGAAGTAGAAGTATTAATGTGACTCTGAATCTCATGCCTTCGCCCAATCAGTTGCAAATAAGTCTTCATCAGATGGTACTTCTCCGTCACCAAATCGAAGTATCGTCCTCGCTTGGTGGTTAATAAGGAAGGTACACATTCGATTCTACTTGATTTGACGATATTTTCTATCTGTTCATAAATTCAAATCGAAGTATTGTAATTCTACAACTCAATATCTCAAAATAGGCAATGCAAATCTTCATTTTGGTTGAGAATAAAAAGTGATTGAGAATGACCTTGAATATTAAATTAGAAGCACGGAACTTTTTATTATTCTTCAAGATCTATTTTTGTTGATTTCTGGTATGTACTATTTCTTACAATTTTCCAACAGAAGTCAATCTACGATGTGGTAGTTTTTTTCATTCCTTCCATATCTCGAAGTATCATGTACATATAAAGACGCTGCTTGTTTCCTTTGATTTACATGCTTCTCCACCATAATTTCAATTAATATGTTTTATGAAATTGTGATTGTTTTGATTTACATGTTTCTCCACTATAATTTAATTAATAGGTTTAATTTTTATTAATGATATTGAGATTGTTCTTTATATAATCGTCTACCGTCTCGGAAAGAGTTCACAATTTATCTTCTTGCCCTGTAGCATACTATTTTAATTTGTAATTTCCTAAAAGGCGCCAAAGTCTACACAAAATAAATGACATTTCAACCAAAGTTTGACAATCATAATACAAAAACAGAATCTATTTCTTGACATTTAAAAAACAGAATCTATTTCTTGACATTAGATTGGATGAATTTTTAAAAACTATATGCTCATTGGTTGTTCAATGATTATCTACTAAGGTTTTCATTAATAATCCAATATTTTTATGGATTCAAGGAGGATAGTAAAGTATATTATGAATGAAATAGTTTAGATAGGTGATAATGATAATTTTAATTCTTATTACGAGGAGGAATATTTGGAATTCAATGTCTGGAGCAGTTGGAAAGGGAAATCACGAAAACCAAAAAGATTGGCGACGCACCCTGTCAATTCAATGAGTCCTGGTACATCCTCTCATAACATTTCAATATTTCCCAGTAAATTTGAATGGGACTGCATCACCTAAAAAACCGACAGAATGTCTTTGTTCCAAACTCTCCAGACTATTATTATTACACTTTACACTGCATCTCTATTGGGAGATGAATTGGTCAGTGGTCAGTTTGTAGGAGATGGATATGTTGTAACAATGGAGAAAAAACAAAAGTTTGTTGAGTTATACCACCCGTTCAACAACAGTCCATGTTGTAAATAATAATAGATTTCAGAAAAGGAAGGAGGACACAACGAAGCAACCATCTATCTAGCGAGGACGATATCTCTCTATATCTAATGGCATCAAGCACCGGTGGAGGATATGGTGACGAGGAAGTAGTATCCGATGAAGACTTATTTGCAATTGGTTGGGCGAATGCATTAGATCCATCTTCGAATTGTTACTACCTACTATACATTAGATAGAACAAAGACAGTAGTATGGGAAAATCAATTAGCTGAAATACAAGAAATATAAATTGTATGATGTTTCAGTAATGCAATAGATAAGTCAATAATATCGTTTAAACACTGAAAATGTTTGACGTTTGCCCAAGTCTGAACTTTACATTTGCGACAGAATGTGATGGTCTGAACAAAGTTCTATTTGATGTTATACTAATGAAGGCTGCTGGATTTGTACCATGTATACTCCTTAGCACCCGATGAAGTCTGATCTATTTCACATGAATTTTGATTGATGAGAGTTGGCTTTGTACAAGTACAATCTAAATAGATGAATGCCAAAAAGAAACGAAGATAGGGCAAGACAATTTAAAAATTTATAGAATGTATGTTATAGTTTCATCATATTTAATATTACTATTTGACTACAACAATAAGTGGAACATGTTGAGCTTGTTCAATCACTGTCATCTCTCTTTCTTTTCTTCTTCCCATCTGTCTTTGTACCCTGATCTGCGTTTCTAGTTTCACTCCGATCGAGTACACCAGGCTGTCGACGTAGTAGATAAAAGGTCTTCTCCAAGTCACCATCTTTGCCACTTTCTACCGCTGTAAAGGGATACAATGTAGTGAATGGGTCCTTTTTGGCAGATTTGGTCATCACTCATGGGTGCAAAGACATGCGCATTTTCACATTTACTACTTTTGCACCAGCTGCGAAGATAGCCTGAATAAGAGATTGATTGTTATGGTCTCGTAGGTTACAGGCCCAAGGAAACCATTGCATTACACCAGGATAGGTCTCATACCTTCTCTTGTTAACAAAGGAATGTATTTTATTTAGTGCATGATGAGAGACATTCCAAACAAATGACTGAATTTGAAGTTGATTCTTTGTATTCCAAATCTTCATTGCAGCTGTTTTTTCCTTTGGCTTAAATTTTCCAAGTCTATGAAGACTCTGTCCAAAAGTATCAGCAATTGTTGACTGGACCGTCTTCATTATATAGCCTTCAAACATGTCTCATCCTTCCAGTCACCAATGATGTTTTCTCTGATGCACTTTAGATGCATCTCTAGGTCGAGAATTTCTTGTGTCACGGATGTCATGTAGTATGTTTATGTTGGATGTACTCTGAATCTACATGGAATGGTTGGTGTAAGCTGAGAGATAGAAAACTTGTGAGGGCGTGAGGGCTCTCTCTATGAACCCACTAAATAAAAAATGTAGATCAAGGGGATATTATATAAAGATAGTTGCACTAGAAAGAGAAGCACAAAAATCTCAGGAGAAAGGGTGGTTTGATTGCCAACTGAGATGAAAATAAAGGCGCAAACAAAGTATTCAATTTTATTCCAAAAAGTGTAAATATATATCTAGTTTATGAGTTATGTCAGTCTCTTTCAATTTTAGCTCAGTAAATATTCCTTCGCCCCCCTTGAATTATTCTGTATTGAGGCGGTGCGTCCATTCCTCTTTCTTTCATCTCTTCTTCCATCCTCAATCTCTGAAAAGATTCTACACTGGTTCCATAAGAACTTTGGTTATCTCGAGTCCGCGGTGGCCCTTGGTGCGTTGATCCTCGACGGTAATTAGGAGACCTATTCCCGTTACTTCTGGAGGTATCGATTCTTCTCGAATTACGGCGATTCCCATCTTCTAATCTATCATTATATTGTTCAGGATATTCATGAAAAATCATGTTGGAATCTATCTTTTGCTGCTCATGATTTCTAGGTGGTGCTTCATTAATTGATACAAGGGAAGAACGACGACCTCTGTGTGACCCTTCACTGTGCCCAAGGTGGTCATGATATCTATCACTCTCGTTGCTTCTTCGCCTAGGCCTAATGTGTGACTGAGCACCCTGAGACATTCCACTTTGTGACATCCTTCTATTATCGCTGCGAAGATAAACACTTCTCGATAAATCGCCATTGGAATATTCTGATACGTTTCCATTACTATCATAAGCGTCGTTGGGTCGTTCTAGCACATGGGAGGCGTTGGCATAAGATGCATTACCAGATGCATAATTTCCACTACGTCCAGTGTCATTAGACTTTCGCCGCTTATCCATGCCATCAGAATAATCACTATCACGTCTTGAATGGTCAATTGAACTGTGTCTACTTCTAGAGAGGTTCATGGAGTTATTTCTACTTCTCCTTCCAATATCTGTTAATCCCGAAACGCAGCTATTGTTATCTTCATCTCCAGGTAGCCCAATGACAGTGCCTTCCCTATCCTTAGATCTATCAAAATTGGGTATAAAATCTCCAGCACCGCTGTTTTTGCCATAAAAGTCCATGGTGCTTCTTCGTTGAGCTCTTTCAAGGGTCCTTGCTTTTGTCGAACGTTTTGTAACTTCCATCGATCTTGACTGGGATGCAAATTCAAGCGAGCTAGAATGTCGGCGCAAATCAGTATTATTAACATTTGTATCCAAAGCTCTCATATCCAATGAAGTTTTTACTGTTCGCATATTACTGCCTCTTTCAATATCACCTCGATCATGTTGAGTATTTGAGAGTCCCATCCCCATTGTCTGCCTTCGTCTGACTTGCCGATTTTGATCGAAATCAGCAGAGTCGTGATATGTTTTGGAAAGTCCAAGATCCATAGTCCGTCTTCGGTTTGCTCGAGGGGCATCATCAGAGGCTCTACGTGGTTCTCCGTTTGGAGTAGAATCCCTGAAATCGTGATGTGTATGAGAAATGCCTCTATCATTTGAATTTCGTCTAATTCCTTTTGTATTACCACCAGACCCTCTACGACTGCCATCATTGCGGCTGCTACTCATGACTGATACCGAAGTCCTGCGTTGTTCAAAATTGCTTCGTTCTAGAGACTCTCTGGGTAGAGACTTGGTCCTGTCTTTAACATCATCTCTGATTTGACCGTCTTCATATCGACTATTATTTGCTAATTTTTGCAGTTCACGCCTTGCATGCTTTCTTGATTTACTTGAGTAATATGTTCCATCTTCGTCATCGGATGTATCTGCGTTCTTGTTTACCAAAAACGACTTATTCGTGGAAGGCAATGTTTGAAAGTTATTACTTGGAACATGCGGTTCATTACGTATAGGTTCTGCTAGAACTGGTTCTGCATTCGGAAGTATTGGTTGGAATTGTTCATTGATGTACGATTGTCCATCTTGCACCAACTTTGACTCTTGAGCAGTCCCCTTTCTCCTCAGATCATTTTCGGAGGACGAGGAAGGTCGGGTGTCACCAGACTGTTCGCCAGTGTCATCCACCTTCGATTTTGAAATAGTAGAAAACAAGTGGCTTCTCAGTCCAAACGAAACAAGACTCTCACCCCCATCACCTTCGTCACTTGAATCCAAGGCAGCATGGTTGACGAAATAGCTCTCTTTTTTCTTTCGTTTCTTGTAAGATCGACGACAACAAAGAGCTAAAAGGGCTATAAGAATTACACCAAAAACGCCAATTATCACAAGAATGTGCCAAGTTTCGAAGCCGGTAGCTACAAATGAACTTTTGTTGTTGTCTTTTTCGCCAAGTTCTGGAGAAGATGGAATAGGCGACTGGGTTGGCTGTCTATTATTTCCTACTGAAATCGGTGATTCAGTACGTACGGAATAAGGATTGGGAGTCGGAGGACTTGGCATGAGTTCTGGAGATTCGGAGCACCTCGATGCTTCCGCTATTCCTATATAATCTGAGACATCATTATACCCCGTCTTGAACAACAAGTGATGACCTTGGAAAGCGCTAGATCCTAGGATAGATCCATCTTGGTTTGATAACGAGAGAAGCATTTTGTACTTTCCATCTGGTTCTTTGCGCATGTAATGCGAAGCTGGAATCTAAAATGGTGGACGATATGAATATTTTGAAGATAGTAAAATGGTTATGGAAAGAATGATAAAAAACTTACTGCTAGTAAAACATCATGTGGTGAACTCTGCGAAAGTAAATTAGAAGCTGTGAGTGGAAACTAGATCCTGTGATATTCGTATGATCTACAAATGAAATAAGCACTTACTGGATCGATCTTTGTACCAACCATGCCTACAATATTATCGGGATTAGTGAACTGGGAAGAAGAAACAAATGCTTTCATCTGAATCAAAACTGTAGGTAATTGTGAGAAGATGTTATCAGGCAAATATATCGGTTGATTTGGAAAAGGTCTCCTCGCCATTTTCGACCATTCAAATCGGAAAGATGTAGACATCTCAACATTCAAAGAAATTTCTTGGTATGTATTGTCAATTACAGTACCTGCACCTTCATTTGCACTTTCTTTATCAAAGACAATCTTTCTCACGTTTTGATTGCTATCATCTGGAGTTACTGACTGTCCTCCCCCTTCTCTCAAGTAAACATTGTTAATTATCACAGTGTATTTGCCATCTTTCTTTGAGTTTTCCATATAGATCATAGGACTTGTTAAGAAATTTGAAGTATACCCTCCCAAAGTCAGTGTTCCTGCATTTAGTAGATTTCTATCATTATAACTTTCAAAGCATATTGAAAACGTCGTGCTTTCAATTTTATCAGCTCTAAACATCTGGTTGAGAAATGATGTGGAAGCCATCGATAGCCCGAGTATACCATGGGCGCTTTGCTCAATTTTATTGAAAAATCCATTTGAAGCTATTTGACAACCGAATTTCATATCAAAGGAGCCATCTTCAGTCTGGATGAAATCGCGTGCCTAGTAGTTATTAAAAAAGAATGATTAACACAATCCAAAAGTATCACATCCCCATTAGAACCCATAGTACTCACCAAATATAAAGAGAATTCATCTGTCGATAGAGTACATCTATCTTCACCACTTGTTGTTTTGACGCACGAACCTTCACCGCATGCATCACATGCAATAGGAACAAATGTGTTGGACTGATACTTGTTAAACGTAGATACCCCACAATTTTCATTTGAACAATCCTGTATGGAAATGTATTTAAAATATAAGAATTTATGTTCAGGAAGGAAAAAGATATAAGAAAATAATGCAGCAAGTAACGTACATATTGCGAACATCGAAATACAGTGTATGGACTATTTAGAGCCAAAGCAAATCTTAGTCGTTGCTGCGGCCTACCAACAGCGTATTCAACATAATGCACACCTCTCACTCGTTCTATATTCAGCTTGCGTATTTGATTGGCTTCATAGTTGTTAGAGCTTGTTTGCCTCTCGTTAGAATTTGACCGAGCTGAAAGTGCAGATTTACCCATGTCATGTTTTGTGTCTTGGTCATCAACAAAACTAGTATACTCAATCTTGCTCGCTTTTATTCTTTCGGGTGTGCTCTTCATATTTTTATATTTTAGACCATTACTTCTTCTAAGAGTACTTCGTAATAAGTCTTCAGAAAATTCTTGAGGTAGAATTGCAGTAGGATTGCTCCATTCAGAAACTTTGTCTTCAACTAGTTCTTTGTGCAAAGAGGACCGGAGATTGTGACCTTCGAAGCTATCATTCTCATCGTCATCAACATCTTTTATTCTGTCGGGTATTCTTTTCATCATGATTTAGATACTATCAAAATAGATCGCGCCTTTCTTTCTTATACCTAGAACGCCTTGATTGAATCACGGTTTCCTATCAAACAACAGGGCGTTTCCCATTACTACAAACTATGTACAACGTAAAAGGAGAACCGAAAAGTGAATGTGTCGGCAAAATGTGACCATAGTTACCCCATGCGACTTTTATTCACGAACGATCCTTTGGTATCAAAGTACGTACTGCGCCATTGTAAAAAAGACAAAAAGAAGTAATTAAGCTGGCATCAGTTCCTTTTCGTTCAATATTTTCATATTTTTTATTATTCTGCCATTCTACCATTCTGCTTTTAATTAGTTCATAAAAACTGAAATGCAAGTCCTCTTTGTTCATCTTGCTTCGACCTCCTTTTTGCTCACAATGCCAATGTAGAATTTCTCATACTACAAAGACGTAGCCTAGGCGAAGAGAAAGAAATTTCCTACGCTTGGCTGAACGAGTTTTACAAGAAAAGTCTATCCAAATACATACTTTTATGGAAATCATGACCTTGAATTATTATTTGTTGAAGAAATATACTGAAATTCACAAGGAAAATTGTTTACAGGCAATGTAAGATGTCTTTCTGAAATAATTTGAATAAGTAATTTGTGGGCGTCACATCATACGAATAGAATAGGATTGAAATGTTTCAAAGTCGATAAAGTAATAAGATATTAGTTTAGTTTTGTGTTAGGATTGCAACGTTTCATAAGTTGATAGTAAAGTACCTTACGTATAGTTTTGGTTTTGTGTTGACAGAAAAAAAACGTTAATTCTTCGTTAAAAATGTACGGCTCCCATTAGAAGCAAATAAAAAATCAATTTCATCACAGCTAGCAACCACGGCACCTAGAAAACAGAAGCAGAATAGATATTCGCATTTTAAAAGAAATTTTTTCAATGAATAAAAATGAATCTATCCTTTGTTTCCATTGCGCCTTCATCAGGTTTAGGCATTTTGAATTCTCGAGTTACCATCAGAATGAATACTCATACTACTCAAATTAAAGCAGTTGGCGACAATTACAGCGACGACGACATGGAAAAGGCGATATTCTATTGCAAATCTTGAATTCAAACCAAACCCAATTCGAAAGGGGACATTTGATTTATTAGAGTTGCTTTCTCTTCACGAGAGTATTCATTGGGTTTTAAAAAGAGCATATAAGGATGTTAGTATAGAGAAAGAAGTCCAATTTGATTGGCTGAAGATTTTTTTGTTGAAAGAGTAGAACGAACTTTTGACGGAGCAGGTGGATATTACAGAGCCGATGACTTCATAGATGAATTATTTGATGCTAGTCCATTGATTACAGGTGGCGACAAACTTGTCGACACTCTACAAATCATAAACGATATTTTAGAAATGAGAAGCTAGTATTGGTTGAATGGAAAGAGATTGTAGATGCCACTTCAAGCGACCATATTGATTTGAAGAGGAATTCACTTACACAAGAGTCAAAGTCTTGGAGTGATGAAGAAGGTATATCCAGGGTTTCAGCTTCTACTAATGATGACAAGTTTTGAGTAGATTTGAGATTTGATGAATTTAAATTAGGTAATCCTAGTCAATCGCATGTGTACTTATTGTTCTTTTGAATTATTCTATGGTGATTAAGTTACACTTTATAGAAGTATTTTTAACTATTTTAATGAGAATAGCTTCCGTTTCTAACACCGAAAACATTAGCAGGATCAACTGCTTCTTTCATCTTCATCAGGACGCAGCGTAGATCTTCTGAGTTGACCTTGTCCATCATCGATGCTCTATGTTTTCCAATCCCATGATGATGACTAAGAGATCCACCTTGAGCCAAAATTTCCATTCTAGCTGCAGATTCAATCATAGCAAAAACAGAGCTTGGGTCTCTTACATTCTCAAAATTCATGCAAAAGTAAAAATATACGCAAACTCCTTCATCATAAAGTTGCGTTATCCGGCAAGTAATTATAGGTTTCCCTGGAAGTGCTCTATCCTCATGCTCTTTCTTGAGACGTTCCTTAGTAGCACTGATCATTGACCTTAATTTTGACCACGGAACGAAAGTTTCAAATGACTCAGCTAAAAACCCATATGTCATCGCAAAGTCACGTATGTACGCGATAGCATAAGTCATATCATAACCAGCTCTACCAATTTCTCTCCCAGCGCAAATGCCTCCATATTTAATGGAAAGCTTACGAATATTTTCCATTTGAAGATTGACTTCATCTTTTGAACCTTCAAATGTAATTGTAGCACAAACCATTTTTTCAATATGAAAGGTTTCATATAGAAGTGAGATGAACATTTTCTTAGCATTTTTCTTCATGATTTCTAACATGGATTCATTCGACCGGAGAGCCTGACCCAGTCTAAATTGAGTATTATCTAGGAGTCTCACGCTAGCCGGTTTCAAAGCTCCAAGTCTCGATACTCCCTTCATGAAGAGAAGACCGTCTTCGAAGTTATGTAGAATAACGCTTTCATAATCTTTCACATTTGGTAAAGGCCAGACTTTCACTATGGCACTTGTAATGATTCCAAGCGAACCCTCAGATCCCAGCACGATAGATGTTAAATCGGTACCAGTCGAAACTCTGGCAAATGATGCACCATTGCAGTCATCGTGTTGCCAGAGATCTCCACTAGAACTAATCACTCGAACTTCCTTCACAATTCCTTCAATATTTCCATATTTGTTCTGTTTCATACCACTAGCTTTGGTTGCTATCCATCCACCCAACGTACTGAATTCTATACTATCAGGCTCGTGTCCTACAGTATATCCCATGCTAGATATTTCACGAACAAGATCAGCACCGGTGATACCTGCCTGGACGTGGAGGGTACAATCCTCCTCATTAAACTTAAGAATTTTATTCATTCTCTTCATATCCACAGATATCATTGGACGCGAATCGATTTTCTTTAATGGACACCAAGTGGCATGGGTAACATTCGTTCCTCCCCCAAATGGAATTAGGCAAAGATTTTCCTCCACTGCCAATGATACAAGCAATTTCACTTCATTTTCTGTCTCCGGATACACTACGACATCAGGCAATCTCATGTTCGAAAGCCCCCCGGTTCTTATCATGTACATGTCTTCTTGACTATGACCAGTACCATGGCGCGCTCTTTCGATATCTGACGTACTAAGTCTTTGACTATCATTCGATAAACTTGAAATTAGTCTTTTGATGAGCTCCAAGCTCAGACCAGTTTGAGATATTTCGAGTTTACACCTCTTCGGTAAAACAGTTTTGGTGGGATCAACTCTAATACCAGTTTCTCCTTCAAGAAATGGGATAAGTCTTGGCATATCACGACCACTGATCTGATATCTTATACCTTTCATTGAAACAATTTTCTTTCCTCGATCGTCGACGTGCACAACAAAACCAGAATCTTTATATCCCCAAGATCCAAACGATTCTTGCTCCATGACTTCATTCATTATACTATTCTCATCATTTTCAAAAAGTGGAGTCGCCGGTTCCTCCCGGTCGTGAAGAGATTCAAAGGCAACGTGCTGATCTTTAGTGATCTTTACCGATATTGATGCTTTGTATAGAAGCGTGGGGATATGCATCCCGTCACTGCGACAATACTGCAACAAATGTTCAGGGGTTGGATACTTGGAACCCTTTCTCTTTAACATCTCTAGAGTATCTTCAACAATGTTATCTACCTCATCAAATATAGATCGAAGAGATGATATAATTTGCATAGTATGATCATCTAATGAATCAATCTCCTCTTTCGAAGAAATTTGATGAGCTCCAAGCCATAAAGCCCAATTTTTATATTGCTCCCCTAAAAAGCTAGCATAATAATGTCCGAAATGAAGGAAAATAGTCCATCTCTCAGTTAACGAATGTGGCAATTCTTCTACTTCTCCATAATCACTCTTCCACAGACATATATTCTGCTGTTTGATAGATTTGGTAACAATAGTCGGATCTACGTCCAAAATCGACGCACATGCACGAATATGATACCGAGATACAAGAATCTTATCCTTTTGAGATGACTGGACCAAACTTGTCAAAGCATTCATATCAGTAGAGCAGTTTTCATCCATTTGAATCGGAGAAGCTGCTACAATATGGATCTTCCCGAGTTGAACCTTTTCCCTAAAAACACTCTGCGAACATATTTAAGAACATATCCAATTACAAGAATGTTGTTAATATCAATGTACGCAAATACTTACTTTCATCCACGTGAGTAAACTGAAAAAGGACATCTTCCCTTTCGCATCCCCATCCACTTCATTGGCTAGGCAAGCTTGTTCTGGAAGGGATTCATAGTTTATAGTGACTGGTACCACAATATTCTCCCCTTTTGTCGATGATAAGCTTTTTAGGAATCCAGTCTTTGGAGTAACAAAACGGCGATCTCTACTTCGTTTTCCTTCTAAGAAAACTTCGAGAACACCGAAACTTTCACCTTTAATCCTTTTTTTAGAGACTATAATCTGTTCACGCAGAGCTGGATCTACAAAGCCTTTACCTCTTTTCAGAAAGAATGCCCCAGCCATTTTAGACATCAACCCAATGACTGGTACCTTCGAAAAATCGTCTGCAGCTGCAATAAGAGGTATAGAAAGTCCTAGCTCTGGCATAGCAAATGTTATGAAGCTTATCAAGACAAAATCAAAGTAGGATCGATGTGTAGGTGCAATAAGGACACTAATACTGTTCGCTTGCTTTCTTCTTTCTTCTGCAATTTTTACGACATTTGTTAAGGATTCTATATCCACAGTTACCTCGCTGGATACCAATCGGAGAATTTTTATCATAACCCACCCAATGAGTCTGATCGCGTAGTTGCCTCGCGGTTGTGTTAAGGACCATAATAAGTCCGAAAACGGTTGCTTCGCTCGACTACCTGCAATCAGAACATTTCCTTTTTCATCATCTTCAGAATGTTTGTTATCCGTTTTGTTTTTATTTAATTTCTCAACAAATTTTTCGGCAGCGAGAATACATGAAAACATATATCTTTCCGCATTAAATTCCTTTGGTGCGTGTAATTCACTTTGGAAGGAGAAAGTGTATGATGTGAACGGGAAGAATAAAATCGGCAAATTCAGAAATGACACTAGTCTCTCAAGATCTCGCAGGATAGATGGTTTAATTTTCAGCACATCACAGAAATACCTTACGCAATTAAAAGGCACCCGGACCAAAATTGTGTGCATTCTTCGAAATGATCCTAAGCTCAGATTCAAAGCTAGAAAGAGCCGGAAAGATATCAATAACACTAGGTATGTAATTGTCATACCGACATGACCTTTCGCACAGGCAAGTTGAACTATGGCACATGCAAAAGCATACCATTGAAATTGTGATGATGCAGGAGAATTATGGTTCCAAGCAGCAGTATAGATGTTTCTACAAGCTCCAATCTTATTTTCTTTTCTTTTGACCCGTGATTCTTTCGCAAAAACGTAGCTTTCTTCAGATGAATTTACACTTTCTTCGTCTGTTGACTGAGCGCGCTCATCTACAGAGGTGTCGAATGCTTTCGCGATTACAAATCTACACACAACATCAACAGGGATTACAGCAGCTCTTTCTTTTCTGAAACTCCAAAGATTGTATGGATTCTTCAAATATAAACAAGCGCCTGCAACAAGAGTTGACGGTTTGTCTCCAGCCCAACCCTCAAATGGCTCCTGCACTGCTGGTCCGACTATACATGGTCTGACTATTGTTGTCGATACCTTTTTATTTCTCAACAATAGATGCTCACAGATACTTTTACTGAAAGTATATGTATTTGGAAAACCTAATTGATTCATTGCTGCTGATGCAGCAGATTCAGTGTGCATCATCGATTGATATAGATGTAAAGGATCACACTTTCCAAAATCAAATAGATCCTCTTGAAGAGGACTTTGGGGTGATCCCGTTCTTGCACCGTGCACAAACGCAGTGCTTAAGTAAACATATTTTGGGCGTGAAAGCATGTCTTGGGAAAGTTGTTGCAACTGAAGTGCAGAAGTTATATTTGATTCTGCTGCTCGAGGTAATGGTTCAGTGAAATTAACACATGCGGCACTGTTGATGACATGTGATATTTTTTCATCAGAACGAAGCTTTTGGTAGTCTTCTGAATTCATTCCAAGTTTGGGTTTGGAAACGTCACCTTCAAAAACTTGTACGAGTGAGTCTTTTTCGTTATCGGAAAGAAATGAAAACATTTCTTTTGACATGAGTTTCTTCGCCCTTAATAGGGCAGATTCGTTTCTTTTAGATCTTATAATCAGGATGACTCCTCCCGATATGTGTAATCTTTTACGGTGCATAAGTAATTCTCGGAGCAAAAGAGATCCAATAAAACCTGTGGCTCCAGTCAGAACGACTTTATTATACTGGTCTGCTGTCACTACACCAAAATCAGGGATGGAAATGTCGGTATGCAAATTCAAATCATATGTTTGTTTCAAATTTTCAGGAGGGCTCAACACTTGGAATCCATTACCTTCAAAGGTCTCGACAGTTTTATGTCCACTTCTTTTCACCACTATATCGTTGTATTTCGCAAAGGATTTTGAGCATTGTAGGTAGAATTTTCCCATGGAAGTCCTCAGGACATGCAATGTTATTACAAGCATACTGAATAATAACCAAAGATGCGATAGGATTCTAATCAGCAACATGGCATCTGAACGAAATTTTGAGTTTCTCACTAGCAAGTATATCATCACAACATAGAATCCGCATGATTGTAAGGAACACTTAGACTTTGAGACTTTTCTGATAGCATTTTCCGTAGTCTTTCTTTCTGTAAAGTGTCGAAGTAAGGTAACCAGTTTCTTCATTTCACACTTCGAAATATCTATACTTGCAGTTGGCAAGTACAATATATCATTCATCATCCGTTCAGTATTCGGACAACTCTCAAAATTGGATTCATCTTTATCAAACAGAAATGATGTGACACATCCTAACTGTGACGTGCCATTAGGAACATCATATCCTACACTTGCCATGTCCTTAAATATCTTCAATGGCATTTTGACTAGAATTGGCATGAGCCAATACAAGTGTTGTGATCCATCATCCTTTGGAACACCAATATTTGGAACTTCTTTTTTCAGAAGTTCAGTCATTTTCTTGCAACGCTCTACTCGGTCATCGACGGTTCTGGATGTGGAAGACGATTGTTTCAGCCTATTAGAAAGTAAAGCCAATAAAGCAGGTGATGGACACCTTCTTAATCTCTGTATCAAATTTCGTGCACGCGCCACTTTCCACTCCTTTTGAGTTTTGAATTTTTCTTTGTCAATTTGTGCGGGGAACCCCTTCACTGCTGATGTCACTAAACGGTCATAATCAAGTCGAAATATTGACAGAATTTGTATAATTGCACCAAGCAAAATTGGGTTTCTTGACAAAAAAAGGAGAGTGGTGGCTTTCGCGATTTTGTGAAAAAATTCTACGTTGGTTTGTTGTGAATGCATCGTATGTTGTATTCTTTTCATTTTTGTGTAAGTATTTGTCAAATTCTCATTCAAATCATGGTTCAAAGTACATATCCCTCCACCAAGACAAGTTGCAGTTTTTATAGTTCCAAAAGAAAAGAAATGAATATCTGAATATTCAGATCCCTGATATCTATCTGTTCCAGAATAGCATTCAGCGCAATCTTCCCATATTTCAATCTTCTGTGATGAAGTGCTCTCGTCTAATGCATAACGCAGCTTCTGGACTTCCTTGCTTTTCATGCAAATTAATCCGAACGGATGCACCACCAAAACTGCCACGGTTTTCCTTGTCACCTTTGCTTTTACCTTTTCAATATCTACCTTTACAATGGGATCAATTTCATAGTCAGGAATATCTACAGGTACTATTTTCAGTCCATGAAACTGAATGACATCCATCATCCCTTCAATCCCAATAGGTGGTACAATAATAACCTCAGACCCTCTAGGGTATGATTTACTCAATAGCAAAAGATCAACCAGTGAACGAACTGATAATCCAGTTATAACACGAAGCCTGGACTTGCTTTGCTTTGTCCATAATTCCTCTATTTCGTTTTCCAACCGAATCGTTGCCCTCATGGGTGCTTCTAAAAATGGTAAATTTGGCCGAATGCATTTAGAGAGAGCAAACATAAGTTGATAATACGATATATCAAGCTGACCACGTGGTAGAAATGGCTTGATTCCAGTCAACTTTTCAATCAATGACAATTTCTCATTTGCATGATCATAGATATTTTTTTTAGAAGGTCGCTCATGCGAATTACCAATACGGGCTTCAACTTGTTCTTGAGTGTTGCTACCGACTTTATTTCTCAAGTAATCTTTATAAAGTGCTCTTGCCTCATCACCTGTGTGATTTTCAAATTCACATACCAACTTAATATAGCTTTCCATAGCTTCATCAGCGTCAATACAATCGTATTCTTTCCAAGCATTGCGTTTCCTAGTCGCCACAATGTTCCACATTACAGGACCAGACAACTCATAGTCAGAGGTCATGCCACATGTGCTTCGCTTGAACAGACCATAGAGATTCAGCTTGATTTCATTTGGAATAAATTCTTCAGATGAAGAATTCTGCACCAATGCTACGACAGAGTCAAACACATCTTTTAGGCCATTGTTTTCGGTAGCCATTCTACGATATCCTATCAGAAAATAATGTTCCCTCTCTTTGGAAAATATGAATGTAGTTCTTGAAGCTTTTTATTTGAAGCCAACAAGAGAATTGGTTCAAATAGATTTATCAATTGCACTCAAAATAAATATGAAGAGCAAATATTTTACGAGTATGTACACACACAGACTGATGAAGATACGGGTTGAACATAAGGTACTAAGCACTTTGTGAGCTGAGTCGAGTCGACGGTTAGACCTCGAAAAGGCCTATTTGACAGATTTTTTCCGTTTTAAAAGGAAGAGAAGATTTTGATCGTCATTTTTGATTTTTGATTTAGTTAGTTTGCTAGACACTAGACATCAGGTTTTATTTTTATATCCACTTTGACTAATATGTCCATTCCTTCCAAATGAATTTCTTCACATGGTAATATTGCAAGCAATACTTGAAAATCTCACATCACGACTCCTTTTCTCATTGATGTATTTCACGATGTGTACAAAATGGTCTTTTGCTGCTACAATAGCTGGGTTCAAAAGGCCAATATCTCCAATATGCTGATTTATTAGGGCAATGAGACCAGAAATGTACTTGTCGGTGATGATAGGATTCGACTTTTCAAAATGATAGAGGTAAATATCTAAGATATCGACAAACAGCTGGAGATCACCAGGACTAGATGAAACACAAATATCAGCAACCTTAAGTGACCTTTGCAAGCACTCTAGAGCTCTTTGAGAATTCTTGTAACTATTTTCAACGTCGTCGTAAGTGTAGAAAAGGTGAGAGCATAGCATAACCATCTTGCACTGATCATTCTTTTTCAAAAGGCGAGCTGCATATTGAGTAACCTTCGTAATGAGTGTTTCATAGTCGCTCATATTGAAAGATTTACATGTCAAAAGAGTACCTATCATAGTGGAAATTGTGCTCACTTGCATCTTAGAGTCAGTAATACCACTTTCATATGCGAGGAAAGCCTCAGACAGGAAAGTATAAGCAATTGAAGAAAAATCGCAAGTACCGCCTCTAGAAATAACAACTCTGGCACAGCAATCTGCGGCTGCAGCAGCTTCGGTAGATAGAATAAAGCACGTCTCTACATTGAGATTTTTCAAACCAGCAACGAGATTTTGAATGAAGAGAAAAATTTTGCGACAAGTTACTTGCTTGTCAAAAGTTGGAGGGGAAACTGTTTCTTCCTCTTTTTCTTGTTCTTGAGTTTCTAATGGTGAATCAGCAAATAAGTCACCTTGAATATTTGACTGCAACTCATCTTGCTTTTCTTCTACTTCCTCTACTAAGTCCTGATTTGTCTCTTCATCTTTTTGCGCTAGGTTATCGTCAATCGTAATCATTTGTTCGATTTCATCAGCAAGTTCCTCGACGCTGTCCTTTTTCACAATATCACCAGCCTGATCCGAAACATCCCCATAGCTCAAATCATCTTCTTCCTTATCCTCGCCATAACTCAAGTCATCTTCTTTACTTTCATTATGAACGGCGGGATCTCCTTCAGTAGACTTGTTCTCAGTTACATCAACGGGGTCTTGTTTGTCTTCACTCTCTTCTTGTGTACTGCAATTATATTTTCCATCCTTTTCATATCCCACTTCTGGGAATTCAACATCTCGTACACGATGAAGAAGATTCATTGAGGCATAGAAAACAGGAGTCAAATTTTCTGCACCACCTCCACAAGTAACAATATTTCTTTTGGCGGCATTTAAAACTTCAAAATGAAGATCTGTGTCTTCATTGTAGATTATATGTATGACTTTTGCAATGAGGTCCTTATCTTTCTCACTAATATTCACTCCACCTCCATTTATTGGACTGTTCCGAAGTAAAGGAGTAATAATAGAGAAAAGTTGGTCAAGTTCTGCTACTGTTGATATTGTTGCTCCAGATTCATCCAACACTTCTAACAATTGAGTTGCTACCTGCTTACGATTTTCCCAGGGTAAAAGCTCAAGCAATTCGGAATAGTGTTCAAGATCAAGGACTCCTAATGATAGTTCCTCCAGAGGAAGTGACAAAATCCTTTCCAGTTCGTTAATGGCTCTATCATCAAGAGGAATAGGATTTGGTTGCATTGTCACACCATCTGGAGCGAGAATACCATGTTGTCCTTCACCGCGAAGAGCACTTGCGCATACACGAAGGCAATTGTCAATGTAATTAATTTGACCTGGATAGCACTTCAATGTAAAGTCAACTAAAGCAGACTCTAATCGAATAGCCTCCCTGGCTGTCAACTTTATACCTCTCGCATTCAACACATTCTGAATACATGTATCAAACATAGAGTAGGAATCCATCATCACACTCATCTTCACACCATGGGTATCTTCTTCATCGTTTAAAAGAAGTTCATCTGCGTAGTAGTTTGCCATACGATTCATAACACTTTGCAAGATAGTCTTGATGTTTACCTTTTCTCTCAACTTTGGACATACACTAAGAACAACTTCCAAAGTCTGAATGTGAAATTCATCCGGAAAAACTTGAACAATGCAATCCATCAAGTAGGCCTGTGCGAGAGGATCGTGGCATGCGACAATTTGATCTAGTATCTTTGGGAGTATCACAGTTCCGTAAATTGCAGAAGTGACTCCTTCTAATTGGCTAAGAACTACCAAGTTCGTGCCAACCATCATTCTCAATTCATTACGCTCCCTCTCACGCTTACGCTTGGTTTCTTTTGTCTTGGAGTCTCCAGGAAGGTGCTGAATACGTACCCACAACTTATTCATCTCAATGAAGTTGGCCAAAACAAATTCATATGAATCCTTTACGGTACCAGGAGCATTTGGATCGTCCTGTTCTACTGCATCCACGAGGGCAATACTATTTGGTGACGATTCTTGTACAGGCGCCATATCAGGAACTGCTGGAGGAGCGGCAGCCGGTGCAGAAATGATTGGTTCGTCCATAAATCCACCTTGCATGTTATTCGAATCAACACCAAGTCCACCCATCAAATCATCCACTGCATTACTACGCTTTGTTTGAGCAATAGAACTTTCATTTGTGAAATTAGTGTCATCTACCGTAGTTCCAATAACCTCTTTGGAATCATTATTGTTATTGGCACTCATTGCTTCGATGTTATCAGCTTGTTGATTTACATCTTGCCCGATTTCTTCCCCATCATCAGGCAGTTTATCTTTCATTGCCTGCAGTAAGTAATGTCTCAGAAACAATCCACGAATAGGGCATTGTACGCATTTAACATTATCTCTCAAATCTTTCAACACAGACTTCACTGTCATGTTCTTTTTGATTTGTGCATTTGCATCATCATCCTGTTCCATAGTGGTACTGCGAATAAGTGCACTTCCTGCACAAATTTGAAGGTATAATCTAGGCACCGCCCTTGGACAAAATTGGACAGCTTGATAAATCTCCTCCATTGTAAATTTCACTCTTGGAATATTACATCCCTCGGAGGATGGCGCTGTAATGGACAAAAAGAATTCTTCCAAATTCGGTAATTCGTCCAAAGCCATCATATGAAGCTCATAGTAGTGCTTTGGACTCATTACAGCTTTTGGTTCATGATTATGATGTCCATGATGATGACGATGATGGTGATGATGTTTTGGGTCACCCAACTCTCCCAACATTGCAGCGGCTCTGTCAAGTGTGGTAGATAAATCATTTGCTTCCATAGCTCCTCTCATGATGTGAGTTGACTCTTGCATTCTACGAGTAGCTTGCTGCAAGAGCACTTGCTCGCTATCAAGTTGAGGCTGTGGTGTATATGGAGATGGCTGGGAATATGGTTGCTGAGGGTACTGCTGTTGCTGCACTTGTTGCTGAGGAACTTGAAACTGGTTCTGTGGCATCTGGATTGGCTGTTGTAGTGCTGGTTGCTGAGGTGGATAATTTGGCATATTTGGTGGTATAGACATTTGAGATTGTTGCTGCTGCATTGGTTGCTGTTGCGAGGGATCAGGATTCATCGTATTCGCACTCATATTTTGTGGCTGCTGCTGGTATCCATAATCGTATTGCTGTTGCTGCATATCAGGTCGATTCTGATTTTGCTGATATGGATAAGCATTTGCTTGATTATTATTTGTATTCATATTCATGTTATTATTCGCATCTGATGCATATGCTGCTTGTGATCTTGCAGCATAACTCCCAGGAGTTGGAGCAGATTGATTAGGATTTGCGCTCATAACATTGCTTGCATTGTTATACATCATATCGTTGTTTTGACCTGGAGGTGGTGGTGGAACTCCTGGAGGCTGAGGTGGGGCTCCCTGTGGCATCCCGGTATTAGGGACTCCGTACATAGTGATAGAAGCTGCACAGAATGTGTTACTTTTCTGTTTTCTATCTTCTCAATTGATCCAGATATACTCTTCTGACCCTATCTGTAAAGGCGTTTTCTCTTTGAGTTTTCCGCTGAGCCAGTCCAATTTCTACCAAGAGGAAAAAAGGGCTATCTAATTGTTTAATTAGGTGCGGAAGGAGTCGTCCTTTCTCTTTATGATTTTAGTTTTTATGGAATGAATTAGCTAATAATGAAAAAGATTCTTTTGTTTTTTGCTTTTCTGTTGTTGTGTTTGAAGTTCTCTGTACGTAGGAGTTCTCCATCCTACTTAGTGACCGACCCAAATGGACATCTGTATCGGCCGACCCAGTCCCAAAATGGAGCAATGCCAACTTTTATCTAACTTAGGATCAATAAAATCATAATCTCAATCAATAATCAAACCACAGAAGTCACCTCATTTTTGTTTGAAAAAACCTGTTCTCTCATTCATATCTTTCTTCATAGTGCCGATACCATCAAACGAGCTTCTATAATTGGACATCTTTTGTACATTTCCCCTTGCAATAATGTCAAAACGGTTGTCTCCCAAAGAGGAGGAAATACTGCGGAAGCAACGAGTTCTCTCGCATCAAAGAGAAATCAGCAGGCAATCAGAAGCTTCATCACAGCCATCTCAACCGCCACCTAAAATCACATTATCCTCGTCCTCCAATAATGGAAAAGGTACATCACTGAGTTCATTGATTGATCAGAAAAAACCATCAAAAGTTGGAAAACAAAACAAAAAGGCTATACCAAAAAAAGTTGATAGTTCCAAAGTGATTGACTTGACAAAATGCGATGGAGTTCGTCCGCCTCCACCTCCACCTCCAACAAAAAGACCTACAATGAAACGACCTACCAAAAGGAGTAGTAATTCGAAAGGAGTTAGTGATGAAATTGCTGCTTCAAGATCGAGAATACAGGCAATCAACCAAAAAGCAAATTCTACTAATACTCAAAAGACTATTGCATCAGGAGGGCGATTGTCCTCGCTACTAAATCAGGCCGGTGTCACGAAATCAGAATTGAAACAGACTGTGAAGGCAAATAAATTCACTTTAGATGAAGAGGAAGATAAAAATGGGTCTATACTGGATATGGATGATTATTATAGAAATTTGAGAGATTGGGACTTCTTTAAGGACTGGGATAAAGAAAGAGGGGGTATGGATATCACAAGCACAAATGAACATTCAGATGACGGACCGCAGGTTTCTAGAAAAAGGCGAAAAGAACCTCCGACGTCGTTGTTATTGAATGAAAGGACAATTGAAAATATACCAAAAACTATACCAGAAATATTTCAAAGTCGGAGACAATACCAACGATATTGGGCTCCTCTGTGTTTGGCAGAGACCAGAGCTCAGTTTCTATCGGATGCAAGTGCAAACTTGCCATGGAGAGAAAATACAGGTCGCGATAATAGAAATTCAAAGAAAGGAGATGGGACCGGTCCAGTCCTTACAAATATTAAACCATTTGGCAAAGATGTTGGTGCAAATGTTGATGCAATGACAGTCATTACATCTCCAAAGAATAATGTCATGGGACCAAGCTTTGTATCTGGTGATGTTGTGTGTCTTGCATTAACGAAAGAAGTATTTGTCAAGGCATCAAAAGGTCAACTGGTGCGATCTATGTGGAAGAATGCAAGTAGTGACAGTATTAAGGTTTTCGACTCCAGTCTCAAAGGTATTATTGGTCATGTAGAATATTCTAGAAGGACATTGGATGGCTGCAAAATTAGAATATCTCGGCAGCAGTGGATAAAATTTTGCAAAAAAGAGAAAGTTGAGCAAGTGTACTTATTGAAACTTGGAGGAAATGTTACAAGCCTAAGAGAGTTCACTGCTCTCTCTAGAGTCAATACAATTTCCATGCTTCCATATGTGCTTTGCAAAAAGATGACCAGGGCAAAGGACAATCTTGATCACCTGTCAGATATCCTTTCCAATAGATCAGTAATGAAACCGAAGAAAGATGACTATATCAAGAAACTCGGAGGAAAGGCAGCACTGGGAGAAGGATTCGCTAAATATGCCAGAAAGAAGTTCAATGATTCTCAGTTAGGAGCCATCGCTGCTGCGTGTGAAGAGTATGGGAAAGGTGGTTTCACGCTAATAAAGGGTCCACCTGGAACTGGAAAAACAACAACTTTGGTAGCTCTTCTCAACGCTTTACATATAAGGCAATTCAATAAATACTACACAACCGTGAAGACTATTGTCGATGTAAAAAATACTCAATCTGCAACTGCCACTAAAGTAGCACTTTCACAAGCACAACAGCAAAAGCCGCGACTGCTGGTTTGTGCACCATCTAACAATGCGATTGACAATGTAATTCAAAAGATCATGGAAGGAGGGTTCATTGATGGTTCTGGAGGAAGGTACAATCCGAGTATAGTAAGAATAGGAGTTGGCCAGAGTCAAGTTGTGAAGGATGTTTCATTAGAATCAAGAGTAAAAGAATTAATGACAGAGATGGAGGATCCCGGCAGAGTTCAGAGTGCTATGGCTGGCTATAAATCCGAGCTCACTAGACTACAGACTGAAATTCACTCATTGAGGTGTAGGCTAGTTGCAATTTTAACAGCATGTGACTATCCTCTAGCTAATGAATGGGAAATAAGGTGCGAGGAGAATTGCCAAGTTCATTATGTAAATCATCTTGAAAAGAGGACAACCTACGAGAAACCCCCACCTCCTGAGCCCGGTGAGAAATTTCGAGAAGCGAAGTCACAGCCCGAATACAAAGTATTCATGTCGCGTTTGGTGAAGTTAGTCGATAGATTTAATTCTGCATCGTCTAAACTTGAAAGATATTCTCTAGCGAAAAAATCTGGAGAGTCACTACGTTTAAATCTGGAGACGCATATATTAGACACAACCCACATTGTCTTGACAACTCTTGGTACTGCCGGGTGCATGGCTTTAGAAGCATGTTCCAAATTCGAAGTAGTTGTAGTCGACGAGGCTGCGCAATCAGTGGAACCGGCCACATTGGTTGCTTTACAATTAGGTAGCTCACATGCCATTCTTGTTGGAGATCCACAGCAGCTACCGGCGACAATTTTCAATGTATCTGGTCGAACTACAAAATTTGACAGAAGTCTATTCCAAAGATTAGAAGAAGCAGGGCATGAGGTTCATCTTTTGGACACACAATATAGAATGCATCCTAAAATTTCTGCATTTCCCCGTCATATCTTTTATGGTGGGTATCTGCATGATGGCTCAAATGTGAAAGACCCTACATTTGGAAATCCACTCATGGAGAGACTACGAATCAAGCTTCCAAAGATACAGGTAAGACTTTTATTTCTCTTTACTTTATATTTTTCATATCATTACTCATATTTTTCGCAGCCTTTGACTCTTTTCGACCTCGATTCGAGTGAAGAGAGGGACGGATCAAGTTTATGTAATTCAATGGAAGCCATCCTCGCAGTCAAGATATATCAGAGTCTCGTGAGAGACTTTGGGATCTACGTTTCGACAAGTAAAGTCAGTATCATTACTCCATATGCTCAGCAAGCTTCCCTTTTGAGAAGAACATTCTCACAAGCACTTGGATATGATTATAGTCAATCAGTAGAGGTGAACACAGTGGATTCCTTTCAAGGAAGAGAGGCCAACATTGTAATTTTTTCATGTGTCAGAGCTTCAGGCAGCAAAGGGATCGGTTTTTTAAGCGACGTCAGAAGAATGAATGTTGCTCTAACTAGAGCGAAACACCTTTTACTAGTCATAGCCCGATGTGAAAGCATTTCAGTAAACCCTTATTGGGATCAACTCATCAATGACGCAATGGATAATAAGGCTGTATTGAAAGTGCCTATAAGTTTCCTTGAATCCGAAGGCAACTTGTCTCAGCTCTCCACTAAAGAAAATGGAGTAACGTTGAAAAAACAACGCATGTAATTTTTTGAATATGTAATAAGGAAATTCAAAATTGATTTCATCTTCCACAAAAACTCAACCTTCTTCGCCTCCTTCCACGAAGATGTTGATATTTCCTTTGGAATTGGATCATATTTATGAACTCAAATTACCCACAACCTTTGTATTTCATATATATATATATAAATAGTCATTTGAGGAGTTTATGATTCGTAGTGCTCTATTCATGTGTATTTAGACTCATTTTCAAGCATATAAAAAATTGAAAGAATAATTATTATTATCTGGTTTTTAACCGTTTCTAACAGCTGATTCTACGTACGATATGTCTATTCTACCTACGAACATAGTACAAATTACTATGAAGTACGACGAGAACAGAAACGATGGTACTACTATTTCCAGAGAAGAGATGAAAGTAAATGTGCTTGTAATACCATAACAATTCTGTACACAGAACAAGTCCCTATCTTTTCTCAAGCAATATTATTTGTAGCCTCAAAGACAAAGAGGAAATCATGTTTTCTTCATTACTCAAAAGGATGAATCCCAAACACTGTTTATGTATCGACTTTGGTAATGATGAAAATGACTCAGAAATAATAGAAACCGAGTTGGATACTGGGATTTTATTACAAATAGTACCGACTTTATTGGATATAATACAAAAAGATAGTTCCATTTCATCGATAGATTGGCTTGATAAAAAAATAAATTCTTTGAAGACACTACACGAGCTGTCGAAAAATGAGTGCAATAGGTATGTATGAGAAATATGAAATATGGTATTGTCACATTTTGCATCATAATCTAAGCACCTGGTCTTGCAGAGTAGAAATGATTTGTTCAAATGAATTTGAACTCCTGGAAGCTGTGACCAACTGCATAGATTGTTCATATGACATGCAATCTAATAGAGAAAGAAACCAAAGACTGGATGAAATAAGAAGACAGTCCATACTTTTGCTCAATAATTTATCAATTCCAAAAGAGAATAAAATTGCAATGATCAGGCATCGTCATTTTCATGCACTTCTTGAAAAAGTCTCGAATGTCATAAGACTTCAGATCCCAGAAGCGACTTATCTCTGCTGTATTTTACTCATGAATATAACTTTACTTCCAGAAGCTGTTGAACCTGTAATCATGTTTACCCCTCAAAATTTTGAACAAGATCACACAAAATCAAATGCGAGACAACCTGCATTGCTCAACACTAGTATAGATGCCAAAGATTGGGAAACGTTTGCAACGTCAAGACATGTAACTACCACAAGACAGCCAACACCGCCAAGGCAGCGAGGATCCTATGGAAATGAAATACCATGTCTTGAAAATCCATTGTCTTTATTGAGGTCTATCGAAAAATTAATGCGTGATCAGCAGCCTTTCTTAATGAGCAAGGCATTTAGTGTTGAAGGTGAAGGAATAAGATGGTGTGTAGGTTTACTGAGAAATCTCACATTGAAAAATAAATATTGTATGATCATAGCACAGACAGAGATTCCTTTGTTTCTCTTAGGAGTTATACGGAAAACGCGACATTCAGTTATGAAATGGACACAGGATACCATAGAAGATATGAGCTTGACTGTTATTGATCAGCTCGCATCATCGCCTGCAGCCAGAGAAAAACTTAAAAGCTGTGGAGCCAAGAATGTTATCAATACAATTGATCGACGGGAATGTGCTACAATCAAGGTACAGAACAGGATTTCTTCGATATTAGAATACCTAGATGAATAATTTTGATTTATTACTGTCAAAGTTTCAGTAGAAAAAGATGGGTTATCGAAAGAAAGAATATTAAAAAGTGTGAATTCTGATGATTAATTTTCTGGTGCTGTAGGCATAGGTCCATCAAAAAAGTGATAGTTGCAAAGGTCAATAATGGAGTCTTTTGTGATTGCACCTTCGATTTTGTTTAACAATGCAGCTTTCGCTTCGCCTGCATCATCTGCATCCTCTGGTTTCAATTCATCTAGGAACATTAGAGTAGGAAGTCCCATAATATTAAGTCTAGCTGCCATCTCTGGTTCTTTATCTGTGTCCATTTTCACAAATCTTACTTTCCCCTCAAATTCCTTTGCTGCTTCTTCGAAATGAGGAGCCATCAAAAGACACCTTGTGAAGGAAGATGATTAGATAGATTTTTACCTTACAAATAGTACTGATCACAATTTAGCACTTACGGGCCGCACCAAGTCGCGTAGGCATCTAAAAGTAAAGGCTGATCCCATTCTTGAAGCATAACCTCGAGTTCTGCTCCTGTCACTTCTTTGGCAACCTTTTCTGCGTGTAATGAAGACGACAATCTAGATTGAGAATTGTGTAGACCAGAGTTGGTAGTGAAGGCATTGGTGCCAATAGCCAAGGAAGCCAACAAAAAAGCGTTTAATCTCATCATGATTGAAGAAATGAAATAGCAGAAACGTGAAATATATTTATGGTTTCATAAATTGAATGGATTGAGTGCGCTTTTTTAGATGTCCAATGGATCGAATCACATCATGTTGTGCTTTGCTCCACACAAAAAAAACGCGAAGACGTCACACAACATACAAGCAAATTACAATTCAATTAGCTAGGCAACTAGCCTTATTTCTTTCATCAAGGTCAACAATTGCAACTGAAGCTCCTCGCGTTACTTACTAAAATAAGAGAAAAAGACCTTACTTCCCCCAAGTCCGACAGAGATAAATACATTTTTTCCAAAATTAGTTGAACTTGAAGTTGGTCCTGTGAAAAAGTCTGCATACAATATTTCTTTTCTGATGTCATCATTAGATTCATCTAGATCAGCATTCAAAACAAGAAGATATTCTACTAAAATTGGAGAAATTTGACCGGTCATTGTCCGAATAACGAAGAATAGCGTGTAGGGTTTCTGAGCGGCCGAATTAGGAACACAACAGCTTATTTATTCCTTCTTCCTTCTTATAAAATTAAAACAAAACATTTTCTCTTGTGTAAAGAAGCAACTTGCCTATTTCTGACTCGATCTTTTCAAACAATGGTATCAAATATGCATGGTATCAATAGAAGCCCTTTTACTACTGTGAAGAGTGAAGAAACTTCAAATTTTGAGAAAAGATCTGTTGGAAACTTTTCAGAAGTTGGAATAAATCAGCAGCATGAAAACCATACGCGATCATCATTATTACAAGAAAGGAAAGGCGCACCCTTTCATTCTCCATTCCCTCTAAGAAATAGTATAATAGCAGCACATATTCCATTGCGCAGGGGAAAGTGGACCGTAAGTTTCTCGATCTAGCTCGTCTTTTGATCATCATCTCGTAGCAGTATAGCATGGGAGGACATGGGACTGTCAGTGATATTCTTCTTCATCTTCCGTACTTTTACGTTTTTTAAAACATCCCCGCCATAGACTAACGCCATCTCCCTTTGTATTAATTAGGAAGTGGAGACTGCATACGCAAACGCTTTTGTAAAATATTATGAGGATGGACTTGTGCAACTTCCCAACGGTGTCTCGTTGAGGCAATATCTCTCCACCTTTCTCCATTGCTCGCCAATGAGAATCACCAAAAAGTTTGTAAAAGTGATGAAGGGAGGAGTAGCTTCTGTCAAAAATGCCAGAAACTCCATGAAAAGGTATGTTTGTGACCTGGTTTTGTAGAATTCAGTATGTATTGCTTCTCTAATCTTTCTTTCTATTTTTTTTAGTCTTGACGAAAGTTCCTTCCTGAAACGGAGACAAGAAGCCGCAGCTCATATCAGAGAACTTGAGAACTCAGTTCGAGACTTCTTGTTGTTACATGAGGGTCTCTCCCTCACAGACTCGGGTTACTCAAAGCTCAGGAAAGACCCAGTGGAAAGTAATGTTGAATTGTCCTCCAACAACATCAAGACTTCCCTTCTCATTGAGAGGGAAAACTCAGAAGAGGAGGAAGCTCGTCAAGCCACCTTAAATTTTTTGCAGTCGCTTTCAACGAAGAACTGTGAGCCTACTTTAACAGAGAGGAGTGTGGTCTCAAACTCCTCGGCTTCGTTGCAATCGACTGATTCTTACTACGATATTCGCAACGACTCTCTAAATTTTACTAACCATCGCACCATGTTCAATGAAGTACAAGGAGATACATTTTTACAACGTGATATCAAAGAAACAGTTTCGAACATGGCAAATAAAGTTCCTTTTGACTACCAAGACATGTATTGCATATCAATGAATGAAAAAGCTACTGGTGTCAACTGGCAAGCTCAACAGCAACCAATACAATATCATCCTGTCAAGGAAGAGTTGATGCAGAGAAAAAAATCATGTTCGAACAATCCTTTTTCGAAAAAGTTTTCTGGATCATTTTCATTTGCAAATGATGAGGCTACGTATGTACCTGTACAAAAATCTTTTGCATATGCTTCAAACTATAGTAGTGTTTACCCAAACACCGATGTAGATCATTCCATGACGGCATTGAAAATTGCCTATGACAATATTGGGACTGGAAGATTTCAACAAAAAACTTCAGCCCTCGTATCAAACGCGCGAGCTTTTGCTTTAAATGATCACTACCATGTTCCATATTAAAGTTCACACACAAATTTTTCATTCTATTTACTTTTTGTCGATAAAGATAAATTTAACAATAATGAAAATATCTTGATTTACAGTGCTAGCGAAGGCATCGTCAAAATGTTTTTTAATTGAATTTACTGCTTCATTGATTCAAGTTCTTGTTCAATGTTTCCTAATTTGCTTTCGGTTTTCTGTCGAATGATATTCAAAACCTTCAAAAGTTGATCCTTCTCCTCTATATCCGATCTTGTTTTGGCCACTGGTTTTTCAGTAGTAAGAATGAAGTTGTTATCTGATGAAGATGAAGGACTCGTTTCATCTAATTTCGAAACAGTTGACTCTATAGTTGTGATTGCTTCCTTAGATGATATAATGCTATCAAGGGTACTTCGAGCTTCTTCGAGCGAAACGACTGGCTCTATGATTTCTTCTTTTTCGTCAAAAAGTGGATCTGCGTACTTGAAATACGATCTCATCAGTGCTGGACTGAGCACTAGACCATCACAGATTGCTGCAACTCCATCAAAACCTTTACCAGTATTCCTCTTCTCTGGTGATGTTGGAGATTGTGCTGGATCTTCAGATAGTGGAGGTGGATTATCTTCTGTACAATTCCACACCCTTGCATTATATTCGGTTTTAATCATGGTCTCCATCCTTTCATCAGCCTCTTTTAATGCCAATTGAGCACCTACAACCCAGTCGGGAAATTGGAAGCCTAAAAATTGTCTCATGATACCATCGTCTTTTTCGTCTGGATTTTCTTCTTTTTTCCGCTTTTCTTCTGTTTCTATCTCTTCCTTTACAGAATCCCATGTTTCCCCAGCAAGTTCAGATGCAAATACTCCTATCAATACACTAAAACCTAATGCTGCGAGAAGAATTATGTCTTGCAAACCGTCACCTTCATTGACTGTACCGTCTACTACCTCCTTTCCAAACACCCCCAAATAAGAGTCCAACAAGTATGGCTTCAGAGAACCGAGAAAGATTCCTCCAGCGAAAGGTAAGTAGGGTATAGAACTCACGCCATATACATAGTTATAAAGTCCGATAGGAATAGGTAGAATTGGTGCTAGTCGAAGAGTCAGTACAGCCTTCAATCCATCTTCTGCAACCACTTTTTCTATTCCCCTAAGACTAGGATATTCTTCAAGCAATTCTAGTGCTTTTGTTCTGAAAGGTGAATCAACTTTCGCGAGAAGATATGCAACTGAACTCCCAACAGTGGCAGCAAATGCAGAAAAAAGCGCGCCTTGAATCACTCCTCCAAATAAAATCCCCGCAGATAAAGCAAGTACAACCCCGCCAGCATCAAAACAAAAAACTTTGACAAAAGTCCATGCAGCAATGAAGGCCAATGCCTCAAGACCTTGATCAAGTCCTGACAGATATCCCAAGAATTGATCCATATTTTCTTTCAATTCAGGATTCTCATTTGCAAAATCTAAACCTACCGCTGAAACAAGCGCAGCTCTACCACCAACACGAAGGGTGACGGCTCCAGCCGCAACCACGAACGCTGTTAATGTAAGAGCAGCTTTTGAATCCTCTTTGATGGGTTTTCCTGTTTCAGGATCTATTTCTGGTACGAGATCATTTTCTAATCTATAGTTTCTTTGTTTTTCTGCATTTTTCAACATATCTCTGATAGTCTTTCTTCTTTGATGCAAGAATTTTGAGGCGTGTTTCTTCGTCATCGTTCCCTTCGAATTTTTCCATGTAAAGATGTGATGAAGAGCTTCGATGAGAGCCATGATTGATCAGACCATGTGAAAATGTTGATAGCTGACTTGAGCAGCTAGTGAATGCTCTGCTTGTATGGCAGAGAAGAGCCCCAATTAGGAATTTGGCAGAGATCTTATACTTCATTGATACCTAAATGAAAACAATATACGTATCAATGTAAAAAGTTTTGTTTTTCTCACACAGTTTAAAAAAAGAGAGAAGATGAGAAGATGGCTGATGTGTGAATGATTGTGTGATGATGATGTGTTGCGTGCAGTTGTTCCTTTCTATCATCTACGTGAAAATAAGAGTAAAAGAAAGAAAGAAGGGAGGAGGAGAGAAAATTGGGCAGATATCCGTACGTACTTTCGAGTACGAGTAAGATTCAAAAATCACAAAAAATTTTTAAAAAATTGGTGGAACTCAAATATTGAAATTTAATCACTATAATGCTCTTAAATGACGAACAAGATCTCTCATCATGAAAACATTCATATTCGTGCTTATCTCTTTTCAGTTGATGTTCAACAAATGCCTTTCTGAGGTAGAAGTCCCGATGAAAAAGGCTGAAAAGCCTCTGATGAGTCCTAAACCGTGAGTTGAGAAATATGTCTAGTTGTGTATGCACAAATTTTACATCTTCCTCAACCTCTCTCTATAATTCCGCAGTGTAATGCCAACAGTCACAGATAAAGTCTTTCTGGATATTTCAGTAAATGATGAACCGCAAGGCAGAATTGTCATTGGTTTATTTGGAGCAGATGTACCCCGTACTACAGAGAACTTCAAACATTTATGTGCATGTGATTTAGGAAAAGGTAAACTAAGTGGTGTAGATTTGTGTTATAAGGGAACAACAATACATAGAATCAGTAAGTAAAACATTTGCTTTTGTTATTGAAATGATAATTTGTTGTACTGATACCACTTTTTGTGTCATAGTTCCGAATTTTCTGATTCAAGGCGGAGATTTCAGCCATAATAGTGGAGTTGGTGGGGAAAGCATTTATGGAGGTCATTTTGAAGATGAATCATTTGATATTTTGCACAACAAAAGATACTTGGTTGCTATGGCAAACACAGGAAAGCCTCATACCAATGGAAGTCAATTTTTTATAAATACAGTCAAAACTTCTTGGTTAGATGGGAAAAATGTTGTCTTTGGTACTGTATTAGAAGGCATGAAGATAATTGATGATTTGGAACATCTTGGCACTAACTCTGGAGTTCCTAGGAAGAAAGTTACCATCACAGATTCTGGAGTCATTATTTCAAAGATGTCATGAAAAAATTGAAAAGAAAGTATCATCTCCCAGAAGAAAGTAAAAATAGTACGTTGTAAAAAAGCTAAACCGAAGAAATTTAATTCTGTTTTTTACTTTTTCTTCTTTTTACTCTATACTTAGATAAGATCAGCCACGTTCATTGGCATTTCAGTGATCTCGGTGGTGTAAAATTGTTCGATATCACGCAAATAACGAACATCTCCCTCGGTCAAAAAGTTGATAGCAACTCCCTTACGTCCGAAACGACCAGAACGTCCGATACGATGGATGTAGTTCTCACGGTTAGTTGGAAGGTCGAAGTTGATAACAAGGGATACTTGTTGTACATCAATACCACGAGCAAGAAGATCAGTGGTAATTAGTACACGTGATGAACCAGAACGGAACTCGCGCATGATGATGTCACGCTCGCGTTGATCCATGTCTCCGTGCATGCAGGAAACAGTGAAGTCGCGCTCCTGCATTTGCTCTCTGAGCCAGTCAACCTTGCGGCGAGTATTACAGTAAATGATTGCTTGAGTAATAGTAAGTGTCTCGTAAAGATCACAAAGGGTATCAAGCTTCCAGTCTTCCCTATCGACAGCAATGTAAAATTGCTTGATACCCTCAAGGGTAAGCTCGTCCTTCTTTACAAGGATACGAACTGGATCACGCATGAAACGTTGAGTTACCTCAAGTACATCAAGAGGCATAGTCGCAGAGAACAAGCAAACCTGAACGGTCTCAGGAAGGAACTTGAAGATATCATAGATTTGGTCCTTGAAACCACGGGAAAGCATCTCATCTGCCTCATCAAGGAAGAACTGACGAATGCTGTCAAGACGAAGAGCTCTACGGTTGATCATATCGTATACACGTCCTGGTGTTCCTACAACAATGTGAACACCAGCCTGAAGAGTGCGGATGTCCTCACGAACTGCAGTTCCTCCAACACATGCGTGTACTTGGACCTCCATGTAGTCTCCAAGAGCGATGACAACCTTTTGGATCTGTTGTGCCAACTCACGGGTAGGAGCAAGAATAAGACTCTGGCACTGACGGATAGATGGGTCAAGCTTTGCAAGAGTTCCGATTGCGAAAGTAGCTGTTTTACCCTAAAAATAGAAAATTACAATGAGAACATGTCATTGAAAAAGAATTCTTGTTTTCTATTCCGTATCTTCACAAAAAGTCAGATTTCGAGTTGAAGTTTGTCAGACACTTAGAGGATAACTCGTTTCAGACTCGAAAGATGGTGTATTTTCAAAATCATCATCCCTTTCGATAAAATATGGAATTTATTTCCAATCAAAACATTTGAAGGTGACTTACAGTTCCGGACTGAGCCTGAGCAATCAAATCCTTTCCAAGGATAGTTGGTTTGATAGCACGTTGCTGAATAGCAGATGGCTTCTCAAAACCATATGCGTAGATACCACGAAGAAGCTCTTCTGGGAGATCCATAGCATCGAATGCCTCGATTGCCTCCTCCCAGTTGGACTCAATGTCAGCATCGGTAATTCCACCAACATCCTCAGCTGGTGCCTCCTCAGCTGGCGGTGCGTCGCTGTAATGAAAGAAATTTTTGTTAGTCGATACCATATGGAATCATGAAATGATACAAGATTGAAGGTTTGAGAGGCGTGCTCGTTGATGGTATTTTACTTCCAAAGTGAATCTCCCGTAGTCGACGATATTTGCATTCTATTTCGAAGAAGCTTCATGAAAATAGAAAAAACTGTGAAATTTCTTCATCACTTCCTCCAAAACTAATAGCTTCTAGTAAATCCATTGATTTGGATTGATATGATTAGAAGATCTCTGTTTCTATGTCCAATGTTCTTGGTGCACCTTGGAGAAGCAGTCAGAACAAGGCCAGAATGACGATTGCTTCAAAATCTGATTCTAGGTAAAACCACTCATCAACACGCCCCCACCAACAATCTTATATATAGCTTGATCTAAACACTAATGTACATACTTGTGCTCTTGTTCACTCATGATGTCTCTAAGTTTGTTTCTTCAATAGAAATGCAGAAGGTAGGTGAGAGGTGAGGTAGGTTGGTATGTTGAAGATGCTCTGTTTTTGGAGAGTTTCCATGGTTGAGAGTAAGTAGTAAACGCTATCACTCGTTTTATTTGTGGCTCATAACCCAAGTAAGCTAAAAGAGAAAAAGAGGAAGAAAAGAGAGTGTTTCGGACTAATTTCTTCCACGTCATTTTTTAAATATTCTGATTTTAGCGGGTCATCGTCATTTGGTTCAGTTCCACAAGACTCCTCGACCTGGATACTACACAACGAGATGAAAACAAGTCTCGTTCAATAGTACACATTGTTTCCAAGTGTGAAACATCGTTAGGTATACCATCTGCAACTCTCCAATATAAATCATAATTCGAACTCATAATTCATAAGGTTGCTAGCAACATAGACGTGTAATCAATTGAAGTTGTAGATGGTTGGTTATGCAATGATGAAGAAAAAACATTCTCAAAATGTTATGACAATTTTCATGATATGCGCAACTGTTCTCGTCATGGTGCTACATTTCATAAATTGCTCAAAAGGCAGAAAAACAGGGAGATCAATAAAGAAAGTTGCCGTGATTCGACCTTTTTCACCTAAAGAAGTTTTATCAGCTGATGGACTGTCATTTCAAAGCTGGGATCTTTTCCCTCCTTGTGATCAAGAAAGCAATTTACAATTAGACATTACGTATGACTTGATTCTCAGTTACAGCCAGACATACAATGGTACTGATAATGTGTCGAAAGAGGCTGATAAATTCACTTTGTCCCTAATAGAAGACTTCCACACATTTCAATGGTCGAAATGTTTTAATCGAATTGAAAGAATTGAGATGAATATACCAGCAAACAGAGATGTGTACACTCCATCAAAAACTGACGATCCTTTGTGGGTAAACGGGCCAAATCAGCAATTTCGTCAGAATATGAAAATAGTCAGAGGGCTTGATGAAGATTATCCCCATATGAATTATGACTACGCCCTAATCCTAGAAAGTGACGTTGTAGCAATCAAAGCAAATTGGCTTGTCGATTTCGTAGATGAGGCCAATGAAAAAAACTTTTCGATCCTAGGTAGCAAGTACGTTGGCCGGGCATGGAATGGATTTCGAAAGTCCCTTCCAATTGCATTGCAACATCACATTAATGGTAATGCGATGTATAATTTACGTCATCCTATGACATCGTTCCTATTCGATCAACTTGAACAGGAAAGAAATTCTGTTTTCAATGCAATTCCATATGATTACAGAATCAGCCAAATTTTAACGCAAGGTTTCTTGGGCATTGAAGCACAATTGCCACTAGATGTCATTGTCGCAGATGAAAGAAAGTACTATTCACACTTAAATAGAAATGCTACAAGAAAATTCAAGAAAGCTTGGGATATGTATGCTACAAAAGATGGAAATAATGTTGTGCGTCAATCAAAAATTATTCAAAATTTTGTGGGGAGTCCATTACTACCGAGGGATAGACAAAAAATAAATAGCAGTCTCATACATGGTGCTAAATTATACTCGGACTGGCATAGCAATCCAAAAGTAAGTTACAAAACATCAGATTAGTTTGCGAAGTCTCCAAATGTAGCTCACTTATTTATATTTGAATTGGCATAGAAAATTACATTGCTTGTATCCGAGTGGTATGATGAAATGGCACTGAATTTAGTGAAGGATATCAATGAATCAGATCATCCATTTGCAGATGTGAAAGTTGTCGTTCCGAAAGATTTGGCTTGGCAGAGCTCAAATAACGTTCATAGATTGAAATTGGATACACCAATTACTGTCGAACGAAGAAAAAGAAAATCAGATAAAGTTGACTTGTGCAATATCCAAATTCAGAATGATTGGGTTATGATAACAAACTCCTACCATACTATACAGCAACATGTTGATTTGGCCTTCAATACAAAAGGAAAACTTGTAATACCTATTTCCCGTCCAAAGTTGAATGATTGCATGTCTAATATTTCATGTAGAAGAACTTTTGAAATCATGAAAAAAATCTTCGGTGAAAACGAATTGCAGCTAGTTTCCAATGATGATGTTTTATTCCGAACAGAGTACTTGCATGAATTTTGTTCCCACTTGAGCAGTGAAACTATTGATAGAGTGCAAATAAATGAGAAAGATATTGCAACACACTATCTGGCTTACCTGAGATCATCAGACCTACTTGAAGAATACTACGAAGCTGTTGATATGCCTGGATTCCACAACTTTAAGCTGCTAGCGAACCATAGTGATGTTACATCTACGGTTTATGGTGAAAGCCTTCTATCAAGAAAGCTTTTAACTCAAAATGGAGAAAATATTTCATTTGACATTTTCCCTCAAGGTGAAAGTGATTCTAAAGAAAAGTTCAAACATTCACTAAATGCCCCATCGCTAATAAGTGCAAGAATCACAGAACCACTGTCTTCACCGACATTTAATACAATAGGAAGAACTTCTCATCAAAAGTCAATATCAATGCAACCAACATTAACAGTGATTCCATCAATATCACCAAGTATGTCAGCAAAGCCATCAATGACAACTCAGCCAACTCAACAACCAAGTGCATCAGTAAAACCGTCAGTCAGTACCGAACCTTCTTCCGAACCAACAAAACAGCATTCAACGAATCCATCGACAACAATGGCACCGAGTGAACATCCATCTATCTCCAATGCACCTTCTGTAACATCATCGCCTAGTTCGACACCATCGGCTGCTGTTGACATTGAATCAACGACTGCATCTCCTAGCATGTCATCGAGTCCATCGGAGAGTCCAAGTATCAGCATGTCGCCGAGTGTATCTATGTTGCCTAGCTCAACACCATCTGTCTCCAATGCACCTTCTGTAACATCATCGCCCAGTTCGACACCATCGGCTGTTGTTGACATTGAATCAACGACTGCATCTCCTAGCATGTCATCGAGTCCATCGGAGAGTCCAAGTATCAGCATGTCGCCGAGTGTATCTATGTTGCCTAGCTCAACACCATCTGTCTCCAATGCACCTTCTGTAACATCATCGCCTAGTTCGACACCATCGGCTGTTGTTGACATTGAATCAACGACTGCATCTCCTAGCATGTCATCGAGTCCATCGGAGAGTCCAAGTATCAGCATGTCGCCGAGTGTATCTATGTTGCCTAGCTCAACACCATCTGTCTCCAATGCACCTTCTGTAACATCATCGCCCAGTTCGACACCATCGGCTGTTGTTGACATTGAATCAACGACTGCATCTCCTAGCATGTCATCGAGTCCATCGGAGAGTCCAAGTATCAGCATGTCGCCGAGTGTATCTATGTTGCCTAGCTCAACACCATCTGTCTCCAATGCACCTTCTGTAACATCATCGCCTAGTTCGACACCATCGGCTGCTGTTGACATTGAATCAACGACTGCATCTCCTAGCATGTCATCGAGTCCATCGGAGAGTCCAAGTATCAGCATGTCGCCGAGTGTATCTATGTTGCCTAGCTCAACACCATCTGTCTCCAATGCACCTTCTGTAACATCATCGCCCAGTTCGACACCATCGGCTGTTGTTGACATTGAATCAACGACTGCATCTCCTAGCATGTCATCGAGTCCATCGGAGAGTCCAAGTATCAGCATGTCGCCGAGTGTATCTATGTTGCCTAGCTCAACACCATCTGTCTCCAATGCACCTTCTGTAACATCATCGCCCAGTTCGACACCATCGGCTGTTGTTGACATTGAATCAACGACTGCATCTCCTAGCATGTCATCGAGTCCATCGGAGAGTCCAAGTATCAGCATGTCGCCGAGTGTATCTATGTTGCCTAGCTCAACACCATCTGTCTCCAATGCACCTTCTGTAACATCATCGCCCAGTTCGACACCATCGGCTGCTGTTGACATTGAATCAACGACTGCATCTCCTAGCATGTCATCGAGTCCATCGGAGAGTCCAAGTATCAGCATGTCGCCGAGTGTATCTGCTTTACCAAGTGCCAAAGACTCAGTATCGTTGTCACCCTCATTCTACTTGGCTGAAATCTCACCTAGTTTATCACCCAGTTTGTCAATGTTTCCAAGTTCATCTGAGGAAGGAACCTCCTTTCCTTCTATCCACCCATCTGAATCTACTCTTCCGACGAGTAACCGTGGAACTAGCCCAAGTCCAAGTTCAAGACCGAGTTCCTCCAATTTCCCTTCATCGCTCATTGGTAGTGGTGTGTCAACTTTTCCGTCAACATCTCCGTCTGAGTCTGTTGAACCTACATCCAAGGGATTAGATTCTTTCGCTCCCTCCTCCAGTCCAGTTTCTTTATCCATGACAGAGCCACCATCAGCGGAACCTAGCTCATATAAAACACCAACTACAGTAGAAAATCCTCCAACGCAAGTGATTACATCCTCAGGTTCGAAGAAAGGCAAATGGATGGCGACAGTTCTATTGATATTCATCTTTCCCATACTTTAGATAGATTATGATATATTCGACATTTTCATCGCCCATTTTATACTTGAAAGAGTATGGTACGTTTGTACCCTACTAGACAAACTTATTCTAATAATTTTTTTCAGAGAGATAGATAAACTAGTTTTTACAATAATTTTAGATAGTAATCGTAATCTTAAAACTTTTTTGAGTTTTTCAGAACCGTCTTACAGTGTCTACAGTATTACTATTGCATGGAAATAATAATAAATCAAGAAATGAATGGAATAAAATTCAGTCAGAGATAAATATGAGTAAATGATTCTTCTATCGTAATCGAAATGTATTTTCATTTTTATCGTCTTTTTCTAACAAAAGGAACCCTCTTCCCAACACGGTTGACCACACATTATGAAACTTTCGGACGAAGACGTGCTTTCCAGACCAACCACCAACCACCACAAAACAAATGAGATAAAAAAGCATAGAAGCACGTGTGATGTGTTGATCCATCTATTTGCTTTTGGATTTCATTGTTAAAAAAATTGAGTAAAAAAGTTTCATCAAACTTTTACAACATGTCTTTCACCTCTGATTACTACATTGGTGATAAGGACCAGTATCTTATTGAAACTCCATATGGTAAAGGATTAATCACAAAAACTCGTACTCAAAATGATTCTAATAAACCGTCGATTCAAGAGATTAGACTTCTGGAATGGGAAAAGGCTGCTCAAGTTAGCAATATTTCTTCTCGTAGACCAACTATACTTTACAGTACAACGAAATATGAATCAGTCTCTCCAAAACTTGGTGACGATGTCATGACGCCATATGGTAGAGGTACTATCATTCAAGAAGTAAGTGTGCGCCTTCTCAACAAAGGCAAAGTTGATCCTATCACCAATGAACCTCTTGGAGAGAGAAAATTGATAAAGTACCATGTACAAATAACTTCGTGGAAACTTGCCGGGAGGTCCAGAGTTAAATGCTACCTCTTTGCCAATCAAGTGAAGGTGGTGCGTAAGAAGACGCTGATGGAGATGAATGCTGAAGAGCGTGTAGAATTTGCCATGAAGCAAAAGAAAGGTGCATCCATTCTTTTCGCAGAGAAGAAATACCAGACAGCATTAAATGTGTATGCGGGATGCATTGAAGCTGTTCGATATATTCAACATGATATGAACAATGACAATGAATGTAGAGCAGATTTGATTGATGTGATGGTAACTTGTTCTAACAATGCCGCGACATGTTGCATACAATTGAAGCAATGGGAAGAGGCCTTCAAATATGCAAAAAATGCGCTAATTTTGCTTACTGCCTTATTCGGAAAAAGAGGTGGAAAAATCCATTCCATTCTCAACAAAGATAATGGTCATTGTGATGCGAAACTATTTGGAGAGTGGCGAATCAAAAGCAGGATCATCATGGCAACGGCGTTATTTGAGAAAGAAGGCTATGATCTAGCTTTGGAAGAATTAAGGCTTGCTAGAGAACATATTTCATACTACGTTGCAGGAGATGGTACATCGAAAGAAGGCGACTCGGATTATAAAGCAGCAAAAGCAAGTGTATCAAGAATAAGAAATCAAGAGAGAGAGATCATGAGATTGAAATCAAAAATAACAGAGAAGAAAAAAGAGGTGCTAAAAATTGAAAGAGCAAGAGCGCAAGCAATGTTTAGAGAGACAAAGCAGGAAGCGGTGCAGGCCAATGGTTCAAGTGTGACAGAGGAACAATCTTCTTTTACCGAATCTACAAATAATGTTCCGAAGGCCAAAACAGAATCTAGTCAGAACTCAAAAGAAACATCGATTAAAAAGAAAGTTTCTTTTGCAGCAAACCTGGAAGAGACTCGTGAAATCCAAGAAGAAGAGGAAGAGGAGGATCCATGGTATGAAGAACATATAGAAGCAATCATTGTGCTTGGACTTGGTGCGCTTGCTTTTGGATCTTTTTTGTTTGCTCGTAAATCTCTGCGTTAATAAGATTTTTAATTTGTGAAGAAAGATTCTTCGTTCTAAATGAAAATTAAAATAAGTCATGTACCCCTACGTACCTCTTTTTGGTATACTGCCCTGAAAAAGTCAAAAGAATCCATACGTACGTATATACGTTAGTATTCAAATGAGATGACAAGCATCATCAGACACTGTCATAACAGGCTTTTGACAGTAGTGTACGTACTAATCTCCATATGCGATAGATAGAGATCGCCGATCCATCCAATCTTTCTTCCTTCCATTTCTCTGGAGTTTTATGCTCTTAAAAATGCGTTGTAACACGCAACCCACACATCTACTACTTGTTTCCAAATACTACTCTCAGCTGATTTGATAATCATATATCTCCCACTCCTAAAGATGAAAAAGAATATAGATGCAAACAAGAAACTATGGACATGGAGGTCTTCATTGATTGATCATGTCCGACTGCTAGTAAGGCTGCCAACATTATTGCTTGTACCATTTATCCTCACACCAGATGAGGTGGAAACAGTGCAATTAGCAGTGGCAAGCTCAAATTCGTGCAACTTGAGCAAAGTATGGCACGAACACATGCAGCATATTTCTGGTGTAGAAGTTACAGGGCAAAAGGAAATGTTCAAAATTTATGGAAGACACTTTGGTATTTCGGATGGAACTAGTGTTTCAGTAGAAGATCTCTACCATAGTCTGGAGTATAGTAATTCAGTATTCGTCGCGAAGGCAGCAGAAGCAGTAGCACATCAGCAAATGTGGCTAGATTTACTTGGAAATACAATTCTTGCGTTTATGCGAGGAACAATAAAATGCTCAAAACGAGAAGAACAAAGTCTGGCCTTTGAAATTTTATTCTTCATTTACTACTCAAGTATTTACTTACTCCTGGTTTTCATGGCATCACTTCTACAATATGTCCCAACGGACAGCGTGATTGCATATAATACAATCAGTATTATAACGACACTGTTTTCGATCATTTATATCGTACCTTATGGGTTCTTGGGGGTGTTAATGTTGCCAATATACATATTCAGTGGGAAAGAAGCAAATCCATTACCTTCTAGACAAGATTATTCATCTATTGATGAGGAAATACCTGGAACATTTACAATAGACTTGGTCAAGCCAAAACAAGACACAAAAGTAGGTATGCGCTTCGGGTCTAATTCTGCTGGGTGTGTGATGATTACGCATATCAAACCACAAACAATTGCATCTAATTCAGACCTCGCAGTAGGAGACGTTGTATTCTCGATAAATGGACGAAGTTTGGTCAATGTCAGTCCAAAGCTTGCAGCTCGAATTCTTCTAAATTCGTCGGGAGTTGTAACAATTGTAGCATCTCATACTGATGCATCAATTTTTGACGAAGAGGCTACCGTGTGATCAAATGACTATCATTTCTCGAATAAAACTACATTAGGGTATGGGTGATGGCAGTTTCGTGTTATGTGTGTATATGTAGGGAAGCAGTACTATGATTAAAGTTTTTCAAAAAAATAGTTCTTTTAAAAATATACATCTGAAAATATAAGTGAGTGTGTCTCGAATTGCCATTGTTGCAGTGGTAAATTTATCTCAAGATATGAGTGTTGCGTCATCAAGGAATCTATCTTTGCTCATGTATCTCATTCGCAATGATCTACGATGAGCAGCTGGCATCTGTGGTCTGCGGACAGTGTGTCCGTAGTCATAAATCGAAGTATTCCTTCTCCCTCCTCTTGAACTAAATGTGTCTGCTGTTGATGCTCGATCATTACTTTGATTTCGTCGAACAGGACTCTGATTCGGTACGACTGTAGATGGATTATTGTAAGTACTGTCTTCACCAATGACAGATAAGTTTGTAAGGTGGACGTCTTTTTGATTGCTTCCATCGTAATCGCGAATAACCTTTGGATAAATGTACTTTATTTCTTTGGATGGTGGTCAAAGAATGAGCTAAGTAGAGAAAAACAAATAATGTAAAGAAAAGTTTTCTTCCTTACCAAATTTGTTGATGAACATCATTTTGTCGACAGTGTCGTTCTCATCCATATATTTCTCTTCATCTGTAATGTGGAAAAGAGAGAAGTTGAAAACAGTTAGAAAAGAGGTTTTAGCTGGAAAGTAGGCATTGTGGCATCATTCCACGAAACAATGACGGGATTTTTGATTTTACCTACCGACGTTGACTTCAATTTGGAAAAAGCTTAAAGCTGCATCAGTGGTACACCCGAAGACAAATACGGTGAATAACACAATGGCCATCGTTGTGAAAACAAAGACTTCTCTATTGCCATACGCGTTAGGGAACTCCTTTGCACATGCATACGCCACAGCTCCTCTGTTCACAATGGTTAGTACTGCACTATTCATGCTTTTATGAAAATCTATATGAAATGAAACAAAATGTACTTACCGAAGTCCTGCAAACCAGAGCATGTGAGCAGTATTGTTGCGAACTTTCAAATCTTTTCTTCTAGCTGGTGTCAAAGTCGGTTGTTCATTCAACATGCTGTCATTATTGAGCACATTTTTTTCTCTGAAATCGAAGCTATCAGATGAGGAAATGTCGAAAGCATGATTAAAATGATCTTCATTTTCTTTGCGGCGTAAGAATAGATTATATAATGTCCGAAGAGGATACACGTTCAGTGCCCTTCCGATCAGACAAGCTAGAGCAGCATATGCTGAAAATTTCCAGTTGTCAGAAACCTTTTCAGAGAACTTTACGACGCATAATCCTAGTTCCAAAAAGATTGATGTTTCAGCAAGATGTGCAACTAGACGAAAAATCTGATCTGCAGTCTCTTCGGTTGATTCGGATAGATTATGTGTAGCATATCTCCTTAAGGAAATGCCGGTGAAGAGAATAGCAACAATTCCCGATAATTCAAATAGTTCCGCGACGAAAAATGGTAGGTACATGTTTAAGAAAAAGAAGCTCAGTTCCAATAGAGGAGTATGTCTCATATCTATCTTCTTTAAGAAGAACGCGCAGATTATACCTGACAGGAAGCCAAGAATCATACTACCAATGAATCCAATGGAAAAATCAACCAAGAATTGAACTACAACTGTGGCCACTTTACCAATGTCATCCTCATTTCCAACAAGTTTTGATGTGGTTTTGAATAAAACAAGACCGACAGCATCATTTAAAACACTTTCCCCAAAAACGAGATAAAATAATTGTGGATCAACTTGTTTTGCCTGAAATACTGCAAGAGTGCTCACTGGATCTGTAGCACTGATCAATGCGCCAAACGAAAGTAGTTCTGTGAACCGTGGACTGAAATTACCCAATAACCCCAAGTCCTTTGCCATTTGTAAGAAGAATGCAACAGCAAATGCTGAAATGGCTGTACCAGCGCACGCAAACAAAGATATTGGTCCAATGTGTCGAAAGAAAACCTCTCTTTTTAGAGTGTAACCGCTGTTGAAAATAATTCTAACGTGATGATTTGATCATGTTTTTCATGAGAAATACGAAAGTCACATTAGAAAAGCATTAGAGCATGTGGAGAACTTACGGTGGCAAAAGAACAAAGAAAAATACTTTTGGGCTAAACGATAGAAGTCCTTCTGCAACAAATAAACTGATGTCTTCTTCGACGTGTTGACCATCTCCTGCAGCATCATCTCCATCAGCAACTGCATCGTCTGAATGGGTTTGTTCTGAGACAGGAGTTACAAACCAAAGCACAACACCAGCTAAAGCTCCAAGAATAATGATCATCCCTGCTTCTGGAAGTATAGCTGATACTCTTGGACTATCATGAAGGAACTTGGAGAAAGTCAAAGCCATCGCTAGTAACGTAAGAAATATGACAAAGTATAGATCTACTCCTTCTTCAGAATCTGCCCAAACTTCAACTTCATCTTCTTCATAATAGTAGTGAGCATCATTTCCATTGTTGTTATAGTAGTGGTTGCCTCCCATACTTGAGGGGTGGTCTATTGAATGAATGGAATACTTTCTTAGAGTAATATACAGTTATCAAACTTCTTTTCTTTTTTATCAGCGACGGGCGACGGGCTTGACAAAAATTTCATCTGTCAGGCCTTGTTCGTGCTAAATGACTCATCAATCAAAAATAAATTAGTCATTGGCGCCAAAAATGAAAAAAATTGAAATTTTTGAGGGAGTTTTTATCAAGTATACCACACCTACCTTACCTTACCTGGAGGAGTTAGTACATCTAAGGTACATTGTTGTCCAAAAAACAAACACTACGCTAATGCTACACATATCGGCACACTACAGTTTATAGGGTTTTACTTTTTATTTTGTTTCGACATCAAAGAATGGACCAAGAAGTTGAAGTTGACCAAGATAACGCATTCATTTGGAAAACAGATCCATTTCCTACAAATCCTACGTCCGATTCTATCAACGCTTCACTCCTACAATATGAGTTATCGTCATTACAATGTCATTGTTGTAGGTCATTATATGATAATCCAGTAACATTACGACCATGTCATCACACATTCTGCTCTAAATGTATTCGTGGCCACTTTTCTACTAGGAACGGAGTCAAGAGTAAGCGAGATTGCCCAATCTGTCATTCTAAGATTGAAATACAGAAAAACAATGGGGGATACACTAAGCCATTAGACGATGAAGATGCAATCATACCCAATCATGGGCTGCGGAAAGTTGTGGATGAATATAAACAAATGAGGTCGCAATTGTATAGTGCGCTGGTTGAATTGCAAAATTTCAAAGATAAGCATTCGTCTTGCAATGCTACTGATGAATCTACTAGTGGGGAAGCAGTAGAAGAAAAGAAACGATCTGCCACAGATTCGTATGAAACGCCAATGAAAAGGCCAAGAAGAGCGTGTTCTAGTAGATCTGATATATCGTATAAAGATGAAACAATTGTTGAATTGGACAGAGATGTAGGTGAGGAGAAGAAAGATGCAGCAGATGTTGTTGACCTGACTCAAGATAACGATTCGAAAAAAGTGGAGCCAAAGAAACGTTTAGAACATAAGCATTTCAATCTTGCAGGTAGGAAACGTAAGGACTTGATTGCATTGTGTAAATCTGAAGGCATTGACTCTTCTGGCACTGATTTGGAATTAAAGGCACGTCTGAAGAGATTTGCTGATTAATGGCGGTCTGGTAAGTAATGAAATTGTGAAATAAAAGCATGCTAAGTGTCGAGGATCTAATGCCGAGTAAATTTATTTCGTAGAATGTGATCGTGAATTCCATCGGCCCGAACGCGAGGTAAAACGGACTTTCAACAAAGAAGAAAAGACGAGATTAGTAAGTTTATTGTCTGGTATTCAATAAGATCTTCTCATGATTGATATGCTTATAATTTGTAACTTTTTTGTCAGAGGGAAGAAGTGAAATTGAAAAATTCCAGAGAGAAAGTTTACACGGGTAGGCTGAACCAAAGTCGAACGAATATTGGTAAATCAGATGACCAAAGTGGAAAAGTAACATCTGGGAATGGGGACTTTGACGATAAGTTGAAAACCATTTATCGTACAATGATGCTGAAAGTATGCAACGCAAAGGGGTTTGCTTGTATTCACGATATGGTCGTTGAAGTTTGTACCAGGAAGAATGAAAATGTACCACAGAATCTACCATCTTGGTTCTTGATTAAGGATGAGGATGCACTATTAAATATCTCAATTACAAACACAGACGAAAATTCAAACGAAGATTCTAGGCTCTCTGATGTATCCACTTCGAGTATCAATCCGCATTCAAATGATAGAAATACTCAAGGCAGAGGAGACATTTCCAAAGAAGCTGCTCGTCTCTCGGGTACCTCTACCTCGATAGCAAATCCGTATTCTTCACAATCAAGCTGCAAAGGAATGACGACATCGAAAGTTCAAACCAGCAGTCAAAAAAATCCTGCAGTATCTATGAAAACCCCATATAGAAAAACAGTGGAGGACAATTCTTTGATAAACAATCAATCGGAAGAAACTGCCAAAAATTCTACCCCAATGTCTGAAGCTAAAGCTTGTCCAACACCGGTCGTAACTGATACAAAACCCAGAACAAAGGTGACATCTTCGCAGACAAAACTCAAAACATCATCGAAACCAAACATGTTTCAGCAAAAGCTTGGGGGAAATCAAAGTAGCCGTCAGAATAAAGAAACAAAGACAATGTGGACGTGCGAGACGTGTACCTATTCCAATGAAGTATACAGTTGGTCAAAAACAAGGAAGAAGTGTAAGATGTGCGGCACAAGTATGAAAGAGTAATGTTTTATTGTTCCTGCCCCACCCTTGCTATTTTAATTTTGAAGATTATTCAAAGATTATTCATATATTTTTGTCTGCTAGCACAGATAATTGTGGTTCTGATGTACTTGGACTCAATGTGCATTCTACGGCACAAGTACTGGTCCTGTTTGAATGACTTGTACTTTTTGTAGTTTCTTTCTTAATTTTCCGACGGGCTTTCTTGACTTTTCTGTAATGATCTCGACCCTTGTACAAACCTCTTTGGTGAACTCTGCCTATATGTTGCGATAAATTGTCCCTATAAAACATTGCTGCGTTTGTTTTGTAGCGGTTTCTACCAGCCATTATGCTATCATCATCATCTGACATGTGTGGAGACGGAAGCCCATGTCGCATGAAGAAATCGTTCAGCTGTTTATTTCCACCTTCTAACATACTCAACACTTCGCAATAAGACCATGAGTCCATACTTATCGATCGGACAACTGAAATCTGTGATATAATGTAAGTAAATGCGGACGTTGAAGCAAGAGTAAAATTCTTTATTGATGAGTTTAGTGGAATAGTTCTTACCTGGACGCCAAGTTGACGATGACTCCCAGAACAATCAATGCATAGCATAGCTCCATAAGTTACAGTAGCCCAGCAAGGGTTCGTAGCGTCACAATCTGCACATCGAAGATTCCCCTCAATTCCCCTCAAAAGTTTCAGACAAGACTGGGGAAACCTATGGTGCTTATTCACCGGTGTACCAGCTTGGTTGTGTTCTAATTCATGGAGCTCTTGAAGCTCTCTAGCTGCTTGATGGACGAGATTTGTATCTGGATTTACAAGCATATTTTGTGAAAATTGAATGGTGCACTTTTGAGGAAATAGGTTCACAACAGAAGGAATTTTCTCAAGTCTTGTTTCCTTTGTGAATAATGGGCTATACTATGTGTAACAGATGACAGAGAGATACACTTGAAACAAAGCTCAAATCTAGCTTGATTTTTTCTACTTTATGTTCCTTGGTGAAATAAACTTGACACGGTCGTATATTGTTGCACCTTTCCAATTCAAATGTGAGTGGACGGTTTTTAATACATAGTAACAACGCTTTTACTCTGTTCCCAAACTTTGCCTTCTTCCCCCCCTTGAATAAAATGTCGTGCCGGGGATGATGATGATGAGACATACATTCTATTTAGCAATCCACACTAGCTACATAAGTGAAGAGTAGAAACAACAACGAACAGCACAGCAGCTCCTTTTTCCAGCATCATCATCACTTTAAAAGTGATATAACTGATTCGATTTTATTCAGTCTATGGTTGCCATTCTTCCTACATTCAAATAAAAACTATCATAAAGCCCTGTTGTTACGAGACAGAACAAACTTGTATTGAGTAAAAACGCTTCACTAAAATGATACGTACAATTCTCTTGGTGCAAAGAACTGCAAAAAATACAAGTCACATACAAAGTTCACCCGTTGTACTTCAAACAATTCGGACTTACCGGGGTGATAGTGGTGATATGAAACATCGCTCACAGGTTGCGGAAACCGCTGAAGATGAAATTGTAAAACGTGAAGAGGCTTTGCTGAAAATCGCTGAGCCAAAATATGACAAGATACAAGCTCGCCATGTCAGAATGCCGAAATTAGAAGAAATTCCAAAGGCTTCTTTACCATTTGCTATGCAAGAAAGTGGGGACTACACACTTGATGAAATGGAACTCGAAGTGAGAAGAAAGAGACTTGTTTACAGAGCGAAACAACGTGGATGGTAAGCTTTCCCTAGGTCTTTAACAAACTTTCCAATCTTATTTTCAATCACTCACTTTTGCAAAAAATTTAGGCTTGAAGTTGACTTGCTTTTGGGGACTTGGGCTAGTGAAAATGTTTCTTCTCTTACAATGGATGAACTAGATCAATTTGAGAACTTTGTAAATCTTGAAACTATTGATATATACAATGTAATTACTTTGAGAACAGATGTGCCAGAAGACATGAAGACAGGTGATGGGACTGGTGTTGTTGAGCGTATACAAGATTGGGCTAGATCTAGCCCCCTTGGCAAGAATCCAGAGAAGTACAGCTCAGTAAAGCGTGCCCATAATTTGATTTAGTTGTAATTATGCTGAAGACGATCAAGGTTGTGGGAAGATACTCGCAGCACCCTCAGATTGATTCTATTCCCATATAAAAATAGTTAGTGTAGTAAAGAAGATGTACTAATTTTACAGATGCTATTTATTTTCATCAACAAATTTTCTCACTGCCAAAATTTCAGTGGTACATGTCGATTGTATAAATATGTATGTTTGGAAGTTATTCTCAAGTTTTGACAATTGTCATTCTAAACAGCTTCAAAACCTATTTCTGTACCTTTCTATGTTGATCAGTTCATTTCTACGACAAAGTTGGCGCGCAATGTTCGTAGGATATGCGAAAAAAGGAAAACAAAGCAGCAACCATGACAGGTACAAGCAACTAATTGACCTGATGAGTAAGGTCGGCGGTGAGATCTGATTGAGTTGTGACGACAAAGCAATTACTCGTGCCGACTCTGAGAAGAACATCACACGATTCTGGAAATAACTTGTAAAAATCCATATAGAACAAATAAAAGCTGTTTCTAATTTCAGCTTTTACTCATTATTTTTTTCCTATTGCAATTCGTCATTATCCAGGGTCCATTGCTGTTCTCTCACAACAAGCAAGGTTTTGGTGTGGATAGGTCAGCAAAAACTAGTTGAGATACGTTTGGACTGAATTCTAATCTTCGACCTAGTTCGATTTACATAGCTCTTGGTAAGTAATGTTTTTCATTCGTTTACATTAACGTAGCATGAGAAAGTGGTACTTTGTCATACATAGTCGGCACTCTATGCTATTTCATACATGGTCGGTGCGGAAATCGTCTACTTTCATTGGACTGATCATGAGGTTTAGTTGTCGTATATTGAATCTTCAGTTTTGCTTACCATACTATTCTACCTGAAAAATTAATTTCATATTGCTTACTGCAACTTTTTCGCTTTGATCATTGGACATTCTCTCACAGTGTCACTTCTTGTTTGAACACAGATTTCTACAAATCCATCCACGGTCGAAACAAATACTCAAAATGGCACCCATTGCGAAAGCTAAGTCAGCTTTTGGCTTTTATCAAGCTCAAAATCTAAAACCAATCAAGGATGAATTGAATTTATCCATGGGAGACACAATGAAAGAATTATCTTCGCGATGGAAGGCGTTAAGCAATGAAGCAAAAGAGCCATATTTTAAATTGGAAGCTGAAGATCGTGAAAGATTCAATCGCGAATCTGCTATTGCAGATGCAGAAGCTGCAGCTGAACAAGAAAAGAGGAGAGAAAATTTGATAGCAAAAGAAGGTGAGGATGTTAGTATGAGAGGAGAAAGAAGAAAAGCTGCATTGGAAAGAGAGCAAGCGGAAGAAGAAAGAAAGGCGCGTAAGGCACGGATAGAAGCTGAAACAGATCCAGAGATTCTTGCCGAAAGAAAAAGAATCAAGGAGCAAAAAAAGGCTGAGACTTTGGAGAGACAGAGGAAGAGGGATGAAGAAGAGAAGAAACTTAAAGCTAGGCACAAGGTTATTGATAAAGAGGCTGAGAAAAAGAAAGCAAAACGGCTAGAATATCTCTTAGGGCAGAGTTCGATTTTTGGGAAATTGAAAAGCGGTAGAGGTAAAGCAAACGATGCAGATGGTGAAGGAACGGACTACACACCACATCATCGCAACAAGAAATCAAAGAAAAAGGAAAAAGAACCTGTGCCTGAAGGAGAAGAAGATGACGATTCAGAAGAACATGTATTCTTGACGAAACAACCGGATTGTATCAAGTTTGGAACACTAAAACCATATCAGCTTGAAGGTTTGAACTGGATGATCCACTTGGCAGAAAAGGGACTGAATGGAATTCTAGCAGATGTAAGTTCAAAACCTCTTCTCATTTTTTCTGACAAGTGATTGGAAATCTCTAATTTTCTCATCATTTGAACAGGAAATGGGTCTCGGTAAAACACTGCAAAGTATTAGTATTCTTGCTTACCAACTTGAATATCAACGAGTACAAGGTCCACATTTGATTTGCGTTCCAAAGTCCACACTTTCCAACTGGATGAATGAACTTAATCGATGGTGTCCAAGTTTAAGGGCCATAAAATTCCATGGAAGTAAGGAGGATAGAGCTTTCATGATTGAGAATTACTTTACAAATGAAGCTGCATCTCATGATGGTAAAAGACCGGATAAACAGATCGCAGATCCTGAAACAGGAGAGATGATTGATGATAATTCTGAAAACCCACGTGCATGGGACGTATGTGTCACCACCTACGAAATTTGCAACACTGAAAAGCAAACACTAGGAAAATTTGGATGGAAGGTACGTTTTAATCTTATTCCTATGTGTCTATCAATTTAATTTGTGCAAACCATTTGATTCTCATTTTTCTATCTTTGTCTGCAGTATCTCGTTATTGACGAGGCACATCGTTTGAAAAACGAAACATCCATGTTCAGCAAAACTGTCCGCGATTTCAATACAATGCATCGACTTCTCCTTACCGGTACTCCTTTACAGAACAACCTGCATGAATTGTGGGCATTACTGAACTTTTTGCTTCCAGATATTTTCTCCTCATCTGACCAATTCGATGAATGGTTCGATCTTGAAATTGACGATGCCGATGCCAAAAAAGAAATGATTTCTCAACTGCACAAAGTTCTTCGCCCTTTTATGCTTCGTAGACTAAAGTCCGATGTGGCGAAAGGGCTTCCACCGAAAACAGAGACCCTAGTGATGGTTGGTATGAGTAAAATGCAAAAGCAACTTTATAAGAAGCTTTTACTTCGCGATATCGAAAGTATCACTGGAGGCGGAAATCAGAATCGTACAGCAGTCCTCAATATTGTTATGCAACTTCGTAAGTGTTGTGGTCATCCGTATTTATTCGAAGGTGTTGAAGATCGATCACTTCCACCTCTAGGGGAGCATCTTGTGGAAAATTGTGGGAAGTTATTCATGGTTGATAAGCTACTGAAGAGGCTGAAAGAGAAAGGTAGTCGAGTCCTTATCTTTACTCAAATGACCAGAGTATTGGATATTCTAGAAGATTATCTCGTCATGAGAGGATATAAATACTGCCGGATTGACGGTAATACAGACTATGCTGTGCGTGAAGCATCTATTGATGCATTTAATGCACCAAATAGTGAAAAATTTGTCTTCATCCTTTCAACCCGTGCAGGAGGTTTAGGAATCAACCTCCAAACTGCTGATATATGTATCCTTTATGACAGCGATTGGAATCCTCAAGCAGATTTGGTAAGTATATGGAAAGTCTTTTTTTCCTCCAGATATTGTCCAAAATATATATCTCAAACACACACTTTAAATTCAACAGCAAGCACAAGATAGATGCCACCGTTTAGGACAGAAGAAACCAGTCAGTGTGTATCGCCTTGTCAGTGAAAATACAGTCGAAGAAAAAATTGTTGAGAGAGCTCAGCAGAAGCTGAAACTAGATGCTATGGTTGTCCAGCAAGGAAGGTTGAAAGAGAAAGACAAAGTTTCCAAAGAAGAGATCATGGCAGCAGTCAGGTTTGGTGCTGATACTGTTTTCCGATCGGAAGAAAGTACCATCACCGATGAAGACATTGATGTTATTCTCGAGCGTGGAAAAGCTAAGACAAAGGAGCTTGCAGATAAGATTACCAAGGCAGAGAAGGGTGATTTACTCGATTTCCGCCTTGATGGAGGAATTAGTGCTCAAACTTTTGAAGGAATAGATTACAGTGATCTTGAGATGAGAAAACAACTGAAGCTTCTTGCCGCGGACTCGATGGGTAAAAGGGAAAGGAGAGCACCTCCTACAAATTATAATCCAGTCGTGGAACCAAAGAAATCCATGGTTGTGAACAACCGCAAAATTAAGCTACCAAAGGCTTTGCGCTTACCCAGAATGGAGGATCATCAGTTCTACAATAGGGACAGGCTTTTGGAAATTAGCAAGATTGAATTTGAGACATATGCTAATCTAAAGCAGACTGGAGAACTACCTCCTCGCGAAGAGTATGAAGCGAAAATGTCTGTTTTGCCTGATGATTTGGCAAAAGAAAAGAATGAGCTTCTGGCAGAAGGTTTTGAAGACTGGACTAAAAGTCAATATTTCAGTTTCGTTAAGGCAGCAACTAAGTACGGACGAACTGATATCACAAGTATTGCCGCTGAACTAGACTTACCTGTTGAAAACGTTCAGGCTTATAGTGAAGCATTTTGGGCTTACGGCCCAACTGAGTTGAAGACTGCAGAGTGGGAAAGAGCTTTGAACATGATTAATCAAGGTGAAGAGGTATGTCATTTTCTTATTTTTGCACTGACTATTTTCATGCTCTATTTTAACTTCTTTTTTTTCTTTGTAGAAAATTGAAAAACTTCGCCGCCAAAGAACTTTACTCAAAAAATTTGTTGGTACTTTTGACGACCCTCGCAACGAAATCACCTTTTCTAATAAAGGTACTCTCCATTTTGCTTCTGAGCAGGACCGGGCTCTTCTTTGTGCAGTTGATAAATTTGGGACAGAGGACCTAGATTCAATTAGAGAGTCTCTTTTGAAGGATAGTGCATTGACTTTTCAGCATCAGACTCTCGGAATGAATAACGACTCCATTACGAAGCGTATCGCATACAGAATGCGTCAGATGGAGAAAGAACTAGATGCTAGGAAAAAGAAAATGAGCATAAACAAGTCTGCTGCAGTTTTGGCTGCAGAAGAGGCTATTAAGGGAATCAGAGATATGGACTCATGGGAATCTAGAGCGGTGGATGACGAGTTATTGGGAAAAGAGCCAACTCCTTTCTTTTCCATGTCTACTGAAGTGAAGACCATAATGGATGAACGAATGAAAGAGCGGAAAGCGGTGATTGATCGTTTCCGAGAGATTGAGATTCAGTTACGAGGTTGTGAAGACATTGCAAAGAAGACTCGCGAGGGAATTATGAGAGGCGATCAATATGTCAACTATAGTAGTATCACATTGAAGTCTGGTGGCCAACACATCACAGAGAACGGAACTCTTACTGACCTTGATGGTGTTGATATGGAAGCGTATGTGAATAGAGCTGTTCTTTCAGTGCCTGAATGCGGAGAATGCTCCTCCTGTACTGACAACAAGGTCCGTAAACTATGTACAAAAAGACTTGAAGTTAGAGAAGAAAAGATCAAAGAGTTTGATATCAAGATCAGGGAATGGGTTAAGAGCGGTGCCAAACGCACCAAACCTATCGAACAAGATAAGATCACTTACTGGCCAAGAAAACGAGGAAGCGACGCGTTTGGTAAGCCTCCAGCACAAGCGAAGGACAAAGGGACATCAGTTTTCAAAAAAAGAATGTCACCTCCTGGAAATCCATTGGGGAACAAAAAAATGGCCGTGCCAAAAGAACTCATCCCAGCCCTTTGCAGGCGTATCTCTGCAAATGGTACCAGAAAAAGAATGGATGTCATCCAGCAATTTTCAAAGGACAATCCTTCCGTCAGTATTCGTCAAGTTACATTTAAATTTGCTGACCTGACCACTAAAGACCGCCCTGGATGTATTCCGAAGACTGAGAAGCCGAAGGGAAAGGGTCGGGCTTTCATATTCTTCCTACGTCCACGATTTTATCATCTTTTACCTGAAGATGAGAGGCCTGAAGATTGGGAACGATACGCAAAAGAAGATATACTTTTGAGTGAGCAAGAGAAGACCTCTTCAATCGATGACAAATCAAAGACCGAGAAGAATATGGATACATCTTCACAAGCGGATGCCGAAGAATCAAGTATTGTTTCCTCGGAACCAGCGTCAATGGACATTGATAGCAAAACTAATAATGAGAGTCATGATGATGACCTCACAGAGGATGAAGCAGAGTCTCAACCTCCAAAAAAGAAGATCAAAAGCTAAATAGTAAGGTAGTGGGATTAGCCGTACAAATAGTATCAGCTTCTATTGGAATGTATTTATATTTACGTAGGTGTATTCATTCAGAAAGTCTCTTGCATTTCAAAATAAAAACCGGAACTAAAAATCTTCGAACTGAGTCTTCTTAAGAAATGTTGTCTGTGCAGTTGATCTTGCATCTGTGAGGGATTTATGCTCGACATCAATTGCTATGTATGTTATGTGATTGTGGATAGCAATTAAGGAGAACAGTAATGAGCAAAGTCACTAAGACGAAGCAACTTTTGCATGTACTCAACACATTTATCCTATGATTATTTTGTGGAGGGTTGCAAAATCCCAAAGTCCTCTTGTGTAAGTAGACTCCTCTTCAAATCAATATGGTCGCTTGAAGTGGCGTCTACAATGCCTTTCCATTCAACCAATACTAGCTTCTCATTTCTAAAATATCGTTTATGATTTGTAGAGTATCGACAAGTTTGTCACCACTTGTAATCGATGGACCAGCATCAAATAATTCATCTACGAAGTCATCGGCTCTGTAATATCCACCTGTTCCGTCAAAAGTTCGTTCTACTCTTTCCACAAAAATTTCCTCAGCCAATCAAATTGGACTTCTTTCTCTATACCAACATCCTTATATGCTCTTAAAACCCGATGAATACTCTCGTGAAGAGAAAGCAACTCTAAAATAAATCAAATGTCCCCTTTCGAATTGGGTTTGGTTTGAATTCAAGATTTGTAGTAGAATTTGCCAGTAAAGTTAAAGCGGTCTTATCGAAATTACCTTCTTTCACCACTCCAAATTCTTCTTCGTCGAGAACTCTATCGTGGTAAGATTGTAGAACTATGAACGTGATTATTACCAAATATGAGGTTCCCACAAATACTGATAAAATGAAGAAAAATAACAACATGTACAATATGGTTACGTACCTTGATCGGAATGAATACGTATCAGATCAACATCAATGGAGAGCTCTTTTCTTATCTGTTCCCTTACTGCTATTATCCGAGGTACAAGAGATGGGGGATCAACGTCTATCTCAATTTTTGTGAGAAAATCTTTTTGAAGCTACAGATTATTCTTCGAACCACTGTTGAACAATCTTCGACCATGTGCTTGCGATCTTCTTGCTTGCACAATTATCTTTTCTTTTGGACATTTTGCAATTCCAAAAATTACTATCCCAACTTTCAAAACGAGTCGAGTCATATTGAATGCCCCTGTTCCATGGAATTGCAGTAGATTAGGTATATCCAAGAACGAACCTAACCAATCAGAAGTATGCACATCTCTCAAATCGGCAAGAAGAAACATAAAGCTCTGAAAGGCTCTCTGAGAAAGGAATTGCTTGATACACGTTCGCTGGAGGTTATTTAAGATAGCTTTTTCCATGTCGTCGTCGCTGTAATTGTCGCCAACTGCCTTCATTTGATTAATACGAGGAGCTTCAGTATTCTTTCTGACGGTAACTCGAAAATTCAAAATGCCTAAAACTGATGAAGGCGCAAATGGAAGCTGCCCTAAGAATAAAGTCAAAACAAGGAATAGATTCATTTTGAATTGAAAAATTTTCTTCAATGAGATTAATATACTTGAGTTATTCTGCTTCTGTTGCTGGTGGTGAATTATTGATTTGGAGATGGGATGAGGTGTGTGTGAAGGTAGAGGCAAGTTGAAGTACTTGTAGGTAGAGAAACATACAAGAATAATAGAGACTTTATCAACATTGGATTATTACTTATCTCTACTCTCTATGGCGAGATAAGCATTAAATGACGCAAGTCCCAACTTTTCCTCGCTGCTCCTTCAAGATTGATGAAAACAAAGTCGTGAAATCTAAATTATGAATTAATTATTCATTTAACATCACTACTGTATTTACGTAGCAAAAGTTGTCAGGAAGTACTTTCATCTCTAAGCTAAATTATTGAGTCTGTTTCTGTGTTAGTGTGGTATCAGTTCAGGTTGAAGATACAATCACGATCATAGAGAAAAAATGACTTGTAGAATAGTGCATTTGCATAATATCTGGCATCAGAAGAGCATGATTGATCTTGTTCGAGAACTAATGCGAATGGATTGAGGAAATTCACGTACTTTTTTCCCATTTACCTTGTTACATACCCCAAAACATGAAATTGAGATTGTCGCGCTTAGGAATCTCACAGGTAATCGGCAATTTCTATTTTAGTTCAGTTTTGGTGCGAGCTTTTCCTTAAGGATTGTTTCTAACATACCTTTCAACCCTAGCACCTAAAATTGCTTCTTTTGATAAATATGTTTAGAGCATTTTAAAAGCAAATAGAAACGCCAAACTGGCACCTCTATTCCACCGTTTAACAAATCATGCTGTCCAGATCATTGTCATATTTTCCATACTTTAATAATTTCCCTTCAATTATCCAGTCATCGCGATACTAGATAATATGGTAGACTCAACTATTTTTCTTCTGAAAACTTCTACTACACTACTTCCATCATCGCTAAAATAGAGAACTTAAAATTAGTATATTTAAAAAAGTTAGTCTATATCGATCTCCTCATCATTGAGATTTTCCTCTTGTTGCTGATTCGCTGCAACAAGACCTGCAGTGACTTTCCGCAACTTTGCTGCTCTTCTTTCGACTTCGTCTAGATCCTTCACATCCGCAGGACGTTTTGGTTTTGCTTTCACAAAACCGGCAACCTTCTCTGTTTCCAAAGGCTCTATACCTTCCCCTTCTTGTGCTGCTAGCATAGCAATAGCTTCTTCATGAGATAGAGGTGCATCAGCTTTTGATGTCGAGTCAGTATCTGCAGTATTATAATTCACAGTAGAGAATGCAGTTTGAACTCCACGCTTAATTCTCAGCATTTCCCTGAATGTCTCTTCATTACCATGAGAAACTTCAAACTCATGCCATTCTCCCCAATATTCTGGATTTGTTCTTGGGTCAGCAAGTTGAGCACCGTAGATATAAGCAGTTCTTGCTCTATCAATCTCGTGTAACGAAGTTTCCATCTTTGCGTATGCAGCGCACATTATTGCTGCTGGTTTGTCTTCTAAAGCTTGGATTGCTCGCTCATAGATTGCTCGAGTGGCAGTGACACCGATGTATTTTATTGTTTTGGCAATGTAAAGTTGGTAAGCACTAAACTTCTGATCAGGGGGTACAGTTGTACACATCTTTTCATAAACTCCAAGAGCTCTTTTAGTCAGTCCACATTTTTCTTCAAACTTTCCATACATGAGATAGAAATCGCAACTATCCTCAGGCGGGCATGAGTCCAAACATCTATCAAAAAGTTCTCGCATCCGATGAATTTTGGTGTCTGCATATCTATTTTGGAAAGATAGCAGATACTCTTTCCAAAGCACTTTAGCACCAGGATGAGGAAATGGAAACATGTCAAGGCCACGTTCAAATGCTGTAAAACTTTCTTCGAAATATTTCTTTTCTGAAAGGAATGTAGCAAAGTTGAGAATTTGTGTGGGAGTTGCGATTTTGAGTTCTAGGAGTCTGTTGTAAGCATCTTTTGTCGTTTGGAGGGTACCAAGTGACTCTTCAAGATCCAATAATAAATTCCATACACGCATTGAACGCACAAGACGCTTAACAACTTTAGACGTTCCATGAGGACTAGGTGCAACTGATCTTCTTGCTATTGATAACGCATCATCCCAATTCTCAAAACGTAGCTCCATTTCAATCCATACAGAATAACATTTCGCCAAATCTTCGGGATCTGTAAAATTGTATTCTGGTTTTGTTGTACAAATTCTCTGAAATACTGATCGCGCTTTCCCCTTATCCTTCAGTTTATTTTCATAAATGCCTGCTAATAATATGTACAACTCAGATGGAGTTCCATTCATGGCTTGCCTCGATGAAACTTTTTTGATTGCATCCTCAATAGCAGCAATCGCTTGGGCAGGTTGACCGACTTCCAGGAACAACTCTGATCGTTTTAACCACTCTGCTACATTTTGAGGATTTTGCTGCAACAATACATAGTTTAGCAAAAGTGGTCTACGGGTCATCAAGTTTTCGGCACGAGCCAAAGCGAGCTCTACATCAGCATTCAGATCTTCATCATCACCACCAGACGATTTTGTCGCTGCTTTACCAAGCAAAATATCTAAGTCTTCTTCATCTACAGTCTCATCATTTCCACTAGCTTTTTCTTCATTATCATCATCGTCTTCATTCATTTTCTCCATCAATACCTCGATGACATTTTCTTCAAACTTCACATAGGCGTCGAAAATTAGACTGAAATCACGAACTCTTGAAACATTTTCCATCGCTTCTTCATATATACTTCTCGCAAGCTCAAATTCACCACTTCTGACATGGTATAGTGCCAATTTATTCCACAAGGTTCCTTCCAGTTCTCCTAAAGAAGATCGAAGTTGCTCAAGCTGCTTTTCGATTTTTTCGTGTCGATTTGAATCTTGATCGTTGGCTTCATTGTCAGCCTTTGTATCATCAAAGATCTTCCATCCACTACCGATAGCATCTTCGGGTTTCAATACACCTCTTACAATCGTTTCAAAATCAATACCAATTTCTCGAGTATCTTCTGGATGTTCCGTGCATATGTCTGTGAAGCGTATCCAAAGTTCATGTCTCGTAGTTCCACTAGCACTCAAGAAATCAACATCGTTTAGAATTTCACAGTAAAGTGAAGCGGCCTCGCCATACCGCTCAAACGTAGCTGCAACATCTGCAAGCATTTCTCTTGCAGTAGGATTATAATAATGAGCATAACGTCTCAACACTCTCAACACGGTCTCCCCAGGAATTTCCCATGGACAATCAGGATCTTCCATTGTTCCATTTTGAATAGAAAGCATAATTGGTCCCATTTCTTTTCCAGTAGAAATAAATAACCCCTTTGGTGGAGCCTTTTTCAATACAAAAGCTAGATATTCAACCCAGATCAAGTCGTGTTGAGTAGCCGGCAAAGCAAGTAATGCTCTATTGAACAGTCTTCTTACATTTGTAACATTACAACAAGGATCGAAATGGATCACAAATGAAATGTAACTCAGCCAAATTCTGGGATATTTGTTCATTCGCGCTAATGATCTCTCAAATGCTGAAATGGTAGACTTGTATCTGACCGCTTCATCAGAAGATGAGATAAGATACGAACTTCGAACATATTCTCTCGACCTAAAGTTAAGGTAATCATGCCACAGTTTATAAGATCCAGGAAGACAAGACAGCGCTCGTTCTGAAATCAGGTTTCTTGCGTTTTGCATCATATGGAAAGAAGTCGATAAATCCTTTACAGACATGCTTCTCCCTCCAATAGTAATTGTTGAAAAATTTCCTTTATTTCTCTTTTGCTGTGATGATGCAATTATTGAATCCTGAAACGATAGTAATATACCATCTATTTCTTGAAGGTAAAGCATCCACGCTGTTACATCATACATTATAGACTCTTGGTTTGTTTTCGTGATGGATTCTTCGTGCTCTAACAATAAAGGATAGGATATGATCTCTGACATGATCTTCATAGCAGAAGAAGATGCGCTGCAATTCTCTTGACCCGTCGTCATTATATATTGTTTGTTCTATATATATTTATAAATGAATCAACAATACACTGACGTGCAAACTTATGTGTGCTCTCACCAAAGGAATTTCAATTAGGAGATTGAAATAGAAGGATTGTATGTGGTAGTTAACTTTTAACTTTGAGTGAGAAGTAGTGAGTGGTACTACGTAGTGCACACAAGTACTGGCCATCAAAAGGATTCATAACCTCAAATAAGAACTCTAAAAATAATGTCATTATGTAAAGGTCATAACCAAATATTTCTACAGAAATATATATAGGTAATAGAGCTAAAATCGTTGGAGGGCGCCAAATGAAAAATTTGGGATGATGATGAATGAATTGAAAATGTTTTCGGACAGAGAATGGATCTGGTGGGTTGTGTGAAGTGCTTCCTTTTCATTACAAAAATTGAAAACTATCGCAGATCCTACAGAGAGAGCATCGTTCCTATTTTTGCTTTACTGATCATAGACGTGCTTTGTCGTAGTGTAGAGGTTGCTGGTGCAATTTTTTAGATTTGGGTAAGTTGAAGAAAATTTTGAATTTGGAATAATGATTCATTTTTGGATGTTGGGAAAGAGGAGCTTTCGTGTCACCTGTTCGACGATAGTGGAGGGCAATATGGCACATTCAAAGTTCAACGTGTTTGGTCTATTTCTGTTTTCTTCTCCATTTCTCGTGGAAATTCCCTCTCTTTCTTGAGAACCATCCCAATGACAAACACGTTCATATTCAATAATGGATTTGATTCTTTCACTATTCAAGACTAACCTCCTACTTCTGTATTAAAAAACTAAAGTCAAGTATAGAAGTATGCCACGCAGATCTTCACGCAAGCGAAGCAACTCTGATATCCCAGCTGAGGCAGAAGAGAGTACAAGCCCAGTTTCACGTCGCTCCTCTAGAGCCAACAAATTTGCTTCCAGCTTTAAAGAGCCAGATGCAAACAGCATCAGAGACCTTATCGGTGATGACCCTAAGCCATCCAAAAAGCAAAAAACCTCTAGACGTCAATCTAAAGCCGACGACGATGATGAAAGTAGCGACGAAGAGATGATTGTAAAGAGGACTTCTAGTAGCAGGGGAGGAGGTGCATCCAGTCCCAAACCACGGAGATCCAGTAGAGTACCAGCAAAATCACCTAAATCTCCAGCAGTAAGACATTCAGCTACTAGGAAGAAAATTAAGCTGCAGCAAAATGTAGAAACTGACAGTGAAGATGAATCCATGGAGGAAGAGTCTTATGCTTCCTCTGTTGAAAGTGAAGAAGAACCCGAGTTCAAAATTCAGAGAATTATTGCTGTTCGTATGGAATCAAAAAAGACTTGGAAGGACATTTGCAAAAAGATCAACACATCAGAAATTGATGACGGTAGCCGTTGGATTCAGGACGAAGAAGAGGAGGACGAAGACTTGGAGGGCTTCGAAGAGAGATTTCTTGTGAAATGGGCCGACTTGAGTTTCTTGCATTGTTCGTGGGAAAAACAAGATGACCTTCTAGAGTTTGTTGAAAATGCAAAAACTTACTTGTCGACATTCTTCAAGAAGAGTCACGACGGTTTCTTTTACGATGCTGATGAAAGAATGGATGGTGACTATTTTGACCCAAGTTTTGTTCAAATAGAGAGAATACTTGAAGTGAATCCTCCAGAAGGATGGGAAGAAGACGACAAGAAGAACTCCAAAAACGAATCAGAATGGGGTATGATTTTTGACAAGGAGAATGAAGATTATGATAATGGAACTGGCCGCTCTTTTCTTGTAAAGTGGGGTAGCACTCCGTATGGCGATGCCACGTATGAATATGAGAGAGATTTGATTCTCATGGACATTGAATATGAATCAAATCTTGAGCAATTTGAGCAGCGCAGCTCAAAACCAAGCAAATCAGATATGAAAAAGATTATTTCTAGTCGAGAAGATGAAAGACGTCGCCTATACAAAATCTTTGGTGATAAAATTCGTGATAGTCCTGCCAAAGAAGCCAAAATCGAAGAATATAAGAAAAATCTTGAAAATCAAGAGTTCAAGAATGGCGGAAAGCTACGAGATTACCAAGCTGAAGGAGTTTCTTGGCTTTTGTCAAACCATGTGAATAAGAGATCTGCTATATTGGCAGACGAGATGGGTTTAGGAAAGACAGTAAGTTCCATGATATTTTTTCTTTTCATGATTTTTCTTGTCAAACCATTAATCCATCTTGTTATCAGATTCAAACAGCGACATATGTACAAATGATTTGCACCTCACTCAAGCTAAGAGGGCCATTTTTGATTGTGGCTCCTCTATCAACTATTCCTCATTGGCAAAGAGAATTCACTGGCTGGACAAATCTGAATACCATTGTGTACCACGGCTCTCAGAATGATAGAGAGGTGATTCGTGAGTTTGAATTTGCGTATGAATGTGATCGTCCACAGGGTGGAGTAGGTATCAACCAAAGATTTCTGAATAAATGTCATACAAAAAAGGCAACAAAAGCTGAACGAATTTGGATGGCTCAAGTAGTCATTACCACACCAGAAATGCTTGTCACTGATGATTTTAGTGAGCTCATGGCTGTGGAATGGGAATTATTAGTCGTAGACGAAGCTCATAGACTGAAAAGTCACACTTCTAAACTTGCTGTGAATTTGAGACACGATAAATTTCGCTTCAACCACACACTTTTATTGACTGGTACTCCAATCCAGAATAACATGAGCGAACTATGGTCTTTGATGAATGTTATTGACCCAGATACTTTTGATGACTGTGACGAGTTTATGGACCATTATGACAACATGCAGACCAAAGAGAGAGTAGATGAACTACACGAACTTATTCGTCCCTACATTTTGAGACGATTGAAGGAAGATGTTGAAAAAAGTGTTCCTCCAAAAGAAGAAACTCTCATTGAAGTCGAGATGACAGTGTTACAAAAGCAGTATTATCGTGCTCTTTATGAAAAAAATGTTCAGTTTTTGCACCGCGATGTGAAGAAAGCGCTTGATGGACCAAGTCTAAACAATTTATCTATGCAGCTCAGAAAGTGCTGTAATCATCCATTTCTATTGGAGGGTGTTGAAGAGAAAGCTAAGAAAGAAGTCGATATCAATACTAAGAGCGACGAAGCTGATTTTTTGGCAAAGGCATCTGGGAAACTAGTTCTTCTAGATAAGCTCCTTCCCAAGTTACAGTCAGATGGCCATAGAGTTTTACTGTTCTCACAGTTTAAAATCATGTTGGATATAATTGAAGACTATCTTTCACTGAGAGAATTCAAACATGAGCGAATTGATGGGTCTATTACTGGAAAGAAACGACAAATGGCAATAGATAGATTCCAGTCTAAAACTTCATCAAATGCACCTTTCATAATGCTTCTATCGACAAGAGCTGGTGGTGTTGGAATCAATCTGACTGCAGCCGATACCTGTATCATTTTTGACTCAGACTGGAACCCACAAAATGATCTACAAGCCCAAGCAAGATGCCACAGAATTGGACAAACAAAAAGCGTAAAGGTGTACCGTCTTCTCACAAGGAAGACTTATGAGATGCAAATGTTTCACATGAGTTCCATGAAAATGGGTCTTGACCAAGCAGTTCTACAAGGAATTGAAGACGGAGGATCCGAGAGTAGTGTAAGTTTCATTTGATTTTAGTTTTCAGAGTGTGTTCTTTCAGATTAACAAAATCTTTGTTCCAATCAAAAAGAACTTAACCAAAGAGGAAGTGGAGAAACTTCTTCGTCATGGAGCGTATGATATGTTTCAAGAAGAAAATGAAGGGAAGTCGGAGAAAGAGTCCAACGAATTCATTGAACAAGACATTGATACTATTCTTGAACGTAGAGCAAAGACCGTTATTCATGAAAATACCGGGAGTAAGAGTAATGCAGCTGGAGGAACATTTTCGAAGGCAAGTTTCAAAGGTCTCACAGGGAACGAAACAGATCAAAATGGCACATCAGCATCAGCCGATGTGGATATTGACGATCCAGACTTTTGGAAGAAAATGGTTGGAGAAGCGAAGTTCGAAGACGAAGATATTATTAAAAGCACCAAAAAGCGATCAAGGGGAAATGTTAGCTACAATGAAAATGCTTTTGATATGAGACTTGACGAGAGACTTACTTTTAGCGATGAGGACTCCTCTGTTGGATCGACTGACAGTAATGAGAGCTTTGATCCAGAGGGCCGTGATGAAAATGCATTATTTGACTTTGACTTCGATATTGAATTGAAAAATGACGATCTCAAGACAATAATGCAGAAAAGAAAACTTGAGATCAGTAAGATTGAAAGGAAATTATGGGGTGGGAAATCTGAGACCAACTGGAAGAAAAGTGACGCCGAACTCACACTGAAATTATTACTGAGATATGGATATGGTAATCTCTCATGGCCATCATTTATCGAGTTATTGCATGCACAATCATCAAAACAGTACAAAGAAGATGAGGTAAGATGAAATAGATTTTATTCCGAATTACTCATTGCACATTTTACTGACATCAGACCTCATTATAGGTGAAACGCATGTGTTGGTCTATGTGCTTCACAGCCATGAAAGAATGTTCCACTGAGCATGCATTGGATGCTGCAAAACGGATAGAAAAAGATTTGAAAAAGAAGAAAGAAGAAAAGGAAGCCGAATTATCCCGATCCAATGATAGAGACGAGGGTGAAACAAAATCAGACGAAAAGGGAGACTCTGAAAAAGACAAACAAGTCAAAATCAAAAATGAAAAAGAAGAAGCATCTGCCACCGACAAGAAAGCTGATTCAATCCCATTAGGCACCGGATCTACAAAATTGAATACCGAAGATAAAAAAGTAGAAACAAGTGTCACGGAAAAGAAGCCCGAACCAAGTCCTCCAGATACAAAATCTCAAGAATGGAAGAATGATCAATTAAAAAGATCATTTTCAAAGTATTGGGACGGCGAATGGATTGACAAAGCTCTCTCCGATGCGAAGGAATTCATGAAGGATAGAGAACCACGGAGCGAAGATTTTTCTGCGGAAAATTCCGAAATTATTTCAACATCATCTCTGCGAAAGGCTTTTGATGATAGTATTGTACCAGCATTGAAAAATAGAGGGTGGAAAGAAAGCACAACCAAGTCCAAAGGCAAAAGGTGCAAGTGTATGGTGAACAAAAATGGGACTGAGGTAAGCCATTGCACCCTTGATGACAATTATTCACGACCACTCGAAATCTCATCTGCATATTTTTTCTTGACTTTCTCAGTTCCCTTCTATCGGTGAAATTTTGGACAAACTTCCTCTTCTCCATCCAGAACTAGAAGGGTCAGTGTCTAGCATTATCACAAAGGTGAAGACAGAGATCACGACTAAAAGTAATACGAAAATGGAAGATAACCATCTATTGAGTTTGAATCCAAAAGCAGCCAGCTTCGACGACATCGCATCTTTACTACAATCCTTTGCTCCATGTCAGTTACTTGTGGATAGAAATTCTACGAAGAAACTAAATTTATCTTCTACTCGTCTCATCAACACGATGACAAGTCTTACAAGAGCTCACGACCTTGTTAATAGAGCGAGAGAAATCATGGGCGAATCTGAAAACCAGTCTCTTCTGACCACCCTCACGAAACTGATAGATACTAATCCAAAGGCAGCATTACCACACCCTTCATGGAAACCTATACACGATGCTATTTTGATTACAGCGATAGTCAAACACGGTTGGATCGACAGAGATACTCATTGTCGAGCAATCACCGAAGATAAAGAGATTAAATGGGGCCCTCCTTTTGATGATGCATCATTAGGCACTTCCCTTCCAGACAGATCTGAAAAGGAAGACGTTGTAATGGATGGCAAGTCCGAAGAAGAAAAAGCACGTGAGACGCAGATACATCGATCTGTCGCCGAAAGAGCTGCAGCATTCATGAATAACGAAAAAGAGAGTATCAAAAGGGCGAAAGGTTTTGCTCTGGATTTAGTTTTGAAGTCTTATAACATAGTTTCGTCTCAAAGTGGCGATGAGAGCAGTGACTTTATATGGAAGGTTGATTTTGAACAATCAGGCCACGAGTCTGTGGTCAAGCACACTAATGTTACATCTTCCATTAAGGAATCTGAAACAACAGACGCTGAACTACCAACTCGAAAAGACTTACTTAGAAGGGCAAAGCTGCTTCTTGCTAAAAGCACTTCGGTCACACCAGAGAAGGAAGAATCTAAAACTGCGAGTAAGGTACAAGGGAGCACACCTCAATTTGCAGTGTTGGACCAGAGCAATGTATGCAACATTTTTCTTGCCGAACTATTACGAGAAGCAATTAAAGTCGGTCAGAAGCAGCAAAAGTGGATCAATAAGATTCTCACAAGTGCATATCAAGAAGCTGAACGTAGATCCATTGAATACCCTGAAAATTCTGCTGAATCCTCCGAACTGAAGAAAATAGCGAAACATATTCATCTTGTGAAGCAGAATTCTAAGCCTCTTGTGAGAGCTTCCAAAAATGTATTGCGTGTTATTTTAGGAATGGAAGTCCACCAACCTAGTAAACAAGGTGAAGCTCTCTTTGTTGCCGAACGCAAACCTATTTCCCAGGTCATCAGGAAATCGAAAACTACCCTTACTCCCAAGAAAAAGGAGAGCAAGTCAACAAATAATGGATTCAAATCTGGGTCGAAGTCTTCTGCGTCAAAGAAATCAACAACAAAATCTTCCACGAAGTCGACGACAAAGCCAGCAACAAAGCCAACCCCAAAGCCAGCAACCAAGAAGAAGTCGAGCTCGAAAAAGAAGAAGAAGAAACGTGATGTTGAGAGCACAGTGGGCGATGTGGCCATCAACAAGGCATTGACCATTGGAAAATATCCAGAACGTGGGATCAACATTCCTAGTCAAAGTTTCCTGAAGTTGACATCAATTGAAACCCTTATATTGAGTGTTTTATGTTCTCAAGGAATGCCTATTTGCGACGACGACTGGACAAATACGATTACATGTGACTACGATGAAGATAATTGTCAATTGAGTTGGTTTCAGACAGGGAGTGTATTGGAGGCTGCTGCAGAAACTTGGTACAAGATGACTGACAGCAGATTAAAAAGACAAGAGGCAGAGGGTGAACAACCAACAGAAACCCTTCTAAACGAATTGCAAGCACGGAAGCTTGTCTACATAGAGGCATCGAATCTTAGACAGGTTCCTGTTGACTTGGCAAAGAAAGCTGTCATGCTTTTACAAGCTGTGTTCCATCATACGGGGACTAGATTGAGTAATAGTAAGAAAGATCCAAGACTCGGGAAGCAAACTATAAATTGGGGGTTGAATCATAACCTTGCTTGGGGATCATACTTGGGAGTGGTGGTCGAAGGAAAAGTCATTCCAAACTACGTTTACGCAAATTTGCCCACTGTCACTCCAACAGCCTACGTAGATGAGAAGGGTTGCGAAGCCATCTTTTGTCAAATCATTCAGCAAACGCGATTAAGAAATCTTTTCTTGAAGTACCAAGATGGCCTGCATACGCAATTCCTGCCAGTCGCAACAAACTTGCTAACACAAAAGGAAGACGAATGGGGAGATAGACCAGCATGGTGGTCAGACAATGCAGATGATGAAGCATTGATCAATGGTATACTTCATTACGGTTATGGAGGCTTTGATGAAATGGTTCGGGTCGATGCCAGGTTTGAAGCTCAAACTCAGAACACAACTGATATCCCATTTGACCGCCTCGCAGCACAATGCAGACTTGATTGTCTCACTCGTGAGCTGAGTGACATTGAAACATTTGGTAGTGACTTGAATCAAAGAAGAGACTTAGCTCTTAGAGCAAATTTAGCGACACAAGTTGGTATTAGTTCCTTCTTTGTACAGAAGCAGACCAAAAATGACAATGACGACTCATCAGTAGAGATATTGGATGCAACTCAAAAAAAAAGGAAAAGCAATCCCTCCTCTCCAAAATCCTCAGGCAAAAAAGGGAAGAAATAATTGGAATTGGTACAATTTCTAATGAGAAAACTTTTTTAGCGATTACTGTTTTTTATTTATTAATTCTGATTATTTTGAAAACCTCGGTTCCTTTTCCATTCTTGGAGTACAATCGCAGTTTTCCATGAAACAATGACGGAACATATCTACTATTTAGCTATAGAATAGCCATATATTGCACTTTTACTTGACAAAGATACTTGACACCACACACCAACCAAAATCCATTTTGAGAGCCTTTCAAACAGCTAATAAACACAACAACATCAAGAAACAACCAGACCAGTCACCCATCAACTCCCATCTTCCTCTGCATCATCAGAATTTGCCTTAGATCGATATTGAAACATGACTGACGTACCTGACTATAAAAGAATCGACTACAGGGGCTTTGTGTTCGTAGTTCATAGCCGATATGGGATGCTTCTTTTACATTGTACTCGGAAGCCAAAGAAAGGTCCGCACTTTCAACTTCCTGGCGGTCACGTGGACGATTTCGAGTTTGAGATAGCGAAAGAAAAGTTCAATAAAGGACATGAGATTTTAATAGAAGCAGCGAAGATGGGATCTGCAAGAGAGTTGTATGAAGAAACGTAAGTTGAAAGTGAATCTATGATATATGAATGAAAGATGAAAGTGCACCCTGAAATGAAATTGCAATTTCTTCTGACAACTTTTCAATTCTTTTTAGAGGGATTGATGTGAGGGGACAGCTAGAAAGATTAGCACCAGTTATACTAAAGGATAATGCACAAAGTGGTAATGGAAAAATCGACTTGGAAAACATGTTGGATGGGAAAATTTATTTCAATTTGAATGTTACAGATGATGATTTCCTCACAGATGGTGAAAAAGTTGAGTGTGAAGGTGAATCAAACGGGATACAGTCAGGAATAATCGGACCAATGGATGCAAATGGTAAACATCTCAAGTTGAAAATATCACACGAGCATTCCGGTTTCATTTTTGAAAATAATCCACTACAGAGTATTGAAAAAATTGCCAAGCACTCAGGTGGAGCCGGGTCAGCTGCTTTGAGAATGGCAATGAATCGTGGTATGAAAAAGGAACCAAGTCACAATCGGCAACAACAAAATGCTCCAAGGAAAATATCCAATAGCGTCAAGCAAAATGGAAATGGACGTCACCCTGCCGACCTACTGAAACCACATCAAGTAAGTCCTCCGAGAGGATTCTTCTCATTTTGTAGAGATTGTTGCTAAGAAATAATACCCAATTTTTATTAATATGTCAAGAATGAAAAGAGATAACATTTATAAAAAGATTCTTCCATATAAACATTGCTCGCTAAATTTATGAAAAAGTCCATAAAAACTTTCTATTTTCATTTGAAGAAAGACGAAACATGGCGTTTCAAAAGAGATCAGATTTATGACTTATGAATACTTATTTTTCAGGATTTACTGATGCATGACCACAAAAATAAGGCATGTTAAGTATTTGCTTCATTGATGTTGCTCTCTTCCGAGGATCCTTCTGCAAAAGGTAGAATACTACGTCTGCTGCATCTTTCCCAACTTTTGAATAAACTTGATTGCAAATCATCTGCAGCGTATTATCGTCATAAGTGTAAAGTTTCTTCATGATAGCGTCATGTGGAGTTTCAAAATTAGGTAAATACAAACATTTACCCAAAAGAATTTGGGCCATAATAAGTCCAAACCCCCACATATCCCATGATGTATCTGCTTTGAGGTCTTGTGGACAAAACGAAAGCGCCACATTCTCCTCAATTACTGGTTTCTTCATCCCGACTGACGATTCCACAGATTTGCCTTCACATCCTAGACATCCATTGGCAAAAAGTTCTGTTTCACTAAAGGTTGAGGAGTTGGACAGGGAGATTTGAGGAATTCGTTCCTTTCCTTCGTTGATTGCTCCGTCTGTAAATTGAACCTTTGAGCTTTTCCTAAGAAAAAGAAAATGTTTGTTACTTTCAGTTTCAACGTGCTCCTCCCTGTTTTCTATGCTAGATTGGACTGCTTCAGGTGGTACACAAGCCCTAAATAACCCGTTCATTGGTAAGCCCACTTCTTGCACAGTACCTAATTTTGCAAGCTTCCATGTATTACTGTATTTGCAAATATGAATGGGGTCAAGATGACAATGGACAAGGCCCTGAGCATGGAGATTATTAATTGCATTTCCAATGTGTTTTAGCACTATACGACATTTTTCCATCCATTTTTTCGTTTTGGTACTTGATGTCATTCCAGAGAACACATCTGCAAGTGTATGATCTGGCCTTTCGAATGCTATACAAAATAGCTTATCAAACCGGGATAAGCTAAGATGGGTATACTTTTCATCTTGATGATGATGAAGTAACTGTTCGAAAATAGTATCTGGGAGCAGGAACTTTTTTCTGACATGCAGTTCTGCATAAAATTCCTCTTCATATGCATATGTTCTGAGTAGTACTTTGTAGTTCCCACCGGGTACCACTGATACTTCTAATCCTTCATTCTCGTCATATTCGTTCTTCATTTTAACAGCATTTCCCGATTGCGCAATGTTATCAAGCGCAATACTGAGAGATTCAGAATCTTCCAATTGCATAGGCCCATGGTCAAGAGCCATGAAGGTTTGCACACCATACTCATATTCATCATTACATATTCTTGTCTCATTTGTCGAAAGAAGAATCTCATATCTGTCGTAAAAGCGAAGCAAAGTATGAAACATAAGTCTGCACCTTTCGCTTACACTATTAATCAGTACTGACTTTCCATCAGGTCCAATCTGTCTGGCCAACGCAACAATCTGAAAGTGTGTAGCATTATTCGACAAGAACCTATAAATCACTTCTAGATAATAATCTCTACAAACGACAAGAAGGTACCACCATGAATGATGGTGACTTCTTCCATGTATTTTTGGAGACACTGTTTTTGACTTTTTGTTCATTTTCCGTTTACTAAATTTGCTCATGGATCTTGATTTAGAAAGTGCTGATTGTTTCGGCTTTCCGATTTCGATTGGCAAGTCTCTCATCAACATGTCGATAATTATAGAGCTATCCAATCTCGTATTGACTGCCTCTTTAATTGGCATGATGCCTTTTGAGTTTGGTGATGCAGCGGTGAATGGTGCAATCTCCATGATTACTTTGATTAGATCTTTGTTTGGATATTTCCTTTTAAGTGCTAGGTGCAGAGAGTTATCATTGTCATGATTCCGCTGGAGAAAAAGAACAGACTTTGTTCCATTATCTGAGACACCAAATTTTTCAATAGCCTCGATTGGAACTTCTTTCTTCACGGCAAGATGCAGAGGAGACTCTCCGTCTTCGTTAAGGATAGAAGGGAGTCTATTAAGTCCGTGATGTTTCTGCATAAGAAGATTGAAACATGACATATTTATGTGTTTTCCATGCTTCACATTATTGTGCAGGGCTATCATACCAACATCATTTTCAACCATTATTCCATGTGGGTAAGCTTCGAGGAGAACTTTCATTGTGTTTTCTGCCGATGGTCCCGCTTGCTTCGACGAGATTTTTATGTCGACAATTTTGCTTTTGAGATAGTCCTTTTGTGCGTTTGCAATGTAATGTAATGGTAGATTACCCCCATCATCACAAATCCTTGCTGCGGCTTTATCGTACATTAGAAGAGTATTGACAATGTTAGTTTCGTGTATCTTTAGCTTTGCTCCATCTTTTACACCCTTTTTGAACATATCTGACATTTCATTGATGTGATTTACCATGGAAATACATGAACAATGTAGTGGCAGGCGCCCTTTCTCATCTCTCATGTGTAATGCTGGAGGATAACTTTGGATGACACTCTTCAGTAGATTCTCTGGGACAGAAGGATAAACTTGCATATCAGTTACCCTTTGCGAAAATCCTTTTGGACTCTTCTTTATTTTTGGTTTTTGCGATACCAATACATGTAGGATAGTACCACCTTCTCCGCAACCGGTATTTACATGATCAGAATCAATTTTGTATTTGAGAATATCGGGCCTCTTTTTGAGTAACTGATGAAACTTTCCATATTTCTTGTTGACAATGTATGAAATCGCAGTAGATTGGATCAAAGCAATGCCCTCAATCTGTTCATGTGGCAATCTAGGTTGACATGAATCTTCCGAGCTATCAAACGAACCTAGAACCTTATTTTCTTTTGACATAAATGCATCAAATGTTTCAGCTGTTTCAGTGAGATCAAAATACTTTCTTGAGCTGAATGAAGAACTAGTGTTCACGGAGTACGAAGTTGATTCCTCTATGCCCATATCTCTCCCATCTCTCTTAAATTCTCTAGTTATCGATTCATCCAATCGACTTTCCCTCATAGTTGTATAATATTTTCGTTCAGTAACCCTTTTTAGTTGATGAAGTAACAGAAATTTATAGTAATACAAAGCCGAACTCGAACATGGGAAAAAAGAAAAGGAAATCGTAAAATTAAATCGTATCGCTGAAAAGTTGTACCACACAGTACATGCACGAATGCCTCAAAGAAATACTTGGAAAAGCTAATTTAGATTAAGATATCAATTTTTTTAGTTCCGGCACCAGCATCAACAAAAGGGTTGGAAGTTTTGAGAAAGATCTTTTCCTTTGTCCTTTGGAACAAAATCCATCCAATAGACCACATTCATATCACATATATTACGATCTGCTTACTATAAACTCAAATGTAAGTAATGTACTAGAGTGTAAGGTACATATAACGAAGGCTATGTCAAGCACGTATGATTCTTCATTTCGTGACAGAACTACTTCTAAATGTCCAATGTTTGTAGATCTCACCTTTTTCATTTTCTCACTTCAGCAAAATGTTCAAGAAAGTACTTTTGGTCACACTATTGGCTTCTGCTACTGCATTTAATGGGCAGCCTCCTGCAACTTTCAGCCAGAAGTTCGCTTCCACTGAGACTGCACTCAAGATGTCTGGAGGAAATGTAGCTCCTGCACTCAAGGTGAGATACATAATTGTGGGCCTATGTTATGTGCCCAAGAATATTGGGCCTATGTTATATTATGCTGTCTTCATCGTACTTTGTATGCATATGAAAAAATACCATTAAAGTCTAGATATTTTCCTGACTACGAGTAAATTCTAAAGATGATTCTTTTCCATTTTCATAGGCACCACCAGCATTATACGAAGGAGCTGTTGCAGCAGGTGCAGCAAAGGCTTCCAAGAGTTTTGCTGATATCTTTAAGCTCGGAATTGTATCTGGAGCTCACATTGGTTTCGGTGCTTATCTCGCAATCACTGTTGGAGGAGCATGTCCAGGAATTGCGGCGGCAAATCCTGGGCTTCAAAAGATTATTATGGGTGCATTTGGATTGCCTTTTGGACTTATTATGACTTTGATTACTGGAGGTGAACTTTTCACTGGAAATACAGCATTGGTCACCGCAGCATGGAAAGAGGGGAAGACAAGTGGAAAGGATTTGATGAAGAACTGGGTTGCTTCTTATGCAGGAAACTTTGTTGGATCTTTGATTTTGGCTTACCTTGTATTTACATCCCAAACACTTGGTTCATTGCCAGGGGCTGTTAATATTGCAACCGGAAAAGCAAACCTACCATTTGAAGTTGCATTCACTCGTGGAATTTTGTGTAACTGGCTTGTATGTATGGCAGTGTACATGGCATCTGGTTGCTCCACTATGATTGGAAAGATGACCGCTGTTTGGTTCCCAATTTCTGCTTTCGTTGCTCTTGGACTTGATCACTCTGTTGCTAATATGTTCATCATTCCACTCGGAATGTTGAGAGGTGCTGAAATTACAATTGGACAATTCTTCATGAAGAATCTTATTCCAGTGACTCTTGGAAACATCGTTGGAGGGGCAATGATGTGCATGATGCCATTTGGAGCTACCTTCGGAAAATGGTTCAAGAAGTCAGAATAAGTATATGATAAAATAAATTTGTATCAATAATGAATACTCGTATAGATAATGTATAGATTATTTTTCTATTTTTTGCATATATTGATCATCCTAAAGTGCCGAAGAGTTTCTATGTGGCAAACTGAAAAAAAAAACAAAAAAATCTGAACAGCTTATCCTTCGAGTTGAGGATAGTAGTACGGTCGCTTTGAACCAGCCGAAAAAGTTTCGCCTTTCTTCTTTGCATTTGCGTACTGCGTCAAAAAAGAACCCAATGCCGCAACTGCAATTTGTAGTTGCACATCTGAGTTCTGCCCGTTTCTTGATTCGCCGTCACCATTTGATTGAGACCTATTTGCCGCCGCTTTAGATAGAGCTGTAACTGCATCAACATGATTTTGCATTGTTTCTGGATTAGAAACCATTCCAACCAAACGTTCCACAAATAGCCTTTGCATGTCCATTGGAAGACAAGACAAAGCATACTGAAATTTTTGCCTCAAATTTGGATTTCTATCGAGAATTGTGTCATATTGATTAGAGGATGCATCCATTTGATGACCTTGTTGTATTGCCAAAACATTGTTACTTGCGGATAAAGTACTAGGTTCTCCAACGACCTCATGCAAAATTTGCAAGTCATCATGAGGCACATCATCCGCCAGGACATCATCGAGAGTGGTAGGATCAAAGGATCCAATAGACATACGCGATAGTTGTCTTTCTGGCTTCTCCAATGGTTTCGGAATAACAGGTAATGCATCATCGATTGCTGATAAAGCTAGAGCAGAGGGTGTAGAAGGAGGCGGAGTAATATAATACTCAGGCTCCAACTTGATTCTCTTATGACTTTGCTGTGTTTGTTGATGTGCATCTAGTGGAGTCCCAAACGATAAATCAAGTTCCGCCATTGGCTCTTCATCAAACGATCCTAAAGCTGGATGTAGAGGTGCAGCAGCCATTGTCACGTCAGCTTGCTGCTTATTCTGATACATTGTTTTCATCATATTTGTTACTTTCTCCATTTCGCCTTGCATAGCTGCCAATTGGCCTTTCAAGTCCGTAACTTCATTTTTTAATGCGTTCACTTCCTCTTGATCCGCCCCTTGAGAATGATTAGCCTTTTTTATTTCGCACAAAAGATCTGGTCTCCCTCTCAAGAAAAATTCATGACGGAATCTCCAATACTTTGATTCCGGTCCTTCTTCACCTTTGCTAATCTTGATTGGTTCATTTTTGATTTTTCTAAAGCCGTAGAAATTGAGCTGTCTTACAAATGAGCTAAAATTATTATGTTTGAAAAATTGGGGAATAATATTTTTCGCAAAGATTTCAGGATCTTTTACGACAAATGTATCTCCACTATCCGACCAGGATGCAATAGTAGGATCACATGAATCAATCATGTGGTAAGTCTCTATTTGAGATTGAGCGATGGAAAGTGTTAGAGATCATACGAATGCAAAACTAGTTTTTCTCACTGGAACTGTTTAATGGGATCCTAGACATGGATAATCTCAATAAGTCTAGGACTGATATTTGAACGGATTCCACAATGAAGCCATGGATTATGAAATCTTGGAATGAATGAATAAAGAAACAATGTTGAATGGAACTTACTCTGTAGGAAAATAGGACAGTCCACAGTCTTCTTCTTTGATGATCCCTTTTTGCCACCACTAGATTTCTTCTTTCCATTCTGGGCTCCCGACCTTGAATCTATGGAAGAAACATGAAGAGGGATTGATGTTGGATAGTTGGAAGAGCTTTGTTCACTCATGAAAGTCATTCGTTGCTTAGTTTTGATTTGAAATACAAGGTATGTTGTTGAATATTGGTGATGGTGCTGTGTATGCGCTTGCTCGCTTGCTCATAGAAAGGAAGGACTTCATTATCAAAGAATCGTGTGGTTCTGTTGTACGTTGTTGCTTTGACAGTTTGGATCAAAAAAGAACCCCTTTGGAAAATCTCGACTTAAATATCAAATTCAGGCAGCTTTTATTCGAAAATGCATTAATCTGATTTTACGGAAACCCTGATTTACTCTGACATCATCATTCGTCATGTCTGATTCATCCCGGAGAAGCGTTTTTCTAAAGATGAAGATCGAAGGAATCTTTTGAACATCATCCGACCGACATAAGCAACTTCTTGTTTATAAATCAACCTATTTCATTTGAAATGGATTGGAATAAATAAAATCAAAAGTAAACCATTATGCATCTAAGATGAGGTAGTCTGTGTTTTTTCTGAAAATGATTGGTAAGATACTTTCTGATAATTGTTAGATGGAAAACTGATCATGTATCCTTATGTGGGGATGATGACATAATGACGCGTGTGTTTCGTATAATTTTGTAGATATTTATTATTATTTATAATGCTTATTGTAAGGCGACTCTATCAATTTCGTAATCTGGATGTTGGGTAGTAGCAGAGTTATTTGAGATTTTTACAATCTTTATGCGAGCATGCTTCAATGATTTCAAATTTCAATGTTCTCCGCGTTTCGTTAGCTTTCAAGGTGTTGCACATACGGCGGGCATACACTATCGTGGAAATTGTACTCTAGTAGGACGATTTCGAACTAAATTTGCAAATCTATCGCAGGAATTCATCCTTTTACTGAGAAGAAGTACGAGTAGGTGTACGTAGAGTTACTCTCTTTCTTGAATTGAATGACATCATGACATAATCTATCTTCCATTCACATTCCTTCTCTACTAGCTGCTGGTACAGAAGTACGGTACAAGTGAAGTTTCTACAAAAAACTGGGAATAGATGTTCTCGTCTGCTCTATCTCCGTTAGTGATTCAGAAAGTCGTCAATATGACCCATGAAAAATGAATTCGTTTGTAAAATATTGAAACTTGAAAATTATTCAAATACATCAATCCCTTCAATTGATAAATATAAAATATTGGCTTTTGAATAATAGTGGAAAGACTTCTTTTTAATGATACCACTTCATGTAAAAATTTGTTTAAAAGCTTTGGATGTTTTCACCACACTGTCATATCTAGAGTCATAATAATGACCAAGGACCATTCCAGCTTCACAGCAGGGATGTGTTGAAGAACAGAACTGCAGAAAAAGTTGAAGATACACCGCATGCATTCCACCTAATTCTGAAGAAATACTCCTCTCTGGTACCGGTGTACTATATATAAAATAAGGTTTTCAATTGCTTCAAAAACCATACAGACCCAAAGATGGCAAACCCTAAGGCAATGCCAAGCAGAGGATATAGTGACTTATCAGCAGTCACATTCACCTCGCCTATAGGAGATACTGCAACTATTGAAAGTGCTAGAACTGTCCATTCGCTAGAAGCTGAACTAGTGAAGTTGAGAGAATCGACAAAGGATGCCCTGACCAAAGCTTGGGAAGAAGTAGAGTCATTACAGCAACAGTGTGCATCACATCTGGAAATAACGTCACAATTAGAAGCTGATTTTATGGAAACAAAAAAGAAGGAGCAGTACTGGCATAAGCGGTGTCTCGAAGCTGAAAAACAGTTACTCCAGTGTAAGTCAAATGAGTCATCTCCAGCTTCTTCAAAGAGATCACTCATTGTAGGTAGTGACAATAATTTTTTGCCGTGGGGGAGACAAGCTCCTGCAAGGCAATACTCACAAGAGACTGTGAATAGTAGGTTTAGTGTGAGATCTACAATAACCGAAGAGATGGCTTCTGCACGGTCACTTGCAGCCGACGAAGAAATTACTGAACTTAAAATGAAACTAGCTTCAAGAGAATCAGCGGTGCAGTCTTTAGAACGAACTGTATCACAGCATGTGAAAGCCATGCATACGATGCAGGCGGAGATGCAGTGTATGATGGAAACTCAAAGGATAAAAGAAAAGAATGCTCAGGCGAATTATATACGGAAAGAAGATGTAATGACAAAACAAGTAAGCACGCTGAAACAAGCTCTGGAAAGAAAAACAAAACAAGTTTCTACCTTAAAGAAACAATTGAACAAAAGTAAAGAATATATTAAGGAGGTGACAGAAGAACTGGAAAGGGCACTGAAACATATCAAACCAAGGTCTTCGAAGAGAAAAACTCGACATAAACCAGGAACACCTCCATTGGATCCAGAAGAGAAAAAAGATGTAAAATAGTTATTTGATTATGTTTGTTTTTTACCCCAAACTTGTGGAGCTGCTGACTTTGCGGACCATGAACCCGTAGGCGTTATCTTCTTTTGCTTTTCTTTATTCCCTCCTAGTGATGGGAAGTCACCAAGAGACGGAAAAGCTTGCTGATCAGATATACTAGGTTGGACCCTTTGCGGTCGCACAGGCGGTTTTTGGGGTCTTAATGGCATTTGATGATTTCGCCAATCAGTGGATGGAGGATTCATTCTGTGATGTCTCCAGTCGCTAGAGGATCCACCTGAAGCAGGAGAATGTCTTGGAGTTGACTGATCTGCTTTACCCACCTGAGCCCATTTTCCCGGGAACATTTGATTTGAGGTGGAAACTACGGGGGTATATTTTGGTGTAGAGTTAACTGGGGTCCAAGATTTGGCATTGACACTTAGCGATGCACTTTTTGGTTTCTGCTGCATCGGAGCTTGAGGGATTGGCTTCGCTTTAGTTGCAGGCTTTACTTTCACTGTCTCCCAGACAGCCTTCTTTTTGGTAACTGTTGCTGTTATATTTGTATCAATTTGCTCTTTTTTTGTTATTTTTTCCTTTTCTTTCATTTCAGATTGTGTCTGTATAGTACTAACAACGTGTGATGGTGATTTATCGGCCACTGAGATAGAATCGGATTGATTTGTAGCTACCGATACATCAGTCGGCTTTGATTTGGAGTCAGATTGATTTGTAGCTACCGATACATCAGTTGCAACTCCATTATGGGGAGTTGAAATCTGTCCTTTTTTCTTCTTCTTACGAGGAGGACGTTTTTTCTTGACAGGAGTTTCCTCAGGTGTAGACTGTAATGTTGGCTTCATTTGTACACTTTCTTTCCCTGGCTCTTCTAGCATTGATGCACATTCTGACAAAGATTCACCATCCCCTTCAGGATTATTCCAATAATGATCATGATGTTCAGAAGTTCTTTCGGGTAATTCAAAGTCGTGTTGAATAAATGAAAATCCCTTAAAGTGTTCGGACTGGCAATTCTTCGGCTTGAAGTTATCTTCTGTCATCATTTTAACCGATCGAGGTAGAGTCATCTGAGTGAATTCATCATAGAAATGACGCAGATCTTCATCATTATCTACATGAGCAGTCATCGGTGGGTCGATTTCTTTCTTTTCAAGCAGTATCCAATCCAAACCTTCGAAAAATTGCATTTCTTTGACTTGAGCTACACCTCCCACTTGAAACATTGTTCCTTTCGCAGCACCAAGTCTAGCTGACGCATTTCGATTCAATAATCCCTTCAATAATTTACAAGCACCAGCGGATGAACCATCTGGCATCTTAACTTTTTGATTCATGATCTTGCGAAATAGATCCTTAGCACCTTTTTTTGATTCAAAAGGTGGATTACCACTAAGCATTTCATACGCAATACATCCCAGCGACCACCAATCTGCTGCTTTTGTGTATCCTTTCTTTGCAATCATTTCTGGGGCCATATATTCCTGTGTTCCACATACTGTCAATGCCTTTTCATCTTCATTTTCCCCCTCTTCTTCCCATTGAAAGTCCTTAGCAAGTCCAAAGTCGGTTAAGCAACAATGACCATCAGTCCCTAATAAAATATTTTCTGGCTTTAAATCACGATGTAAAATTCCTCGAGAATGAAGATGTTCAAGAGCCAAAACTATTTCTCCTATGTAAAATTGTGCGGTAGATTCAAGAAAGATGCCTTCCCGCCCTAACCGTAAAAAGAGTTCTCCCCCAGCGAGAAAGTCCATGATGATGAACAATTTTTCCTTAGTTTGGAAAGAGCAATGCATAGTTACAACAAATGGGTGTCTTATTTTTGTAAGAATATCACGTTCAGCATGAATATTCTCGACATATGAAGTTTTCCTATTGATGAGGCGCTTGGATATGATTTTCATTGCTAAAATCTGTTTGCTTTTCTTGTTTTTCACTTGAAGTACTTTCCCAAACGCCCCCATACCTACACACTTTAGTAATTCAAAGTCCTGAGTAGTGACATATCTCTTTTTCTCCATTTCATTTGAATTATTATTTTGTTCGTTTGTTGGTTCACCTTGAGTGCTTTGTTGAGGTGTCTCAGAAACACTGGGTTTATTATCATGTTCCAAGCTGTCTTCTTTTACAGAAGCAACATCTTCATCTCTTTGATCAGTAGATTTGGCATTTTCTGCAAAAGATTGAAAGTCTTCATCTTCACCTGTTTTATTGTCAGCATCTGTAGTGTTATCCTCCTTCAATTGGTCTTTCGTTGCATGATCGGAATCTGACAGGTCATTTGATGGATCAGGAGCAATTTCCATTTTTTGACTGAAATTTATTACTTTAGAATGCGCCTATTTATCTTTGACTGTTCGGTCTACTCAATCCGCATATGTGTATATGGAGAATATGGAAGTCGAGTAAAAGTATAAGAGCAGAGATGCAATAGAAGAAGAGAGGAGATGAAAGAAAAATGAAACATGAAAACAACAAAACAACACGTTCGTGTTGCGTGTAGTTTTTGTTGGAGGAAGAGAGGAGCATTCCCAACCATGTACGGTTGGTTGCAAATTACTTTGTAGTACATTTTTATCGTGGGGAGAGAGATTTTATTTTTTTAATAATAGTGCAGGCACTCATCATTCACAAATTTGAATTCATAGAAATGAAGTAGACTAAAATAAAGTAAAAATACAATATGTGATTTATTAATGCAATAAAAAGTTGAAATATAATTAATTCAGGACCATTTCTGCATACATTATGAAAACGTTCGATGTTCTTCACCACTTTCTCAAGAAGATTGTACGTGCAGTACTACGTAGTATCGAAGCTCATCCAATTCAAATATCTACCACAAGCTCTATTTTATGCTAGTCTTTGAATTACGTCGGTTCGGTATGCAGTCCAGTGTCGGTCCAGTGTCGGTCCACTTAATTTTATTCAAAGAGCAGCTATCGTTCCCTTGTTCCATTGGCATTGCGCTCTTCTGAACGAGATCTTTAGCTCTGTTCTTCATGTACGTATATCCCCGTATGAAAATGGGATATGAGCCACTGTCAATTTTCAAATTTGGCAATGAAGGCGTTGACATCGAGCACAACAAGTAAGCGATATGTCTCCCCAGACACAAATGAGAATAATGTGGAACAAACTAAGTGCGCTAAAGAGTCACATTGAAAAACTACTCCAATTTGTGATAGTGCACTCCGAACCCATTAATATTGGAATACATCAGTAGGCTGAGGAGGCTTCAGAGCTTGCATACAAGTAAAATACAATCAGCTACTTAATTTAGAACAATCGTACGAAGATACAGACAAATACAGAATTCGACTTTGAGAATGCTATTTGAAAGACAGGTGTCAAACGTGAACTTGAATTCAAATGTCAACTTGAGTTCAGATGAAGACACGAATAGTGCTGCTTCCTCTTCATTGGCATGTCCTACAGAGAAAAAGTTGAGGAATGCTTGCTATTGCGAAGAAAATGTTTGGCGTCTAGCTTACAGGAGGTTATTTGGATCTACAGGAGACGTAGGCAGAGAAGCTAGTAAAGAGAATGAACAATATTATGTAGTATTTGTATCAAATGAGGAAAAGTAAGTGATACCAGATTATAATGACATGATTTTTATATTGAATTCATGTACCTAACAGAGATTTCTTCTATTTCAGATGTTGTCCAATGCTATATCAAGTGGCAAGCGAACATCCGCTCAAACCATGTTTTTGGGATTATCATGTGATATTAATATTATCTAGAAAAAGAATGAAGAAAGGAAAGCAGGTGATGGATGCGACAGTTTATGATATGGACTCAAATTTGAAGTACCCATCCTCTCTAGAAGAATACTTGAACAATACGTTTGACTTCAAATTCAGTGATCACGAAGAAGCAATAAAATTTGCACCACTTTTTCGAGTCGTCAGAGCTGAGAAATATATTGAACACTTTCATAGCGACCGAATGCATATGATGAAAGATGGCAAATGGATGGCCACTCCACCAAAATATGATTGTATCAAGACTCCTAATATGAAAAAGAACAAAAGTGGCTTCTTTTCGAACCTATTTGATTACGTTTCCATGAAAAGAAACCAAAAGTCATCCTCTAGTCTAGGCGAAGTCATGACATTAGAGCAACTCAAGAAAAGGTTTGGCATTCAATAGTGACTTCATTGAATGGTTTTCAACTCAAAATAGTGAAGAAAATGTGCATCACAAAAGACGGCTGTGCACACCTATTTTCATGACAACAAATATGACTAGAAATAAGAATAGTTATGACGATACAACAAAAGGCGTCAGATATTGTTTAGTTGGATTTCAGTTTTCCTCTTCCTTATCTACTTGAACGTATTCCCATTCTTCTCGCTCTTCTTTGGTGAGCATGCCGCCTCTTGAGACATAATTCTTATAATTGGTTAAGTCGAATGGAAGAGATAGTGTACTGTTTCTTTCGTCAATGAACATCTTTATTCCATTGTATCTTCCATATTCGTCAACCCACAGCTTTTTGTATGGATCATTTTTCAGCAATACTCCCATTCTTCTCTTGTGTAAGTCCAAAGTGGGAACGACACGTTTAGGTAAACGTTGATTGTTCTTATCCGGCATATGATGTATGTATAAATCTTCCAGTGAGTCCAAAGGAAGCAATTGAGTGACATTGCAGAAATCTTCATCGTATAAATCCATTGCCCCTGATGTCCGTTCTCGATGATATCCATATCTTCTGACTGGTCGATCAAATTTACAGTTAGGACCTCTTGTTTTCCAAGCAATTAGTTGCTCTCTTGTTGCCATGAACATTCCTTGGTGATGTTTAGGAGGAGAAGTAAAATATCTACCCTCGATACCAGGGTGACTAATGGTTTGTGCAACTTCATTTCCCCATTCAAATTCCCATACAACTCTACGTTTATCAGAACGTACCATCTGGTTCTCATATCTCAAGAATCCAATGGAATAATCTGCAATACGCTAAAAATTGAAAATGATGAAGTAAGGACTGTCCTGTTCACATTATTGTATGAGCTTCGTTCCAATCATTGACTTACATTTTTTCCTACGAGATTTCTCAACTTATTCATTTCATCCATAAATGCAAGAACATTTGTGGGCCGGATTCTTTCGTCTTCTTCGGAATGTATAAAGAGGTCATAGCCATCATTGATACGGTCGTAAAATACATGACGATGATTATCGACAACCTGTTTTCCCCATTCAGGCGATATCAGACGCACACTCACATCTAATTCTCCATCTGGATCGCGACACCTCATACGTTCATTCAATTGATCAATTTTTTCAACAGAGTAATTATTTTCAAGTGTTTCTTCACTAGATTGGCCATATAGTGGACACTCTGGATCTCCTTCTTTTGGTTTCGGATCGCAATTAGTCGTTGTAATATGCAATGAAACTTTTGCACCAGCTTCACATAAATCTCGAAAAGAGTCTAGTACATTCTCAAAGTATGCATATTGCGATTGGCCGACAGTAGTGATTTCTATGAGAATCTTTTTATTTCGTAATGTGGGTATGAACTTCCCACTATTCAAAGCTTCATTCTGATTTCTCTTGGAGTCAATACCAGAATGGACCGATGAGAAAAAAGAAATATGATGAAAAATAGTCAATAGCAGATATGCTATCATCAAGATGATGGCAATCGTGGGCAAACTTAGAGTTTTCCTACTAGCATTCCTTCTTCGCAAAGGCCAATTTGTTGAGTTTGTCATTGCAATCAATGTTGGACTGTTGAAGATGTTAAAAATGCGTGATTGACGTTTTCTTAGTTTTGAACATAAAGAATCCACATATACTATTTTCAAAAGAACTAATATGTAGTTAGATCTTTTGGTTCAATGTAGATGCCTGCAGAAAATGTGAACAATTTGCAATGAACAATGCATAAAATGCAAGAAATTCAGGATGTGAATTTAAAAAAAAATGCGTACGTACTCTTATGTACAAAAAGTAACGTTCGCAAAAGTCCGTTATGGAAGGGCGGTTTTATCCGTTTTGTTTATAAAGTACTAGACTAGATATAATTGAAATTAAATAATGAAAAGCTGGATGATTTACCAGTTGCTATCGATGCTGGTAATCCAGATAATTATAAAATTAATTATATGTACTAAAATTTTTTTATGGAAATCTCTGAGAAGCTAAAGTGGTCCCATACTCTTCATACTCTCTTCTGCTCAACCAAAGCTGCTGAAAACTTCCTAAACTCGACAATACACTAGCCCCAATCCATGACGCATATCTTCGTTCTACAGAATTTCGAGAGGCGATTACCTTGCATTTATACATTCCCGGTACAAGATACTGAGTTTCCAGTGATAGTCTTTGCTCGATATTGGTGACAAGAGACGCTGCACCTGTCAAAATAATATTACCACATAATTCCTTCCTTACATCAGCATCTGCAACTGCAGATAATGAATCTTTGATGAGTTCATGGATGGGGAGATCAGAGTGAGTCACTGGACGTGCCTTAGAAGTGGTCTCACTAGAAGATTTGGAAGAAAATGGAAGCTCCGAAGCAAAAAGTAATTCATTGAGCCTGCAGAGATCTTTTCCATCTTTTGTCTTTTCCAATGAAATCTTTGTTCCATCTGGTAAATAATAACTCTTCTTGGATACTGTGTCGTAGTCAACATTCTCTTCTTCATCTTCGTCATCGGATTCACTTTCATTTTTATCTTCGTCGTCCTCCACTTCCATTTGAGTCTCTTGCATGTCTTCATCATCTTCATCCTTTGGCTTCAGAAATGGGATAGTCCATTCATCATTTCTATAAAAAGCAACTCCATTCACATGTGGAGCGGTCTTCATTTCATACATACAGTCCCTGATAGCCATCTGATGAAACATCGACGTTCGAACATTTTCTAAATGCTTTGGACTCAAACCAAGCGCGTACCTTGGTAAAATAGCTTTCACATTACCTTGATTCTTAGTTTTCTTCAAAATGATGTCTTGTACAACACGCTCTTGAATAGCACCGAGCCAATCGCCTCCTCTCCCATTTCTTCTTTGTGCCTGTTGCAAAATGAGACCATCAACAATTGGTGTGACTCTTGTACCACCGGCACCAATATCAACCACTAAACTTGTCTGACGGCCATTGCCAAACGAAGCCAACATTGGCGAAGGAGCTATGAAGGTAGCTGGAGCAGACAATGATTCATACAAAATTTCCAACATGGTGTTTTTTTGTTTTTCAATAATGGCATTATTATATTTTTCGCCAGTAAAGAGTTCTGGTGATAGATGAGTATTTCCATGATCTATGGCAAGAATGGGGTGTATAATTTCACCACTCTCATTTTCTTGTGTTGATGAAATTGTACTAGATTGAATACCTGATGAAAACTTCCTTTTAGTTTGAACAAACTTCCCACCCGACGTATGCTTGTTTTTTCTATTCACATTTAAAGCTTGAAAAGATTTATGCCATGCATTTTCCCATGCATCAAAATTTTCAATGTATCCATTGTTGAGGTAATCATTAGGATCGGTGGATGCAGATATATCTGTGATTTTTGAATTTTCAGTATTTCTCCGAGGATATGATTGGAAAATTGGAACTATATCTTCATCTTGCAAACTGGTTTTGTCGCCTGTTTTGTTGTCTTTTAAATATTTGAGGTAGTAACATTTATTTGTAGATACAGGTATTGTGCCGTCTTTGTACATGAAAGATGAAAGGACAGACTTGGGACAATCCTCTCCTCCATATCCAAAGCGACACGAGGATGAAGTCAACTCTCCAATAAACGATCCTGTCTCGTCTCCACAGTACATTTTTTTGCTGAAACTATTGATTTGTAGTATTATGGGAGCACGAAGTTGCGATAGTGGTTGTTGTTGTTGATGCTTATTAGGCTTAGTCTCACATAAGTACTTTGGACAGAAGACCATAATAAGTATTAAGTACGTACGGGTCTATCCGCAAAAATAAAACCGATAGAAATGGGGATAGGAGAAAAAATATCATACCTATTTTCTAACTATTCTATTCAGACGGAGTAAGAGGTTTGGGAACCTATTATATTTACAGATGCAGTAACCTATTATTTATTCTTATACTAAATTAGCCTCAAAACCATGTCACTTAGCCAAGAAAACCCGTCATTGGCGAAAGGAAAATTTGTATGGCTGGCCTATGTAGTCTTGTACAATCATTTTGAATTTTGAATCCCAGAAAGATTAACTTTCATTGTTCACCACCCACCAAATATTTTTTTGTCTTTGTGGTGAAAGTAGTAGATAGTTTTTGGTGAACTATCCAACTACTACCAATGACAATTTGTTTCAATATATTTTTATTACTCAGACCTTCAAGTTTCTGTTAGTGTCGTTCATTTTGAGTATGTGAAGTTTTACACGGTCCTTAGAACAATGCATGTAATAGTGTGAGTGACGGTCATGTGAATTGTATGGATTCAATTTGTGTTTCATTCTTTCTCACTTTTGTTGTTGTTGGTTGTAGTAGATGTGCTATTTAAATGTCGATATAAATATAGATCATATAGCCTTGGGATAGGAGAGAGGTTTTCATGGCATTTATGTATCGTATGTTGTAGTATTCAACCTAAACAAAAAGAGAAAAGATATGAATAGTGAATAATGACCCCAAAGTATAGTGTTCTTACCATCCTTCCATTTCAGTGGAGACGCTTACTTTACTGAGGCTCACGCGTGTATTCATTGTTAAGCGTAATATCGAACCTTAATTATATCATTTCACTATTGTCTATGTTTGTTTGTGTTTGTTTTTGTTGGAAATGATTAGTTGTCGTCGGCCTTGCCTCTTTTTGAATTTGGAGCAATGTCAATCAGGCTGTTTGACATTATTTGAAATTTGTGAAAGATATGTAGCTATGGACAAGGTACAATGAGTATTACCGGCTATGGAGCAATGTTATTATTCGATTATGACAAGAAATTTTAGATGATAAATGAAAGTAAAATACAATTTTTTTAATTACAAATTTTAATCTTATTATTACCATTATTGTTATTATAGAAACATGTACTTTGAATATGTTGGGAGTTCAGAATTCGTAGTAAACTGGTGGACGAGATTCACTATCCGGATTTTCAAAATTACAGTAAGCGATGTTACAGAATACTAAATAGTATAACTGCTCCAGATAATCTTTGAAGTAATTCTGATTTTTCAGATTTCTGACGGTTCGACGACCTTCTTCAGTAGTGAGCCAATTAAGCATTGTTTCGATACAAGCGTCCAAATCCTTTCTATCCATGTAATCAAACAACTCATAAAAAGCATCTGAACGAAGTTGCTTATAACGACAACAACAGAAGAAGAAGAGAAGGTGTGACTCTTTGTTGCTTAACTTCTTTTTCATCTCTTTGCATGGATTCCCTTCACGTAGATTGATGCGTGCGTCCTCGAAGAGGTTAAGCACAATAAATGTCAAATATTTTTTGTTGTGCCTTGTATCAATTCAGAATCTTTCAATGTTTTGTTGAATAAACTTGTAGCTCATACATTGTGACACCTTATGTTCAGATATCTCTCCATGTGAGACATAGTTGGAAAGTCTGGCACTCGTTCGTTTGACGTCAAGATGATTTGGATGGCCACTTTCTGTATGATCAATGGTAAAACCAACTGGTAGATCATGGAAAACATTGCGTATACGTCGTGTATCATCAGTATCTAAACGATACTGATGAAAATGAGCCCAAACGATGAATGTATTTGTAGGTTTGATAATTGATTCCATGCTTCGAATCTCATTATCGGCGAAGAGTTTTGGATTTTGTAAAGGGTCTCTATTTCCTGATTGTTTCCCCTTCCAACTTGGCAATCTAGCATGACCATAAGGATAACGATTGTTATCAATATTTGCGTGTACGATGTCCATGTAGTAATTCATAGTATGGAAGTAGAATGAAAAGTTTTTATGTTACACATTGCAAGCTTCGAAAGAGCTCTACTCTCATGTTAGAGTTTCATCAAGTGAAAACTGGTTTAGGTGCAGGCTTCCTTTCCTCAAATTCAAGGTTTTCACCGGTTTTTGTCTTCTAGTCAATAATTTTACCACCAAATTAGCCTCTGCAGGCGAAACTGTCATCTCGGTCCAGGGAAACAACCTACTGCAATCAAGAAGAGTGGAAGGTGTTCTTTTGGTGTGAAGGGAGCTGAGGTGATTTCTTTTATTTCTATTATTATTCATTAATACAAACTAAGAATCTAGTTTTACATTTTAACCATGCCCCAAAACAACAAGACCAAACCTAAAGGTCGCAGCAAAAACTGCCGTCACAACCATGATTATCGCCTACCTCCTCCTGGAGCTCGTTTTTTTGTTCTTTCCAAACTTTCGAGAAAAAACAGAGAAACTTATTTGAATAATGAGTTTCAAAGAGAACTTTTCGAATATCGGAAAAAAATAAACTCTGGGTATCTTATTCATAAGCCTGAGTATTTAGAAGGAACATCAAACTATAAGAAGTATCGGATGGCTAACGTTTCACCTCAGAATTCTAGAAGATCGTCTCAATTGGATGTACCGAAATTTAGTACCCCATCACATCATAATTCTACTGCACCTCCTTCTAGTCCTTCTCGTGATTCTGTTACACAAAGTGCTTTTCAGGCAGCAACATCAATGGAAGTTTTACCTATCTTTCAGAAGGGTTCTAGATCGAATCCATTTTCTGAAGCAGGTGCTGGTTTGCAGGCAGCAACATCAATGCAAGTTTCACCTATCTTTCAGAAGGGTTCTAGAACGAATCCATTTTCTGAAGCAGGTGCTGGTTTACAGGCAGCAACATCAATGGAAGTTTCACCTATCTTTCAGAAGGGTTCTAGAACGAATCCATTTTCTGAAGCAGGTGCTGGTTTGCAGGCAGCAACATCAATGGAAGTTTCACCTATCTTTCAGAAGGGTTCTAGAACGAATCCATTTTCTGAAGCAGGTGCTGGTTTGCAGGCAGCAACATCAATGGAAGTTTCACCTATCTTTCAGAAGGGTTCTAGAACGAATCCATTTTCTGAAGCAGGTGCTGGTTTGCAGGCAGCAACATCAATGGAAGTTTTACCTATCTTTCAGAAGGGTTCTAGAACGAATCCATTTTCTGAAGCAGGTGCTGGTTTGCAGGCAGCAACATCAATGCAAGTTTCACCTATCTTTCAGAAGGGTTCTAGAACGAATCCATTTTCTGAAGCAGGTGCTGGTTTGCAGGCAGCAACATCAATGCAAGTTTCACCTATCTTTCAGAAGGGTTCTAGAACGAATCCATTTTCTGAAGCAGGTGCTGGTTTGCAGGCAGCAACATCAATGCAAGTTTCATCAAGTAAACAATTTCTTTGTCATGAAATTAATGACAATTTCACTGATTCTTGGTCTGTCAGCTATGGAAGTTTCAATCATGCTGTCACCTCTTCGCCTCGGAATGTATCAAACGGTTTGAGTACTCAGCAACCACCTTCGATGTTGACGCATGTCTATCCTAATCAAAGTTTTCATCAAGATTCACAAAATGCAAATGTAGCCATGATAACGTATGGTGGAAGTGCCGTTAGTAAAAACTCTTCGAAAGGTACGTGTAGTTTTTACTTATCCTACTGTTTCTATCAACGTATTACTGATAGTCGTAAAGCCGTACTAGTTCCTCGCCTACAAAAGAAAGATACTTTAGATGTGAACGATACATTGGAATCAAGCAACATTAGCACTACAAGGATGGGTGTTTCTTTATTCCAACCAAATGGTATGTATACTTTATTCTCGTATTGTATTATCACCGAATTCATATTTTAATACGATTTGTTGTCAGTGGCATTTCCAAAACATGCAATAATCAATTCCTCAGAAAAAGAAGGCTATGTATACAACCCTATCCCCTCTCCATGTAATGATTATTGTCCTGAATTTCCATCGTTCATTCCAAATGGGGCAATGTCTCCGAAAGAATTTGAGATGATGACTCCAAATACAGGTATCATTCCAAATGGGGCATTGTCTCCGAAAGCATTCGAGATGATGACTCCAAATACAAGTAACATGTCTACGAAAAATGTTGAAGATGTAAAAGGTATGTTAAGTTTATTATGAAGCACATTATTACCAATATCATGTACTAAAATTCTAACTGTCCATCAACTACAATTGAAGAAATATTCAAAGAATCATGGAACTTCCATGATGATGATGAACAAAATCGTTCTCCTCCATCCAAATTATTCGAAACCTGTTATGGTAATGATCTGGAAAATTTCAAAGAGGACGCTCGGTCTTCGTTTCCTTATCTTACTTGCAGTTATAACGACGTTGCAATTAGCCATATCAATGGTGTGCAGAAATCATTGCAAGTTGAGGACTCTGAGATTCCAAAGGAGAGTTCCGTGAATGATAATGACAGTAGTGTTATAGCAGACAGAGGAAATCTCAATGGTAAGTTGTGTTTGATTGAGTATTATATCTACAAATGCAAATTACCTTATCATGATTGTTTCTGACCACTGCATGATATATGTTGAATCTATGTCATCATAAAGAAGCCGAGGTTCTAGAGAACCCACCAATAACAAAGGAGTATATATTAGATATGCAATGGTGTAAATTGCGCAACTTTGCTAAAGATCATAGTATATCTACCTATAAGAAAAAAAGGTCTGAAATCGAGGAGTGTTTGTTGAAACATTTTGGACTTTCTGAGGGGAATACAGAGAACGAAGAAAGAGTTGAAGATGGAAATTCGAATGGTACGTTGTAGAGACCTACAGAATGTGTTTATTATCTGCAAATACAAATGTACTTATCAAGATTGTTTGCAACTGTAGCAATTTCGCAGCAACCATCACATATTTGTGTTGATTCTCTCAGTTCCAGTGCCCATTCTTCCTATTCAATAAACAGTACGTAATTATCAATTCATTTTTTTTGAAAGAATTCCTTCTTTAATACTAAAGTAGAAAGTTTCTTCCATAAAGACTCAAGCCATTCTTCATCTGAGAGTTCATTTGCACCCAGCGATTCTTCCATTGCCTCAGAGTCTAATGACTTTATATCTCCAGATGTTTCCCTCGCGTCTTTGCTAAACGAAGCAGATATTGAGACTGCTCTCCCGGAAGTTACGCACTGTCAACAACTCTTAGCGATTTTCTACATAAAATCTGGTTCAAAACTGGGTCCAGGTGGTATTCCCAAGTTAGATACCATCATTAGAATCGTTTTCATGGAGCGTCCCAAGGCAAGAGCTCTTCATAACGACATGGTGTACTCCCTTCACCTTGAATGCACATCAAGTCATCAGACTGTAACTTACGATATTTATGTCAAAATTTTGATGTTAATCGATCGTGAGGGTCTGACGAATAGAATACATGTAGATTATGCTCTCGAGTCACAAAATGAAAGATTTCCAGGAAGTTTGGAGGTACAATACAAAGATACTTCTAGGAATCTTTTATTTCACCATGACAATATCACTCCGAAGCTCTGTTTAATTTTGCGAAATAATGAAATGTGTTTTCAGAGACCCTCGAGGTCAACCAGTCCACGCGGAACTAGCTACATCATGACAAAGGGTCTTTGTAGACTTTCGAGTAAGGATGTCTTTCGCAATACCACATATTGCTGCTTACCAAACTGTAAACCAGCTGTCAATAGGAGAAAAGGTGATAGTAGTCTTGGTTACCCCCTCGTTTTTGCTATGATTGCCGTAATTGGCAGAATTGCATCATCATTTGAAGACAACACTCCCTGTGCAATATCACGTCCATCGGATATGCCAGAAGAAGACTTCACCAACTTCTATTATCCCGAGCGAATGAGCTGTCGTAGAGAAATGTACAAGGATCTTTTGTCTGAAGTCTGGAATTCTACCCCTCCCAGAGAGTTTCAAGCTTTGGTATCAAGTGTAGGTTTTAGTTTTGGAATCAGAGACATTGACACAACTACATATGAGTCTTGCATTGAGGAATTGCTTCTGTACTTACCTGAAAACATGGCTCTTCGATGGATCAGTAATGTGCTTCGCCATTGCGACAAAAGAAATTGCCCTATTCTAACACGGACCTTGGGATATCTATTTAAATTTTACCCTGCGGAGCTACCCAAAAGCTCGAAAATAAGACTGGCAATGGATATCGACAGCGAAATACAAAAGAATAAGATTTGTGTTTCTGTTGGCAATGTTGAAACAGAAGTAGCAGAGGTACCCTTAGCACATCAATATGTTCTCCTTGCCGGATACTTGCGCGAGTGTGTGCATAAGCATTGCTTGAATTATACTAATATGCAATGTGAAATAGTAAGGAGGAGAGAGATGAATGACCACTGTATTATCCTTATATTTGAAGTATTTGTTTTTTTCAAGGGGAAATCTCTCGATTACAATGTGATCGTACGTGATGAGAAGCCTTTAAATGAGAAATTTGATCGAAGGATGCTTTTCCTTCCGCCAACGCTTGATCCAATGGTAAGTGAATTTATTTCTAGCTCTCACTCTCTCTCTCTTATGTATATTAACATTTACCCATGCCAATAAACTATTTCAAAGTCTTCAAATAAAAATGTTCTTCACTATGGCGCAAGACTAATTCGTGAATGTTGTCTTTCCACACGCAGAGAAGTCTGTATATTCTGTTCCACTTTTGGCATCGGTAAATCCAAGATAAGATTCTTAGCAGACCTTTTTCATTCTTTTGGAGGAATAAAAGTCGAAGGAACAGTATTTTTAGACTATATCCGTCAATCAAACAAAGTTCATGTTGAAGATTGTCTAGGCGATTCATTGTATTCCTTCGTGAAAGAGTTGTCCAAGCATGACGAGGATTTTGAAGTAGAGGATATATTTGACAAGTTTCGTCGACTCGACAATGTTGCTGCTCTTAATAGTGCTGATATATTGTCTTTATTCCAGTTGGTTGCCACATTTGGTCTTTTACCTATGGAGTGTGCAGAGTTTGCAAAAGTTTTTGAAAATGATGCTGCCCACAATACGTTGAGAACCATGTATGGAGAAGATGTCAATTGTGTTACAAAGTTCGAAGAGATATTGCATGTTTTTAGTGGAACCTGTAGAATGCACGTATCGAAAGCGATTCTTTACAAGTGTCTAGTTTTCATCAATGATAGAATTTGCCGTAATCCCGATGTTATTGATGCTCTTCGTGAAGGCGACTTAAACGAAGTGAGAAATCTTTTCAACGATTATGAAAATCAAATTCATACGAACACAGACTTATTGGAAATGTATAGCTATGATGATCATTTGAATTGCTTTTGCCATATTTTTTACATTTTTCATGGAAGACTCAAGATGCGGCAGTCAACCTCTTCAAATTCTATTTATATTGAGTTTAAGTATGGGGATGATCATTCAACTGAATCTGCCCATGTTGTTGGGACGCGTAAGAACAGAGAAACAAAACTGTCTAATATTGAAATGGACGAAATGTTTGATCCATTGCATAAGTGTTGATAATGTATGAAATCACTTCTATTCGTTTTGTAAATTTCTTGCGTACTTGCGATTATTACCAATGCCGTACGTACTTACCAAATAGTATTTTTAGTCCCATCTTTCTAGATAGAGACAACGTCATAAATGGCCTTTAACTAAATTTGTGCAGAGCACAGCTAGTCCCATCTGAGAAAAAAAAAACACAAGTTTGTGGATGCACAAGTTCGTTCATTATCATCAAAGGATTCACATGAAGCAGGCTTATTCATTATTCAATGTACCATGCCAGAGACACGTAGCAAAACAAAGAAAAAAACAGAACAAAGAAAGTCTGAAAAAGAAGAAAATAATCGGAAAGAACTATATGCTGTAAGAGTGAAGATGTGCAAACTCTTAAAGCAAAGGGAGAACCCTGATGTTATGAGGGCCGATGATGATCAATTAGCTTGTACAACAAGAAGAGCTCCGAAAGGAGCTAGTGAGGTCATGGAAGAAATGAAACGACCTCTTTTGAAGAAAACAGATAAGCCGCCAACATCAGAAGTAAAAGTAAATATTTACCAAAATATACCAACGGAGAAATGGTGGAATACCTGGTTTGAAGACAAGTCAGGTGTATTTTGGAATGATGTAAGAAAAGCACAAGAAAAGAGTCATAGTCTTCCCAATGAGTTTTATGAAAGGGAAATACACCATAAGGTGCAATGGTCAAAGATTATCATCTCTGAGTGTAACAACCCGTGTTTGAACAGCTATAAAGATACTACTGATGAAAATGTGATGTATCAATTACATTTTCATGGAATGAAATGGGTCCACATTGCAAAATCCAAAAGAGAGAATGGAGGATGGGGGTTATTTGCCTCCCGCAGGTTTGAAACTGGCGATTCTATCTCCATTTATATTGGATATAAACAAAATGTGATGAAATCCGAATATCGATGCCATGATGTTGACACAACTGATTTAAAGAATCATTTGTTTCTTGGAGCGCATTTTATTAACTCAGCCACTTTCAACACTGACAAAAATAATGTTTTTATAAAAGGTCCTAAGAAAGGTAAAAAGAACAAAGAAAGGGCTAATGTCAAATATAGAACTGATTATTTGGTTCAAGCAAGAGCACGTATTGAAAAAGGACAAGAAATTTTAGCTGATTATAAGTGGTATCATGGTAGCTCTTAAAGTAAATGCACTGTAACTTCACAAAATACTACACAGACTATTCTTTGGTGCTCATTTTATAAATTCTGCTATGTTTAATACCGATGAAAAGGAACTCCTTTCAGATGGTACAACCTAAACTGGGACTCAATACTTTGATTTTTTAGTCCCAATCCCAATTCAAGGCCTTTTCAAACTCTGTCTACACGATGAAGAACCTGTCTTCCATTTTTCTCATAATCTACAATTTTGCTTATCAAACTAACATGTCATCCTCTAATAAAATTGTTATCGAAAAACAGATCATTCTAAAGGAAAGAGAAGTGATAGATCTCTCTCATTCGGATGACGAATCAAATGATAGAGACAATACCAAAACTCCGCATTCCATCAACCAAACAAACTATCATGTAGCTGTAGGATCTAATGGATTCTACAGCAACGATATCGAAAATGAAGAAATGAGTAATAACGAAAAGTCTATAGTAAACAATGATGACAGAAATGCAGTCAGCGTTAGGGTAACCCTAACTTTTCCACAGCTCATGTATAAATGGAAATTGGTCCCAATTCCAATGCAAATCCAAGAAATGTTCATTGGTCGTATTCAATCCAAGTTATTCAAGGAGCTACGTAGTGTTGGATTTCAAGAATATACGAAAGAAATTGGAGAAAAAATGGTTGATACTAAGTCAATGCTCATGATGGCAACAAGCCGTAACAGTCATGCAATCAATACATACCAAGAGCACGGCAAAACTCAAAGATGTCCATTTTGTACAGATAATCATTTGGATTTTGAGAGGTACGTGTCTCCTTTTCCCTTTTTTGATGCTACAAATGTCTGAAATAACTAACTCCAAAATCGAAAGTTTGTACGATCACGCAAAATCGAAAGAACTCCAACATAGTTTACCTCATAGAGTGATGCGTTTATATATGGATGAGGTACGCAACTATATGGAGATTATGGTTGAGCAAACCAACAACAGTGAATGGACTTCTTTTCATTATTGAATTTCTCATATTAGAATACTGTATAAGATACTAAAAGTAATTAAATCATCTAGTATTCTCTGTAGTTGCTTTTCTATAATAGTTGAATACAATAGGAAGTATTAGAACACTTCTTGAAAGAACAGAACATATGTTATACCATACAAAATAAAGTAATAATTTATTGTTAAAAATTATAGAGTCCGCTACTTGGTCTGTCGATCCGAATGGTCCGCGATACTGTCTGGGATACTGGACCTGTAGAGAAAGATGGGCGAATCCTCACCTGAGCACTAGAGAAAGTAGGATCATTCTCTAATTTCCTTAATACACCATTGTATCCACTTCTACTTTCAAAGATAATGCTTCTTCCGATGGTACGAATCAATTCCTCAGTGGAAAGCCCTTCAACTAATCTTTCTTCCAAAAGGAATCTGTTTGTTAGAATGTCACGTACAATCTGAAGTCCTGCGTTACCAGAAGGAATTGCATCTACTAGGAGATCCAAGGCCTTGTCGAAGTATGTCTGATGCATCTCCCTGAAATTCCTAGTAGGAATGAGTTTAATAGCTCCATCGTTGGCTGGGACAACAGTTTCATTTTCTACATCAATTTTATGCTTGATTCCGTATTGTTCGCGTAGCTTGAAGACAATTGGGTTAATCACCTCGTTACACTCGTATCTTGGCAAAAAACCATCCCGAAAGGTCGTGACTCTTGAACCATCATTAAACACAAATCTCATCACTTGAGAATTACCTGAATTTTGCAGATAGTAAAGCATTTTATTATGAATTTACCAAAATAATGCAATCTTTCTCACGTAGTTGATAATCTTACCTGAATACCTCAAGTCATCAATATGTTTATATCCATCAGAAGGTAACAAGTTGATAAAAACTTCATCCTCTAAGGGATGATTGGCCCATCTGTTTTGGTCAACATATGCATATCTGGGCACATCACTCATCGTTTGCAAATCTCTGAAGAATGTTTCAAAGGAATGTGAAAAGATTTTATGATGAGTTGGTTTGATTCTTCAAAGGAAAGAGGAGTTTAAGCCCTTCTTGACCAACCAAACCCGCTTTCCGTTGGGACTAAATCAATCAGACAGAGACATTTTCGATTCTTTCATGAACTGCAAATCAGATAAGCCTTCTACTCTCATTAAATCTTCATTATGAACCTTAGTGAATACTACGAAATCGTTGATAGTAAGTGCTTTGAAGGGATTGGTCCACACCATAAAATCCAGAAAGAGGGAGGAACAGTATACATTCGCCCTGTTCATGACACTGAACGATTCAGTTGTAACGTTCTAATCAATCCAATCGTTGATGACCTGCGCCAAACATATGGAGTGAACCACAAAGTAGACTGGGAGAAAGATAAACTTGTCCCTTGCAAAGATGGTCCATTCAAAATGGTGACAGAGATGAAAGATGCAGACATCGTTTTGGGAGCAACAAAAGAAAAGCTTCTTGAAAAGTTGGATGAAGAGAATCTAACTGATGACCGGAAGTTGATTGTTCTCCAGCGTATTATGAAAACCAGGTTCGAACGTGAACCTAGTTTTGTAGAAAACTTGACTCTTGATGGCTGTATTGCTCATATCATTGTATACATTGGTCTTGAGGCAGCGCAAGGATTCAATGCCATGATGACGTTCCTCTCTGAACATCCAAAGTTTCCAAATATGAATTTTGACGACGAAAAGAAGTAGAAGGTGAACTCGTCTTTGGATTTATTTTAAAACTAAAGCAGCTTTCTTTTCCTCCCAAGCTTGGCCAAGATCAATTTTAGAATGCAAATAATTCAATATGTCAACTCCATCTGGATAACTGAGTGCGTTTTCATAAAATATTTCTTCAGCTCTTCCTGACAATGTATTTTTTCTGTACTTATTCGGATGAAAAGTAGAATCTACCTGTCTTGATTTAGTGAGGTAGTAAAGTAGAAGATCATATGGTTCCCACTCAGGGTTAATCAACTTCTTCTCACTTTTATCTAATGGTTGACATGGCTTGCAAGTCAAGTCGGATGGATCCTCACATAGACTTAGCCCGCAAAGCTGACATGGCCAACAACAGTAGCACCGCCCAGTGATTCCTTTTGCCATAAAAACAAAGATAGGAAGAGTTCTTCCATCTTTCACAACTAGCTTCGGTGATCTTCTTTCTTTTCCAAATTTGTGTTCTACATCAAAGTTTCGCAGTACAGCAGGAATCTCATCTATTGGAGCATGCGCACAGAATTCATGGTGTGTCATGAACATCCAACTGAAAATATGAATTCGAACAGTTGAAGGTATATGTTCTGCAAGTTTTGGCAACTTAATGTATGTTTCAAATGGAAACTCATGAACTTGAGCTGGGGAAGTAATTTCTTTTGGCATCATTCAAACTTAATGGAACAGATTTTCCCCGTATGGTCTAGATTCCCAACAAAAGATAAATCATGATGCGAGATACTGGCAAACCTGATGACGTCACAGTCATCATTAGGAAGGACAGAGGCAATCACATTTCATGGTTTGGTCAAAGCATCCCATTTCTCATAATTTCAAAGATGGACAGTCTGAACAAAACAAACCAAGACACCAGGGAAGCATCAGCAAATGAAGAAGAGATATCAGATCGTTCCGTTACAGAACGTGAAGGTGCATATTTTGACTGGAACTATGCTTATATAAAAGATGAATATGTACCGATGGAAAAACCAAAATATGTTTTCAGTGATATTCTTTCTAAAACAACTTGGAGTGTACTGGACTTGGAAAACACTGATGTGTTTCGTGATATGGCTGATGAATTGAATACACTGAATTATGCTCCTATCAGGAACATTCCAGAAACGAATCATGTCTTGTCTCCAATATATAATCCCAATTTCGAGCTCGTAATCGACTACTTGAAGCAATACAATTACTTCGATGATGTACTAAGTAATATTCGTGAGTTTGATTTGCACAAATTACATCAGAATGATGCAGCAAAACAATTCATCATTCACTATATAACCCCTATGATTCGAAACTGGGATAGATACTGTGCGAACGTAACACAATTACACCATTCTTCGTCAGTTGCAGAAGTGGAACAGGGGTGGGAAGATGCTCCTGAACAATTTATTTTTGCAATACAACAGCAGACCACAGATGTCGAATCAAAAGATGATGAATTAAATAGATTCGTGTATATAAAAACTGAACGTAAAGCAGTGTTTTCTACAGTAAGGAAATGGATGCACCAAATTGACAAAACTTGCGATAATCAAGAAAACTTGGTTAATTTTCTATGTGGTCAACAACCTGACAAATTGTTACAACTTTTCAGCTTCACTTATTGGTACTACAAGACCTTTCGCAAGGACTACCACAATGACCACAGCAAGGGTGAATGTATACCTCAGCTACTTGCAGAGGATCAAGGCATTTTTGTTTGTTTCATTTCTGAAATCAAGGACGACCAGTTTGCAGGTCATTGGTTTGCACCTTTCCATTTACACAAACTGCTCCCCCATTTCCGTAAAGCACATAATGATGATACTTTAGGCGAGGAACATCTTCGATTCTCAAGCTTTGGATATCAAATTATATTTTGCAAGACTTGCAAATTTGAATGTCCGCTGTTGATGCCAGCGCAAGGGATTCAATCATTAGAGGTTGAATCTTCAAAGGAGAAACATGGAAAAGGACAAGAAAATGTAGACGAAATTTCACCTGCATTAACTAGAACCTTCTCTAATGATAGTGATTTCAGCGAAGAGGATGAACAACTTGAGAACCTAGTAGATTATGATCTTTTGTCTAAGAATAGACTTCCAAAAGAGGAAGGTGTGTATGTTCGGGAATACTTTCTTGAATATAACTCTCATAGTGTTGACATTCTTAATGATCAGGGACTAGTCCAAGTATTGGAACAAGATCGAATTGAAGCTATCCTGGAACATATAGACTTTGCAACAAGATAAGATCTTTAGCAAAATAAGTGATTCTTACAAATCTAAATCAATAATCAATGTTTTATGAGAATATAAGACTTTTTGACTAAAATAGCTAATAGAAAATGTCTTAGACATGCCAGATCAACTCATAATAAGATGCATCAGATCACCTCACAAAGATTTTCTGAGCGTCAACATCAGAACATCACATCATCTACATATCTTTTCAATACATGATTGATTCCATATAAGGAGGAGAATGAATCTGCTGGAAGCATTTGAGAATATCCAGATTGCTTATTTAGCAATTGTTCGTAACAAAAATCGAAAGGAAGACGACGGCCTTGATAATGCCGCACTATTAGAGAGCTTGCGTAGATCAAGCGAGCATCTATTGAATAGGTGTTGTTGCGAATTGAAAGCTGAAGATTTAAGAAGTGTCCAAGCTCAACAAGAATTAAGCAAATATTTACAAAAATTTCCTAATGCTTTCGGTCTAAATGAAGACCCACACTTTACAAAAACAAATACTGCTGGTCTTCATACCTCAGACAAAGGTTTTGTGTTTGTGCTTGAATACCTTGTTGAGAAAGGCCAGCTACAGACAATTCCTTTTCTTGTGGAAAAGGCACAAGATCGTTTTGAGCGTAATGGTGGTGGTTTGGGCTGTATTGTGAATTATAGATTTGGTGAACAGACTATTTTGGAGAACATATGCATGTCCGAAAGAAATACTGAAAATGAAATTTGCGATTTTTTTGATTTGTTGGATATCCAGCCAGACGAAATTGATAAGTATGCTTTGTTGAGTGCTTCTTGTTTTAAGGGTAGAAATTTATTGTTTCGTATGTTGGTTCGTGTTGGAGGAAAAGATTCTTTATTTGTTGGGAGAAACTCGAAGGACGATGCAAACCTTTTGTATAATACAAATGTCCAAATTATTGTAGCTGAGTATCGGAGTGTGATAACCAATGAGACCATGAATGAGGTATATGATCCAGTGGCTGAAGCTTTCAACATGAAAGTATACAAAGAAAAGTTAGAGAGGGACTCTGCGAAACCATTAATGGGATTCCTATGTACCTGTACCATGCACTCACTCTCTTTGGTCCTAAACGAAACCAATTTTCTCTTTCCACATGAACTTGGTTTGATTTTTGAAAAGAAGGTGTTGTCAATCATTGCAAATTCTTCTTTGGGCAATAGACATGCGATTTGGGATTCTGTTTGGAACTGTGTTGGTGCGCAAGTGGAAGAGGTTACTGGCGAACAATTATTTATTGCATGTTCCAGTGAACAAGATGAAGAAGGTTCTCTGTTTCAGTTATCCATGATTTATGAACTGCTTCGAAAAGCACCCAAAGTAATTATGACATTCAATCCATCGATGAATGCTTAGTTATATATAAGAAATTAAATTATATTATCAGTACCACTCCTCAATACTCTGGTGAAACCACATCATCATTCTCAACGTTGTGCTTGGTAACAGGAGTACCAACTAGAGTGTTTGCACTTTTATCCGCAGTTGCAACATCATCAACCAAATCCTTACTTGCTCTTTTATCTGCAATTAAGGCATCTTCTACCTCTACCTCATCGCAAGTCTTGTCAGCAACCTTGTCCTTACTTGCCCCATCAACCTCATCCTTACTTGCACTTTTATCTGCAGTTGCATCGTCTTCTACCTCATCGCAAGTCTTCGCATTCTCATCAGCGGTTTCATCATTATCAACCTTGTCCTTACTTGCCCAAGCTGCATCGACATCAAATTCGCCATTACTATAAGTGTTCTCAGAAGTTGCATCGTCGTCTTCTACCTCATCGCAAGTCTTCGCATTGACATTGTCATCAGCGGTTTCATCATCATCAACCTTGTCCTTACTTGCACTAATATTTGTATTCTTATCAGCGGTCCCATCGTTATCCTCCTTGTCCTCACTTGCACAAGTCTTTTCATTCTTATCATCAGTTGCATCATCATCATCCTTACTTGCATTCTTGCTACTTTCCATTACAGTAATATCAGTTTTTGTTTTCTTTGGAGTAGACTCTTCATCATCAAATCCTTTTCTTTTCATCGCAGAGACTGCACCGTACCACTTTTGACACAACATTTGTACACAATCAATATGAATGTTATCCATGATATTACGTAACTCTTTCTTCAAGGAAACTTTCATCATTCCTTTCTCGTCAGATAACTTTTCGAAGATATCATTAATCTCACCAGCCATGATGTGCCAGTTGTTCTCAGAAACTTCTTCGAGTTCCTGGAATTGTAGTCTCATGCGAGTTAACTTTTGTTTCAATCTCTGATATCTCTCAGTAATGTCATCGCGTGAAGCAGTTACCTCGTTCAGTTGTCCCTGGAGCTGCATGATATTCTCTCTTACATTATCATTAGCATCAGTCAAACGCATGACTTCCTCGGTTAAATTGTAGTTCTCGTCTTTGATTTCAGCGTTTTCAATACGAAGAGTAATTTGATTGCTGTTTAGTTCGTCATATCTTTGGCGTTCCTCCACAAGTAATGTGTCCAATTTCATTCTTTCCTCATTGCCCAACTCTTGAAGTCTTCTTTCTTTGTTGTTATCGCTCATTTTGGAAAATTATGAAGAAAAGAGAACAAGAATGATTTTGTATCAATGTATTTGTTGGTTCAAGATTATCCAGACGCGCTGATGATGAACCTAGGCTTCCCACATAAATTTGTCCTTTTGTCTGGGATATTTTTGGTCAACTAATGATGACCTGGGCTTCCCACATTTTCCATGAATTCTTCACACGAAATCAGGCGTACATTCAATAGCTTCCTCCATTTATCCTCGATTCATTTAGCATAAAAACAAAAAGGCAAAAATATGGACACAGATAACTTTCAGTACGATAGCTGTGATTCGGGACGTATGAACGTACAAGATTTAAATGAATATGATAGAACAAGATATGCTCTAGCACACGATACTCTCACTTTAATCTACCAAGGTACTTTTGACACTACTGCATCACAGCAATATGACGTTCTCCATGATAGACTCAAATGTAACCAAATCATCGACCCATTGATCTCGGCAGCACGCAAAAAATATGGTGTTCCACATGCTTGTAAGGCTACCAACTTTGTTCCAGATGACAATGGAGACTTTATGTTGCTTCCGAACTGGGAAGATGGATACTACTTGAGAAGCTATTGTTTGTACGGTTTAGGATACCTTGATCGATACTTTGAAGAAAAGAGAGTTAACAATGAAGCTCAGGAAAATATTGTGAAACTAATCATGGTAAATCGTTTTCATGTAAATGAAGATGACCGTGGATTGGCCACCAAGGAACATCACCAAAATTATAATCAAATGATCAAGTATTGTATGGTTGAAGGAGCATTAGGATACAATAATGCTATCCCCTTCTGGAAACAACCTTGGTAATTTGTCTGATACACAAATGGAATTTAAATATAAACCAAAACCAGAAACGTATGAAAATTATACCTTTGAGTTAGGTTTTTTTGGGATTGGGAATGCATACTTTGATTGAAGCTTTGAAATCAAATAGACAAAGATTAAAGTTACAATTTCCTTCTTAGTAATTGCATTTTAACTTATTGTACTTCATTCGGTAACAAAAAGGCACTTTTGTTGTTGTAACAAGGTAGAACATCAGACCTCATTTGTAATTAGTCCTACACTGCGTCTATGCCTCATTATCAGAGACAGTTTCCTGAGATAGAGAATTACTGGTGCTTTCAAAATCAGTTTCGTCGAGTAAGAATTGGCAACATCCTCCCCTTCTTCGTAACTCCTGGTAAAGAGTTTCTCCAGTACTTTGGTTCGCCAAGTGAGTGTTTGAGTCAGATTTTAAAATAGAAACCTGTTTCAACAACATCTGCTTTATCTCGACAATATGTTTTTGGTTCATTTCAGTTTCCTCATCATCCAACCTGATTCTATCATTTAACTTTTCCATAACACAGTCTAAAGACACCAATGTTGAATCGATTTTGCTATTCATAGCGCGTATGAGCTCCAACCAACGTACTCTCGTCTGAAAAAATTTCTTTCTAGAGGCATTCAACTCAACATTTTGGGATCTGATAATATTATTCTTGTCTATGATGATTGCATTCTTCCCCACGATTAGTTCGTAGTTGTGAAGGAGTGTGTTGCTGAGAAAGTGGCATTCGACAAGAGTCAATTGCTTGCCTTCGTATAACACGATCTCTGAGCCATCAATTGATCTTAGATGAAAAAGTCTACCAAAGTTACGTAGGTTCCGTGCTGAATCCATAATTTAAAATTTCTGAGAAAAGAATATTTCTGAATTCATGTATGTTTCGTTCCCCGAAGTTGTTGAATTTCGTGTGTCATTTGGTAGAATGAAAATTGCAACAATGTTCGACGAAAATAGCTTTTCAAAGTTCGGAGTTGCTCCAAACGACCATTTTTCTTCTTTTTGAACAAACGAAAAAAACGAACATTGCATTAGCTCCAAACAAGAACATTGAGTTGCTCCAAACGACCATTTTTCTTCTTTTCGAACAAACGAAAAAAACGAACATTGCATTAGCTCCAAACAAGAACATTGAATTTTGCAAGCGGGCAACACAACAAATATGAAAGAAATACTTGATTCAGTAGAAAGTTACAATAGTATCGAGCCGTGGAAGGGAACACTTACATTAAGCGGTATCAGTCTAAAGTCTGAAAGTACTGAAGAGGTGACACTTGTAAAGGAACCAGTAGATATATTTTCGGGCGTGACTGATAATAAAGTTATTTATTATAAAAGACACATGTATAACTCATCGGCAGATTGGGATGATGTCATTACTGCCATCAAGAATGATTGTCTCATGAACGGATACTCTGTGAATTTGAATGGTGCATACTGCCGCAAAATTGATGGGGAGTATGTAACTACACGAGGTTTGTATTGTACACATAGAGAATGCTATCATACAATAATCAAGAACCCAAAACAAGAGGATGTAGATCCAAGAGAACAACCTGTAGGGAGAAAGAGGAGTTTGATTTCAGATAGAAAGAACCAAAGAACAGATGGGAGAAAGCTTACGAGACAGACAAGTACAACAAAGAGTAAAGTGAAATGTCCGTTTCGATTCAAAATTTATTACCACAAGCTGGGTTTTGTCATTATCAAACCGACCGAAAAATATTCATGTCATCTTGGCCACAGAAAGAAACTCCAAGGACAAACAACATTGAGAAAAAGTGAAGTGACAAAAGAAATGAAAAATAGGATGATAGAAGATGCAGGTATTTGCATGCCTATATCTACAACACAAAGAATCCTCAATATACGGAATTTACAAAGAGGACCTTTTATAAATAGACAACTTGTGCGTGAATTTCGTGCCTCTAATATACTCAAAAATTGTGTTGATGGTAGTATCGTAAAGATAGGAAAGAATAAAGGAGACATGGATCTTGTCATGGAATTATTGAAAAAGAACAATGCTCGGGTAACATATTTGGCCGTACAACCTAAATTTGGCATAGATACATCAAAATCAAGCAATAGAATATCAACAAAGGATACTACCATCATCGCTTCAAACCCGCATTTGGACGAAGAAATACACGACGATATGAAAGAAGGTACATTTGTGGTCCATACGTCTCATGAGAAACTAAAACTCAGAGTGATAAGGACAGAATACTCTTATCTTGAAATTGACTATGTCCACGAAGAATCGCCACTCAATGGATTAGTTCGTCAAGGAGACCAAATAATAGCTTTGAATGGGGAAGAACTAAGTGGTATGTGTGGAACAAAGTTTGTGGAACTAGTAGGATCCTTGAAGAAAGAAAGGAAGTCTATAACAGTATGGAGAGGTGAGAAAACAGCCAATATTCATCACTTAGAGCAACAAGGAGTATTGGAAGAAAGAAGTCTTTGTCAAGACCTGAGGTCAATCACAGGAAAGGATAAGATTTTTACGCCAAATATGTACAAGGAATTGGAAGAGACGGCGCACAAATATAGAAAAGAAGCACTTGACCCCAATGAAAGATACCATCTATATTTGAGTGTGGCCTGGATGATTCCTCAAAACTATTATGCGGCCCTCATGTGGTAAGTTATTATACTGACTCATTTTGCAAAAGACTCCATTTTGAATTGCGATTATCTCATTTCCATTGAATAGGGGGTCAACCTTGTTCATAGACAGCACATTCAATGTATGCGTCTTTTCCAATTTCAGACAGTTGAGCATTGTTTGTAAAACAACTTCAGGCAAGGCTCTTGTTATCTGTCGCATTGGCCTGCCACATGAGAAGTCTTATCTCTTTGACTATTGTCTCAAGAGTGTTATTCCTAGTTTGATGTCAAATATGTTTTGCAAGCGTATTCGAACGATCATCTCAGATGGTGATATCTACTTATGTCGTTCTATTTCCGAAAGCATAAAAGATTGTTATGTCAATGCCATAAGGTTACGGTAAGGACTAATCAATTCACTACAAATACAGCGTAACAATAGGTACTAACATTTCCCGTTACACCAGGTGTGGATGGCATATCATATATAAGGGATGGGAAAATAATGTACAGCCATACTTAATCTTTCATGAACATTGCTCTCCTTCTAATAGAGACAGTTTCGAAAAATTGATAAAATCGTGGATCAATTCGTGGATGAAATCGTCAGTTTCAAGCCAAGATGAAATGGAAACATCAAAAGACCTTCTACTTAAATGGATTGTAAGTTCCGAAGTTACTGAAAATGTTTGTTCCAAAGAAGTCTGCGATATTATTATCAAATGGATAAGAACCTCAGTGCTTCCATTCGAAAGGGAATTCGCATTTCATTATCGTAAAATGGTAGCGAATGAATCAAATTATACATGTTGCATTATAGAGGGAACCCATAATGCCTTGAAACATAACTCATTAGCAGTTCAAAGGACGGATACACTTCCAATTTATGTCAAAAAGGCCTGTGATTATGATATCATGAAACTCAAGGAAATGCAAGCAACTGTTGCAACAAATCATGAAAAACGATATCTCTTTGGAAAGAGCTGGATGAACGAATTGGTAGAGAATGGAGCTCTGTTGACATACAGTTTGATACAATGGAGTGAAAATTATGTATCACAAATTTGGAAATTGGAAGATGGATTACCAATCTTTGCAGTACTGTATCATAGTACCCAGGACGAAGATGAGAATCCTATATTATCAACAGATGATGTTCGAATGCATATTCCACGAAAAACTAAGACAGTAGGGAAAGAAGATATATCACAGACTTATGAAGTACCAAGATCTTGCCCAAGATTTCATCATTCATGGTTAGTAAAAATGGTTAGAAATGAAAATGGAACCATATCATTACAATGCAGCTGCTGCATGTACCCTAGGGATCGACTTGTGTGTCAGCATATTATTCATGTTCGTCATTATCATCTCAAACATCTGGATTGGTTCGAAGAGGATTTCTCGTATAGTGATTATGGAGTATGCTGGTGGAAAATATCATATACTTTGTGCTTCAAACCACATGGGACACATACAAAAGAGGAACTTGACTTACTGCATAATCTGATAGATTTGGTTATGAATGACAATAGATATGGACCAGAAATTCGTCCAAAAGATGATAGGGTCGATTTAAACTCGAAACTTTTAAAGCATCAATGGGATGAAAACAAAAAGGTCGGGAAGAGTATACAGGATGCCAGTGACTGTGATCCGATAGGTATGATTACAAAATCTGCGTTTGATCGAATAAAAAATTGGAATGTAAGCAAAGAATATGATGATATTGAAAGAGACAGCAACATGATCCCTAAGCATTATGAATACAACTTTGATGGACTATCATTCACTTATGATGATAGTTGTGCGAAGAATGCTGTTAATAGTGCTATACACCAGCAAGCGTGCAAGAAGAAGGTTCTTGACATGGTCTATGATATTTTTGAAAAAGTTGAATGTGCGAAAGAAGAGGATTTCTTTGCACGATTTTCGTCTAGTATAGACAAATTTCATGCAGAATCGGTGCAAATATCTTTTAAACAAACTGAATCAAAGACCAAATCACCCGCCAAAATCTTTGCTGGAAGTGAAAGACATACATCGAATTCTCCTATGACAAAACGGATACATGCTTTTCATAAGAAGCCAAAGTCTACACCAAAAAGGAAAAAAAGTAGTTACAACTTCAGTTCGCCATAGCTAATGTATTCAAATTTTGTTTGGGTTTTTCGGTTACTTTTACTATATAATGATTAATATGCAGTTGAAATTGTTGCTTTACACATTTCTTGGTCGTTTCTTTGCACCATCTTGGAAGAGTGCCATACGCATCTCCTGTTGCGCATCCTCTTCATCATCTTCGTCAATTTCTTGATCAATATTCTCTCCTTCAACCTCCTCATTTAGCTCCTCTCTTGCGACAATTTGTTCTCCTTCCTCTTCTTCCTCATTCTCTTCAAAATCTTCATCAATATCTTCATCAATATTCTCTCCTTCTACCTCCTCATTACGTTCCTCTCTCTCTAGACCAAAATTGTTGGCTGCATCGAAGAATGGGTGAGGAACACCATTATTAATTGCATTACGATTCAATCTTGGTACAGTTGGAAGGAAAAAGGCTCGGAACAAATGGCGGATATATCCTCCGAAGAAGTTGGAAATCTGTAACTCGTTGTAAACGTTCCTTCCATGGAGATTGATGAATTCATCCATGTTGTTCATGATTTCCATGATGCTGTCTTGAGGATAGTATCCAAAAACAGCAGCTATGTCTTCAGCCTCAAGGTGGATTGCAGAGGATCTCAAATAGAAGAAGAGCAGAGCTTCAAGAAGTGTAAGGCCTTCTTGCTCAACAAAGCGCGTCGCATGTGCTACTACACGAAAGTTCATTCCAGTTTCGTTGATGTGGAATGGCCAAAACATCTGAAAATTGATGTTGTTGTTTCCTCCATTTTCACCACGCATTTCCGTATTACACGCGCGACTGAAAAATCCACCTAATGCATCCTGGAATTGGAATGAGGTAATCAATGGGAACATGTTTGGGTCGAGACGAGCATTACGCGTATTACAGTCAACTGAATACACAGGTAAATGACCTGCAATATTACCACCATTAATGGAGAAACGATACCAGTGTCCATTGAAAAAATTCAACATGAATTGAATTGTTCTCAAGATCGTAGAAAGACGGAACTCGAAAAAGTCAGGAACTTGAGGTACAAGAGGGGGGTCTTCTGGCACATATTCGTGGGTTAACCACCAAAACTGCAACAGCTGTAGCAACTGTGCATTAAAATTATTGTCCAACTCACGCTGATGATTGGCAAGTGCATCAGGTTCTCTGTTGAGTGGATAGAAAAAGTTATGTGCAACATCAAATCTAGGTCTACCTACTCGGTTGTAAACAATTTGAACTCCTCTGGCTACAGCACCAACTTGATTTTCAACAGGCACAACATGTTGATGTTGATCTTCGGCATTATCAGGCTCTCTCCCATTGACATCACCAATCTCTTCGGAATCAGAAGAACCATATCCTTGATGTTGATCTTCGGAATTATCAGGATCTCTCCCATTGAAATCATCAATCTCTTCGGAATCAGAAGAACCATATCCTCGAGACTCTCTGCCATTGCCGTTATCATTAGCAGCTTCTTCTGTGGCATTCTGAAGATTACCATCAGATTCGTTGTTTTCAACAGTGTCTGTAGGCAGTTCTGGTTCAGAAGCATTGCTATCTGAATTAGTATTGTTTGAATTGTTACTGTTACTCATTGCTATTATTTAATGTAAAATTGGAAAGATACTTTTTCTAAGTATCCCCTTTTTGCAGATTGTTCTGAGAACTGCAGATGTTTTCCGGTTGAAATCATGAACTCATGTTTAAGACAAAAACAGTGTAAAAATAAAATCTTTTCAATCCAAAAAGGCTTATTTAGGCCATTTCTCCAAGGAGAGTTGAAGAGTATCCAGGTTTGAGAGGACAAGAGAGAGGAAGGGAAGGCTGGAATGTAGCGAGGTGGAGTACGAGCAGCTATTCCATACAACAAGTGGAAATGAAGGTTGTGAAGGACTACTGGAGCAAGCAATGAATGTATTTATGCTTATATTAATATATATATATATATATATATATATGTTACAATACAAAAGGAACTATCTATTTCGCTTTAGGAAGGGGACGATCTGTTCCTTCCTCTTTACGTCTTTTCAATCTTTTAAAGGGATCAGCTTTGAACACAGTTTCTAACAAAGCAATTTCATTATAATGCAGACCATTCCTGGCGATATTCTTCAAGATTTCAATTTCGACTTTTCCTTTGGAAACGAATGGATATTCGTCAAATTTACCTGATTTGAAGGCTTCGCGGTATTTGTAAATGAAGTCGGTTAGGTCAGTAAACCTTGGTGGTCTCTTGCAGTCCAGTTCTACAACACAATTCAGATGCTCTAACTTGAAAGAATCATCTTTTTCGTGAGGTGGATTTTTGACATTGTGAAATTGGACTTGACCAAGTCCCAACATCATCAGATGAAGTTGTTTATATTCGGATACAATGAGTTCACAAAGCTCCTTTGGAACTGGGCTTACTTCTAGTTGTGAGACATGTTCTTGAGCATCGGCGTTCTGAACAGACTCTGTCTGTGTATGAGTATTGCCGATATTTTCTTCCAATCCTTTATTGGATTTCTCTTCTTTCAATGAACCTTTACCTGCAGCGTATCCAGGGAGACCAAACTGATAGAAAAATTTGGCTACCATAAACCAAGGTGGTGGAAAAGATTCATTTTTGAGATCAGAAGGAAACTCTGGATGTCTTAGGTACCTGCCGTATATTACTAAAGCAATGGCATAGTTGATAAAACGAATATTTAGACCTTTCCACGTGCGAACTGAGCGCAACCCTTTGATGGTGCATGGGAACATGATGAATTTCAATCTTGGTAATAGAAGTTCCATAATTATAGCCATTAGAACAGCATTTGAATCCGATTCGTAAGATGGAATTTCGTCCAAGGATAGTGTCTTGGTGAGAATTTCTGGTAGTTCCAACCTATCACTAGAATTACTTTGTGTGTCAACCGGAGATGATGGAATTGAATTTACATATTTCAAATGATGAAAAAGCTGTACACACATTCAAAGATGAGTTTTTGTGAAGAGAACATTACTGGAATAGATGTATTTGACTTACTCTAGAAAGAATAGTTGGTACTCTCACTTTCATGTGCTCATAAAATTCTTGTTCGGTATTACGGTTATTCTCCCTGAAATCAATTGATATATCATAGGTGACTTTAGGGAATAGGAATTCTTGAAGTACTTCCCGAAATTCATGCATCTCAGTTTGGCTCAATGCTTGATAATTTTGTTGAAGATGATTGTTGATTGCATGTTTAATGTTGTATTTTATATTGATTTTGAATTCAGTCACTTTAGCCGCGGATATATTTTTCCGTTCAGTTGACTTAGCTTTTCCAACTATAACACACAGTAAAATATTTAGATCTTGATGAGATTGAATGAATATAACTTTATTACACGTACCAGTTTCATTTGAATCGCATTCAAAATAGGTCCTATAGTCGGTTGCAGGCATTTTACATAGGATTTCTTCTATATGGTGCATGGACATAGAATCATGCAGCTCGTTTAATTCTAGTTTCTGTTTCTTTCCGTCCTCGGTGATTTTGACATTCTCAGCGTTTTCCATCATCTTTCGATCAAACGAATAAAGAATTTGGGTTAGGAATAATAATAAAAAGGGTATACAGATAAATCAAGAATAATTACTTATCTACCTGTAATGAAAATGGTTGCTCCTGCTATTAGATCAAAAATTCGGAGTAGAAAGATGGCGAGCGTGCCAGCCAATTAAAAGGCGCGGGATTTCCAAAAAATCCAAGACTGCAAACCTGTGTCTGTGTATAGGTATTTCAAAATCAGGTTACTGCATCTGTAAATATAATCAGTACAGTTCAGCTCTCTCAACTTTCCTTCTACACACCACACACCACATCCGAACATTCTTCTACATTTCTTTGTTCAAGGCTGTTCTGAAAGCAATCAGACAACTCAAATCCTCCCAGTAATATTAACGCAATCAAGGCGTTGTATTTTAATGAAAATGAATTCAGTTGACGCAAAGATATGTCGAGATGTCATCAATAATATAAGAGCGAAAAAGTATGCTGACTGTAATTATCTCTTCTTAGATCCAGTAGACACGACGTACTTTCCTACGTATACCAAAGTTGTAAGGAAACCTATGGATCTTGGAACAGCAAAAAGAAATCTAGAAGCTGGAATATACAGCAGTAGGCAAGAATTCTTTGCGGATTTGGAACTATGCTACAAGAATGCAGAGACCTTTCACAAAGATTTTCCAGAGAATCAATGGATCATTCAAAAAGGCAAAGAATTGAAAAAGTATCTTGATAAAGAACGAAAGAGAGCAGAGAAGAACCATCTTACTACAACTAGTGAAGCGAGTGTCAAGAAACCAAAGCTAAAATTAAGTGTGAAAAAACCATCTAGTGGAGAAACAGCTTCAGCGAGCTCAGTGAAACCGAAAAAGAAGCTCTCTCTAAAAGTAAAAAATCCAAGTAGTTCTAGCGCAACTACTTCATCGGGAACTGGGTCCGCGCAAATACCAAATGAGACTCCAGTTGTCAAAAAGCCTAAAATCAAGCTACCCAAACTAAAAATGTCAACTAGTAAAAAGGCTGTGCCTCCTGCTGCTACTCCATCACAAACGACGACAAAACCAAAAAAGTCTTCGACGAAAAAAGAAACCAAGAAAAGCTCCTCTACGCCAAAAGGATCTGTAGGTTCGAATAGGGGCAAAGAACTTCCAAGTGCGGTTGCAGAGGCCAAGGCAGCCAAAAAAGCAGAGGGGAAAAAGTCGTCTGCATCCAAGAAAATAAACATCTCGATTCAAAATAGTATGGAGTCTAGCGCTAAAACACCTTCATTGAAGATAAGTACAAAATCGATAGGTAAAACTTCGGGTTCAAAGGCTTCAGGCAAGAAGATAAAGATCACTGCTAAAACTTCGAAAACACTCGCTACACCTGCATTACCGAATAGAACGAAAATACAGCTAACCCTTGGAGGACCGGGAAAAATCGATATGGGTGATGGAACAATGACTCATAATGTCAAGGCACAATGTTACAAAGTTATATCTGCACTACAGCGTGTTGAATTTACAGAAATTGTATGGTTTCTGGAGCCTGTGAATGACAAAGCAGTGATTGAAGATTATCGCGCAAAAATTGCAAATCCTATGGATTTGGCTTCACTGAACAAGAAGTAAGTTTATCTTTTACACTTTTTATATCCTTATCTTTCCCCGAAATATTCTTATAATCTTTGTCTAGACTGGATAAAAGTCGCCATGCCAATGTAAAAGAGTTTGTTTCAGACTTGAGAAGGATATTTGGAAACTGTTTGCGATTCAACGCCTTGGCGGGAGACTCGTATCGACCCGTTGCTAGAGCTATCGCAAAGACATCGGAAGAATTGATGCATTTATTTATACAATCCAACAGCGCTAAGCCACTTTATCCAAAACTTCTGTATTGTTGGAACAAATGTCTTACAATAATCGAAGATGCCCTTTCGTTAAAAAGTCCAAATAATCCACTTCCAGCTATTCACTACTTTCTTCATCCGGTTCCTTTTTTCTTGAGTGGCACATACCCAGAAGGATATCTAGATATGGTGAAAACTCCTATGGATTTTGGAACTATTCAGAGCAAATTAATGAATGCAGAGTATCAGGACGTCCGAGATTTTACGCAGGATTGTCGTCTTGTCATTACAAACTGCAAGACATATCATACAGGAAGAGAGGAATCTAATTTCATTATGAGTCAGGCAGAAATTCTCGAAGAATTCCTATTTCCTCGCTTGGAAGAACTTGAGAGCTATGATCAGAAGCCTAAAGCTGCTTCAGCTAGACAAAAGTCTCAAAATCCACCTGTTCCTGATTTATTGAAACCTCGGCAAGATTTCATGTTGTCACTTTTAAAATTTCTGAAAGAGCTACAATACAAAGATTCGACAACAAAAATTGTTGAGCCTGCTGCATTTCATTTTGAGCGACCTGTGAATACTCAATTCATAACAGACTATTTACAATTTGTGAAAGTTCCAATGGATATATCAACTGTTGAAAGCAATGTGATGGCAAATAAATATATACATGCTGAAGACTTTGAGCATGATGTCATGTTAATATTTCGGAACTGTGAACTATACAATGTTCCAAAACACAATAGGCATATCGTGAAGCTTGCCAAGCATTGCGCAAACAACTTTCGGAAGCAGTACTTTATTCGTATTAAAGCATTTGATGCAAGTGGGGGCACAACGTTTATGCCACAGGACAAGAAAGATAAGAAGAGAGTATTAGACAATGAAGGAGTAAATAATGATTTGCCTGCCTCCAAGAAAAGTAGAAAAACACCAATAAATATTCCAGCTGTCACTGCAAAGCCCAAACCCCAGAAAAAAGCCTTGCCTCGAATCATTATCAGTACAAGTGGGCCGCTGCCATTGCATGTTGCGATTGCTAAGATAAAGCAAGACTTTCCTCTTCGCAGGCCTCACAAAGACCTCGAATCCTGGGAAGGTGCTTGTTCGAGATTCTTTCGCGAGTTAAAAAAACATCCTTGGATTTCGTCAAGTAAAAGATTTGTTTTTGATGCACCTGTCACACTTCTCCATCCTGAAATTAAAGAGAGTTATTTGGCTCTGATAAAGAAACCAATGGATTTGACAACAGCTGAGTGTAAACTCCTCCAAGGGGGTATTTATTCCGGTCCACAGGAATTTGTACATGATGTTGCTCTAGTGTTCTCCAACGCAGAAATGTTCAACAAAGCAGGAAACGAGCAAGGTGATCCAACCTCGTGTGCATACTATGATGCTTCTAGGCATTTACTGCGATATACACGATGGTTGTCATTAGAGACCATTTCTGAGTTTCTTATCGACGATTCTGGTAGTGAAGGAGCAGTTGAAAGGGGACCAATCTCTCAGTGGCGATTGTCAACTTCTAACTTAAGCGACGCTCGAAAAGAAATGGAAGAGATAGTTTTTAGTCAGGTTATTGACTTGTCTGATGAAGGGGATAGGTCTACGTGGATGGAAGGTGAATGTGAAAAACTTCTAAAGGTCCTAAGACATCAGAGTGACCAAAAACGCATGAAATACTTTTTGACGCCTTTCTATCCCGCCGATTACTTTGCTTATATTTCGAAACCAATGGCTTGGGAAAACATTCATCAAGGACTAAAAGAAAGAAAATATGAAACGTTTGGAGATGTGATAGCAGACCTACGCTTGATTTTCTCGAATGCTCTGAAATACAATGGGCGTACAAAGGACACAGATCCTTTTTCTAGAGACGCCTATGATTCTGCGCAAGTAATGTCTGATAAGTTGGAAAGTGCCATAAAGCGCTCCCTCATAACTATTGGTGATAGGGTGGAGAGAGAAAAGGTTGAGCAAGTGGTGCTGGATAGAGAGGAAGAAATAGAGAGAAAAGAAGAGGAAGAAAGAATGAAGAAGGAGTGGCAAGAAGAAAGGGAACGAGCAGAAACTAGCGAAGCTGGTGCTCCCAAGATTCGTCAGCCTGCAGTAAAAGTTCGAAGATCAAATGTTCGAAAAGGATTGGACTTCGACTTTCCATTTTATGAAGAAGAAGGATCCACAGAACAGTCGGTTATCGAAGTTTTGTCTAAACAAAAGGCTCTATATGAAGAACAACAGCGTGAAAGAATTCAAATGATGAAAGTAACGAAGCATGTTGCTCGTATAGTTCATCATCGACTTCTAGAAAGAACACAGGCTATAAAGTGGGCAGTAGAGATGAGTGATAAGGTGGCGGCTAATCTTGCGCAAAATCAAGCTAGTGGAGGTACAGGCACTAGCAATGCTGAAAATTGTCACAATGAGGGATTAAACGCTCCATCCAATGTCTCTTCGTTTTTACAACAAGAAGAAAGATCCAGAATAGCGTTGACATTGATGAATAAGGATATCAAAAAGAAGAAAGTCAAAAAGCGCAGAAGATTATTTTTTGAATAACTTAAACGAACGTTTTCGATCAACACGGTTTTATAAATTCATTCTTACTTATCCCGCCAGGTTCCTCTGACCTTTCTAGCGCTTTAGAAAAGAGGCATTTTGGAAAAGAAGAAATAGGCAGTACATCGTGATGAAAAATGACGATGCTCCTGTACCTTCCCTTCAGAGAAGATACAAAAACATCTTGGAGAAAGGAGTAAAAGGCAGAAGGCACAACAAAGATAAGCTTACAATATATTTCTATTCGAGTTTAGATACTATTATTGCTTTTAATTTCGCGAACACATAAGGCACTAAACGTAGTATTTAGAATTGTGAGGTCTCGTAATGGCTAGGTGCCTAGGTAATTTAGAATGATGAGCCTGATGATGATGATGATCCTGCCAAGGGATCCAATCCACCACGGCAAGTATGGAGACACACGTTTCTCACTCTTCCCTTCCCTTCTGTGCCTTGAACGGACTTAAAGATCTCCTTCTCGATATGCGAACACTACCATCAATTACATGTTCTCTCTAACATCAGGAGTAGATGGAGATACTCTTCTATTGAACATAATTCTTCAGTATCTCCATCTAGTTCAGCCCGACATAAGAAGCACTCTCTTGCTCAGTCCGGTAATTAACATAGTAGATTTTTAAGGCACTGAGACTTCGGCACTATGGCTGCACAGGCTGCTGTTAACAACCCATTGAACGTGCCTACAGTTCGCCATTACACCTTTCAGGCTGATCATTTCGGAGATCCCTCGAAAGATCCATGGAATGGACAGTATCAGAACTTACTTGCACCTTTCGATATCGACATCAACAACAATGCAGTAAATGTGACACCAGCTACAGTCAGAGAAAGATTGACTAACAGCACCAACAACTTGGAACCTCTTGCACTTCTGTTGATCCATGACAACGCTGCCAGTGTATATCTTCTTCCTTTACGGATGACTAGTACTTTGGGAACCCAGTATCCTGCACCCATTGATGGAAACATGTTTGCTCTTGACGGAGACCTTTACCGTAATTGTCCACTAGTGGTACAGCTTCCAGATACACTGTTCAACCTTATTACGAACCAGGTGAGAGTACCGGAAGTAGGACACATCATAGCACAGTTGGCGGCGGATGCTACCATTCAGAGATTTGGACCATACAACAATGGAGACGCAGATACTGAAGTGCTCCGTACTCGTAGTGTTGTCACAATTCCTTTTCCGTATGTTCAGCTGTTCATGGCTGCAGAAAGGATGAGTCCTCGCTCCTATTTTGAGCAAGTTTATCCAGCTATTGTAGCAGATGGCGCCGAACAGCAATGCCTTCCTCTAACTCGTTTCTTCCAGGTAGCCATCACCAACGATGCCAACAACAATTCCATGCTAAATGTAGCAAATCTTCCCACTGGTCGTCGCAGTACCCACTTACTAGACAGATATGATAGACTGGTTCGTGCACACTTTCCGCAGTTGGACACTAATCTCCAGCAGCTGCAGAATACTCAAATTGCAACACAGATCGCTAGTCTAACTCAGGCTTACCAACAAGGAAGATTGCAGGACGAGTTGAGAAGACAAGCCAAGTCCAATAACCCTGTTACAAACTGGCTAGGTGATCGGGTTACAGGAAAATTGCTTAACTACTGTGTCGTCAATCAGGAAACACTTCTACCTCCAATTTGGGCTCAATTGGCTAATGCTAAACATTCTGATCGTTTGCCAATCCTTCAGGCCGCGGTCTCACAGAAGAAAGTGGAGTTGAATCAGCCACATTTACAGTTTGGTGTCACGATGCCTCTTCTAGCAACCATCACTAGTATGAACTGGGAAATGGTAGACAAGGACGAAATTGGAGCAGGATTGCAGCCTTTCCATTTTGGTGCATCAGATGAATCAGCTGCCATGACACATCAACAGCAGGTACAATTACTGTTAACAGGTACCAGCGCTTCTTTGGAGGACACCAATCGATTGCTAAATAGCACCAAGATTCTACTTCCAACCAACTTGAACTACACCTTGTACATCCTTCGTTTGAGGATTCTCATGCAGATCCTCCTTCCAGACACACACCAACTGGTCACATTCTTGAACGGATTGTATGAGGACTTGGAAAGTTTTAGACACAACATTGCAGGCTTTGTCACCCAGCAACCAGCTCTTAATGGTGCCGCTACTGGAGTTCTTATCTGCAAGTGGGTAGCAAATACAGTATCTAGCTACTTCATGCAGCAGGGACGAAAGCAGCAGCAGCATGCAATTGGCCGAAATCCAACTGATATCAGTTCAGCTATCACCATGGAATCAAATTGGGAACCACATCTATCCATGACATTCTTGAATAAGTACAAGGTGAGAGAGTTCTGCAATTCCCTCAGCGATGGCGCTGGTGGAAATCCTCAGCCTGCTCCTGGTGGTCCTCAGCCTCCTTCTAGACCTGGGAATGTTAGTAGTCGCCGTGTAGATAATCCAGACTATGTCAGTAGCCTTTTCCTTGTTTACAAGCAGCGTCAAGTGAAAACTAAAACTATTCGGGATATGATCACCGGTGGTAAAATTACCACACCATTGCCTAGATCCAAAGTTGATGGTAGCCTTGAACAATGTCTCGGTTGGCATACCATCGGCCAATGCAACAGCAATTGTCAAAAGTCTGTTGATCATATCGTTTATACTAGTACAGAGCTTGCACCCCTTGCACAGTGGTGCCAAACTTGCTATCCGGCGGACCAGGCATCAGCTGATGCTGCTTTGAGAGCATGAATGGTTGGCAAGGAGAAGATAAGGGACCCAGTAGTCAGTAGTAAAATAAGTCCAAGTACATCTACTACTATTCCTCCCTCACCTACTCTAGAGCCATCACTTCAACAAACTACCAAAAGAGCCAACGTTCTTCCTCCTCCAGTCTTCACCAAAAGATCAAGGACCACCGAGTTGCCTCTGGAATTAGGTAAGTTGATCCAACGTGATGTCCAACTTTTACAAAACCTTGGCTGGAGAGAATTCGTGAGACAACGTCGGCCGGTCAGTGATCTTGGTTCCATGAAGAATATCAATCATCCAGCAAAGCGCTTACTCCAACACTACCGAAAGCACGGAGCACCAGTAAAGTTTTCTACCAAGCCTTGGTCACGAAAGCAACTCCACCATAGCCTCAAGAGAGGAGCTCATAAGTCTTGTTTTGAATATCTGGAATTCCTCGAAGAGGAGTTCATTGACATGATAAGCAAGGACCAATGGGTAATCCTCCCTTATTCAGTAGTTAAAGATCTACCTGGGCTGCGTTTATCTCCCCCTGGTGTAGTGCCACAAAGGGAAAGATGTCCTCGTTGGATTTGTGACTACTCTTTCTACGCGGTGAACCTTGACACACTACCCCTTGCTGCCCTTGAGAGTATGCAATTCGGACATGCCCTAGATAGAATCCTACGGCACATCCTCCTCGCAAATCCTGAGCTCGGACCGGTATATCTCATGAAGGTAGACCTCAGTGATGTTTTTTACAGAGTAGACTTGTCACCTGATGATGCTCCAAAGTTAGGAGTAGTATTTCCTACACTCCCCAACGAGGAGCCTCTAGTTGCCATCCCATTAGTATTACCCATGGGTTGGAAAAACAGTCCACCTATCTTCTCTACTGTTACAGAAACCATTGCTGATGTAGCCAACTCCGTAATCGAATACAGTCATGACCAAATACCTTCCCATCCCTTAGGAAATCTTGCACAAATTCAAGACGACAATGCTCTTGCACCTTCTGCACCACAGCATTCTTCGCAACCCACTTCATCATCATCATTTTCTCTTGACGACAATGCTCTTGCACCTTCTGCACCACAGCATTCTTCGCAACCCACTTCATCATCATCACCTTCTCTTTCACCATCGTCACATAAGAAAAAGACCTATTCTTCTATGCTAAATCTACTACGTGATCCTCATCTGCCCTATTCCAAAGAGTTGCTCGGATACATTGATATCTTCGTGGATGATTTCATTGGACTTGCACAAGGACGGAATCACAGAAACAGAGTCAGAAATATCCTCATGAATGCAATAGATGAAGTGTTCCGTCCCCTTTCTCCCAATGATAAGCCTTCACGCAGAGAACCAGTGTCCATCAAGAAACTCTTAAAGGGTGATTGCTCTTGGTCCACTGTAAAGCTTGTACTAGGTTGGATCATCAACACTGTAGACCAAACAATTTCTCTACCTGAGCATCGAGTACAACGCCTAGCAGAAATATTAGCATCCATCCCAAGAACACAGAAACGGATTAGCATACGAAAATGGCACAAAGTCTTAGGTGAACTTCGATCCATGTCTTTAGCACTTCCAGGTGCACGTCATCTATTCAGTCACATGCAACATGCACTCCTACAACGAAAAGGTGGTAGATTATCATTGAAAAAGGGGGTACATGCAGCAATTGCTGACTTCAAATGGATACTGCGTGACATTGAATCTCGTCCCACACGAATAGCTGAACTTGTGCCTCTACTAGCAAGTGCTGTTGGCCACCATGACGCTTCAGGTGAAGGAGCAGGAGGCGGCTGGTTTCCATCCGATCACTTACCCATCAGAAATGGTCATACACGTGGTCCTTTTGTCTGGAGAGTAAAATGGCCAGAACATATTGCACAGCAACTTATCACTGATAAAAATCCACTGGGCACAATTTCCATTTCTGATCTAGAACTTGCAGGTGGCTTGCTTCACCTCGATGCACTAGCTCAGGCGTATGACATCCGTGAAAGAACTGTCTTATCCAAAACTGATAATCTAGCTACACTGTTTTGGCAGCGAAAAGGAAGTACAACAACTGATAAAGTTCCAGCTTATTTATTACGGTTATTTGGTATCCATCAAAGATATCACCGTTACGTTGCTCGACACGACTATCTTCCAGGTTGCTCAAACAAGATCGCTGATGACACAAGCCGCTTATTCTCTCTCACTGATGAACAATTTCTAACTTATTTCAATCACACTTATCCACAGAAAACCTCTTTCAATCTGCATCACCCGAAGCAAGAGACCGTTTCAGCTGTGATCTCCGCACTGCAGAGGAAACAGTCAAAGCCGGAATCAGCACTGGTAGAGCCAAATCCACTAACATGGCCTGGATCCAATGGACCAACTTCTGTTCTGAAATGGCCATCGATCCCTTTCTTGAAACCGTCGAAAATCCCATACCTATCTTACAAGTCTTCGCCTTACGAGTTCGAGAAGGAGTGCTTGCTGCAGGAGGAGCACCCGTTCGCGCTCGAACAGCTGAAGATTACCTACGGTTCGTTGGGCAAACGTTCCAAGGTGTGGGGTCCCCAGACCCACGCCTAAATACATTTGGAAAAATAGATTTTCGTCTGTCTCGAATGATATCTGCTTGGAAAAAACAAGACCCACCTCCAAACAGAGTCAAACCAGTTCCAATTCGCGTTATTCGCTCTATCTCTTTCATTGCACAAGCAGCTACAGATCACTTAGTGATTGGAATCAGTGATATGATCACTATTGCATTTTTCTATCTTCTGCGCCCCGGTGAATATACTGCCACAGCCTCAGATACCCAACCGTTTGACTTCAAATCAGTGCAATTGTTCATTGGTGAGCAACGCTTGGATTTGCGCACAGCACCAGCAGCACAAATTCAAGCTGCTACTTTTGCTTCATTAACATTTGAAAAACAGAAAAATGGAGTAGAAGGAGAAGTCATAGGTCTTGCAAGATCTGGAGATGCTTACTTGTGCCCTGTCAAAGCACTGGCAAGACGTATCCTTCATCTTCGTCAACACAATGCATCCAATGATACACCACTAGCCACTATCTACACCAACAACAAGCAAACAAAAATCACGCCTTCCATGATCACCACTACACTCCGCCATCATGTTGCACTTATCGGACCATCTCTAGGATTTCTCCCAACAGATGTATCAGTTAGATGCCTTCGTGCAGCTGGTGCAAATGCACTACTCACTGCTGACATTGATCCATGCATCATCCAACTCCTCCGTCGCTGGCGCTCCGATGAAATGCTCCGGTATCTCCATGTTCAATCAAAAGCCCTCATGAAAGATTACTCCGCCAGAATGCTTCAGTCTGGTGACTTCACATTAATCCCTAACCAAGTTGTACCTATGTTCTAAACTTGTTTCCTTCCACACATGTTGCTCTGTTCCTTCGCCAAAACCCACCCGTACCCACCCTGAAATGGCCTATGGCGGCATCGGGAACTCGTCCAGAGTCCCGTGCTGGTTAAGGACTGGCAAAAGCGTGGCTTGCCATAGTAAATGCACAGCTTTTTTGCCACTCCAAAACCTACTTAGATATTCATGTAAGCGTGAGAAACGTAGTAGATCCAAACGGCGGCGGTGGCAACCGCGGCAAGTATGGAGACACACGTTTCTCACTCTTCCCTTCCCTTCTGTGCCTTGAACGGACTTAAAGATCTCCTTCTCGATATGCGAACACTACCATCAATTACATGTTCTCTCTAACATCAGGAGTAGATGGAGATACTCTTCTATTGAACATAATTCTTCAGTATCTCCATCTAGTTCAGCCCGACATAAGAAGCACTCTCTTGCTCAGTCCGGTAATTAACATAGTAGATTTTTAAGGCACCCGCCCACCCAGCCCCCACCACCACGGGAACTCGTCCAGAGTCCCGTGCTGGTTAAGGACTGGCAAAAGCGTGGCTTGCCATAGTAAATGCACAGCTTTTTTGCCACTCCAAAACCTACTTAGCGTGAGAAACGTAGTATTTGGCCACACACCACACACTTTACGTACGTACCGAGTACACTGGTTACTAATCTAAGTGATGGAAATTAGTTCATAAAGAGAGGTGTACACTAACTCAATCTATATAGCAAAGACATTTGAGAGGCAACTGAGTAGAAAAAGTCGAATCATGGGAGGAGGAGATGATAACAAGCGCGAGTCCAAGTTGCAAGCAGTTTTGCTCGCTGACAGTTTCTTGAACACATTCCAGCCCATCACTCTTGATAAGGTAACGCCAAAGGTCCTATGTCCGCTCAACAATGTTGCATTACTTGACTATGGAATAGAATTTTTAGCTGGTGCTGGAGTAGAGGAACTTTTTGTTTTCTGTGCGACTAGTGGGGACACTGTTGAGGAATACGTTCAGAAATCTAATTGGACATCTTCCATTAATGTAAAATGTGTGAAGGATTCCAGTGTCACAAATGCAGGAGATGCTCTCCGATATCTAGATAAATTGAATGTGATTAGAAGTGATTCCCAAGCTGATCCATTCATCTTAATGACCGGAGATGTCATCACTAATGTAGACATTGTACCGGCTATAGAGGAACACAAGCGTCGCTACAAAAAAGATAATACAGCTATCATGACAGTCCTCATGAAAGAAGTTGGAGGTTGGGGTGTGGAAGAAGATCAGAATGGGGAGATCATATCTCATTCCTCTTCTATTAGAAGCGTTAGTGATGATCTTTTTATTGCTTTGAACACAGCATCTCCTGCGGGGAACAGAATCCTATCCTATGACTCTAATCCAGGAAATACAAGTTCGACAAAAATCCCCACATCCTTCTTTGCAGCAAATGCGCAGATCGAACTGAGAAATGATTTGCTTGACACAGGAATATATATTTGCAGCCCAGATGTCCTTGCAAGATTTAGTGACGAGTTTGACTTTTTGGAGATAAGTAAATTTATTTCGAACATTGTTGCAGAAGAAGAGGAGGGTCTACAAAACAAGATATTTGCAAGTATTTTGAAGTCGAATGAATATGCAGCACGTATCCATGATCTTCGGACATATCATGCTGTGTCAAGAGACTTGTTGAAGAGATGGTGTTATCCAATTGTTCCTGATAATCAACCTACTGGTTATGACAAAATCTACAGATATGAAATGCAACGTCATATGATGTATGTTGAACAAAAAGGAAAAGAAAAATTAGGCCGCTGCACGTCATTGAAGGGACCAGGAATGATTGGAAGCTTTTCCAAGGTCGGCAATGAAACCAGTATTCATGGCACTGTAATTGGGAACAGCTGTCTCATTGGAGATGGTGTTTCAATCACAGATGCTCACATCTGGGATAATGTGACCATTGAAGATGGTGCAACCATCTGCGAAGCTGTTCTATGTAATGATTGTGTAATCAAAAAGGGAGCAGTGATTCCAAAGGGTTGTGTCATTGGACGAGGATGTGTGATTGATGAAAATATAGAGTTGCCGGAGTTTTCAAGAATTACTATATTTGAAGATAAAGACGACGATGATGATTTCAGTGACTTTGGTGACGATTCATCAAGCTCCAGTGATAGTAGTAGTGACGGTTCTAATAGCGAGAGTTCCGATGATAGTATCGAAGAAAACAAGAAGAAAGTATTACCAGTACTCAAATCAGGAATACTTGGAGTCAATGGGAAAGGAAGATTGTGGAAAGCAAACTACGAAGATTTTGAAGTCTTTGACGAAGATTCTGATGTTGATTCAGATGATGAAGAGGATGTGGAAAAAAGAACTAAACTCATCATCGAGGCTCAGAGTATTGGATTTGACCCAACCTCTGTTTTCTCGCAAAGAAAGCAAAGTCAGTTGGAGGAAGATGGTTTTAGTGATGATGAGGCCGATGACAACAAAAGCGAAGATGATAGTGAAGGAGGTTTTAAAGATGATTGGAATCTTGATGAAGACGGTACACTTATTACTGGAAGACAAGAAGGTGTCAATGTTATTGAAGATCTTAAGAACATCTGCTTGGAGCACGAAGTCACCACGCCAATCGAGAATTTACGTATTGAATTGAATTCATACAAATTTAGTCAGAACGCTTCCTTTGGAGATTGTGTGACTGGAGCTATGCTTGCAATATTTGAAAGGCTTGATTTAAAAGCTGGCACAGGCGCAGCAGGTCTCGTGACATCTTTTAAAGCTGAGCTGAAACATTGGGGAGAACTTTTTGAGAAACTATGCCATACAGTTGATGAGGAGAAAAGTCTCATCAAGGCCATTGAGACTGCAGCGATAAGCGGTGGAGTTGTGGGTGATGTCTTATCCAAAGAGCCTTCTTTTCGACTTGTTCTCCAGACCCTCCATACTGAGGATATTATTTCCGATGAAGCTGTTTTAGCATGGGCCGCGAGTGCAAGCGAAGCTGATGATGAAAATCCACGAAAGAAATTGTTCACGCAACAGCAAACTCAAGACTTTATTGAGTGGGTTGAAGAAGATAGTGATGATGATAGTGACGACGATAGTAGTTCCAGTGGAAGCGAGTCTGATGGTGACTCAGATTAGACAACATAAACTAGACTACGCGGCTCATCATGTCGATACATCGATACGCTTTAAATTTCAAATTTGAAGATGTTGTCAATTGAAATTACGGTTATTCCCTCAAATAACGGTGAGAAAAGGCCTATGGTATTGGTTCCTGGTCTTCATTATTCATGTTCAAAACACACACAAAACGACTATTAGAGACTAGAGTGTGCATAGTAAATCAACCAAAACACACAAACAAAAACTAATACTATTGCATAATACTACTCTTGACGAAATTAATCTCTGCTCGCAAAGTACCACCCGCACACCGAATATGTCATTATCCACAATCTACCAAAAAGAGAGAAATAGAGCAATATAACACCTCAACCCCACTTCATCTTTTCCACCTTCTTAGCCATCATTTGTTGTCCTTCTCATTCTCTTTTTTCAGAGATCTCGTTGTTGAGCAATGTTCATAAGAAGCACACAAAGATGTCGACGATGTCTCCCTATAAGATTTTTTAATTCGTCATCGACCCCTCTCAGTTTATCGGAGGAAGTGTCAATTTTAGTGAATGTAAGTTTATTCATACAATCATTTCAATAGCACTTGATCTGTATATCAGAGGATTTCTCATCTACCTTGGAAACATAGGAATATTCTCTAAAACCACAAACAAGTGTATCATTGCAGACACTATTTCGAACTGGAAGAGGGGAGTTGCTGGAGAACTTTGATAGAAATGGAGGTGAAGCAAAATCGGCAAGATATTCCTCGTCTCCTGAAGTTTTAATGCAAGTTGCAAATTTTATACATCATGAATTACCAATTAGATTGGCTCGACGAATCAAGGACTTAAATGATGTTCCATACTTATCAGACATGTCTTCGGTTCAAGCTGTTAAAGATATCTACATTTCATCTTTTTTATCTTTAGTTCAAGAACCGACAATAGATTCACCAGTACGAGAAGCGTTATTTGCACGAAAATTAGAGCTACTTTATGAAAGGCATAGTTCAGTGCTAGTGCAAATGGCAAAGGGTGCTTTTGAATTTCGTCAGATGCTCAAAAATAAGGAAATTTCATCTCTTGAAGGAGAAGCATTTGAACTCATGAATGATACACATGCATTTTTAGATAGGTTCTATATGAGTCGCATTGGTATAAGAGTTTTAGCTGGACAATATTTAGCATTGAGAGAGCCAACAATGGAAGGATACATTGGGTTGATAGATCAGCATACATCGCCCTATGGAATCCTGAAGAAGGCGGCGATGGATTCCAGTTACATGTGTGAAAATATGTTTGGGTCTTTTCCAGAGGTTGTTATATCAGGAAAGCTAGATTTAACCTTCCCCTATATACCTACTCAACTTCATTACATTCTTCTCGAGTTACTGAAAAATGCAATGCGAGCAACAGTAGAGTATCATGGCAATGACCCTCGCATGTGGCCTCCAATAGAAGTTGTGATAGCTGATGGCCATAATAATGAAGACATAGTCATTAAGATATCAGATGAAGGTGGTGGAATTCCTAGAAGCAACAGAAAGAAAATATGGAGCTATCTTTTTACTACAGTGAAACCTGAGATTCAAAAGGCCTTGATGTATGGAAATGATGATGAACTTGTTGATCACTCTGTCCATGCCCCTCTTGCGGGTTTGGGATATGGGCTGCCAATCAGTAAATCTTATGCTAGATACTTTGGTGGCGATCTTTCTATAGAATCTTTAGACGGATACGGCTCAGATGCATTTGTACATTTGAGAAGATTGGGAGACTCACTGGAGCCTTTACCATTCTAGTGCAAACTCTTTTCAAAATTATAATCATGAGTATAATTAATTTATAACTATAATATGTATCAATTTCACGGTAGACACTCCTGTCTATAATATATATATATATAATGTATGATATATATAGATATATGATACAAACATGAGATATGCGGATCTTCCATTTGCACTTCTTGATCAAAATGAAAGATATTCGATTCGACACTCGTGTTCATAACCTGCGAATGTTATCACATTTGTTCCTTGGTACGTAAGTACGTACTTGTGGCAATCAGCTGATTCTGATGTTCAATGTTTAGTTCAATAGAGAAAAGATGAAAGATAAAAAGTGAAAAAGATACAGAGATAGAGAAGTTGTTACAATTAGGGAAAGGTACATGAAAACTCCTGAGGTGAAGAGTAGTAAAGGAAGCTTCGATATTGTTTGTGTAGAACCCCTTTTCGTTTGATATTCTCTCATTGACTTGTGTTAAGTGCTCACAAATTTGAACAAAATAAAATGAATAGTTACTATGGCATGAACGGAAATGCGGAAGAATTTAATCCGCCAAACTATGGCAATGCAAATTATGAGAGCTATAACGGTGAACATTATGATATGACTAACTCATACATGGAGGGAGGAGATTATTATGATAGCTATGGTTATCAAACTGGAGAAGATATTGATATTCCTGAAGGGTCATTCTATCAATCAATGCAACCATTCGTTCCCCATATTCAGTCTGCACCAATTAGTGCTATTGCGATTGATCCTACTTCTGATGCTACTTATGTTGCCGGCCACACAGTTCAACTTCATCGAAAACGACATCATCGAGGTTATACAAATTCATCGGTATCGGAAAGAGGTTCCATGCTAGCAACACATTTGCTCTCGGATGGTTCCCTTTATTCGGCATGTGCAGCACATCCAGAAGCAAAGAAAGAAATTCTTGACAGTATTTCATCATCGATATATGGCAGTGCTTTCACAAAAACAGGGAAGTCTGACTTGAATAAGTTCAAGGTTCCAAGTCATGCATTTCAAGCTCCATACCAATCTATTTCCAAGAATGGTCTGGACATGATGTCAAAAGGGTTTCATATGGGTATCACAAAGATTTTGCCGTTTTCTTCGAAAGTTGCATCGAGCAATTTAAACGAAAATCATGAGAAAACCGAAGGTTATCATTGTAGTATTTCACCTGGAGGTGTTAGGGTGTGAGTTTTTGTATCATATTTATTGTCTGAACCTTTCCATTTACACCTGCTCACTAATTCCGTGAAATGATCAGACATACTCCTGGTGGTTTGCAAGTCTGCAGCAACAACATTGTTGGAATGGTAGCTGGTACATTTCATCCAGGCATCTATTCACAAGATGGTACGGATGAAAAGAGTATAAGTTCCTGTGCGACGCATGTCACAGTAGGTGGAGTTTCTTCGAACAGATCGGGCACCAATTTATTTTGTATGGATTTATATTCAAGTGCGCTGAAAGTTGTAGCTTCTCACGCTGTTAGACCAGATGACGGGTCAAAGAAAATGTGTATATCTGATCTTGCAACCAACCACGAGACGTCCAATATAATTGCAGCTTGCTCGGATGGTACTTTACGCATATTTGATGGTAATTGGCGTGGAGGAAATTTCATGGAGTCAGCAAAAATAAAAGCACATGCAGGAGGAGTCAATTGCGTTGCCACAAGTGGAAACTTGATTTGTACAACGGGTTTTTCTAGTAGGAGTCCAGCAAACGTAGTAAATGGGTCTTCGCAACTTTATGCATTTCCAGATGAACATGTTTTAGTTTTTGATATCCGTTTTCTAGGAAGGGGTGGAATTTGCCATCCAGTTTCAGTTTTGAAAGGAGGGCCTAGATTTGTTACTTTCATTCCCGGACTCAACCACAATTTAGAAGACAGAATTCTTGTTGCAAGTGGCCAAAATGGTGGTGGTCTTCAAATCATAAACCCATTTGAATCCTTAAGTCAAGAAACAACCACAAGTCATGATTATTTGAATCCACCATTAGACATAAATGAAGCTATCAGTGCCATGAGTTATGTTGGGAAAAACCTTGCTATCGGTACAACTCTTGGTAATGTATTTCGATATAGTCTATCTGGGTATGAGAATATAGTTCCTAGAAGAGGAGATGATATTGTTAAAATGAGCAATGAACCACTTGATGCGCCGACTTTCTTGGAACCCCCGCCGCTTTCTATCGAGCCATTTCTTTTACAAGGATCTGCCGCACACGATGCTCCTTCAATGTCTATCTTCAACCCATATTTGATGAATAAACCACCAACGATTACTCCGACATATGTGGATAATGAATGGAATCCATACAGCTTTGGTCCTTTAACAAACAACGTATGCAAACCAGCGCAAAGGAAAGAGCTGAGTGAGAATTTGACTCAAATTTTAGTCGCTACTCAACGCGATGAGTACGTCTCAAGCATCCAAACTTCAACTCTTGGTGTCAATTTGATTAATCAGAATCCAGCTGGAAAAGGGAAGAATGAGATGATGAATGCAAATAGACTTCTATCAAAGAAGTTCGAAAATGTTTTCTACAAAGTTTCGGATCCACGGAAATCAAGTAAGAAGGGAAATGATAGAGATACGGTGAGCGTTTTTGATATTTTAAATCGTTTTTATCTGACACACTGACTCAAAGTATACTTTCATAGGCCGATACAGTCATCCCCGAACGCTATCGAAATAAAGATCGTCCTCCAAGCTCCATGTTCAGTATTTTTGATTTTGCTGCTTTGAATAATACTATCTTTCCAGGATATGACTATCCACCGACAATGAGTAATTCTTACATCTGTTCGGTACTTCTTGCTCTTTACTTCGTTCCAGAAATTCAAAATTCTATTCTAGAGTCTCAACAAAAAATATTTACATTAGAGATTAGAGGGAAGAAAAATAAAGCAGCATCTATGCTTTCGGGAGAGCTTGGGTTTTTGTTTGATCAAATAAATGATATATCATCTCATGCAATGTGTCATCCTAAACCACCCGGAATGCAAGAAGATCCTTGTAAGCCTATATTGGGTACTTTCGTACCATCAAATTTTCTATCTGCATTTGTAACTATGCAAGAAGCTTCGTCTCTAGCCCTCCTTGATGATTCTCCTGCTGCAGCTGAAAAAGCTAGACGTCCGGAAGCTTTTTATCGATTTGTTTTGCATCAGCTTGACAAAGAATTAGCTTATATATCGGAAAATGGAAGAAACACTAGGCAGACAGGAAAGAAGACGATAAAGTCAAAGGTAATCGATACTCTACAAGGAATCGATAGTGTCAGCATGAACCACTTCATCACAGGAACAGGTCCCCCTTCTGCAACCTTCAATAGAACTTATACTGTTGAGTTGTCGTATGAAGCCTTTATTGGCAACTCTGATAAAGAGCTGCCTGATTTCATGCATGTCCTTCAGTATTCTCTTTCGAAACATGTACGACTTCGAGCATGGTGTGAAGCCACCAAGAAATTTGAGACAGTCGTTCAGAGGAAGATTATCACTACATTACCAAAGGTTTTATCACTCTCTTGTTCATGTGCGGGTGTGCATGGGGAAGAAAAGTTGCCTTTTTGGAGAAAAACTTCTGATGATTACGATCATTGGCTCCCTGAACTGATCGAAATTGAAATTGACCATGATTTTAATATTGTTACACGCCAATTGGTGAAAAAGGATGGCTCAGAAAAATGGTTAGATTACAGGGGCAAATCTCTTCCTGCAAGTGTCATTGAAACAATAAAGGAAAACGCAAGAGATATGGAAGAAGGAGAAACTCGATGTGCAAGATATCGTCTAGATCTTGTTCTTTCCTATCTGAATGAAGAATGCAATGATGGAGGAACGCCATCACAAGGGAGGCATATTGTTCACGCTAAAGTTCCGAAAAGTTACAAAGAGCGTGCATTAAAGAACCAATTAGAGAATCTGAAGGAGTGTCTGAATGATCATGAAAGAGTATCCAGTCTTACATTACTGCGAGATGTGCCGGAAGAAGATTTGTTGAAGAGGATAGAGTATGTTGAAAATGAATTGAAAGAATTGAGAGAGTCTCCAGGTTCTGATGATTGGATATTGTTTAACGGACCATCTGTGACTCACACGACTATCGATGATGCATTGGCATTCCATGTGTCTTTTAAAGAGCCATGCATTATTTTATATAGACAAGTTGACGCAGATGTTGAGGAAGTTACCAATACAAAACTTGATATTCCAGATGCAATCTGGACAGATCTATCACCACTTCGCCCGTGTAAGTGTATTGCATAGTATTATTTTCTATGATGTTGGCAATGACTGACATTACCTTTGCGCTTTCACAGACAAACCAAATAAATATGATGCTGTGGCGTTTGATGCTGAATTTGTTCAAGTCGAAAATGAATCTTCTGTTTTAACTGCGACAGGCTCAAAGGTTGTAGTCAGAGAGGGGAGAAATGCTGTAGGAAGAATTTCAATACTTGATTCCAAATCGGGAAATATTCTCTCTGATGATCATGTTATACCTCGCGAGCCAGTAGTCGATTACCTGACAAGATTTAGTGGCATCACACCAGCTGACCTTGACCCCAAACTAAGTCGTCACCATTTGATCTCATCTAGACATGCATATCTCAAAATTAGATATTTGGCTCAACGGTGAGGATGTTTCGTATTCTATTATTTTTCTAATGCCATCATTATCTCATTATCATCGTTGTACCAAGTAGGGGTTGTAAGTTTGTTGGACATGGACTTCGACAAGACTTTTTGGTAGTTAATCTGGCAATAAATCCACTCCAGATCATTGATACTGTTGACATTTACTACCTACAGGAAAATCGACGCTTTATTTCACTTCGATTCCTTGCAAACTACTTGTTGCAGAGAGACATGCAGATTGAAGTCCATGATAGTGTCGAAGATTCTCGAGCTGCCCACGAACTTTACTTGAAAGCATTAACGTTGAAGGCCAATGAAACGTTCGAGGAAACTCTAAGGAAAATATATGAAAAAGGTCAACAATGTGATTGGAAGGTGTCGACATTGTAATTGGAATATTTCATACTTCTATCGCGACCGAAATGAAAGTATACCTACTTAGTGTGAGTGCAAGTGGTGTGTGTGTGTGTTTTCAATGAAAAACTAGAATGAGAATTTTGGAACAGGAAAAATCAATTTAATTTACAACAAACATTCCAAAGGTGCTTTAACTTTGAACTATCAATTGTACCCTGGAATACAATGTTTCATCGCATAATTGTGATCAATTGTTCTAATGGAAAGAGAAAGTACAATAGATTCATTTCTTTGACATGTAATTCAAAACTTAAAGTTAGTTCTAATATGTGATATTTATGTACTTGAAAGATTTTTGTATTTGCATAGCTTGGTTTGTCTGGAACATCGAGAAGGATTGGAAATAGAGGGCTCTGCTTTTAAATGAGAGTAGCGAATGTTACAGACATTCCTATCCTGCGAACCCTTCTTTTTAAGTTGCTCATTATTTTCCTTTCGTCAATGTGGTGCAGATCGAATAATTTGATCATCAGGGATCACATATGCATTTCGTCTCGCGTCGACCGTAATTTCATGGCCATTGGACTATATTTCATTGCCCCTTTGAATGAAATCTGGCGCATGTGCATGTCATCCTCGCAACTTTTTTTAGGCTTTGTTCCAACATAGAGAACGAAAGATGCACCAAGAAAAAGAGATATCGCTCCCGTTATACTGTCCAACATTTTTTTTATGAATTGAAACCTGTTTTGGGTAGAGATTGCTATGTTGTCAAGGTTGGCACTTTTTCAAGTCAGACCATTTGAAGATGATTTCTTGAGCATCAACGAGCTGAAGTGAGAAGAGAAATGAGAAAGGTCGGATTTCACAACAAAGCAGAGTCTTTGCTTTAGGGTTATTGTTTCGAAAATTATATTTTTATAGAACACCTATTTGTATAAGGTTTCTTACAAAAAAGCTAATTTTATGATCAAACATGTACCCCTAGTTTTGCGCGATATGATTGGCTGCTACTCACAACAAACCTATCGATCTATCTATCTAGCTATATAATATTCTTTCACTTCAACAAAGGCTGGCGCCAAGATCAGAGTAAAAAAGTCGCAAATCTAAATATCTAGAGGCTTAAGTAAAACACTCAAAATGCGACAGATTTTTATGCAAATGAAATAAGCTCATATCCTATTCTCTGAGCCAGTGAAACACATCTCAACACTCAACACTACCTATCTCAACACACAAAGTTGCTCGATAAAAATGCATTTGAATACAGAAAGGAAAAGGGATGATCTAAGATAAATATACGTAGTAAACTTTACTCATGCAATTTATATATATATATATATCTTTGTTTGTTGTGCATGATTTTCTTTTTTGTAAAACCAATTACCTGAAGGTAGTAGTGGGAAGAAGTGGCGATTTGTATTACGTAGCTTCATCCGATTAGGTATTATTTGTTTTGAGTACGAAATTGAAATGCTTCCAGAAGCAACTCACACCATAAATATATACATTTATATTTCTGAAAGAGAAACAAGGAAGAATAAGCTTTGAAGTATCAAACAAAGTACATATATGGAATAGATTCAGTTGCGACAATTTTCTATTGACATGGTAATTTTTGATCAATTTTTTAGCCACAACTCACAGCCGTATTCTATATACATTAAAGTTATTGAAAGTAGTATTGGGCTAAAAATTTATGCAAGTTTTACTTTTGAATTGGGCGTCCAAAGAAATATTTCAATGTAATTACTTGCTTCCATCGTGGAGGATTTTGCAACTTCTCATGAAAAACTCCGGAACAGATGTTCTCATGAGAAAAGTCATAAACTAGATTTTTGACGACAAAATTTCGACGGACAGACCTCACTCTGATCTTGGCGCCAGCCCAAAACCATGCGGTACACGTACTTCGTGCGTACGTAGGAGTAATGTATTTATGTTGTAATAGCTGTATGACAGGTATGTAGGATGTGGCTACATAATCACCGGATGCCCTACCTTACTATTCCACTCGACGAGTACATATCTTTCATTTTCTCAATAACAAAGCAGTCAAGGAGCATCGCGAGTTTTACTGTAATTGTTTCACCATATTGAATATTTTATGATTTAATACTTTTAGATTGTAAAATTTTAAATAAATTTCGCGGAGGAAAAGTATGAAAGCTTTGGAAAGCTCTTTGTTAAATATTCATTTCCCTTTGCTTGAATCATTCCTTGATTAGGTCCCTTTCCAGACGGAGCACCTTCTCCATATCCACTGTAAAATTTTTCCACAACGTCCATTCCTTCGACAACTTCACCAATAGGAGAAAACCCTTGACGATCAAGGAAAACTTTTGGAAAAATAGAGTTAGAAGAAGAAATACAAAAGCATTGATAGCCTAAAAAAGAATTCATCCAATCAGTGCTCACCATTGTTTCCAGTATTTATAAAGATTTGTGTTGTTCTTGTATTAGGTCCAGCAGTTGCAAAGGTTACAGTTCCACGCTTGTTACTGACTTTAACAGGATCATCTGGAATAGACTTTCTCCAAAGTGCTTGTTTGGTTGGGTCCCCATTGATTCCAAACTGCACAATAAAGTTTGGAAGAACTCTGAATGCTCTTGCCTCATCCCAGAATCCAATCTCAGTCAACTTCTCGAATCTTTCTGCTCCAATCGGTGCCCAATCCTTTCGTAGTCTGATTACAACTTTGCCAGTGTTTCCTGCTTCTCCTCCCAAATTTTCCACGGTAAATTCAATAAGACGTCCTTCCGCATCTTCAGCACCTGCTTGTAGTGTGTTCACCTGAAGGCCAGCAAGGACACCACTAGCAGCAATCGCTGCAGTCTTGATCCCTGCGTCTCTTCTGTTGACAATGTGTTGGTCATCATGAGCAACATTCAACTGCGAAGACAAACGAGCAGTAGACTGTTGCACTGGAGCAAACGCATCCACCGCAAAAATGGAAGATACCACGAGTAGAGTACGTAGAATATTCATAGTTATCAATCACTAATGATTTGTGCGAAGATACGGGATAGTCTCTGATAGTATTGACTGATTAGATGATTGAAGAAAGATACTGTACGAAAAACTCTCGTCCATCGTCATCGTCAGTCAGAAAGGTATCTTCTTTGCAACCGTTGACACCGACGGTTAAATATGACCCCCTAACTTTCCCCCCTCTTCAAAACCACTCATCTGCAGAACCCTCTCTTATTTTCTTCTCTGTTCTCGTCGTCTACGTACACACGTACACACGTACACACACAGCGAAAGAACAATTTCAAATTAAATGCATCAGCATTGTTCACCCCTTGTTCCACTACCTGCTGTAGTGTAACCCTTCCAATATGAAGGGTCAAAAGTCAAAAGAGGAAAAGGCTAGACGCCAAGAGATCAAGCGTCGGCTGAAGAATGAGCTGAAGAAAGAAATCAAGCCATTGTTGCTTGGAACTTTTGCCATGATTGGTAGTTCTATTGCGAACCAGGCAGTACCCAAACTTCTAGGAAAAGTTCTTGATCAGCAAGCAAAGACTTGTCCAGTCAAGACATCTTCTGCAGCAAGTAATCCTCTTCTAGTTGTTGTGATTGGGGGAGGTGTATCTTCTTTCTTGAGAACAAGTTGTTTGAACCATTGTAGTTCTCGAATCTCTTCGAGACTCAGGACACAAGTTTTCTCCAAGTTGATGAAGAGAAATGTTGAATGGTTTCAGACTTCAAATGATTCTGACACCAATGGAAAATCTCCTGCAGAAATTCAATCTATTCTCAGTGAGGATGTAAATACAGTAGCAGAAACAATTACAACAGGTGTTGCAAACCTTATTCGTTCCTCATGTAGTGTCATCTTTGCAACACGTAATATGCTTCAGATTGATGCACATTTGATGTCCATCTCTGTTGGAATTGTTCCGATCATTGGAACCGCTGCTGTTGTATTGAATAAATTTGTGAAAAAGGTTGTCAAGAAACAGAGAGATTTGGCTCTTGAATCAGAAGCATTTGCTGCTGAGAGAGTTGAAAATGTAAATATGGTCAAGATTTCATCAAGAGAACAATGCGAAGTTGAAAAATATATTGACATGCAGTCTAGAGTTGTGAAACTTGGAAAGATGGCAAGTTTCGCGAAAGGAGTCTTTATGGGTTTCATGTTCTCGGCCAGCAGTGCTGCATTGGTCATGGTTTTTCACTCTGGTGGTAAAGATGTTGCAAAGGGAAAGCTTACACATGGTGAATTGAAGAGTTTCGCAACCTACTCCTTTTTACTTGGACTAGGAACTTCAGGAATTATGAAGGGACTTGGAAAAATTTCACAAGGTATGATATGTGCGGATCGTGTTTACAGTTTGATGGATGGAGATGACAAGCAAGAGGAAACTCAAGAAGCAAATAAAGAAACAAAGACTGTTCAGGTCTCTGATATTGATGCTATCACTGTTGAAAATGTTTCATTTGCATATGCTTCCAATACTGAAAAGATGGTTCTTAAGAATATCAGTATGGACGTTAAGAGAGGTGAAGTAGTGGCTCTGGTTGGGGCGAATGGAGCAGGCAAAAGTTCTTTAGCAAGTATTCTCATGGCTCTTCATGAACCAAAGAGTGGTACTGTGATTGCTAAGTCCTCGTCCGGAAATGTTGATATTTTATCTTTAGATCGCAAGACCGAATCATCTCTCATCCAGCTTGTGCCACAAAGACCAGCATTCTTTGACATGAGCATAAGAGAGAATGTCACCTACACAAATCCTGGAGCGACCGAAGAAGAAATCAAGAAAGCACTCGAGTCCGCGAATTGTGATGGTTTCGTTTCTGAGCTAGAACAAGGACTTGAGTACAATGTTGGAAGAAATGGATCGAAATTGTCGGGAGGACAAAGGCAAAGACTAGCTTTGGCTAGGGCTCTTTTGTCTGATCCTTTCTTACTCATTTTGGATGAGCCTAATTCAGCCATGGATGCAGAAGGAGAAAGTGCTGTAGCTGACATTGTACATACATGTCGTGACGGGAATTCTGAAGGAGTGAAGAGAGGTCTACTGATGATCTCTCATCGTGCTGGGTCGTTGCAATTGGCTGATAAGATTGTTGTACTCAAGGATGGAGTAATTGCTGAAACTGGATCATTTGCAGAACTATGTAAAAATAGCAAGAGCGAATTGATTCAGCTTATGCCTGAATTGCAGTAGAATGATTTTTAAAAGCTTCCCCAGCTACAAAGGTATACTAGCTAAACTACTTCAGCCATCTTCAATAGATTTAATTTAATAATATTAGCTTCCGCACTTTCCTCAGTAGGGATTCACTGTTCTCAGCTTATCCTTGAAATCAATATTTGTCAAGCGCACTGTACCCATCATATTTTCAGGCAGACACGATGAGTTTTTCCCCTCTAATACAAAACCCATATCGACAACCAGAGTCTTCGCATAGCCCACGCTCAGACCTACAACTTTCTTGGCAATTTTGTCGCTCCCAACATCCACAATGAGTTCCAAAAATCGATCGCTTCGAATATAGTGCTGTTTTACCTTCTTTCCCAAAATAGTAGGTTTACTGCCGACCGCCTTCTTCACGACGAAATTTCCATCGACAATACGAGGGATTAACTTGAATGTGGAATCCCTATAATCATTTGATTCTCCAAAGAAGAAATCCTTTGCCAACCTGTGGAATGGCGTTATTGAAGACTCGTCTTCCGCATTTAATATGGACATATCATCTACAGCGTAATACATAACAAGGTGATGTGCTGGCTTCCCCGGAAGTGTAATATTTATACAAAAAATAAAAGGTGGTACTTTGCCTTCAGGTTTTCCTGCCTTTTCAGCCGCAAGAGCTTTTTGAACCCGTTCGTCAGGATGATTGCACATACCTTTCATGATTGGCTTTTCAACTTTGAGAAGATCTACCGCAAATAACCGAAATAGAGAATCTGCTGATGCCATTTTGATTCTATCTTTGACGTATGTAGGCCCACGAACATGAAATGACTGCGCGTCAGGTTCTGCCCAGTACTTTTCATCTAATGGTTTTGGCTCCATGGGCAAAATTGGATCAATTCCAACTCCAATGATTCCACTGCGATGGCTCAATGCAATATCATTTAGTTCATCAGAGTTGTACTCTTCATCTTCACTCGAGAAAGATGCTGCACCCGAGCAGCTTCGAAACATTGCATGCAGCGGATTCAGTTTCTTCTTGTTTTCCATTGTGATTTTTCAAGTAGTCGAAATAGTGCATATAAATGGTGCGAGAGGAAGTTAAGATCACAATAAACATGTATGTGATGTAGAGATTCATCTTCACTCTTTACTACTACTTTTACTTCATCATCATTGTTGGTCTACAGTAATTACGTACGTACTTCCTGGTATTTTGAAATCTGTCTATTCAGAATAATATAGCCAAATGACACATCTTCTGTGCTTCTTCTTGTTGACTCGTAATGAATAATGAGCTGAAAGCTCAAGGCTCAAGTGAGAAAGCAATTAGTTCATTGACTAAAACTCTTCCACCAAATCTTCTAGTATACTTTCACTCTATTGAGTCTATAGGAACAAAAATGTTTGGGCATTCAATTGTACGCTCGTCGGTTCTCTCATTTCTTGCACATAAAAATCCCTCTGCTGCTTCAGTTAGATCTTTTACTCGTACATCAAACTTGGCTGCGACAAATTACCTTTTGAAATATGAATACATCCCAGATGTGTTGGAGAAGAGAGGACCATATAGAGAAGCGTAAGTGCTCTTAGTTTTTGTATCGAGAAGATAAAGAAACTTCTCTCTATTTTCTCTAACGATGAATTGTGATGAAAACAAATACAGACACATTGCATTGGCAAAAAAGATGATTGAAGAAAACAAATGCCTTTCTGGAGGACCGACAGGGAAGAAAGATATGGAAGTGCCTCATGGAGCACTTTTTGTATTTACTGACTATGATGCTGCCAAACAATACGCTGAAAACGATCCTTATGTTGCAAATGGTATTGTCACGTCCTGGGATATTGAGGAATGGAATGTTGTAGTACAAAAAGAAGACTGAATGTATATTTAAAAATTCAGGACAAAGGTCTTACTTCTTGTAACTAACCCTATCTATACATGCCTGCATCTTTTGCTTATCGAAGAATTTATTACTTTAATAATACTTACTTTACTTCTGCACTTACAATATACGTCAGCTTTGGAAAGTTTTCCTTCAAGTACTTATTCCCCTGCATTTGTATTTTGCCTTGATTAGGTCCTTTGCCACTTGGAGCTCCTTCGCCATAGCCGCTGTACAAGCGATCAACTACATCCATGCCCTCTACGATTTCTCCTATTGGAGCGAATCCCTGCTCATCTAAGTACTTGTTGTTTTTATAGTTGATGAAAAGCTGGTGGCTTCTTGTACCAGGACCAGCCATGGCAAATGAAACTGTACCACGTTTGTTTGATTGTTTCACACCTTCATCTGCGATACTCTTTTTCCATTTCTTATTCTTTTCTGGACTTCCATTTATACCCCACTGAGCCATGAAATTATTCAAAACTCGAAAGAATCTGCAGTCGTCCCAAAAGCCGTCATTTGTTAGAGCGACTACTCGTTCAGCTCCAAGTTTAGACCAATCTGGTCTTGTTTTCATTGTAAAAGATCCGTGGGTATCCGGTTCACCGTTGAGATTTGCAACCTTAAACTCTATAAGAGCACTACCACCGCTGCTCGATCTTAAAGTACCTCCAGGGACTTTAATTTGGCCCTCACTATCATCCAAATCCCCAATAATTCCGTGAAGGAAATAGATAGCTGCAAAGAACAATACACAGATAAATATATAAAATGAATTTCTCATGATTGCTCGCCGTTGTCTCCTGCCGGATGTGTTTCCTTTGACGTTTTCTAAAGTTGCGAAAATTGCTGAGTCTTCTAATACATGCATTTCTCTAGCTTGGCTAGTTGAGAAGAAACTGGTTTAATTCAGTGCGCAATAGAAAGGGAACCAAGTAGTGGAAGAGTTGAGTCTACACTCTACTTGTGTGCCTAAAATACGAACAAGAGAAGAGAGGTAGTAGTGTGGCGCTGCTGCTGTTGGTGTGGTCATTTTCATTTAGAGAGCAAGATTGTCCGAACTCAAATGCTACTTTGTCTAGAGTGTCAAGACGCGTCAAAAGCTTTTCTAGCTAAGGTAGGCCGGTAGGCCAAGAAACGCACTTCTCTTCAGCTGACAAACCTCTGACCCATTCATTTCTCCTCCTCGTTTCTCGTTTCTCCACTTCAACTTCATAGTCGACATTCCATCATACTACCCTAGTATTGTCCCTCGAACATCATATTTCATTCACACAGTGCAATGGGAAGATTTCATCTTGTAGCGATATCAGTATTTTTGGCACAGGTGCAGGGCTTTGCACCTGTCCAGCAGCCATTCACCTCAACCACTGAATTGCATTCATATGTAGAAACTGATTTCAAAGCCCCAGTTGTGGAGATTGAAAGAAGAAGAAACTTGGCAATTATTTCACATCCAGATAGTGGAAAGACTACCATGACAGAGAAGTTACTTTTGTACGGTAAGTTGCATGTATTTTTTTCCTTCACAGTCCACCTTCCATTCGACTCACCACATTACTTTCTGTTTAAACAGGTGGGGCAATCCAACAAGCTGGAGCAGTACGTCAAAAGGCTGAGCAAAGGGGAACTGCGAGTGATTTCATGGAAATGGAGAAAGAGAGAGGGATTTCTATTTCGTCTACAGTTATGAACTTTGACTACAACAAACTGCGTATCAATATCCTTGATACACCAGGTCACGAGGATTTCTCAGAAGATACATATCGTTCCCTTGCGGCTGCAGATAATGCAGTGATGTTGTTAGATGCTGCAAAGGGATTGGAGCCTCAGACACGTAAATTGTTCGAAGTTTGTAGAATGAGAAAGCTTCCTCTTTTTACATTTGTGAATAAAATGGATAGACCAGCATTAACACCATATGAAATCATGGATCAGATTGAAGAAGAATTTGGCCTAGAAACCCATCCTATACTTTGGCCCATTGGAGATGGTGATAGATTCAAGGGGGTTCTTGATCGTCTTTCCAATATTGTGCATTTTTATCAGAAACCAGTAAAGAGAGGGGCAAAAGCGGAAGTAATTGAAGTTCCATTAGAAGATACTGCAAAATTGGAAGAGTTGATTGATGACAGTGAACTTTTCGAAAAACTTATGGAAGATTCTGAACTTTTGGAAGAACTTCTCAACCCATTGGATATGGATAGGGTAATGGCTGCTAATCAGTCTCCTCTTTTCTTTGGATCCGCCATGACTAACTTTGGTGTGCAGTTATTTCTAGATAAATTCTGTGACATGGGAACAAAGCCAGCAGGTCGTATGGCAGTAAAGAGAGACGATGCTCCAAAGAAGAAGAAGAAATCTGAATCTGAGTCAGAAGAAGACGACAATGAAGAGTTGATTGCACCAGAATATGATGATTTTACTGGTTTTGTTTTTAAAACGCAGGCAAATTTGGATCCAAAGCACAGAGATGTAAGTTTCGTGAGATTGTTTCATGTGATTGCAGATTGTGGTACATTTTACTTACTTTTTCTTGTAGCGTCTTGCATATGTTAGAGTAGTTTCTGGAACTTACAAAAAGGGAATGAAGGTAGGGCATTCTCGATCGAAATCTGGTAAAAAGTACAATCTTGCACAGGCACAAGCATTATTTGGAAATGATCGAGAATCTGTAGAGATTGCATATCGTAAGTATGAATTGTTTTGTTTTGAGTCTATGTCATGGCGCCTTTTTCTGATTAATCTTAATTTTTAGCTGGTGATGTCATTGGAATTAATAATCCAGGAAATTTTGCAATTGGTGACACTCTTTACACTGGTACTCAAAAAGTAGCATTCCCAGGAATTCCATCTTTTTCACCAGAAAAGTTTGCATACATCCGTAACCCGAATCCTTCAACGTACAAATCTTTCCAAAAAGGGATTGATCAATTGTTGGATGAGGGAGCAGTGCAAGCTCTTCGTCAGCGAAATGATGATGGTGGTGGACCCTTGATTTTGGCTGCTGTGGGTCAGCTGCAATTCGAAGTTGTACAGGCGCGATTAGAAAATGAGTATGGAGTACAAAGTCAACTTGAACCTATGGGATACACAATGGCTCGATGGGCAGATGGTGGATGGGATGCCGTCGATAAGGCTGACAAAGATGGAAAACTCTTTGGAACAATGATCGTACAGGATCGTTGGCAAAGACCAGTTTTGCTATTTAGAAATGATTGGAAAGCGCAAGCGGTTGGGGAAGAAGAAAAATACCTAGAGCTCATTCCTTGGAGCAAGCCACCAAGCTTTGATGACTAAAAAATTTCATAGCATAACTTAGAATTTGTAAAAAGACAAAGACCACAAGTTTTTTCATCTCATTTTTCTTCACAATGAAGCAAGGACGAAAAAGCGAAGAAGAAAATAGCCCAACACCTAGCCAATTTTCATTCACAAACTCCCCTCTTGAAAAGGATAAGGAGTGTCAACGCACATGCCTCCTCCACTCCACGAAAAAAGAGAAAGAATGCAAAGCTAGCAAAGAGGCATTATTCAACAAGATGAGGTAACAAGTTACATCACACTGCATAATCTGCATCATAAAGACGTATTAGAAATAGTACATCCTTCAAATCATCCATATTAGTACTTAAAGATTAAAAATAAATTGTTACAGAACTGAATATGAGCTCGTCAAACCAAAAAGATGCGTTGATTGCAACAGCTATTGGAGCAGCTACAGCAGGTGCTGCACTTGCATATGCAGTTATCAAGGCAAATGAACAAAAACCTAAAGCAAGGATGCCAAAAGTTGTTCGTCCTGGGTCTATGGTTTTTGATCAAAGTGATCCTAGAATGCAGAGTGATATTCTTTTCCCTCACAATCATGAAGAGAAGATGCGAAGGAGAATTGCTCAACGTGTGTCTGTAGAAGAGGAAAACAAGACACCAAGAAAGAGTGTGACTGTACGTGTACCAGCAACTTCTGCTAATGTTGGTCCGGGATGTAAGTGTATATTTGAATTTATGCAAGGCATAATAATGCTTTAGCGACCCATCTTGAAAAAAACATTTTTTGAAGTGTCATGAATCTCATCTTTCTTCTCGCGATAGATGACTGCATTGGAATGGCTGTTGATTTGTGGTCTGAAATTACTGTTTCTCGTGCTGATGAATTTGGAATAACTGCTGAAGGAGAGGGAGCAGTGGAGATGCCAAAGGATGAAACTAATCTAATGTGTATCGGTCTTGAAGCTGCATTCAAGGCTGCTAACAAACCAGTACCTACTCTTCATTACCATGTTGTTAATCGCATTCCATATGCTCGTGGGCTTGGAAGTTCAAGTGCAGCTATTGTTGGAGGAATCATTGCAGGTCTTGTTCTTGCAGGTCACAAGTTGCCATGCTGGGGATCTGAGGCTCTTCTTCAAATTGCTTCAAACATTGAGGTAGGTGATGCAATCAAATCTTTGTATCTTTTTACTGAATCAATAGAGACTAATTGTCTTGTGAATAATAGGGTCACCCAGATAATGTAGCACCTTCCATTTACGGAGGAATTCAAATTGGTATTCACAATGGAACTCGATGGGTAACTGAGCGTGCTCCTCATCCATCAGGTATGCAGGCAGTTTTGTTTATTCCAGATTTCATTGGAAAGACTTCAGATGCGAGAGGAGTACTTCAGGACACAATCTCAAGAAGTGAAGCGGCGTTCAGTATTGGAAGAGTTGCATTTCTTGTTCATGCGTTGTGTACTGGAAACATTGATAACTTGAGATATGGAGTTGAAGATAAAATGCATCAGCCACAACGTGGAAATAAACTATACCCATATCTTTTTCCAATGATAGAAGCAGCTCAAAATGCTGGAGCGAGTTGTGCATACCTAAGTGGTGCTGGACCAACTGTTATGGCTTTGACAAGTGGAGCTAGTGGAGATATTTTTACACAGAGAGAGACTGAGCGTACTGATAATGAGGTAGCGAAGGCGATGCTTGAAGTTGCAGAGGAATTTGGTATTGAAGGAAAGTTGCTTGTTACATCTATTGTTCACGAAGGAGCAAGAGTTACAAAGGTAGAGCCACCATATAGTACTGGTGCAATCACATACAGAGACAATATTTAAACTCGATGTGTAAGAAGCATAAATCAATTATATTTGAATAATGTATTGGGAAAGTTAACATGACTTCAACCTTTGAAGTAATATTGATCATGCTATCTCACAGATCAATGAAAGTCTGCATTCATCTCTTGACAACTTTTAATCTCAAACCAACTTCTTGTCCTCCCTTCAAGTGCAATTTGACGAGGTATTCTCCTAACGCTTTTAATTGCGTTTTACATTCTTCCCCTTCTTTCATTTCTTCCATAGACTCTAGCATTTTCTCCATAGACTCCTCCTCTTCTAATTCAGAATGTAAAATAGGAGTAGGATGAATCTGAACACGTTCATGGTCCTCAAGATCGATTTTTAGCTGTTTCGATAGCTTCTCTCTTACATTTTTATAGTCAACCATACCTGGATGAATAGGTGCTCCCATACTTCCTCCAATTGCTGAGTTTGGGTCAACCATTCTCCAAATTTTCAGTGTCTTATTGCGCAAATAATGTCTGAGGAAGTCAGCTGCTTTCAAATCTTCGTCTGATTCCATACTTTCTCTCAACTTCCTTTCCTCTGCAGTTTCAACTATTAGGTCTGGATCAGGAATACCAACACGCTCAAAATTAGTAGGTGTTGCATAAAGAGCCTTTTTCTGTGGCACAAGATAGTTTCTAGCAAATCCAGCCTTCACAGAGATGACATCTCCTGCATATCCTTTGCCATCTGGAAGATCAGAAGTGAGGATTATTCTCACTGAATGTCCATTTCTATATTGTTGGTTCCACAGTTGTGAACCATTCACGTTTCTATTTATTGCCGTAGCTCTAAGGCTTCGGAATGTAGCTTGACGAAGACAGTTCATTGTTTTGTTTATGCTTTGGTCTCCAATTCACTTTGTAATTACTGAAATAGAATGTTTTTGCTTTGTTCATTCTACGGTTGACATTGTTTCTTTCTTCTTCTCTTCCCCTTTCTTTCTAATATATTTATTAAAAGTATATTATTGCACCCCTTTTTCATCCCCTTTTTCAAACCTTCATGACGGAAGAAAAAGGAAGAAGCATCAAAGAAGATAGGTACCATACGGTAGACGGTACAATAGATGATGAGAGAGATGATGGAGACATAAAATAGAGGTGAACGATAGAGAGAATACACAAAAACTCCATTCAAATTGGTGCATATAAAATACAGCTCTAATCTGTGGTATTTTTGGTGATTTCTCTTCCTAAGAGCCAGGGGTCAATTCAGCTGAAGTCAATAATTCATGTATTTACCTAACAAGACGTACAGAGAAAAGCACATACCTACAACAATTTATTCACTCTCAATCTTCAACTAGTATCTTCGTTTTGTGAATTTTAGAAGGACAGGATGAAATCACTCATGGATTTTAGATTTATTGCATTATTTGCGACGATATGTTTAATGGCTATAGAGAGCTCTCATTCATTCATTACGAACCCTCGAAGTTTTGTCAAATTCCATGTGAAGGAAAAAGTAAAGTCCACCAAATTCTCAAGACGGATACAAAAGCCAATAACTTTTGTGAAAGGGGAAGATATCATAGATGTGGAAATAGAAAATATAGAAGAGACAGTAAAGAGTGTGAAAGAAACTGTGAACGAAAAGACTGACAATACAGAAAGCAATCCTACAGATAATGCAACCGAAAAGATTGTGGATTTAGTAGCAGATGAAGAAGATGGAACTAAAGAAATAGAGGCAGAAACAGCGGACAAAAAGAATGAGCTTAAAACGATATCTGGTAGATACAATTATGATAATGGTCTCGTTATTACTACTGATGACGATGGGAGAGTCACTGCTGTTCCAAAAGGAAGAATTGAAGAAGCTACTTCGAAATCTAGTGGAAAGCAAAATATATCAGAAGAGAACTCAAAAATTGGAAGAAAGTCAAACAAAGCAAAGATGAAGAAAACAAATAAGTTTCTAAAGGAAGAAATTCCTAAACCTGTTGTATCTGGAGATGGTTTCAATGTGGTATTGACACATTGTACTGCTGACTTTGATACTTTGGCAAGTGCTGTGGGATTGGCAAAGCTATGGTCCAATGATCATCCTGCTTCAAAAGCGGGTGAGTCTTCCGAATTTGAGTCGACAAAGAACTATCCGACATTTGTAGTATTGCCTAGAGGTGCGCATCCAGCAGTGCAAAAGTTTTTGTCACTTCATAAGCACCTTTTTCCAATCAGATCTCTGAAGTCTTTACCCAGTGACTTATCTGGATTGAACAGGTTAGGACTTGTAGATGCACAAAAAAGAGAAAGAGTAGGCCCTGCTGAATTTCTTATCGCATCTGCTGACAGGGTAACAATTGTTGATCATCATGTAGAAGGTGATAGTGATATTCATGAAGCCACAGACTATATTGTTGATGAAGTGGGGTCAGTATCTGCAATGATTGCTGAACAGTTGAGAGATGCGGGATTTGATTTATCAGAAGCAGAAGCCACTCTTTTGGCTTTGGGAATTCATGCAGATACTGGAAGTTTATGTTATGATTCTACCACTGTCAGGGATGCAGAGGCACTTGCGTGGGTGATGTCTCAAGGTGCAAGTCAAGCTGCGATTGCGGAGCATGCACATTCGACTTTATCTCAAGAGCAACAGTCAGTGCTGACAAATGCGCTTATCAACACTAATTCTACAATCGTTCATGGTGTAACAGTTTCAACTGTATTATTGAGGTAAGCTTATTCTTCTGGAGTTTTGTTGATCATACAATTTAGATATATCTAATCAGAGTATCACTTTTTCTTCAGTGCTGATGGATTTATCAATGGTCTTGCTGCTGTAACACAAGATGCATTAGAATTGAGTAGTAGTGATGTCTACATATTATCAGTAATATACGAAGCGAAATCTGGCCGAAGAGGAAAGGGATCAAAAAGTGGTGACCAAGCCAAGGTTGTTCTGTCTACAAAACTAATGGCAAAAAAAGAAGACAATGAAGCAAAAAGTGACATGAGAACTTTTGCTGAGGCTTGGAAAGGTGGAGAGACTGCACTTAGACTAAAGAGACTCCGAGCTGCTTTCGACCAAAAAGACACAGATGGTTCAGGATACCTTGATCACGATGAAATTGCTGCTGCACTTTCACAGACAGGTGTAATAGCATCAGAAGATGCACTGAAGAATCTTGTGGAGACAATGGATACAAATGGTGATGGGAAAATTGATTTTGAAGAATTTGTTGCGTATTCAGAATTGGCTACTGAAATGCAGGAGCAGCGTGAGAAGGAAACTTCAAAAAAGTCAACGACTATGATTGTGATTGGACGTGTTAAGGCTGGAGTAAATATGAAGAATGTAAATCTCAATCAATTATTTGAACCATATGGAGGTGGAGGACATGCCAAGGCTGCGTCCTGTACTATCAAGGTGGAGGATGAGGAAGATGCCGCTCTCAAATTACAGGGGCTTGTTGATGATCTAATCGAATCCAGCTTAACAGATCAACAGACTGTAGGAGACTTTATGACAAGTCCTGTTCTTAGGTAAGTTGAAATGTCATTTACTTGTTACAAGAAATTTCTATCCGCCAGTCCTTTTCAATGCTTTTTGTTTCAATAGTGCCAAACCGACAATGACAGAAAAACAAGTGGAGGACTTGTTCATTCGATATGATGTAAGAGCGTTGCCTGTTGTAGATGATAATAATGATGTTATTGGACTTGTTACATACAAAGAGGTAGCAGCTGCAAAGCAACGCTTGTGGAACAAAGAACAAAAGCGACTTCGACAAGAGGCTAAGGCTGCAGAGTCAAATAAAGGAAAGAAAAAAGTTGAGGGCAATGAAAAATACAATGATCGCAAGCTTGGAAGTGCGTTGAAGGGTTGGATGAAGCAACATGTACAGACTGTTGAGGCTAGTCTCACTATGGCTGAAGTTGAAGCTATTTTACTTGAGAACGATGTAGGTTGTATACCAGTAGTACAAGATGGAACTAATCAACTCGTTGGGATGGTTACCCGAACTGATCTTCTACGACAGCATAGATACTACCCTTCTCTCCATTATCATAATCCTGGATTCTCAGATTCAAGTAAGTAAGCAAAAGTCTTCAGGGCATTTCGAAGACTTTTGGTCAATGTATACCTAACTCATCTATTTCATTTTCACAGTTGCCGCCCGGAAACCAATAATTGAGTTGAGAAAGAAGTTGAAGAAGTTCGACCTTGACGAATAGGCGACAAGCTACAATCTCATTTGCACCTGTTGTATGGTAGTAATTTACATAAATAATTTAATATTTTGAATAGAAAATGCACAGTAAAAATCAACTTTATTTTTCAAGGATGCTATTCAAGTCATTAGTCAGTTTGAAGTCTCTTGATTTACAACAGAGAGTTGTTGAAATTTTGTCAATGTATATATCAATTCCTCACTTGTTTCAAATTGAATACTTTCATAATCGAAGTTGTTTGTCGCGACTGGGTTAGCAGAGTAAACATTTTCAGTATTGATATCTTGGACCCCTTCCTTGTCGACAAGTGACAATAATTCGTTTATTCGTGATATTTGTGGTTGATATGCGCATTGATGATCTACAAATTCCATATCTCTATATGATTTTAGAAGTGTTGGTTCTTGCGGTAGATTGAGGAAACAATATGTAAGTAGTTGCATGATCTCGATGCAGTGTAAACTGAGGGACCCGATCTTGTTATTTTTGATATAATCAAGGACAGTCCTATTTTTGGTTGTATCTGTGTGAAGAAGAAGGATAGAATATAGGTCCATATAACATAAAGAAATTGTGGAAGTATCTAGTTTTCCACTGATGATCATTTGATCTATGCATTTGGCGATTGCAATAATGATAGAATCTACAGAAGTAAAAGCAAGAAAATCGCATTCTCTAGTGATATTTTCAACGGCAACTCGCAAAGCATCATTAGGCATTTGGAATCTAATATTTGATTCTTTCTTTGTGATGATTTGTCTTAGTATGTGTAGTGCAGACAATCTCTTCTCCCTCGTAATAGTCTTCAATGTTATCATTCGAGGCAGGAACTTCTCCATAACAAAATGCTGGAATCTTCTGAGTGTATCGAGGTTGTCGGAGTACTTCAACCTTTCTTTAGAGATCTCCAGGATGGAATCCTCGAAACTAAGGTTGTTACGATGAAAATCATTCGGTTTTCTAGAGCAGGGCAAAATTTGAGGTAGGAAAAAGACTTGACGTAAAAGTGATGGACTAGCGTTGGAGCAGAGATTGAGTACATTGTGGAAGTTTGCATGGAAATTTGCATCATTTTCACAATAGAAAATTAGTTCTCGGAAATGTTGGGTTATTCCAGCAAATAAGAGATCTTTCACAACACTTGGACTTGAGCTAATTGGACTTGGACAACCGTTTTCAAAAATAATTTGACTCTGACCTTTCGACAACTCTTGGAGAGATGTCAAAAGTTGAATATCAAAGGAAATGCCCTTGCCTCCCAATGTTGGCTTTGTAACAAATCTGTGAAGAAAACTACTGAAAGTTTTTTCAGAGGAGACTAGATCTGCAGAATATACCCACATTATGTTTGAGAGCATGAACTTTGAATATAGAGCAAAGAAGAGCATGGATTTTGCTTTTTGTATATTAGTCTCAGGAGAAGGATTCCGATCATAGTAGATAATTCCTTTTACAATTGACTGGAGCTGAAAGAGTGAATTGGGCACTGTAGACAACAAGAAATTATTTTTGATGACACAAGCATCCCTTGATAGACTCGGCACAAAGATATTGATCAACTGTTGCAAGATAGTAACTCTTTTTAAGCATTCTCTTTCACGGGAACATTTCGGATACTTTTCTGCAAAGTTTGGATTATTAGAATCATTCCCTCTTGATGCGAGAATTTTGCCTACTGAGAGTAACAGGTCTTTCTTGTCTTCACCTTGTGTTTGTACTGAAGAGAAAATCATCATATTTCCAAGGTTCTGACAGAAAACCCATAAACTAGAAAGCATTTTTCTTCCTTCCGCACTCTTCTTGACATTTGTTTTAGAAACTGAAATTCCTTCGACATCAGGTGATGTCTTCATGAGTTCTTTTTCTTGAACTTTTCGTAGTTTCTTTGAAACCTTGGTGAGTTCATTGTCGATTTCACTTTTCAGAATGTCACATGACATGACCTGATAACTCGTATTAGATGGAGGATAATACTCTAATGTTGTGGCATTTATCAGAGCATATACAAGAGTTCTAAAGAACACACCTTCGACAATATGCGTCGACAACGATTTCATGTAAATCTCTGAGTTCTGAGCTATACGGCAAATCTCACAACAAAGAACCTGGCGTAAATTGCTTAGGAAAACGTTATCTGCTTCATCAAAGGCACAACTCTGACTGGAAGCAGTTCTATCCGATTGAAGAGTAAGAAAGATATTTTCAATCATCGCCAATCTATTGTCAAGCGCAATGCTCAAAGAAGCGAGAACCTCACAAATTCGAGTTGAGTTTGAAGAACAGATGGTTCGACCTGCACTATTGAAGTTAGTAACATTTGTTCCTGACATATTCTTGTTGATTCGGTACCTATTTTGAGGCGATGGCTGAAAAAGATATTATTAGTGATACAAAGTTGAGACATTATTTGCTCTGGCATTGTTGATAATAACATACCTTAGCCATTAGAAGTGAATCACCCAATACTTTCCAGATTTTTTCTATCATGTAAATGCTTGTACTTTTGTCCAAGTTCTGAACTGGCACTGTAGATGTTTTAGACGTGATTTCATCGAGATCGAGGCTAAGAAGTGCACTTTCATCAATCTCATCAAAAATATCGTCGTCATCAATACTTGTTGCTCTGGTATCTTCGGGGACAAGTGGACTGGACATGTGAGTAGTTTTGGAGGACAACAGCTTATGGGATAAATTGTAAATGTTGACTGCATTCCGTATTAAAGTAAGAGTCAATTCATAGCACATGTTAAGCTCTGCTTGATCTCCTAGACTAGACGGAATCACTAGTAAACATCTATCTGCGACAGTAAGAGCAATAGCTACGAAACTCTCTCCAATGTTTGCGATGGTACGTTGCACAGCATTTTCGTTCTTCGAAAGAGTGAAAGATATACCTTCTAAAATACTGCACATCCAAAATAATCCACAAGAGAGAGCATTTATCTCTCTTCTCTTATCGGTAGGAATGGCGGGAAAAGTGACTTCGGCTATACTATTACACAATGCAACTACACAGCTTCCGATGCAGACAAAGGAGAAACGCATACTTTCACTAGTACACAGTGCACCACCCTCTACACCAATGTATGTGAGAATGAGAGTACAGTAAACTTTCATGCACTTCCTAATGCGACTAGAATAGCAATTTGTGTTTCCTGTGGTAGTCTTGTCACTGAGCTTACGCGTGTCCATCAGGCTCTTGTGTATCTCATTCAAATTGCTATCGCCAAAAATCTTCCAAAGCTATCATTTTTTGTGAGAAAATCTCAAAGTAGTTGTTTAATAAAAATTGAGATAACAGAAATCTTTCTCACCTTTTCGACGAAATCATTGCTGAGCTTCAAGGGAAGATTCGGGTCAAGATTAATCCCAAAGTCCAAAACTTCATCTAAACTTGAAACTAATATTAGAGCAGAAGCTTCAGCAAGTGATTCTGCCGCCACAACAAGCCGATTGGATAAAGGAGTCATTGAAAATGCTCCAGCAAATGCATCGTTGATGTTTGTGTCAGATAAACCATTTTTCTCTCCCTTTTCGTTGATATTGGTAGTAGATTTCTGTGCCTCATCCAGTACCTTACCAATTAAAGATATCAATGAACTGTATAGTCTTGTTAATCTTGCTTTCTTCGTAGAGACTCTACTAACATATTCTTTGAGCAACAACAAAATTGAAGAAAGAAACATTGATGGTATGAGTGAGAAACGACTACCTCTTTCATCTGGAAGTTCATGGAGCTCGTCCATCATGCGTTGGTGTAGTAGCGAGAAAGAATTATCAAGGTTAAATCTTGCGATCAAGTCCGAGTCTAACCAAATGCTACATGCATGTTTTGAGTCTACTTTCATGCTTGAGTTGGTGTCCAGTTTCTCAATATTTCGTGAATACAGCTGGATCAATCCCATCAACAGCTTGAAAAATAAGGAGTCGTCATTTGGTACAGGATCCATGGAACCGGACTTTAACAAGAGACGGATCTTCCCAATTTCTTCTGCACAGCATTTCAGCTGGGTGTCACTTGCAAAGGTAACTGTCGACTTTTTACTTCCCCCTACTTTCCCTATTGAACCTGCAGTAAGGAGAAATTGAGAATTTAAAAGTTTCCATCTTATACTGGATTTACAGTCTCCAGTAAAATATACAGAAAACCATGCCATGTGATTCCAAATGATTTCTATTTCTCTCCTTGAGAATTTCGGCTTCAGTAACACCAATCTGCTTTCAGAATTCGGACAAACTATCAATTAAAATGAGAAGAGTTTCTCTGCAAAGATTCATCGTCTCCTCTTTTCACTTTACACTTACCTTTAAATGCTTCACCTCGAAGTACGGTATCCATCGAGCCCTGCTTGATGGATGATACATACCAACTTTTATTTGATGCGTTACTAAGTGTTGATGGTAACCACTTTTGACATGGAAACTTCACCATCATAGTGCTATAGGTTTCCAGGAGGTGGCTAGTTTTACCAAATTCATCCCGAAGAGAGCAAATTTCCTTGTTTTCTACTCTGCTCATTTTTCTCGGTTGACCCCAAGCTTCTGGGAACAAGTGAGCATACATCACATCAATCATTTGTAAACAAATGAGGTTGGGAAAGTCATCCTTACAAAAAACGTTGAAAATTACACCATCAGCAACTTTGAGGTGGGAATGAATTTTTCTCTGTTTCAGACTAAAGATAAATCGGAGAAGACTAATGCAAATTGAAGTGTGCTCATATTTCATTGCAATCATCTCTTGAAGACAGTTGAATTTTGTTTTCCTCAGGGAATTGAGAATTGCTGTGTGTACTTGAAGGGATGCTGTGTGTTGGCTCTCAGGAGGAATGACTTTGTCAAAAATACATATAATCGAGTCCATGATTTCTTTCGCCATCGAATTAGGATATTCATCACTCAATTGATCACAATGTCTGAAAAGTGAGATAATATCGTCTCCACTTGCATTGCGCATAGATGTATCTTCCTGTTGCATGGGATTTTGTGTACGCTCAATCAAAGTTGTCCAAACATCCTCGTCCTCAGATTCTAACGCAATATCGTCATGACTAGGAAAATCATGTGCAATCTCTGCATCATTGGGGATATCTCGTAATGATGACTGTCGGTGACGCGAAGTTGAAACATCATTTGTATGCTTGGAGTCATTGGCACTCAACACTCCGACAGTTTTACGATTTTTCTTCCTACGACTAACTGAAAATCCCTTCTGATAGTTTTGGTTATTCCTTCGCCTCCTTCTCTTCGTGCTCTCTTCGAGACCTAGATCAGTCAAGTACTTTCTCTTCTGCATACTTTGCCTATTCTTTGATCTCACCCCATATGACTCTTCTTGCCTCTTGTTTATGGAATTGGTCTGATCACCATTCTCAAAAATGCGTCCAGACTCAGTATTTCTTGTAACTTTGTCACGTTGTTGCCTGGTATACTTCCTATTGCTCATTCTATTTGACCTGTTCTCAGAAGAAGTATTTAGTCTGTTTCTGTTTTTGCTACTTCTGATTCTGGATGCATATGGATGTGGATCAACTTCAGTTCTAGCCTCATTTGAAAATGATTTACTTCTCTTCTTATCGCTTCTTCTAACTGCAGTTACATATAGATTTGGATCGAGATCATCTTCGACATAAGTGCTGTGATTCGATTCGGTATTGTTTTCGTAACTATCATTGATTTCCTCATTCATGTCACCAATTTTAGCTGGTACTGAAGATTCAATAGAATCTGAAAAGTCGTTGTTGTTGTCGCTATTAATTCCATCCACACTATTACCGTCATTGTCATTCATGTTGACACAATCCTGATAAATGTAACAATCACTAGCAATGGAACTCACTCGCCTCAACATATTTTCTACTTTTTGGTTGATGTCATCCAATCTAAACCCTAGATTCTCAACTCTTTCTTCCCATAATCTTCGTGACAACTCACCACGATGCTGTCTGAACAGCCTTTTTTCCTCATAACGCCCGAGCGCACGCGTGCACTGATCAATGCCATCTCTAACTAGTACAATTTTCATTTCCTTTGACAAAGCAAGACTTTCAACAAGCATTAAATATGGTCGTAATTCACATTTAAGAATAAACCCCAAGCAAAGAACTCACCAGTCTCTTTCGGTAAGAACTGCCAAATCGATAGAAGTATCATCTCTTTCCGAAGTTATTGACCTAACTTTGTTCTCATAGTTTGTGATCCTCTTATCATACTGCGGTATCAATATCGAAAGCAATTTCTCCACAATTTCTTCAAAAAAATTCGGTAAATTACAAAAGGCAATGCCCTTGGTTTTATCAGCCATATCCGAAGGCAAATTTTCAGCAGCTTCTTTACCTTCAGGCTGAATAAATGTATTCCGCGAAGGACTTTCTTCATAATAGCCTTTAATTTCATCTCTTCTATCACCAATTTCATGAGATACAGTATAAATCTTTGTGGGAGTTTTGTTCACATTGGTTAGCTCGTCCTCATCCTCTTCAACTTCATTCTCTCCAATATCAGCTCCATCTACAAACTTTGCAACAACTCGAGATTCTGAAATTGGACTTTCACAAGGTTTTGACACTTTATTATCATCCACTAATTCATTTTCCTCCTCGACTTCAAAATCTATCTGTTCGGAAAATGAAGACGATGAAGTATTTATTCGTTTTCTTCTTTTGTCACTTTGTACAAGTTCTGCCGAATCCTTATCGAGGTGTTTCCTTTTTGAATGTTGGGAATTTACTTCATTCTCTGATTGGGATCTCAGTAAAGCGAGATCTTCTAGCACACTTTTCTGGTAGTTCATGTTGCGAGTTTTCTTTGATGGTACTTCACTTTTCTTTTTAAGTAAATCATCTAAAAAGCGCATCCTCTCTTCGAATTTCGGATTGCTTTGAGAGTATCGAGGTTTGCGGTATTTTCTTCTCTTCTGTAGAAATGATTGCGTTGTGTATTTGGGACTATTTTGTTTCAAATTTGCTAATACTTCATTGTCACTATCGCCAACATCACTTTCCTCAGATGATGACAAGATATTCTGCTGTCTCCTTTCACGAAGTGAAAGAGCCTTATACTCCGACGAGTTATAACTAGAATCTCCTTCAGAATCACTATCACTTTCTTTACTCTTTCTTTGAGACCTTTTGCTTGTAAAAGAAATTAACCGAGTTTCTTCTCTCCAGTCACAACTATTACAATCAGAGCGCAATGATCCACAATTGCTACATCTCCCCTTCATTGCCGATCTATCCCGTAAAGTTCTTCCAATCCCTTGATCAGAATTTGTTCCATTTAATGCTATCTCCTTCGAAGCTTTTTGCCTTCTATAAGAATCGTCATATTGTGGAGCAGCTTGACAATATTCAATTGGAACCATCTTTTCCCGACCTCTCCTTGCCATATACTTGACATCAACATGACTTAATCGCTGCTTTTGAAATGTTTCTTGACTTTGTCCATTGCTTACTCCTTCAATTTCAACTTCACTTGGAGTGAAATAACATTTGACAACCTGTGCCACACCTCCTTCTTTGTTTGAGCCTGGCCATGTTCGAGGTAGAACTTCTACGATTGCGTTTTCTATGATTGGATAATCCTCAATATCTTTACTATGATCGCCATTGTTACTGCTTAGAATTCCGATCTGATTAACTGACTTGGACACAATGATTTGGTTTCTGTTGGATCTGCGCGTTGTATGAGCACCACCTGCAGCACCAGCGTCTTGATCATTGGTAGTTCCAACTTTCACTGTCTCTTTCTTGGTCATATTATTGATTCCCTTCACAATAACAAAGTATATCTGTTCTCCCTTTGTTAATTAGCAGCAATAGTCGTTCCTGAAAAAAACTAATTCTTAAATACCTCAACATAGATCAGGGTAATAAGGTAAGGTAAATACAGAGAGCAAAACACCTGTGCTTCATCAAATATGTAGACACATATACGTACAGTACGTCATAGGTCTCATCCAATTTCTATTACGGACATTATTGTCTGTCATTCTGTACGTCAAGAGAAATAAGGTAGAGTATCCCTACTACAAAAGAAGAAGGGAATAAAGTAAAGTACGTGGAAAGTTATGAAATCTGATTAGCTCCGAAAAAGCAGCGGTTTCCTCCATTCAATTGAAATATCTATTATATTTTATAAAAGTTACCACTTTACATTTGCCCAGGGATCATTGTCAGTGTCTTCACCATCATCACATTGAGCTGGCTCCTCAACTGGTTCTTGTTTTCCAAGGTAGTTTAGAATTTTAAGTGCTCTATCTCTTGCTCCAGGGCTTTTCGATAATGTCTCAACTGCTCTTTCTGCATATTTTATAACTGAAGCATCTAAATTTGATACATGTGTTGCCATGTCAGCCTCAAGCTTCTTCACTTCCTCAAAGCCTCGATCTTCCAACAAATTGCCTTGATAAATTGTGGCTTTCGTTCTAATCCCCTTGTCAAAAGTTCTGCCTTCTTTCAAATGATGTAAAAGAAGCTCATCGATGCAAATACTGATGGCCTCAGTGTGTTCAGATCCACCATCACATACTTCATTTGTATCTTCCTTCTTTAGACTACACCTCATACTTTCAATTACCCATTTATCTGGAAACATTGGAGAGGACGCTAGTTTCGCTACTGCAACTGGTGTTCGAGCTTGGACGCCAGACCTTTTATTTGAATCATCACCACTACTCTTATTCTCAATTTGAGACTCAAAGGACGATTCATCCATTGCTGTAGACGGACTGTTTCCATCAGTTTGTACACTAGTTGCTATCCGCATTGCATTCAAAAAGTCATCTTTCACAAGAACTGAAGGCATGTTGTTGCTCGATCTATAAATGGCTACCCATGTGCATGAATCATCATCAGAATCGTTCAATAAACGTGGATCAAATTGCATAATTGCACTTTTATCTGCTGGACATGTTGCTTTAAATCTATCACTTAAGCTAAATGATGCCGATTGACTAAAAGCTGAAACATGACCTATCACTTGTAAAAACACCGTCCATTTCATGATTCTATCTAATACCATTGTCATTGATTAATATTGATAGTTCTTTTTTGGATGTGTACTAAAAATGGTTTGATGTGAAGAGTGAAGAGAGGAGCAAGAAGTTCAAGTTGAACGCGAAAGGAGAAAGGATGAAGTCGCAAGCAAGCAGCTGCAAGCTGTGCGGCCACTATGTTCATGTTCTCCTTTCGTTATCCCTATTGTGTTGAGACATGTAAAGATTTCTTTGGATTTTGAGGCCGACAACCACACAGACAATAACAACTTCTTGTACAAAAACAACCTTATGAGATACAGGTACACTTATACTTTTTAATTCAACAATGTTTCTTAGAAGTGCTGCAAGAGCTATTGTCAGAAAAGAAAGGGTTCATGCTCTTCGGGCGCTATCTTCCTTGCCCTCTTCCTCTTTCAGTAGCCATCTGCTTATGCAAAACAAACCAAGAAATGAAGCTTTTACCTTCAACATCAATTCTTCTCAAAGATTCTCAAGCAGTGTAGCTGGTGAAAAAGAGTCTCTTGAATTCCAAGCAGAAACAAAGCAATTGCTTGATATTGTGACTCACTCACTCTATACTGAAAAGGAGGTTTTTCTTCGCGAACTTATTTCTAATGCATCGGATGCACTTGAAAAGCTTAGACATATGCAAACTGTAGCTCAAGATTCTGAATGTGCTGATTCTGAAATACCACTTGAGATTAGAATTGAAACAGATGAAGTAAATGGTACTATTTCTATTAGTGATACTGGAATTGGAATGAATAGGCAGGAAATGATTGACCACTTGGGAACAATTGCTCGTTCAGGTTCCAAAGCATTCATGAATGATCTCGCTCAGAAGGCTAGTGAAGGGGAAGGAGCTGATGCTTCTCGTGGAATTATTGGAAAGTTTGGGGTCGGCTTCTATTCTGTGTTTATGGTTGGTGATAAAGTTGAAGTGCGATCAAAACCAGCATTCAATAAGGATAATGCAGACCCTTTGGTATGGTCGTCTTCTGGAGTAGGTTCTTATGAAATCTCAACTCTGCCAGAGGACGTTGGTCAAAGTCGAGGAGCTACTTTGGTAATCCATCTCAAGGAAGATCAACTTCAATTTGCAGATGAAAAACGTGTAGAAGAGGTTCTCAAAAAGTATTCCAACTTTGTTAATTTCCCAATTTTTCTAAATGGAAATCGCCTGAACACGGTCAACGCAATCTGGGCAGATGACCCAAAGACTGTGACTGACGAACAATATAGTGAATTTTACAAATATATTGCACATGCATTTGATGAGCCTATGGAAAAGCTACATTACAGAGCTGATGCACCATTGGATATCAAGGCTTTGTTTTTTGTTCCATCATTTCACCAGGAGAAATATGGTATGGGAAGAATGGAACCAAGTGTTTCTCTGTACTCTCGCAAGGTTCTAATTGAAGCAAAATCACCAAACATTTTACCTGACTGGTTGAGATTTATTAAAGGTGTGGTGGATAGTGAAGATCTTCCACTCTCTGTATCAAGAGAGAAAGCACAGGATTCAGCATTGATTGCAAAATTAAAGAAAGCATTGACTCGCAAATTTATTAATCACCTAAGCACTATGGCCAGAAAGAATCCGGACAAGTATAAAGGTGAATTCTACAAGGAATATGGATTCTTTTTGAAAGAAGGAGTATGTCAAGACTATGAATTTCAAGAACCTTTATCAAAATTGCTTTATTACGAAACTTCAAAGACTAAGAATGGAGAAATATCATCACTCGACGAATATGTTTCTCGTTGTACTCCCGAACAAAAAGACATTTATTACATTTGCGCACCTTCCAGAGAACTAGCCCTCCAGAGCCCTTACCTAGAAGCATTTCAGAGAGCAGGCAGAGAGGTTATTTTTGTTTATTCTGCGATTGATGACTTTGTCATGGCTAATCTTGAAAAATTTCAAGGTCGAAAAATTATTTCAGTCGAGAAAGGTGGAATAGATTTGGGCGATGACAATGACGAAGGCCAAAATAATGGGAAGGTAAAACTATCCCAAAAAGAAGCAGATGAATTTTGCGCGTGGTTTCAGGTTACTCTAAAGGACAAGGTCTCGTCATGTCGAGTGACTAATCGTTTGGCATCATCACCTGCTGTTGTAACTGATAATGAATCTGGAGCAATGAGAAGAATGATGCAACTTGTCGAGACACAAGAAGGGCCAGCTGGTGCAATGGCTCTTCCAAAACAACAAGTTGAAATCAATCCAAAACATCCAATTATTGCTGGACTATTCAACATGAAAGAGAAGGAACCAGACCGAGCAAAAGTAGTTGCAGAGCAAATTTTTGATAATTGTCTCATAGCTGCAGGTCTCCTTGACGATGGCCGCTCTATGCTGGGAAGATTAAATGACATAATGTTATATGTAGTCAAAGACACCAAGTAAAAGTGAAAATCTGATGGTATTACATAAAGATTAATTACTTCTAAAATATTGTTACAATATTCTTTCCTAAATCATATATACTGAAAGAAGTACTTCATCAAATCAATCTCTCAACTGTCAGGATCCAAAATTTAGTGCCAACCCGAAGACCATGAGGGTTTTGATCAGTACCAATTGCTCCTGCAATGTATTCTTGTTGAGAAATTATTCTTCCTAAGACATAATCTGGGTTTTTGTCAATATTATCTGTTGAAAGATACCTATGAGGGCAATTAGTATGGAAAGCCAAGAATGCTTTCTTTCCTCCAGCATTCTTTCCTGTTGGCATGAAGAGAGCGACATCACCAATATTGAAACTAGAGTGACTGATCTTATCAGATAATTCCATTGCCTTTTCTTTTGCTATAGCATCATCCGTCGCCTTTTTCAGTTGAGACTTCGCAAGATCGAGCTCCTTTTTCATTTGACTCAATTCTTGTTGTAGAGATTCCATTTCTATTTTCTCGGTTTGCTTGTCGAGATCTTTATCTTCCAAAGCCTTATCAATATATGCTTGAGGTGACTTTCCTGTAAGTTCTTCCAACTTCGAACGAAGAATGTTGTTTTCATAAGACAAAATTTTGTTCTCAGAATTATGTTCAAGCTTCTGGCTATCATTGTGGCTATTCATAATGACATCACCCCCGCCACTCTGACATTCAGCACTGACAATGAGAGGTGAGTCAGGGGCATCTTCTTGGTTTCTACTAACAGATAATCGTGACATGGAACTGGTCACATCAGCTTCATCACCTTCTACCTTTGATACACTTTCTGTCAAAGAGCTTTCCACATTATCAGCTCCAACTGAAGTAGATACATTCTTTTGAATCGGCGTATCAGAGTCAATAGATGTGTCGCCTTCAGCGAAAACCGGAAGAGAATCTAATTCAATTAAACCTAAAAAACGTTGATTGAATGGATCTGGTGCTGCAGCCAATGTAGGCACAAAAGTGTCAAAAAAGATTGGCATTAAGTGCCTTCCAGGTCCACGAAGGAATCTTTCTCTTGCACTTATTTCATCATTCCTGATAGATGTTAGTCGTTCATACATTGCATTTGAGATAGAATTGACAGCTTCGCCATATGACTTCCGCCTCTTGATCTCCATGATAAAGTCACGATAAGCTCTCGGCAACTCAAACAAATGATCAAGATGGGAAACATCTACACACTGCTGCTCAAGGGCAGCATGCAGTCCATTAGTTCTTTTCAATAATCTTTGGATTTTCAGTTGCGCCTGACTTATTTGTCTCAAACGAAGGTTCATCCTTTTCATGGCATCTGTCTTCGCACTTGCAACCTTGATCATAATCTCTTTCAATTTCAAGTCATCAGCTTGCATTTCTGGTAATATACTGGTAGACGACTTCTTCATTGCCTCAAGATTTGTGAACGCAGTGTGAACCTGGGACTCATCTTTAATCGTATTCAAAACTATACTAACTACTTTCATGTGGTCATTTGTCAGTTGATTCAACCTACTTGATTGCTTGTCTCTCAATCCTACCATCAGATCTTCCACCTCCAAATCAAGCTTCTTTACCATATCTTCAGCCTCCAAGTCGGACTTTGCCTCTTCCTCTCTTTTAGTAGAAGAGGTCAAAAGATCAAATTCAGATTTCAACTCTTCATAAAAATTCTGAAGTCGAGTGAAGGATGTCTGACACTGAGCAGCCCATTTTCTTTCATGTTCAATAGGTACCGTGTCTAAAAGAGTCAACATAATTCTTCCATTCATTCTCGCAATATTCTTTAATTCTTCATGAAGGGGAATTTCACTTAATTTCTCAAGAACACCATCAATTCCATTCAAAACTTTCCCATGTTCTTCGTTTTTCTCAGTATAGAGTGATGTGAATTCTGCTCGAGTTCTCATGGCATTGTTCCAGTGATCTGCTAAGTTACTAACAGCGGCTCTAAGTGCTCTAACCATTACTGCTTGTTCCAAAACACAACGTCTACATGCCTCTAATCTCATATCTGCTGCATCGGCGTATGCTCTCCCATGACACAGATCTGTCATGAATCCTCTTTCATAGACTGATAGTGCTTGTTGCAATGAAGATGATGGTTCCCCAGGAGCTGATATTATAGTTGTGGATGTCACTGTACTTGATTCCATATTCGGTGTAGTGTAAGTTATAGGACTAGGATCAGGATCTAAAGGTAGTTGTACATCAAGAGGCGAAAGAACGCAAGGGAGAGGCTCTGGAGCTGAATCTGACAGTGCTTGTTTTGAGAATAGAAATAGTCGTCGCGCCCCCGATCTTTCTGTTGGTCCTAATACTGGCTTACGTCTTAACCTTGGTTGTTTAGTGATCCCTGCATTTTGGGATTTTTCGTCATCATCATCTACATCATTTTCTTTTTTATATACATTAGTTTCACCATCTTCAAAGTAGGTAGGATCATCTTCTAGGTCACCCTTTCGTAAAGATTCCAGTGTGTCATTTGATCTAATAGAAGTATCTTTTGGAACTTTAAATGGAGGGCCAAGTAGCAAAATTTGATCTTCTTTTGGAATTACAGCTGCAAGGTGTCTTTGTATGTTTCGAACACTGTCATAGGTACAAAAGGGAGAATTAGAAAGTGATTTGCATTAGAGAAGTGATTTATAGAGAGATGCTAGAAATGTCAAGTGAATCTGATGACGCTGCACCATATGGTTCTTCTTCACTTCGGCAATTCCTTTCAACTCCTACTAGTATGTCCCATATATATATATTTCCCAAATGAGAAGAACATCTGAAACTATTCATGTCACGAGAGAAATTGACTTGTAGAGAAATTGTCACGCTGCCATAAACTCGACAGATCAAACGCTCTCATACTTTCGAAATGTCAAAAGCTTTCACATCTAGCATATCTTCGATCCATTTCCATTGTATACTTACGTTAACTCTTCAAAGGGAACAGTGATAGGATAACATTGTCCAGTGCTCGCAGCAAGAACTCTTACTTGTATCGTATTATTAGAAGACACATTCATAGTTTATCAGGGTTGGCATCACAAATTTGTGTTTAGATCAGTTTGTAGTAGTGGCACAAGTAGGTTCCACTAATAAAGAATATTCGATTGTTCTCTCACGATGAATCAACAAACAATGTGAAAGAAGAAGAATACACTGGAATCATAGTTGTAGAGAGTTCGAGTGTTCCTTTGTTGATGATGCGCAACACGCAACAAGCTGTACTTCTACTTTGATACGGGATACGTACGTACTGACTCAAACTCCAGGCTAAATTCTAGTAAAACATGACTAAAAAGGGTGATAAAACTGTCCAACTTTTAAAAATTAAAATCATTTTGAGTTTGAATTTTATGGTATTTACTTTTTTGCGAAGACATTTAGACTATGTATAATATCTGAGGATTTCTTGCAGATGCATACGAGTTTGTTCTTAGAGCAGCGTCGTAGCAATATTATGATGAGAAGCATGGAACGAATCATAGAATGTACTCGTAAAAAATAAGTGCAAATAATAAAACTCGAAATGATTTGTTTCACCTCAAAAATAAATATTTTGCATTACAATAAGTGAAAGTAGCCATAATGAAGAATTACACAATAGCTCTTGGTCGACATAACTACAAAAAATACAACGTAGGAGAATATGTATCTAGTCGTCACAAAGATCGCAACCATTTTTCAAAGCAAGATAAAAATGCAAATCTTTCCACCAGTGAAATACTATTTATGAATGCGATGAATGCACGTAGTTATACAGTCCATGTCCCCGTCAATTCAGGCATTGCTTTTGACGTTCTTGATGGCAAACCAAAAGTAGGGCATTTATTTGAAGATAGTTGGATCACAGAAAATTACTCTTCTGGGATTATTTCTATTGGAGATTATCTAATAGCAGTAGATGGTGTAGATGTATCAAATTGGAAGTCACCTACAAAATTGCACAACTTGATTGCGAGCAAGAGATACTCGAAAAGTTCTATAAAGCTCGATTTCCAAAAACAACAAGTCTGAATATCAGAATGTCTACGGTAGTGACCTATGTTGTGTAAAGAATATATATATATATATATATATATATATATATATATATTATATATTATAATTCCTTGAAAGTTAAGGGTCATCATTATTGAAGAAATGATTTTTAAATATTGCGCAATGAACTTTTTATCGAGATCATGTTCATAATCATAAATTCATAAAAATCTCTAATAATGCATAAGTTAATAATTATTAAAAGAATGATATCATTGTGTCGAAAGGTTCCTGAGTATATAGCCGTGTACCGGTGAAATGAAAACAAAAATTCTTTACACGATTCAGATTCATTCCCTTTTGCACAAGTACGTACGAATGAAGAAGAGAGAGATCCGTTCGCCAAACGCTCTCTCTGCAGCAGGCAGCAGCAGTACGTAGTACACAGCTCGGCTCGCATTGCTTGCCTACAGTAGTTGTGTAAGGCACTGGTCTTGTACTACTATTACTACCAACTACCGATTCGATTCAGCCAACCTCATCTTACTTTTCCTCTCTTGTACAATTAATTGGTCACAAAAGCCCCCTCTATAGGTTAGCCTTTGTATCATAGAAGTTCAAATTTGTGGTGGCTCTAAAGTCTCGTAATCAACTTTATATTTGGCGAGACATTGGAGAAAGGCATAGAACGTCATTAGCTACAAACCTCGCCGACGGGAACCAAAATCCGTTCCACGATCTCATTTCATTCATTGCCAAGATCCAAATAGGAGGGTATTGTGAACTGTACAACACAGTATATACCATACATCGTTGCATCACATAAACACATATACAATCTCAAAGCTAGTGGAGAATTTTAATTGAACTGAAACTATGGGATTCTTTAAGAAACTTTTCCGCCGAAAGAAGAAGAAGAGCAAGAAGAACTTCAACGATGGCTCTTTCATGCCAAACGATAACGTTCATCATGATCATGGTAACATGATACGAAAACCTGCATTCCAAAACAACTACAATTCATTCAGATCTCCAGAGCCGCACATGCACGACCCTCGGAATTCATCTGGTAAAAGGAAAGATATTCATAACCAAGGTAGTCATGATAGTAGTTATGGAAGTAGTTTTGATAGTAGAGGAGACTCAACATTTCAACAGCCTCAATCAAGACACAAACAGCCACAGCCAGTTGATCAATTTGGTCACTCCCCTTTCCAGCCTGACTTCTCAGAATTTAATAATGAAAACAATGGAAACTTTGCAAACACACAAGATATGTACGGCGGTCGTAGTCCTCACCACAGAAATAATTCAAAAAAATATGGTCAAGAGATTCGCTTCAAACAACAACAACAGAGTAATGGATTTGGAAATACATTTGGACATCCAAATGATTTCTACAATGGAAATCCAACTCAGAAAGGCTATGTTGGTGCATCTCCAATGTCAGCTACTTCTGATTTCGACCTTTCTACTGATGCGGGAGATGAAGAATACAATAATTTCCGAAGACAGGATGCGAAACCAATGTTGGGGAATTTTAATAATGAGACAGTGGATGACCAAGATGCATCCTTTTATCCGAATAGCCAGGGTGGAGGGAACTCATTGTACATGTCTGGAAGTCAAAGTGAATTTGGAAGTTTCAAGGATGGTGGGAACATGAACCGAAGTACTTACTATGTTTCTGATAGTGAGCACGAGGGTGGCATTTCACCACATTCTAGGGCATCTAGTAATCATCCATCTCCTCAGGTACAGTCCAAGTTCACCTTTGAGACAGATTTTAGTGAGGCTCAAATAGCAGATTCATCCAAAGTTGTTTCTCCAAAGGAAAACGGGCCTTCTCCAAGAACATTGGCGATCCAACAAGCTCAGAATATGAGGCAAAAAGGGAACGCAGATGAAAGCATGTACGCCGATTCCTCTGACAGTGAAGAAGAGAGCACCAAAATGGAGACCATTTCCCCTCCTTCGAAAACTCAAAAGTCTGAAGGCATTATCGAGAATTTTGGCGACTTTCAAAACAATACATTCGATTCGAATAGATCAGACGATCGTCACTCTAGGTCTGTCGCTGATGCTAGTGCCCCAGTATCTGAACTTCTTGCCCAAGCAAAACAAAGACGTAATAGAAAAGGTGGAGGGTCTATCAGTTCTGCACCAGATAATCCAAGACGCAATCTTCCAAGACCTGCAAATAGTGCCTCTGCAGCTGCAAGAGAAAAGCTTCAAAAAAGAAGAATGGAGAAAAGAGAATGGATGAAAAATAATGGTGTTGAAGATGATTCTTCAGAGAACGGTGAAGATAATGAATCTTGGCTTCACAATGAAGTTTCTAGTGCTCTTGGACCAAAAGGTATTCAAGCTGACCTTGAGAGTTTAGGCGAGAAGTCATATAGAAGTAGAGCAAGTAGGACATCTGTTGGGAATAGATCGCACCGATCTGGATCTCGTCGTCGCTCAGATGCTAGTGTTGGAAGTCGCATATCTCGTACTTCCAGAAATTCAAGATATAGTCTCAAGTCCACAAGGTCTCACCTCTCGCACATGTCAGCGGAAAGTAGATCTGTTGCAAATGACTTGATTCGTTTGGAGATGCAGCTTGCAATGGTGAACAAGAAGGGGGCATCAAATCCTGTAAAAGAGGAGCTTCAAAGAAAGGGTGTCAGTATTAGTAGCAATGGATCCACAGGAGGATCCAGTGCTGGTGGCCGTTCGAGATCTTCATCTTCACGTTCTCAATCAAACTCTCATTCTCGCAAAATTGCATCTCGGCGTCCCAAAACAACCGTTGACGCTCCACCAGGAAAGCTTGGTATCATTCTTGCAAACAGAAACGATGGTAAAGGCACTGTTGTTTCAGGTGTACGAAACACAAGTGTATTATTTGACCAAATAACTCCAGGTGATCGTATTGTTGCTATTGACGGAGAAGATGTTTCTCGTATGTCTGTGACTGAAATCACTTCTATAATGGCGCGGAAGGCTGATTATGACCGTAGACTCACTGTATTGAAATCGAACTAAGACTAAAACATGATAACAATTCTTTATATTTTTTCATTTTTAAGTTTTATTCTGTGGGGTCTATGTAGGTACCATTTTCCTTTTGTGCTTTACCTTACTATTTTCCATTTCGTGGAATTGAATATTGGATCGGTAGAATATTTATACTTGAAATTAGAGAAAATTGCTGCACTACTATACCTTACCATTCGTAATATATAATTTACAATAATTATATATAAAAATTCTTTTTCTCCCCAGAAAATTTGAAAGTTTGCCAAACTTTAAGGGTATAAATCATATTTCTGCTAAACTAGTATTTTGACATTCTCAACTGCCGATGGCATGGAATGTTGCGACATCGAAAAAGCCAGCCCAAAAATGTTCTTCACACTCATCACTGCACTGTTGGGTACATAAGTACTCCTTCCATTCCATTCCAATTCATTCAGATAGAGGTTACATCCTCAATCACAGCCTAAAGATGTATTTGGTGGAAGGGAATAATATCCCTCAATCTGAAGAGGTACCAAAGTTACATAGGAAAGCAAAGAGTAAATCGAAAAAGAGTCTTGAAGACTTTTTGGAGAAGAGGAACAAACGAACTAATGGTATGTGATGTTCTTGTCAATACTATTTCTTATTAGAACTTGAATAAACTAACGATTCTGTAAAGTGTCTCAATCATTTGACGAGTGCAATATATCACTATGCACAGCAACAACAGATGCTGATAATAAACCTGTAGAAAAGGTTTCATGGAAATTGACTTCCCAAACAGCTAGGGCAAAGAAGGCAACATTGAATGGGTCATTCTTATCATCTCCAAAAGCTAACAAGATAAATCAAAGCATGACATATATTCAAGTGGAAGAGAGAAATTTCTCACAATTCGGAGGGAAAAGTGGGAGTAAATATGGAGGAGTAACAATTGGATTGGGTAACCTTCTGTACAAGCCACAACAAGTACCATCACTCCAATCATTATCAATGAGTATTGCAGGAGAAATTTCGGAGGAGCGTAGTGACCAAGGGTCCTCTACAAGAGACGATGTAGGTAGCAGGGTTGATGCAGAGTCCATCAACTCAAAAACAAGCGAGTACCTTTCCCTTGGAAGGCGTTCCGTCTCATGTACATTTTCATCATCTGAAGGATCATCATCCATCGAAGTAAGTATGCCATCAATAAATGAAGGATATGAATTGAGCTTGACTGATGTCTCAGATAAGAAGAAGCTTTATGAAAATGTCAAGCGTGCTGAGGAAAGCTTTGCACGAAAAGAAGCCAAATTAGAAAATCAAAAAAGGCTTGCTCACGAAAAGCAACTTGCTGACGAAGTTCGTCTAGTAGAAATGACAAGAGAAACAAAAGCAGCTTACATAGCCAAAAATAACCTTCTATCACAACTGGCAATCGATGCTGCCAATGCTGAGAAAGCAAGGAATGATGAAGAGATTAGGCTGTCAGAGTCATTACAGAGTGTTTTGGAGAAGCTAGACGAACAAAGACAGATATTTCAAAATATTAGGTTGGAAGAAGAAAGAAATCTGGAAGAGGAGGAAAGGAAACTTGCGGAGAAAAGAAGATTATTTGAAGAAATATACCAAATGGAAGAAGCTAGACTTGATCTTGAAACTCGCAGAGCAGAGGAACGTCTTCTTCAAATGGCTGAAGAAGCTCGTGTGGAAGAGTTGTCACGACAAGCTCGTCTGGAGGAGTTATCAAGGCAAGTAGAGGATGCAAGGAAAAAAGCCGATGACGCTAGAAAATTGGTAGAAGAGGAAGCCAAGTACATAGGTTCTTTAACTTTTGACGAGTCCATCTCAATGACACCTTCATTCTCATCGCCATACAAATCCCAAGTCGAACATAAAGACGGTCTATTCGAAGCATACACTCACAAAAGTCTTCATAGCCGCCATTGGATTGATAAAGATGCATCTACGTTCTCTGTTAGAGGCAAGAATTATTTCAGTGATAAGAAAAAGACACAGTCTCAACCTAGCTTATTTCGTCTCATTACGGTTGATCTTTTCGAGGTTGAAAATCCCATCATGACTGGATTTTGCTCACATCCAGACGGAAGAGTGCAACATATGCTAGATATGGAAAAGAACAATAATTTGAATGTGCCCATTTCCCATAAAATGCCACCGTTCGTTTTCTGCATGAACATGGTACTTCCTGGACCCCCTCATTACCATCTGGTAATTTACTTTGCAATTGATGACATAGAGAAATTAGGCATTCAAAGAGATATCAAGCAGAACTTTAATCAGAGCGAAAAGAAGCAGTACTCATCACTCTTGCAAAAATTCTTGTTTGGTGAATCGGATACAATTAGAAACAAAATACTCAAGATGATCCCTCGTGTTACGGAAGGCAGTTTCTTGCTGAAGACTGCAATTGGAACGAAGCCTTTCATCCTTGGAAAGTATCTCGATCAGAAATTTGTGCGGCATGAAAGATATCTCGAGGCTATAGTTGATGTCAGTAGCAGTGCTACAACTCAAAAGCTGCTTGGACTCAGTTCAGTTTATGTAAGTCGCTTCAGAATTTCATTGTGTTTTTGTCTCTCATTACAATAAGCCTGTTCTCATATCCCTTTTCCGAAATAAAAAGAAAAACAAGATTGTTGCTAGTATGGCCTTTGTTTTAGAAGCCGACGACAAGGAATCTTTACCAGAAAATGTGCTCTGCTCTGTCGAGCTCAACAATGACAATTTCGATGGAAACATTCCATTTTTCCCATAATAATATGCAGGTAACAAATACACGCACAAAAGAATATATTCAGCTAGTATTATCAAATGTGCAAGTTTTTCAATACGATGCGTGTATATGCAGATAGCTAACGTAGAATTACCACCACTTGTTTAAAAATGTCTGAAGATTAAAAGATAAAACACATTTACAAGTCGATTTGTTTCATGATCGTGGCCACAACATAATGACAATTACACCTATCAATGAAATTGATCCACCAACAATGTCCCCCAAGTCGGGACGATCAGAATCCAATAGCCAACCTAAAAGAAAGCTCAACACAATGAAGAATCCTCCATAGACTGCATAGATCCTGCCAAACGAATTGGTTGGTTGAAGACATGGAATGAATCCATAACTAATCAAAATAAGTGAACCAATCAATGCATAGTACCAAGGCTTCTTATCACGAATAGCTTTCCAAACAAACCAACCTCCAATTATCTCGGCAAACCCAGCAGCAATAAATATAGCTACAGCCCACAAGATTTTCAAAGCAGTCCATTGGAACTTTTCTTCACCTTCTATACTTTCATCACTCATCACTTGGGATAAAGAGATTCTGGCTTGCACAACAAGAAATAGCTTTTAAAATTAATACTGAGATACGTAAAAGTACTTAATAATGTCAGCTTATTATTTTGCAGCAAATATATAAAGACGAAAAAGGAAAAGCTTTTCTCGTTTCTTGTTGCTGTTTCGTCTTTTTCTGACATTCATTGAACATGTTTATCTCCTCATCTTTTAATAGAAAAAGTATATAAAATGTCATATTAAGATATTATCTTTCATCAACTTATACTTACGTATGTGACAGTTCAATTTGGTTCAATACAATATACACAACATGGTAGAGCGAGACAACTTTTATATGTGGAAGGTCATTGCTAGCGGTTTATTTTATAATATTATCACTTCACCAAGGTTTGTCACTGTTCCCTTGATTTTGGTTTGAAGAATTGTTTTGATTTGGATTTTGTTGTTGATTTCTCAGTAGCATTTCCAAATTCTGTTGCTGTTGCATTAATTGCTGCTGTTGTATTACAGCTGGAATAGGTAAACTTCCTTGATTTGGATACATTGGAATCATATTTGCTGGGTACTGAATTGCATTGCCTAAATTCATCATCATTGCCATATCAGTTGGTGGATTCATATTTACATTCATGGGGTTACACTGATTCAATGTCATCTCGATTGATTGGAGTTCATTTAAAGTTTTCATCTGCATATTCACAAGAGCCTGATTCTGTGCTTGAGCCTGCAATAGTTGGCTGGGCACATGTTGGTTTTGCTGAGCCATGAATGGTGTGCTAAAATTTTGCGAAGGAACTACTGGAATTGTTTGCTGCGTACAACTACTCATTATTGAAGATGGAAGTGAATTCTGCTGATCGATATTGCTATTTTGCAATTGTGATGCTGTAGATACGTTGGCAATTTTTTCCATGCCCCCCGAATCGTTCCGACTTCGCCTCGAATCAGATGCGTTAGAACTTTTTCGCGGTACTTCCGAGGACGATTTTGAAGTAGTTTGAGAAAGATTTGAGCTAGATCTCTTTCTCTTAGACGTACTACTAAGCGAAGTACTCGAATTTGATCTTTTTCTACTGGTTTGATCTATAGTGGATTTTCCCACGGCTGATGAACTAGGTGTATTGACCGTTTTGCATTTTGTTGTGTCGGTCGTTTGCTCCGACAATTTTTCGTCGACACTTTTAATCTCTAGCTTTTCCATAACATCACTACTTGGCTTTGTATATGATATTGATTTATCTCGAGACAGACTTTGAGAATTGCTTTCATCTATACTTTCTGTTGACTTCGAATTAGAGGTCGACTTGATCGATTCGGGCACTTTTGATCCATTCGATAAGAAAACATCTTTCGCTGTGATTTTTGTGGCTGATTCTGAACCATTCTTTTCACAAGCCCCGTTATTTTCTTTTAAACTGTTGCTATCTGTCTTTACTTCCGTCTGATCCAAACTTTTGCTATTGAAACTTGAGGCATTCTTTTTCAAGTCAACATTAGCTTTCATAGTTGCAGACTTTTTCCTTTTTGCTGTTTTCTGAGCGCCATTAGACTTTATATGTCCTGTCTTGTCTTGTGATACTTTCGTCATGGAGGTGTCATGGTGTTCCATCTGTGCTGCATTGTTATTTTTGTTGCTACTTCCGCATAACTCTTTTTCATCTTTCGTCGGCGGTTTTGATTCTTCATATATTCTTTGGTCCAAGGTTTCACCAGCTTCATACCTTCTCCTTAGCTCTTTAAACGCATTCAAATCATAGTATCCTAATTTTGTTTTCGGGTCTTTATATCTAGCTTTCTTTCCAGTAATTACGCACAAGTTTTCTTTTTGTATTTTAGCCACAACTTGAGTCCTTTGTTCTTCTGAAGTTTTACCCCTTGTGAAAATCTCTGGGACATGGTCCATTTCAGGGAAAGTGAATGTATTCAAACATCCCCGCCGTGAATTAAATTTTGATATTACTTTTCTTTCTGCTGCACTATTACCTGACCTTTTACTATGTTCTGCCCTGGAATGCTCTTCTACTTGGAGTCGTTTCCTATTCAATAACCATTTGTGATTCTCAGCTTCCGTATGTGATACTGCTTCAATCAATAACTCTTCTTGCGTAAAGCATCGCTTATGTTTTGGTTTTTGACCTGTTTGCTCATTTCCTTTTGTAGACTTTTGTAATGAGCGCTTCCCAACAATGTCCGAAACAGAGAAAGTTGACGCTTTGGCTCGAGAACTTTTACGGGCAGGAATTGCCGATGTACTTTTTCCAACTGATGATTTACCAGCTTTCCTTCTTGCAGCATCTGCCCTGAGTTTCTGTAATTCTTTACTAATACTTGGTATATTATTCTTTTTGTCTGCTGCTCTTTTTGTTCGCCGTTCTTCCTTTTTTATTTCCTCTTCTCCTTCCATTTCATTTCCATCATCTTCTCCTTCCGAATCATCAAAATCAGAGTCAAAAGTGTCTACCTTGGCCGCACTGTCTTCATCTGATTCATGAAACGATCCATCATCCGACATGTCTACTTTATCTTCTGCCCAAGTTGAATGTGACCAAAAAGCTTCATCATCCTCTGCAGCTTTCCCGACAAGGCTGGACATTCTAGTCCCTGCCGTCTTTCGCTTCGTTCGCTCCAGAGCTACAGTATTCTCCATATTCACTTTCTTTTTTAAACAAATGTTCTTTACCTAGAGTCTACTGATGGTCTAGCCTAACAATAGTTGCTGTCTATAAAAACTGAGTAGGATATAGTACAACAATACAATGGTGCTTATTAGTTATTTAGTTTCAAGTAATGAGACGAGAGACGAGAGCAGGAGATGACGAAAGGTGTGTTCTCGACAGGTTATAGGCTCTGATGAATATAACGGCTTTAAACCTCTTTTTATATCTTCATTTTTCAGAACGACTTGAATGCTTTTCTTTGAAGACATACTATTCTGAATACTTTTTGAACTGAGTTTTGTCTCGATATTTATTATATTTTTTAAATTTATATTAGATTGCTATACAGACAATTCCACTAATGCACAGTGCAAAAAGCAAAAGAAAACCTAAAACTTTCGCATACTCGGAAGGAATCAGAATAATAGTCGGTATTATCAATGGGATGATTAAACCAAAGCAGAATGCCTCTACTATGGTAGTTCCATACCATAAACCAAACTCATCAACATAATATCCAATGTAAAGTAGTAGAGCCATGAAACCATCTGGGATTACCAATAGACTTGGAATCACAACAACAAATGATCGCAATGCCCATCCTTTCAATTCATTTCGAAAAGTTGCCTCGTCTGTTGGTATTTCTTCAGCATCATTCCAGACAAATCCATGAAATATTGCATCCAAAAGACTTCCTATCCAAAAGAAAACTGCCTGGAATAGTACAAAAATAGCTGCGTCCGGTAGAAATATACCGAAGATCAAGAGTAAGATGTCATAAAAGTAGAAAATACCAATGTGTGTGCTCATCCCAATTCTTACTAACTCAGAATTTGTGGACATTTCATCAAAAGTGTTATTTTCTACGACGACTTGCTCAGCATGATTTTCAACATCATTCTCTCTTTCAATATTTACGTTCTCATTGTATTTTTTGGATTCTTTCCAGCAACAGAGTAACGATTTTTTCCAGCCTGGCCTGACGATGCTGTAGAAGAAATAGGTAGAACAGCTAACACTAAAGAAGGAAAGTACCGACCTGGCTGCTTCTTTATTAGCCCATACAAAGTACGGTGCGCCATGACCATAATAATAATTCTGTCCATCTTCCAATTCGATTGGTTTTTTCCATGACCCGAAAACTGCGAAGACTGCAACTGAAAATATTATCCCCGTAATGAAGTTCATCAGAGCAGAAAAGAAATGTTTCGATATGGTGAAAATTTTCCCTCTTGGAAAATATGCCCTCGGTGGAGTAAGAAAGTAAATACAGCATCCAAAAAGTAGTGAAATAGAAATGTACATCGCTTTTGCATTAGCTCTGGTTTGATAAATCGTAGAACTCTCAAGAATAGAAAAGTAGACTGTCTTACTATCTTGAGTTCTTTGAGAAGCTTTCATATCATACAGCTCTTTATCCGAGAAGCGATCTAATGGAAAAGATTGATCATTTGTAATACCATATATAAGCGACAAAACGTTATCACCCAAATGCTTTAATGCATCTGGTCTCACGTTGTCAACATTATCACTTGGAGAGTGGTATGCCCATCGATCCTGAATAAAAATTAAGTCCATACAATGAAGACCAGCTAAGAAGTATATATCTGTATCTGTGGCTCCAGCATCGATTGTGCGGAAAAGGAACTCAGTTAAAGATACGGCCCTTGGAGACCTGGCGTAGGAGGCATAGAACTTTGTGACTTCTTTACTATTCGCACGAGCGAGAACTTCCTTCCCATTTGCAATTCCAGATCCTTCCAAATTTATGACCAACGCAGGCAAAAGACTCCAAGGATGAGGCTCAACATGAAATGAAGCGTCTAATGAATCGTTATTTCCAAAAACCCAGTTCGAAGAACCCACCAAGCCATTTTCTTCCGAGTCAACGAAAAGGAGAAGAACATCATATTGCAACTTTTGTTCTCGAGAAACAAGAACGGATGCCAATTCTAACATAACTGCACAGCTAGCACCCGCATCAGTAGCACCGGGAGATATGCCCACGGAATCGTAGTGGGAACTTATCTGTACTGCAGAGGATTCTTCCTCGGATCGCTCACCCTTGATTAGAAATGCAATGTTCCCAACAGATTGTATAGAATCAGAGTTGCGAAAAGTGATTTGAGTATCGACTTCAATGACGTCATCTCCATATTTGGCCTCCAGAAGTTTTCCTTGACTGAAAATGAATTGAAAAATTTCTTCGTTCTCTTCTGTGTACCATGGGTGTGGCTTCTTTGCAATATGATCGCACAGAAAATTATAAGCTCTTTCTCCACTGAATTTGGATGATTCAGTATCTATGTCCCCTTTCGAGGAAGGAAGAGACTATGCATGTTTTTTTTTAGGTACAAAATCGTTTAATAACAGTTTTTTGAGTTGCTCTTTTCAGCACAAAATGTAGTCGTAAAAGTGATCCCTTATATTACTTACGAGAAAAACGTGCACTCTCGTGAAAATGGCGAGGCTTGTAAGCAAAATGAAAATTGCAACTGTTGAGGTTGTTATGGAACTCTTCTTAGTCATGCTTCTTTGTTTAATTAAAATAAATATGTTAGTGCTTAGATGATGCTTATGATAATATTTCTGAAAATTATATAATGTATACTCCTCCTCTTGCAATCGCCCTCTTCGAAAAACATGTTTACGACCATCATACCCGAACCCCGAACCCTCACAATGCGAACACTATTTATTACGAATGAAATATGTTGGAAGCATACGAGTATGAAAACTGGTACTTGAGTGTTCTTGGTAGCAAATTTAGGCAAATGTATACTTGCACGAATGAGTACTATGAATATTTTTCTAAAGCAGATTTGACCTGTTCTACACTTGCACGAAGAGAAACTAATGAGACCATTCTAAGTTCATGTAAGTTTTGGTCTCCATTGCCCGTAACATTTCTTTGCATACCATTCATATGTATTGGTCCAAGTCCCTTGGTGGTGGAAGATGCAACTGAAGCGATAACTCGAGTACTTATCTTTGTATGCCTCTCTAGTTCATCTAATATTTTTTCATTCATGTTTTGAAGTTTCAATTCATTGTATTTACGTATCAGACTGGCATGGACCTCACGTAACATCTCTAGTTTTCCAATATACTGCAAAACATATTGCTGTGACTGCGACTCTACTCTTTTAGTGTCATGTAGGTGAATTCCCGCTTGGAAATTCATGTACATATCATCTTCTTCGTATTGTACTACAGGGGATGTCTTGTTGATCGAATTGGAACTCAATTGCATAGAAAGCTCTGCGAAAGAATTACAGTAATCTGTTAGCGCATCATGTTCCTCATTCGCCAATCTAATGAAATCATGTGTCTTCATTTTTCCTATTGAATTCATTCCATCTATTTCTAGGTATGGTACTCTAATACTATTCAATTACAAAGGGTCTATGTGTGGTCGTTCACAGTACAAGAAAAAGGGCTTGTCCATGCTGGTCTGTCCTCAACACAGGTTAGTCTTTTAACCTTACATTAACGTCTTCACGTTGAACATTTTTTTGAACACTTACAGATACTGACTAGTCTGCTACCATATAGCTTCGACTAATGTTAGTTTACTATGCAGTGTTATTATAAATTTACTCTTCTGACTTCTCTACATCACCCATGGTGGTCATCTCAATTGCCTCATCATCACATTTGACAAGTTCTGCCAAAAGATCATCAACTGCAAATGTTCCCAAGTCGCCTTGCTTGCGACTACGAACAGCGAGAGTTCCCGATTCCATTTCCTTCATTCCTACAACTGCCATGATTGGAATACGACCCTTTTCAGCATTACGAATTTGCTTCGCAAGACGCTCGGTACCTCTATCAACTTCTACTCGAAGTCCCATTCTTGCTGCCTTCTTCGATACTTCGTGACAGTAATCTACAACAGCATCAGTAACCGGCAAAAGCTTTAGTTGTGTTGGCGCAAGCCAAAATGGAAATTCACCGGCAGTACTCTCAGTCAACACACCAAAGAAACGTTCGATAGATCCAAAGATAGCTCTGTGAAGCATAATTGGTCTTTCTCTTGTTCCTTCTGCACTAACATACTCCAAGTCGAATCGTTCTGGAAGATTGAAGTCACATTGGACAGTAGAACATTGCCACGATCTACCGATTGCGTCACGAATCTTCAAGTCAATCTTTGGTCCGTAAAATGCTCCGCCACCTTCATCAATTCCATAATCCCATCCCTTCTCTTTCAATGCACCAATCAATGCATTTGTAGCATTATCCCAAATTTCATCCGATCCTACACTCTTCTCAGGTCTGGTAGAAAGCATTATATCATATTTATCAAATCCAAATCTTGTCAAAATCTTTTCGGTCAAATCTAATACTGCTACAATTTCATCCTGAAGTTGATCTGGTAAACAGAAAACATGTGCATCATCCTGAGTGAAACCTCTCACTCTGAAAAGTCCATGTAGGGTTCCAGATCTTTCATAACGGTATACAGTTCCAAGCTCTGCCCATCTAAATGGAAGGTCACGATAAGAACGCAATTCATCCTTGTACATGAGACAGTGGAAAGGACAATTCATTGGTCTGATCTGGTATTCTTCATTTTCTACCTCCATCTGTTGAAACATACCATCACGGTAAAAATCGTTGTGCCCAGAAGTCTTCCAAAGATTGAGGTTCGCAATATGAGGAGAATACACTAAATCATATCCACTATCAGTGTGTGCCTGCTTCCAGAAATCTTCAATCTTGGTACGAATCTTGGATCCCTTTGGATGCCAGAATACAAGTCCGCCACCTGCATCTTCCTGTTTGCATATAATGGATGAGTATGATTAAAAAACCAGTACCTCCCAAAATTCACAAATTCAATATACTCACCTGGATAGAAAACAAGTCAAGTTGCTTTCCCAAAACACGATGATCTCTCTTCTTAGCTTCTTGCATCATCTTTTTGTAAGCTTTCAATTGAACAGGGTCTTTCCACGCAGTTGCATAAATTCTCTGCAACATTTCTCTATTTTCATCTCCTCTCCAATATGCTCCAGCTACACTCTGAAGCTGGATTGCCTTCTTCGGCAACTGTCCAGTACTCTCTACATGAGGTCCAGCGCACAAATCCCACCACTGATCTCCAATATGATAAATGGTAATTGGTTCAGTTTTGATAGAATCCAAAATCTCAAGCTTAAATGGCTCTCCAATTTCTTCAATACGACGTTTTGCCTCTTCACGTGTAACTTCCTCTGCATAGATTGGATAATCCTTGGAGATAATCTTATCCATAGATTTCTTCACCTTTTTCAAATCAGAATCAGTGAGTTTGCGAGAAGGAATGACTTCTCCGGTTTCTTCATCTGTAGTCTCTGGGAAAAAGAAATCGTAGTAGAATCCATTATCGATCCATGGTCCAATGGTTACTTGTGCTTCTGGAAAAGCATCTTGTACAGCCATAGCCATAACATGAGCTGATGAGTGGCGAATTTTAAGCAAATCATTATCATTCTCGTTGGTAGGAAGTACGAGTGCTTCTTCCACTGGTGCTTCTGCAGTAGACATGAAGCGAGCAGTAGAGATTGGACTTGAGGTTGAAACAGAGTTGAAGAAGGAAGCAGATGTCACGGAAGGAGTGGATGCCTTGGTTGCATGACGTACAGCAGAAGGGATGAAGGATGCAACCCTCCCTGAAAGAGAGAGAAGAAGTGACATTGTGGCAATGTTGCAAAACTTCATATTGGTGTAGATTCTCAAAAGATTTGCAGGATTACTACCGCTCTTTCTTTTGAAAGTTGTTATGAAGTAAATAATGGATTGTACTTCACAGTGTCAATTGAATAGGATTGCAAAGTTTTTCTTTACAACACATAACATCAAATGTTTTGGATTCTCCTGTGCGTCAGTTCAGTGCTTGGCTCACATGAAAAGCCAATTGGGTTGGTAGATAATGACTAGCTGTTGTAGATAATTTTCTACGTGGCAAGTCAATAGAGAAGATAAGATAAATTTAGTAGGACATTACGACATTCCATTTTCAAAAAGTTTGGATGAAACATGCGCCTTTCTTCCTTTACAAGATCAGATTGGCTTCGAACCTCTTCTAACAATTGAAGTGCATTCCAAGTTTTTCTCAACAAGAGCCAGCAGGAACAGTACTAGATACAACAAAGTGCATTTTCATCACGTATATATATACATTTGTAAAAGTGTGATCTCTTTTGCGGCACTACATTACTACTTATACTTACACATATAGATAGAATGACGAGCTCGATACAATCAACTCCGAGGTTGAAAGGTGTGCTACGAAATAGAGAATCAACCTCCTCGCAAGCGAACTACAATCGGAGAAGCACTGGTCGTCTCAATGTGAGTGAAGAAGAACTCTATTCGACGGTTCGTAGAAATCGTATTCAGAATGGCGACGAAGGATACATTAAGTCCTCACTGAAAACTATGAATGACGTTTCAAATTCAATGAGATATAATTCAAATGCATACCAATCTTCTAATACCACCACGAGTGTAGATGGAACAGCATCAGCCGTCCCTCTCCAAGAGGATTGCGATGCATGGAGAAAAATTGGAAAAGACAAACGTATCGCCATCCTAAAAGAGGATGACATCAACGGAGGTAGTGATTTCCAGATCAATCATTTGAGTCCCCTCCGGACATATATTGCAATTGCAGATAGAGTGAGTATTAACAAAGAAATTACATACCATTTTCCATTACATAGCATGGATCACTTACAAATGACTTTTGTAATAACAGGTTCGAGACCAATTTCAAGAAGCGTATACATCACCATCTACTGCAACTTCTTCTTCTAACGACTTGCAATCTATCTACATCATGGGACATAGACTCATCAACTTTTTATCCAAAGTGTTACCGACACATCATCATTTCAATTCAAAGAGACCAGAACATACTCGTTTAAGAGTCAAAATTCAACATGACCTCATGACGGTCAAGGAACAAGTAGAAGATTTGGCATTTAACCTTGATAAAGCATTCTATAGGGAACAGATGGAACTAGAGGGGATGGAGTATGTTATTAGTCCAGATAGAAAGAGTAGACTGGAAAAAATGAAGGAACGGAAGAAAAGAGTTACCTTTAATCTACATTCAGAAATGATTTATTTCAAACCTGATTTAGTCGATGATGGCGATGACGAGTATGAAGTTGCTGACAGTGATGAGGTAGATGATATGTTCACAACAAATGGTCACGTAGATACAAGCATGGATGAATCGGATTTGGCTGTTTGGGAAGAAAGAGATCCTGATTTCCCGGAAATTCAAGTTGATTTGAGTTTTTCGGATGATGAAAATTCTTCTTCTTTCGAGACCTCGTTTGCAATGCTGAATGGTACAAGTAATGATGGACACAATATTGATCATGGAGATGCATTTGATTTTGGATTTGTACAAAAGAAAGAATCAACTGACGACGAGGTCCTCAATTTCTTTGGTGGAGATGATGATGGATGGCAGCATTTCACAGACTCGGCTGCTAATGAGATGCAGTGGCCAGATGATATTACAGCAAATATAGACGAAGGAGGCTTTCCCTCTATCAGCATGACTGAGGATCCAGGGTCACCATGTTCCATCGAGAAGGATCAGGACATTACTGCAAACACCACTGCGAGTACAGATGTCTCTTCAAACGAACATGATCACAACTTTCCAGCCCATGAAGAGGATAGTGCTTCTGAGTCAAGCGATTCCGAATCGGATGGTTCAGAGGCTAGCTATGTTGACGAGACTCAAGATTGTGGTTTTCCTCCTCGTCATGAATCATTTCTGGAGAAAATTGAGAGGGAGAATTTTTGTCGACCAATCGAAGAACTTCATGAAAATGATGACGATTCTGCTCAAGACAGTTGGGCAGCAAGTGATTCTATCGCAAATGATGTCACGAATGACAAGTCAAATGTTATTGACGAGCCCATTCCGAAGTCAATGCATGACATTCCAAAATGTATTTCCAGTTCCATCATTGTGAACCACGACGAATTGGAATCTTCTATAGATGGCGTTACAAAGAACGTTGCGCAAGATTTAGACATTGGGCAAGCACATCTGGACCAAAATGAATCTTCTGTTCAAATGAAATCTGAATCTTTGGATACTGAGGTTCGAAAGGCCTCTTCTGAGATTCGACATGTAGCTGCTGAAGATCCTATCATAGCATTTAGAGAATCTGATAAGGATTTTGAGAACTCTGATCAAATTGATGTAGAAGAAAAGGACGAGTCATTGAATTACTCGCAATCCTTCTTGGACTTTTCATACTCTTCTTCTAAATGCAATTCTAAGAGCCACCTCTGGGATCTTTCGGAGCTTGAACAATCGTCAGAATCCATTCCTTCGCATGATGATTGCGTTTTCGAAAACTCTCAAATCATAGCAGAGAGTCCAAGTTTTGATTACATCAGTAGTGACGACGACGAAGATAGTGAACATGATGAGTTCCTGAGAAGTGTCTCTGAGGAATTCAGTGATAATAGTCAAAACGAAGAAGATGGTAATAGCGACGTAAGTGGTGATGTGAAGACATTTACCACCCAAAGCACTGCCGAGAACACGGATCAAACGAACGATGATAACATCGCTCTCAAAGAAAGTAACCCTCTACAAAGTGAATCCGTTCTAGGAATCGCGAAGAGAGATACATACATACCAACAATTGACAGTCCTAAATACAAGGGAAAGGAACTTGGAGAAGAATTAGATTACTTAGAGGGCAAGATGAAAGTATTGAAAGTAAAACAAGACTGTTCCCAGAATAAAGATATTCTCACAGAGACACCGAACACATTAGATGAAGACAGAGACCGTAAGGAAACTTCTTCAGGTACCACATCCCATTTTAGAAGCAGGAGAAACCCCACCGCAGCAAGATTAAAGGTTCTCCGTCAGTCTAAAGCTTGGAAAAGGAGGTATGGTGGAAGCATGTAAACTAATTCTTTCTATTGTATTTGGAAAATTGTATGTTTTATCACAAAGAAACAATGAAAGAAAATATTTCCCAATTGGTAGATTTAGCGTGTTATTAGAGAGTATTACTTGCTTCCCTCTCTCACAGATAAATGATGTAATATACACATACACAATAGATAAGTCTATTGCAACTATTGTTTAGTCTTTCTTTGAAGACTTCTTCTTCTTGTCTTTCTTTGACTTCTTCTCCGATTTTTTCTCCTTCTTTGCCTTCTTTGAAGACTTCGCTGGAGTTTCCTCGACCTTGTCATCTTCGTCACTATCGTGTTTTCTCTTCTTCTTATCCTTCTTGCTGCTCTTTGGTGTCTTGACATCCTCCATTTCTTCATCATCATCATCTTTTCCAAGGGACTTGCGGATTTCTTCCATTACATCGAGATTCTTTCTTGGTGCAGCTCCAGTCTCGTAAAACTTTAGTCTCTCCTCGACCTGCTCTCTTAGCTTCTCTCCATAGATCTTAGTTGGCTCGTCACTGAAGGAGTCAATTCTAGTCGCTATAGAACATTTATTTGCGAGGTATCGACTAATACGACCCTTATTCTTAGCTGCAGCACGCCCGATAAATGTGGAGTGATAAATAAGACCATATTTTGGTGTATTTCCCTTTGTTTTCAAAGCACGGAAAAGCGCCTTCTCAGCTCCAAGGATCTGAACAGTGGATGCTGGTGCTTTTGCTAGGTTTGTTAGAGAACCAGCCTAATCAATTCACGGAAATAATGAGTTAATGTAATTTCAAAGGTTTCGACAGCGTGAAAAAAAAATCACTCACCTTACTGATCAGACGAGCAGCTACAGTATCTCCAATGAGTGCACTAAGATTAGGAGCAACAATTGCCATCTTGTCAGTTAAGTACATTGCAAGTTGCTTGCGGAATTCGGCCAACTTAACCATTCTCTGAGTGAAGTTGATAATATTGAGCATGTCAACCGCTGAACATTCAACTCCCATAGAGGTCTTCGCTGCTGCAACAATAGACTTTGCCAATTCCTCGTCACCAACAATCTCTACAAGTCCAGCCATCTTATCTTCAGAATCTCCCATTTCAGCATCCTCCTCGTCGCTTGAGTGGAATAGAGACTGCTTGTCCTGGATGAATGCTGCACATCTTGCAAACATGTAGTTGTCCTTTACCAATTCTTTCAACTCAGGGAAATGCCAACTGTACCATTCTCTGACCCTCATAGCAAATGTATTTAGGTCCTTATCCATTTGATCCAATAGAGCGATACTTTGAATAATCATGTTGTCACTTCTAGCTGGGTTGAACTTGACCTTTCCACGAGAGTAAGAGTGTCCAAGACCTAGCTGAGCCTGATCAATTCCACCGTTTTCCAATCCTTTAACAAGCGAAGTAAGATGTAATCTTGCGCCTCTACAAACTTCCCTTACAAATTCATCGGATCTTACTGAGATTCCTGGAATACCTTCACTGATTGCATTAGCCAATCCTGAATCAATAACTCCGAGAGAGAAAGCAGCTGCTTTTCCTTCCTTCTTTTTCTTTCCAACTTTTGGCAAGTTCATTTCCAAAAAGTTTTTGAGAGAATCAGTCATTGCATGTTCACTGATCGCGTTTGCGTTTTCAAGAGCGTCTTCTGCGGAAGCAAATGGCTGGAAGGCCTTTAGCTTGATTGAGCGTGAGAAGAGAGCCAAGTCCGTAATTGCATTTTGGTTGGATGCAGTTCCTGGAGCAATTTCCTCCACGGAAACAATCTCGAGCAGGGCATAGCCTGCTGCAGACTCAAAAAGAGCAAACTGGTTCGATGCGTCTGCCATATTTGGTTATTGATAGTAACCTAACGATGGTATATCAATCAATTCTTCAATTGGTGTGTGTTAGATTGCCTCATCTTTTTTCACTGCGATCAAACAAATCGATGGTCTAGGAGGGACCCAGAGTCCCATCATATCATGGATAAAAAGTAATTGACACATCATATATTTTAGCCAGATAGATGAGCTAAACACAAAAAAGGGCTTATGTGATTGAATTGAGAAAATCTTTTTGTTCCTTTCGTCATAATTGAAAAGCTTCCTTATTTTTGAAACGATCGAAGAAAAACAAAATTGCTCATAAGATACTGTGTTCTAAACTATTTGATCATGACTGATATTGAGAATGATTCCTACTACAATCACTCCATCCGTGAGATCCACGCAAGAAAATATGAAGATAGCGAAACGCTGACAAGTCAGATTACTTCTAGTTTTTCTGAATCTGCAACAAGCAGTGTGATTGCAAAAAAGAAACAGGAAATACTACAAGATGATGACATAGACAACTTTAGTTTGGAATCGGAGCGTTTTGAGATGAAAGTTATGTATACTCCATGGAATGATTTGAAGCAGAAAAATGACGACTCCGTCTCTGACCCTGTGTTTAGTATCGTAGAGTCCACTACAGATGATGAAAGCGTTAGCTCTTTTCAGAAGGCTTGGACAGGCAATAAAACAAAAGATAATGATGATGACTTTGACACTTTATTTGCAAAATGGTGTGAAGGAAAGATTAGCAATTTGGAATTCAATAAATTGCTCAAAAATATGAAGGATGAAGAAAGTCTATTTTTAGCATCTACAGTTTATTCAAATGAAAAAGAGAAGCATGAAGATCTTCTTGCAGAAGAGGAAGATGAATCCCCTGAAAACGACGCAGCCGACGAAAAGCCACACTGCCTACCACACAACTCGGAAGAAGAGTATTCTTCAAAAAGCAAAAATGATCATTTACAACCTATAGATGAAAAGAGTGCAGCTTCCTCGTACCACACTTGCTTTGAAATAGAACCTATCATACACGACGATGTATCTTCTATTGGGCAATCTTTACCTAGTACAAATCCATATAGTGATCCGTATGCACAAGCAGCCATAGCCATAGAGAAGGAAAATCGGATTTGGAGTATTAAAAGCGATTCAGTTGATGCAATTCATTATCTTCCAAACCAACTTCATGTGGAACCTAACGAACAGAGACACTCAAATGACCATAATGTAGAGAGTGAAGAGAAAAAGCATGTAAAAGAACTGCTAGAAGAATCATTTGAATTGAGTGAATTAGAGGATACAAGTAGCAATAACAATATTGCCGAGGCATCTAAAATGATCAGTGAGCTAAAAAAAATGTACAAACAAATGTTTGACGACATGTCCAAAAAATCAAATGCATCGAAACATCCTATTATTGAAGAAATAGAAGTCAAGAAGAAAGAACCCGACGATGCAGTAGCAAGTATTTCTAAATTGATTGCAGAAGTCAAGGCTGAAATAAAGTCTGTATATACCGAGATGAGTAAAGAAGGCGATGAACGATTGGAAGACTTTGTCTCAAAAAATTCAAGTATCCTCGAAAGCATCAAAGAAGAGGATGAAGATGATTTAGAATCTGTACATGCAGTCAAGGAAATACGCTTTTTTAAAAGTGATGATGAAGAACTTGGTATTTGCCAATGTCAATCAGATTTACATAAATGTCCTCGACCTCACACAATAGACGGAAAGAAATCCATATTGAAGAAACGTTGTTCGGCTGCCTGTATTCTTCTCCTCTTGCTTGGGCTTGGGCTAGGTGTATGGTATATCTTAAAAATGCACCACGACAACACTCGTCCAGCAAAATTCAGCTACCTCGTTTGAGAGTTGTTGCAAAAACTTGAGTGCATATTGCGTCTTAATGGTTTATATATTAAATTAGACGTTTCACTTCTTATTTCCTTTATCCCCTACACTATTCTTCATCACTGTCTTCGAGAAGCATCTTAGTGGCAGTACGTGAAGGTACTAGTGTGCTAGTTGGTTTCCCAAAGTCTTCATCATCTGAATCTTCGAGAACTGTCGATTTCTTTATTCTTTTCCCTTGAGGTAGTGGGGCTGCAAAGACTTCTTCATCAGCTTCATTTGCTTCATCGTCTATTTCTGAAGTATCACGAGCAGCTTCTTCACTGTCACCTGGCTGGGAGAGTAGCTTACGCTTAGGTTTGAATGATCTACGGTCATTCCATCTCTCTTCTTCCTCATCAAGCTCCTTTTCAATAGCTTGAATATCGTCTTCCTTTGTTTTAGGGGTTTTCTCATTTGAACTTTTGGTGCTTTCATCATCACTACTATCACTATCTTTTTCGACCGGCTTTGCTTGCACATCGTCAATAAATTCCAATTCCTCTTCTTCTTCGTCGTCATCCTCATCTTGTTGTGCTTTTGGCGATGTAGTTCTATTCGCCACTTTTCTTGTAGGACGAGCGACAGGTGCATCTTCTTCATCACTGTCGTCATCGTCAAGATTAGATTGTTCAAGTAGCATATCCCTCTCAGCAATCATGAGTAACTCATCGGTAACATAAATATTTGCAACTGTTTCGCAGTAACGATGAGGGATAGGATGCCTAATCATCGCTTCAACAAAAAGCATTGGATTCTTTTCTGAAGCCCTAGCAAAATGACGCACAATAGTAGATGCAAATTTCAATAAGTTATCAAATAACTCATTCCCTTGTAGAGATGTGTCATTCAAGATCTCGTTCAGCACTGTTAGTAGAGGGAGGTTGAAAAGCATGGGTTCCAGAGTTATTTTCGTCTTTTTCTGTCCTTCCCATTCATCATAATCTTCATCCCTTGCCACAACAAACTTACAGAAGCGAACGAATAGCGACACAATATGATCATTGATGTGAGTTGCATTGATATTATACTGCGATAATAACTGACCAAACATGAAAACGACTTGATTTGAAACAATTTTCCGGCCAAAAAATGTCAGCACATCGAAGTCCGCAGCTTCTGCACGCATTCTATGCACAGCATCCTCGTGTTGACTCTTTTTCTTGGACTTCTTCTTTCCGCTCAGATCTTTGAATGAATCACAAGCCTTTGCATTTGCATCAAGAAGTTTTAATGTCACATTAGTGAGCTCGAGGAGGTCGCAAACATAGTCTCTTGTGAACGTTCCGGGAATCCAAGCATTGAGAAGCTTTCCGAGTCTGTCTATTGGTTCGCTTTGATAAAAAAGTCTATCCATAAGACCCATAGCCATAATTTGTTCAGTTGAATCTGTTGATTGATACATATTACTTAGCAAGTGCATCATTTCAACATAAAGTGAAACAGTTTGCGCCAAATCTCTGTATTTCTTATGTTCCATAAAAAAGTCAGCTGATGTCAGAACAAGGTTGAAAGTGAAGACATCCATGGTAAAAATCAAATTTCCAAGAGATTTCTCAGTATTTGATTTCGTTTCTTTCTTTGCAGCCGAAGTATCAATATTTGATAAACCACTTTCCTTGAGTGCAATTCTCCACCACTGGCTAAAGAACCAAACTAGACGAAAGAAAATGACCTTGTCGTCACTTTCTAATCTACTAGAATCTCTTCTGAACTCATTTTTCAATGTCTTCATTACAGGACCATAGCATTCATTCATGAATCTCATACAGAAACTATGTAATGCACGATTTGAACGATTGCTTGTTGGAGTCGAGGTTGCAAAATTGATGGATGAAGCAGAATTGATTGCATTAATATTTGTTGCTCCGACAAAATGCTGGTGTTTCTTCGTCTTCTTCTTTTCGTCAGCCATAGCTTTAGTCGAAGCTATTCCACTTCGAGAGGCAGATTTCGCTGTTGTAGAAGCCGCTGTTACAAATTTACTTTCCCCATCAGCATTTTTCTTCACAAGAGTCCCAGCAAAATGAGAGTGTCTTGAAGTATTCTTCGAAAGCATTTGATTGCGCTCTTGTTTCAGTCTACTCAAAAGAGAGCCATTTCTGCTCGATGTTGCGGTCTGGGATCTTGCAACTTGCTTCGAAGCAGACTTCAACACTTCTTTCTTTTTACCCAAGACACTTCTCGCAACCATTGTTGGATCCTAAACACAAATCCTGTTAGATACTATGATTATATGAATAAATGAATAAAATCGATAAGATAAACACACCTGATTTTTCAACATATGATGAAGAATCTCCATATACAGAAGATTATATTGCTTGTTCTCCCTATTTTCCATTTCCTGTCCAATTACCACCAAAAAATCCAATACTTTTTCTTTTTCAAATAGAGTTAATAGTTCTTGATGCAAGATTTTCGCTTCGTTGACCTTTGAGGATTCTTTCAAGATAGGATCACCAGCACACAAAAGATTACGGAATAAGTGAAGAATCAATTCCATGGTAAGATGATCTTCGGCAGTACGTGATAGGCCAGTTTTCGAAAGTGGTTCGGCCAACAAAGAAACAAACACAGATAGCAGTCCACCCTCAGATTTCACATTTTCTTTGGATTTCTTGTTTCGCAAATGGGATGTATGATGGACAAAAATCTTTTTATACTCGGCCAATAAATTTGCCTGAGCAATTGCATTTTCACGAAGTTTAATCTGTTCCTTGACAACCCTTCAAACATACATGTATTAGACACATCATTTTAGAACAACATCATGCAAATACATATAAAACAACATATGTTCACTTACATCGGATCTGTTTTCCCCTTACGAATATCAATAATCGCATTTGCAGCTTTCTTGGCATTCTCACTTATGGGCTTTGTAAGAATCACTAAGATCTTTACGATGGTCAAAATCAAAGGAGTGTTGTACCTACAGCTGATAACAAGAGGCAAAAGCTTCTGTTCGACAACCTTCCATTGTCCAAGCAAGAGTGAGATGGGTCTAAAGGCGTCTTCATCTCGACGAAGAGCTCTCTGTAAATCTTGAAGCCAATTGATACAGTCCTCTACAGGAACAATTTGTTGTGTTTCTGGGTCAACTGTGGACCCAATCACTCCACAAACCAAAAGAAGTTCATTCACAATATTCTTATCAACGACGAGACTTGGGTTTTCATATTCCCTAGGTGGAGTTATTTTCTGACTTTTAGGAGCAGAAGACATAGGTCTTCCCTTTGGAGAGGCATTACTCGCTGAACTTTCAACCTCCATGATTTTATTAGTTTCTTAAAGTATGGAGAGGAGGAGTAGATGTTGTCATTAGGAAGTGAAGTTGTAAAAAAAGAGTTGAAAAATAGAGCGGAAAATGCGGCAACAAGACTCAAATGAACGGGAATCAACTTTCGGCTCAGACGTTAAAATACCGTTGTCATAGCTATATGTACCTTCAAGTTCATATTGAACCAGGTTCTCATTTTTCAAGAGTCGGTGAAGAGTTTGTGACATTTCATCACGTACGTGTTGAAGGAAGTACGTGTAATGCAGCTGACGATAGAGAGGGGAGAAAAATTCCAAATTAGAGGTTGAGCGGTACACGTCTTCCTTTTGACAAGCACTGATGAGATACGATCAGAAAGTGGAAAGGAAGAAGAAGTGCCAAGTTGTTGCTAGCCAGAGCAATGGAGGCAAATGTTATAAAATTCTTCTATCTATATCGTTTATTCTCGCATCATTGGATAGCTCTATTTTACGTAGTAGTTTGTAAAAAAGTTCAAAATTCTCAAAAATATAAACATAGCTCTATTCTCTATTCTAGTGATACTTTTATCACATCTTCATATTTCTTTAGGAACGATCTCCATCCACTCCAATGCTCCCTTCGTGTATATTGCAATGGTGTGTGACCTCTCCTATCACTGAAAAAAAGCAATTCAGGACTAATCGAGATCAATAATTCTACCAACTCGAAGTTAGGAGTTGGAGTCCAAAACGCATCGTGTAAGGGCGTCCTGCCGAGATCGTCTTTACATCTCAAGTCTACATCTGCTTCATCTAACAAAAACCTCACTATATCTATTAATCCTCTCCGACATGCCATATGTAGCAGCGATTCTCCAAAAGCATTACTACACTGAAGAGAGATTCCTTTCTTGTGCAATTCTCGTAATTGTTCAACATTCTCACTTCGAACGGCTTGTGTAACTTCTAAGCTATAGCTTTCCAGTTCATGCTCTGTATATGTATGAAAGAAGTTTTTGATTGATAGAGATGGTTTGACTTGTCCGTCGCAGATTTGTAACAAGTAGTCATGAGGTGCTAACTCCACTAGAGTTGCTTTTTCTCTGTTAGCACAGCGTCTTTTAAGAGTGCTCATCATTTGAGTAGATCCTAATCTTTCCTCACAATCCATTGATTTTCGTTTAATGGTGTTTCTACTGCCAGCTGGTGATAAAATTAATGAATTCATTTTCAATGTTCAATTGAAGGAGAGTGGAGGTGCGGAGATATATTCTGTGTGTGAAGCAAATAGGAAACAAGGAAAATCTTGCAATGAAAAGAGGAACAACCCGATGAAGATAAAAGCAACATAAAAACAAGAACTTGGGAATAGACATATCTGCAACGGCGGGACATAGTCTGCGAGTACGTGGCAAAGTTAGAGAAAAGAGAAACAACAACAAGCTGTTTCTGACGTGGTGATCCTCACGATTCTTCAGTTTATAATAGGTATAATAGATAAATTTCAAATAATAGGATTGAAAGACCTCAATTCTGTCGAGTGGTAGTTCCACTGAACTTTGATTGAGCATTGAGCTTAAAGCTGATGAATAGTGATGGGAAAGGGTTAATTCTTTCATTTCACCTGAGCACTTGCAAAGATATAATTTGTGTACTAGCTACTTTTGCAAACATCTATTGTCAACAAGATAAATACATTTTGAAAGCACGCGCGGCAGAGTCGAGTCTATTGATTGGCCAGTCTTGATTTGATTCATATTCAAAAATCAATCACGATGAAAAGATTTTCTTTTTTGATAGTAACTACCTATGCTCTTTGTACATTTCATCTACAAGATGTATCTGCATTTTCAACTTCTTTTCCAATGACAAAGGTCATCCAAAGCAAAAAGTTCTCATTGTCTGCATCCGATAATGATTCTTCTGTAGAAAGCCTAAGAGAAGAAATTGAATCTATGAAAAGGGAGGCACTTGAAAAGTTAAATGCATTAGATGACAAGGTCTCATCCTTACCAAGAGAATCTCCTATCTCAACTACTGTGAAAGACGTAAATGAAAACGAATATATCAATGACACAAAAAAGCTTGAACCAATTGAAATTGATAATGAGACAGAAACAGAATACATGAATAGACGCCTCAAGGAAAGAATGGCGGTGAGTAATGATCCAGAATTCTCGCCAATGAAATTAATGATGAATACTCGTGATGAGGCATTACTAGATGGTTCAAAATGGAAACTATCATTGGACATTGGAAGAGAACCAGGGACTTGGATGCCAAGTGACTGGGGAATAAGTGGGGAAAGATTGAAATTAGATTTTGAGTGCGAGTTCACAGGGAATCAACTTTATGAAAGAGAAGACTTTTTAGGTTCAATGGGTGATGCAAAGGTTCTACAAGTAATGGATAGTAAACTTGTACTATCTCCTTCCATCACTGAAGGATCGAGAGAAATCGCAGTGAAAAACGGTGGGTGGAGAGTTGCCAAAGGAAGAGGCCCCAATGGTTCGGATATTCTCAGATTTTATATTGAAATTGAAGAAGAGATTAAGAGAAAGAGTGATAGTTCGGATGTATACTGCCCTGCTGGTAGAATTTACTTGAGTTGTGGGTTTTTCAATATGAAGAGACCCTCAAATGGAGAAAAGTCACGGTATAAAAAGCGTCTGGATGACTTGATCACTAGAGCTGAAGAATTAGATGAAGAAATTGCAAATGCAGGTTTCTTTGAAAAGTTTGGGAAGAATGCGGAAATGATTAGATTGAAGGTGGAGATGCAAGATACTGCAGATAGGTTTAGAGGGGCATCCATTTTGGAGCCAGATTCTTCGATACTAAAATTCACACCGACTGGAGAGGCCGCCATCACAAAGGTAGGAGGCGTATGTTGCAAAGTTATTAAGGGAGTGGGGGTTGAATATCATATTTTGGGCCGCTTTTACTGCCAGGCGTCTAGGAATCAATAAATATAGAAAATAAAATGCAATTTTGTAAGAAATTTTCAAGATTCATCAAAAATCTAAAATTTTCGATTTTAGATGCCTTAATCGTGGGATCATTGCAAGAACCCTTTTAGAAGACTGGATTAACACATAAGCACCGACAGGAACAATATCAGTGTGAGAGTATCCCTTCATAAAGCTGGAGTGATGCCTTGTCGTTTTTATTTTACGAAGAATTGAACACAAACACTCTCCTACATTTTCGTTTTATATAAAAAATTAGAGTTGAGATAAGTTGAGATAGAAGTGGCAGGATCAAATCACTACTGAAATTGATTTGGAACTAGTGAAAAAGTGAAAAGCAACATCATGTCCACTCAATCAAACGATGATTTTTCTTTCAAAAGCTTACATAGTATGTGGGCTCAGAGAGATAAGTCATGTAAACCTATCAAAGTCAGCCCGCCTACTTCTACAACACCGATTCGCCTAGCAGCCAGATCTCCAGAAAGGCGAAAGATAAATGAGGGTGTAGAACAAAAATGGGAGAAGAGGACATGTGACAAAGCAACTCCAGTAGCTTCCACCATTCCTCGGGTTAGTAGAACTAATAGGCGTATTGGACTAGAGATGCAATCTAGAGTACCTTCTGCTCTTGCTGATCATCTTATTAGAGAATTTGCTGTTGATGAGCATCCTGATGACGAGACTGGAGATAACGAAGAGGAATATTCATATAATGATGCAAATGAAAATGATTTTGAGCGTGACTCACAGAACCACGATCTAGTTTGTTGCGATGATAGTCTAGACGATGAAATAATTGAATTCGATGAGAGCTTGGGTAGTAACGAGGATAGCTTTGCAGGTGGTGATTTTTCCCTTGGTTCTAATTCAAACGAGGAAAACATTAGTCCAGATGTAGACGAGTTTTCGGAGCAGGATGGATTTATTCCAATCAAAACTACTATATCGACTGACTTTTTCAAATCAGGCAAATTTACTCAAGAAAAATCACCAGAGAGGGATCAACTACGTAGCTTTGATCCGTATGGAAACAACTTTGAGTATGGAAGAAACAGCCCTGAGAACTCTGAGGTCACTGTACGGGTTGAAAATTCTGCAGTGATGAAAGCCATGGCTATTAGGACAGTACCTTCCAAGGCACAAGGTTTTGACGACTTTGATGGCGAGAGTAACATACCTGATAGTGCTTTCGAGAGCATGGCAGCGAAGTTGACTAGCAATATTACAAGGAAAAAGAAATTTCCACCTAATTCAAAAGTTGCTTCTGGACCTAAAAAGGAAGCGCCTCTTTCCCCGAGTATACGAAAGCAAATGCAGACAATTTCAGAGGATGATACAGAGGATGACTTACCCGCTGCTTTTGATTCCTCATTCTTTTTGAGAATGCCCAAAGCAGGAGGTCCACAAAAGGGATCACCAGTAGCTGAGTCTGATGTGTTTGATGGTATTAGTGATTTTGGCTCATCCATACCTGCTTTTGATAAGGCATTTCTCCCTGAAGAAACACGTAATGGGGTGATTGATAAGAAAAATATTCAAGCAGACGAAGATGGCTGGAAAATGTCACCAAAATTTGAATCGGCTAGTTTGAATTGGTCTCAGGAATTGAAAGAAGAAGATTGGATCCCAGAAAAAAATGAAAGTTCGAAGCGGCAGTTGATTGATAATCTTAAAAGCTTCGCGAAAAATACAAAGAGGGATGATGTGCCCAAAGATGAGAAGATAAAGTTGAAGGTGCCTACACCCACCACTAGCAGAAGCAATTCTCCAGTATCAACAGGAAAGTCTGTCACTTTGTCTCCAAGAAAACCGTCCGTAGAGAGAGCCAACATGCCAAGAAAAGCCTCATCAACAAGTGGCCGCCCTCCTCTTAGTCCAAAAAAGAATGATAACAGAAGCCTCTCAAGTGCCGAGAGTCCATCCTCAACTTCATCTGGTTCATCTCAAGAGTTTGATCGTGAAGATACAGTATCAGTTGGTATTGCTCGCGTGCAATCAGACAAAACACATGTTGACAGCGCCAGCATTATCAAAGATTTGACAGAACATTTTGAAAAGTTGTCAACTTCACCATCACAGAACATTAAACCTGAACTTAAGAAGGGATATTTATCACCAAAGATCCAGAAGAATGACATAGACGAAATCCCGACTTCTCCTGAAGTAAGATACGCAAGAAATCGCGATGAGGCTGCTGATATTGTTTCAAGTGTAACTTGGATTCCTTCCATCCTTAGATTGTATAAGAGAAAAGCAATGTCCGAGTCGAAGTCAAATCAAAGCAAGTTTCAGTCGTCACCACAAAGTGTGATGGACAAAGATGTTGATTGCAGCTTGTCTGAAACAATTAGTTGTGCTTTAGAAGGTTTTGATACGATTGACCTTACAAAAAATGATACTTTTGGCGGGAATGCTTGTGATCCTGCATCCATCATCTATAACATGAGTTTCAGGAAAGATTTAGATATAGTGAATCGACTCAAGAGAGAAATAGAGGTTACTTTTGGAATTGAACAATATCCAAACGAAAAACCACTAATGATACAAAAGGCACTTGAAATGCACAAAGACGCAGTTGAATTCTTCCACAGCGGTGACGTAGAGAATGCTGCCGATGTTTACGAAAAATTCTTTGAAAATTACGCTGCTAAACAATTTCAAATATCAGATGAACAAGAAGAAAAGGTTATTGTTTCGAATTTTCTTTACAACATGGGAAATGCTTATCTGATGATGGACGATGGTGATTTGGCCAAGGACTTTTTTACTGAGGCAATTAAAACTCTGATCGAGTGTGATGAAGCAGGCAGCGAAATACCAGTAAGTTTCTCGTTGTCTTTCCGTCGTCGATTTGAAACTAGCTCTAACATTTGCTTCTATTTTTAATTGAGTAGAGGAATCTGAATGGTCTTGGATTATCACGTTTTGCTCAAGGAGATTTCGAAGGGGCTTTGACAGAATTTGCAGATTCCCTAGAGTTGTGGCAGGAACATGGTTTTAGTCAAAATATTGCCATTGTTCTTAACAATATTGCAAGCACTTATTTTGCAATGGATGAAATGGAGTCAGCCATGGAAACACTTGAAGAGGCACTTGAGTGTCACAGAGAGTTTTTGCTCGAGTCTTTTGGACCTAGGAAACAATCAGCGATCAATAGTAGAGAATTGAAAGATGCATTGTGTTCTGCTGCATCTACCCTAGCTAATGTGGCTTATGTGAAGATGGCATCAGGATGCTCGCTTTCCGCAAAATTTTATCTTCAAGAAATATTGAGGATTGAACAGGCTCTTCACAATACTGTTCAAGCGAAAGAGATAGCTAGTATTTTGTGCACTCTAGAACCAATGCAAAGAACAGTCAATATATGAGAACAACAGAAAATACAAATGTAGATGCAATCATGTAAACTTAAAAATGATAGAGGAAATTGGACCTTGAGCACAGTATTATTGCTTATTAGTTTAAAGTATGAATGCATTTCTACCAACAAAATTTTCAGGGTCGAGTATCAGCGAACGTTGCAAATCAAAAGTGTCTGAATTTGAAATTTCTTTTTGTGAAATATCGTCAATCCAAAAAGACAATGCCAATGCCCTAGAGAAGCAAGATGAAGGCAATATAGTCTGTACCACACTATCGTGAACGTTGGTGATACTATTTAGAGGTGGATGAAGAAGCGATAAATGTGTAGTGTGGAAAAACATAATTTCTTTTGTTTTGTTGATGGAACTCTTGACAAGAGTAAGTCTTTCATCTGAGATGTCATGAGACATTGCTTGTATGAGAGCTTCTGACAGTTGAAGCCAATACACGCCATCTCCAGGGTTATCAATGACATGTTGACGGGCTTTGTGGATGTCGTGATTAGGTTCTTGGGCTAGAGTTACATCATCGGTACTAGCAATGGTTTGGGCAATGTCCAACGATTTTTGTAAAATATTCTGAAATTCAACATCATAGGTCTTCTCTGTAGTCATGAACTCTTTTGCCTCTAGAAGATGCTGTATTCCTTCAGCAATTAATTCAGCTTCAATGTTCAATGAATCTAATCTATTTCTCAAAAGATCTCCTCTTTCGCATTTCATGAGTCCAAGTAAGACTTCGGAGTAAATATCTTGCTTTCCAACATCATGCAAATACATTTCCAAGTTTGTCATACTTTCTCTGATGCTGATATCACTTCTACGCTTCAAGTATGCATTCTCTCCTAGTTTCGGATCTTCAAGAACTCCAACCCTTCTACATGATAAAGCTAGGCCAAGAAGTCCTCCACGATGTCTTGAAATTTGTAATGCTGCTCGAAAAGAATCAGCTGACCTACATATATTCTGCGAGGAGCCATTTCCATCAAAACAATTTGATAAAAGGAGTCCTCTTAGTACCCACATTATAGAAGACTCTGACACCTGTGTCAAGTTATCCACAGCTTCTTCGCTCTTCGAATAATCTCCATGATCAATGTATAGTAAGCCCATATTTGCCCATGCATCTTCAGTCCCTTTATCCAATTGTAGCGCCCGGCAAAATGCATGCTGAGCAAGGATCTTATCTTTGAATAAATAAGCATTTCCTAATCCTACCCAGCCAAGTGGATTAGTTGGATCGATTTCGACAGCTTGCAAAAAATAGTGAATCGAGGATTTGATGTGATCTTGCCCCTTGTTAAAGTCATTTGACTCCGTAGTAGAAGATTGAAGTGGTGACAAACTTAACCTGGCTTGTAGAAGGAAATTTATACCGAGATCTATAAATGCAGTCCTTCGAATTTCGCTCAAATTTCCAGTGTAGACACCATCAAGTTTCATCATAATTGCCTCGTAAGCCGTTGTTGCTGCTCCAACAAACTTCAACTTTTCTGCATCTACATCTAGGACCTTTTCACTTGCAAATGTAGATGCAGGCAGAGTATATCCAAAAGACATGAGGTCACCAAGCAGTTTCAGTGCACAATTGAAATTCAGTTGGCTTTTAGTAATCTCCATTGACTCCAAAGCATCAATTCCTTTACGTAAATGTGATAAGGCATCGCCAAATTTTCCTTCCTCTACTGCTGCACGGGCGAACACCAACATACATGAAGCAAGGCCGTAAGCAGCATTGTAACGATCAATAGTAGATTTTGAGTGCAAGACATTTTCGAACTTTTCAGTAGCTTGATCGAGAAGCCCTAGTTCTAATTCAACTTGAGCCCAGGAACAGAAATAAGACTTGTCATTTCCATCAATATCGAAAGCATGTTGAAATGCTCTCACTGATGCAGAGTGTTTGCCTAATCGACGATAGCAACCACCAAGAGATACCCATGTTACACTGCCATCATTCACTGTACTTTTTGGAAGAGAGAAAAATATGTTTAAGCCGATTTGAAGAGGATTAGAAATATCGGATGCCCTTAGCGCTTGTTGGTAGCAAATTACAGCTTTTTCGTCATCTCCTTCAGTGTATGTTTTTGTATCACCATAAGCTTTCCACGCCCATCCATTTTGAAATAGTCCTATATTCATGGCATTGTCAAGAATTTTCGAGAGAGAAGCATTTGTATTTATTCGTAGCATACCACGTCCAGCAACAGGATGAGACGGGTCCAAGAGTAATGCTTTTGAATAACAGCCTGTTGACCGTTTCATATCAGATTGTATCTCATACCACAGACCAAGTAGTGCAAATGGATCTGCTTTGTTCACATCCAACTTTGCAGCTTTCAAAAGTTGTAGTTGTGCACTCTTCAACAATTTTTTGTCACTACATCCGTTTTCAAAGAGAGCCATACGCAATAAAAATGAACCATATGCAAATGCAACGTCATAGTTCTTTGGAGACGATCTAATCGCTTCCAACAAGAAATCTTTCGCTTCCTCAGCTTTCGAAGCATGAAGAAGTAAATCAGCAATAAGTTGATTATTCAAAGAGATGTGATATCCTGTAGAGTTAATTAGAGATGTCTCGAATCGCCAAAAGTAAAAGTTTTCTGTTGATGGCTGCATGGTCGAAATAAAAGTGTACAACTTATTTGTAATACACTTCAATTGATCCTCAAGAGATTGTGTATCGGATTCTTCAATATCGAAATCGGTATCCAATAGTTTACCCCTTGTTAAAGCTGTCAGACAGTGCGACTTAAGGAGTTCGTTGAAAGGATCACTCTCGAGATTAAGCTTTTGTAAGACGGCGCCATAGAGTTTAGATGAAATCATCCTCATTCCACCTGGTAGTACACCACTTTCAGAGTCAGCTTCAGCAATATCAAGGATGGTTTCTTCTTCGCTCGTTAATTTCCTTCCCCACTCCTTTGCAGTCTCCTTTACATTACTTCTAACGTATGAGATGACAGATCTTGCCTGACTAACGTTGCAAAGAGTCCAAGGGGATGCATGCAATCCTGACCAAGTTGAGAGCATCTGCATAAAGAAGAGCCCCAATTTTGAATTGAGTTCAGCAATTTCTCTTGACTTCGACTCAGATGTTGCTAGCTTCACAGTTTCACTAGAGATTTGAAGAATTGCATCTTTCTCTTTTTGTGTAATATCTTTCTCAGATCCTTTTTGAAATTAAAAAATTTAACAACATCTTCAATTTCAAAAATCTCTTGAAAAAAATTGAAACTCACCTATTGAAGATAATAAAAGATGGCATCGAGCTACTTGTGAACACATTTCAAGCCTAACCTCCCCCTTGTTCACAGTTGCGCTTGTCGATCTCAAAATGTTACCTTCTATCTCTTTTCGCTTCTTTTCTCTAAGCACTTTTAGTTCTTTGCTCCTTTTCAATACACATTCAAAAAAATTGCTTGTAGAAGCAATGAACGAGAAAGAGACACATTCAATGGAAGTCTGTGGTACCATCCAGAGGAAAATAAAAAGTGATTCAGCAGCAGTAATTAACATCTCATTCAAGGCGGAGGTCACTTTTTCAATCTGCGATGATATGTCTTCGGACCTCTTCCCTACAATGAATTCTGTCAAAATCAAAGATATGAAGTCAAATAGTTCGTTCCATACATTTGATGAAAGCTCTTGCTTCTTTTTCAATCTATGGCTTGCCAAGTATCGAGCTTTCGATACTGTTCTTTCGATATATTTCTTCATTACAAGACTGGTTTCAACTTGCAAATCAAAAGCTTGCGACTTGCCATAGTACTGCAAAAAGTGTTTGCACAAGTCAAAACAATTCTTATCCAACGTCTTGGGATCATAGTGTCTTGAATAATTGTCTAGATCATCGGCTACCAGAGTATCTGATACTAACTGCCTACTTGCAAGCTCAACAAAATCAGATCTGGTTGATCTTTTACTACCTAAACCTACACGATTTCTGGATTCTTGATAATTTTTCTCTGCAATAGTCTCTGCTATTTCATTCTCGTAATGAATTCCAAGAGCTGCTTTCAATATTTTATGAAGCAGTAGATTGTCATCTGTTACTAAAGTGTCTTCGATGTCGTTCACAAGTTCAATAGCTTTGCTTAACAATTCCACTGCAGGTGCTTCGTTTTTCTTCCCAATATTATTATATCCGTCTATGAATGTGCTCTGTATATTATCCCATCTTTGTTTACCTTCTGCGCTCAGGATATCTTTAACCACCGTTGCACTCAGGTGAGGAAGGTAACTTTGAGCTAGTCTCACTGAGCATTCAGCCGCTCTTTTTCTATTATTTTTACTCTCCGCAATTGCTATCAAACGCTCAAGTGGAAGTCTAGTATCTGGCGTATAATATGCATTGTATTCTCCTTCGACCAAAAGCGACGAATCATCGTCATCATTATTCAACTTACTCCTTAAGCGAAGCAGTATATTTTGAAGATCAATGCATACATCAAGGGTTTTCTTAAACATAGGTGGCACACTTGGATCTGTGAATTTACATGCACGCAAATTGTTTCCATATGCTACTCTAAGGAGTAGAACTTTCATTCCATCACCATTTGTCAAAGTTCCATGGCAGATATTATCAGTGAAAGTGAATAATTCGAGCAAATTTAACAATCTAGAATCTTCGACATCACGACATCTCTTCTTGGCCGATTCCCATTCCTTTTTCGAAAAGATTTCGTTTGAAGAATCGGAAGCTATGATATCCGCAGTCTTTTGAGCAACCATGGAAGTGATAAATGCAGCTCCTGCAATCAAAGGAGGTTTGACTTGATTTTCATCCAATAGCATCTTTCCTGCGGTGTTAATGACGGCTTGGGATAGCTTCTCATCATCAGCATCCAAGGGCGTTACAACGCCACGCTGACACATTTCTGCAATAAGAAGAAGCCTAGCGGCATCTCTCAAAGATTCTCGATTGGCCGAATCTAATCCATCGACAGCTTCTTTGATTTGTCCAATGTGTATCTTTATTTTCTTTCCTTCTACTGACATTTTGTTATTATGTACTTTGTCAAGAATTCCAAGGCTGATTCAAACAGCTCCTTCGAAAATTGGATACTAAATATTATAGTGTATACCTTCCGTCCTGTGTCAATTTCAATAAGAAATGGTAGAAAGGTGAATCTCTTTTGGAAGATAGATAATAGATATGAAAGATGAGTGAGGAATGAGCCAAAATGGATGATTTGGATGCGATGATGGAGAGTGATGATTTAGGTCTCAAAGAACCCCCCAATGGAGGAGGGGGATATACCTATAGCTATAACATTATATAGCTAGGCACTGGTCCCACAATCTGATCTATCGAATCACTTTTGCTCCGATTAGGGATTCGATTCATTCGTTGATTCTAAAAGCTCACGAAACGAGAATGAAATTGCAATAAAAATGTGTTATCTACAAATGAGACCAAAGGAGAGAAGAGTGTACATAGTGAGAGAACTTTGGAGAGGGACTGACTACATGTTATGTATATGAAATAATGACTTCATTTCTCTATTGAAGACAATGAGTGAAAGAGATGTTTTCTTCTTAACTCGAACAGATGAAAGTGGTAGGTATAAATTCATTCATTATCATCATTTATAATAACGCAAATATCCAATATGTATAGTAGAACGATTTTTTGAAAGGTTGACTGTATCAATAGAGCATCAAGTATCATTTGTCAACAAATTAGTAGAAGCTTGAAGCTTTGTTCTTTAGAACCCACAATGCCGCAAGGCGAAGAACAACAAAAAGAACTACTAGAATCAACCAGTACCACCACTTTTCAGACGGATCGGCATTTACGTTGCTCAAAATTTTGGAGCAATTGCTAGCAATTAATGCGTCTGCGTCAGAAGTACAACCCTCAAACTCCTGCATAAAGTAATTTATAAGATTGTGAGATACAAGAAAGATTTAATAAGTAAACTTGCATAGTTTCATTCAGTGTGCTACTTACCGCAAGCAATCCAAGTCTCACACCAAAAGTAAGAGAACAAATGTATTGTACCCATTGCATCCATTCAGGCAATAAGTGGATCGCAACAAAGAATCCAGCGAAAAGCATTTGTGGGACGAAGAGAAGTGGAAGAAACTCCTGGGCCATTTTCCCATCTTCAATATAACAGCCAAGAAGTACGGCAAGCGCTGTAGAAGCCATTGCAAGAGCATAGGTGATGGCAAGAAGCAAGAAGAAGTTAGACTGGAACCCAATCAAGAAGAAGTTGAGGCACTGAGCTACCAACATCTGAAGGAAAGTAAGCAATGCCTCAACAGTGAGTCTATTCAAAAAATAAGCTGGTACACCGTAGTGATCAGTAGAGTACTCTCTCAAGAAAACTGGTCTCTCTTCAGGGATAGCGAAGAGAGCAGGTTGGGCTGAACCAAAGAGTGCAGAGAGCTGTACCATGATTAGAGCTCCAAAATGACTTTGGGAGTTTGTAAAGTCAGCATTGGAAGAGCGACCTACGTCTTTGAAAATAACTCCAAACAACAAGTTGAGAAAGATGGTGATTCCAAATCTAGCCCCAACAGATGCTTTGTCTCTTGCAAGATTTTTCATCTCTCTCATGAAAAGAAGTTTGGCCTGAGTCAAGAATCCAGGAGGACTCATATCAACCAAGTTACTCTCTTTTCCAAGATCGACCTGCTTAGATGAGTGAGCCGTGAACCCGAGTGCATCATGACCATCCTTGCCTCCTTCTAATGCAGCTCCGAGAACACGTTTGTCCGCTTGGAATAAACCATCAGATTTCAGCTGTTCAACGGGATGTTTTTGTGCCACAGTCATGATCCAATCTGCAGGGTTATAGTTTGGAGGAAGCGGATGCTTACAAATTTCAAAGGTAGTTGGTACTTTGGCCACACTGCCTTGATACATTACCTCTCCTTTGTTAAGGAGTATCAAATGATTGAATGAATTGAACACTTCAGATGAAGGCTGGTGAACAGTGAACAAAACACTGGTACCAGCATTTGCAACCTTGTGAAGCAAATCAATCACCTGAGTTGCAGAAAAACTATCTAATCCACTAGTAGGTACCAAATCGGGTTGAGAAAATGATAGATCAAATCGAAATTCAACCTTTGAATCCAGTCGTTTCTTGACATAAATGAACTTACCTGGTTGGTTCATCCAAAAACACAATCGCTGGCTTTGTAACCTAAAGAAAGAAAAGCATAGTTAGAAATTTAGATGGAAAGGGAATCCGAAAGATAATCTAAAAACTATACGAACCAGTTCGACGCCGACTGAGGTCCGCTTCCTTTCCCCGCCGCTGATCCCTTTTAACAAAGCACCTCCAATGTAGGTATCGGCACAATGAGTCAATCCCAGCGACTCCAGCATTTTAGTAGTCAAAGTTTCAATTTCCCTTTCTGTAGTCTTCTTTGGCAAACGCAGTTTTGCACTGAAACGAATGGCTTCACGCGGTGTAGCAGTAATCTGCAAAGAATCGTCCTGTGCAACAAACGCAATCTGCTTACGAACTTCCAAGGAAGTTGGGTCGACAGAGTAATTGTTAAGACGCACATCTGCTGTAACTGCAAGATTTCCTTTACTTCTTGTTCGACCAGCAAGAATGTTGAGAAGGGAAGTCTTTCCAGCACCTATCAAGGAATAAATGTTAGAAGAGATAAGTGCAACACTGTACGCAAGACATGCTCATATTTGTTCAAAGTTTGCTGATGTCTTTTTCTCTGTCTTTTTTCAATAAGATCAAACTGATAGTCCTTCAGTTCACATCTCTTCAAAGGAAAGTGCTCAAACTGATAGTCCTTCAGTTCTACATCTCTTCAAAGGAAAGTGCACTTACCACTCGGTCCCATAATGGCAGTGATCTCTTTCGCTGGTGATTCTCCCCAAACATTTTTCAGCAAATCCTTGGTACCATTTTTCTTGGTGGACTACAAGTATTCCAGAAAAAAAGTAAAATGAGGTGAGAACAAAAATCTACAAGCACAAATATATAGACATACAAATGATGCATCAGAGCAAGTCTAAAGTCTCCTGCTGAGAGTAACACAATCTCTAACAATCAAATGTTACCGTGATATGAAACAAAGAATGACGTACCACAGCCATATTCACATTCGTCCAAGTCAAACGTTTTCCTTCGCGAGGATGAAACGGATCATCTGCCCCGAGAAAAGATGCCTGCATGTGTGGTTTCTTTGCAGTCATTTCAAACTCTTCGTTGGATTCAACAACTTCTACACTCATGGTAGTTGTGGTATTTTTATTATGAAGTGATAGTTATTGAACTCACTATAAATTTGCCAGTTGTGCGTTGTGCGTTGTTGTGCGTTGGAAAATCTGGTGTTGATGCATTCATCATGCATCATTCAGCGATTACAGACAGGTACCTATGTACTTCATGGTACTTCGATACCGCATAGAATGACGAATGTGTGTCAGTATGAGGTAATACGTACTGTTAGATTTCTCCGAACATATTCAGTATGATGAAGTACGTACAATCAAACGTAGAAAATATTCGATATATTGATTGAGTATTGATTGTATTGGAATATTCCTTCTTCCTTTTTTTAAAAAAATGCAATCTTTCTATCGCATGACGCCTCATGAAAATTTTGTCTACACAAAGCATGATCACATAGTCAAAAAAGTTAAGAATGACGAAGTCACAATAAAGCAGCAAGATATTATTGAACGCTGCAACATGCCACCCAGTGTTCTGAGTTTCAGAAGGTAATTAAAAATCCGTTCTATTGACCCTATTCACTACTTTGTGGAAAGGGGACTTGCATTGAGCTGAAGCTTTTTCATGCCATGATTTTCTAACAAGTCTCCAGCAAATTGAAAAAAGGCGTACTACTATCATGCTATGAACAGCTGTAATTCAACTCTCACCTTGGCAAAAAAATGAATAACATCGAAGCAAACATACGTACTGTAGTTGTGATGATTTGATTCTATTCTATTACCTACTGATAGCTCATAGCAATCATTGCTCAAGATTTTCATTTGTGATGAAATCATTAAGCAGCAACTACAACCATTGCAGCTCTAATAAGATACCCATCATTTGTTGCCCATCCCTTTGCTAGTTCTTCACAAACAATACCCTCGTCGTAATCTTCATCTGGTCTCATCATTACAGCTTGATGGAACTCGTAATCAAATTCAATTCCGACAGTTTCAACCTCCTTCACACCTAATTCTCCAAGTGTAGAAATAATCATTGCATATACATTCTTGTATGATGCCTCAATTGCCTTTTCGTCATCTGTTTCTGGAGTTACTTGCTGGAATGCACGATCATAATTATCCAATACAGTCAAAAGCTTACTTGCAACTTCCTTTGTCGCTTGTGCGCTCCCAGCTTTATTTTGACTATCGAGTCTGTCGGAAATATTTGCGTACTACTCATGCACAAGTAAGAAATATGTGAGTAAGTTAATGGTTCAAAAAATCTAACAGCAACACTATAAAAGTGTATTCATTTCAATGTTAACATTTGAAAGTAACATGCGCCTTACCTCTTTTCTAAGGTTCTCAATTTGAGGTCCCCATTCTGCCTTATTTGCTTCATATACCTCGTTTGCAGCTGAAATCTTTTCATCAATAGCAGCAATATCGGATTTCAAAACGTCAATTTTACGCTTAAGGAATGCAGGAGAATTAAGAATATCATCTGCAGCACCAGTTGCAGCAGCTGGAGCTTCTTCAGCGGCTTCTTCTGCTTCTTCAGCATAAAGCATGGTTGATGGGCGAAGAACGGATTGTGTCATCTGTTGTGTAGAGATTTGTTGAGAAGAAAAGGAAGCAGATGGTGCAAAAGCTTCTGCACATCCTAGAGCGAGGAGAATTAGGCTATTTCTGAACAACATATTGATTTATTATATAAGGATTGGGTTGAGATTGTAATGAGTTTGTTGACTACTGTCCACCTTCAAAAATGTGATGTGTGTTCAAAGTTTTCATGCATCACCAATCACCAATCATCAATCAATCAACCCTATCGGAGTGGGGGAATTTGAATAGAGTCAAATGTGACAAAAATAGCCTTCAAAAGTAGGATACGTAGCCTGCATTTGACCGACCCTTTTTCTTTCAAAACCAATCTGTTCTTACTATCAATCTTTTACCATATATTAGATAGGTCTTACAGCTTACTTATATTGACGTGAAGATAATCCCCTACTTTGTACTCTACTCATCACATTAGGCATTGTTTCAAATAAAGTAACTCAGCATTCAACATGTCAGATCGATCACGGCAAGTCGACAACCTCATTTCAAGACTGGAAGCACAGCATATTCAAATAGATCCAACCCAAGCACAATTACTACTAGATGCTACGGGAGGAGACTTGGAAATGGCCTTGGCACTCTATTGGGAGGATAGTGTAGCTCATCAAGCTTGGGAAAGGCAGCAGCAACAGCAACAGGCACAACCTGGTAGAGACAATGCTGCCAAAGCAAAAGCCGCCAACGACGAAGATCGGCCTGAAAGAGACAATGATTCTGATAATGATCGAGATGACAACTATGCTCGTGCTCGTAGAAGAGTTGAGCGTAGACAAGCCGACCGTAGACAACGCAACCGCTCCAAATCTGCACTGAATAAAAGGGGATCGAGAAGATCTGATGGTAGTGATGGAGATGCCAATGATGACTTAAATGAAGATGATGACATTGGTATGAATAATCGAAGAAACAATAATCGCCGCGATGCTAATCAAGATAATGAAGGGGATGATTCCGATGTGGAATCCTTGAGAAATCATGATATGGAACTTGATCGAGATGCTCAGAATCGTCGACGCATCATTGCTGCCAATAATCGTGGAGATGAAAATAACAACAACCGCCCAGGAAATCATGTCTCTGTGTCTGATGATGAAACTAATTTCAATGAAAAATTCTTGCAGCGGATCAAGAATCACATGAAGAAACGGAAACATGCAGGTGATAGATACGAAGCGAGGTTGAAGAAGAAAAGGAGACTCTTTTCTTGGCAAGATAAATTTCAAAGATTTGCTTCGGAAGTTGAGCGGTCCAACAGGTCGGGGTTAGGTTTTGAAGATGCTGGTGCCGCCGTTTTAGATGAGCTGATTAAACTGTCACGACTTGGAGAGACACAAAGAGATGACAATTGTGCAAATGGAAACATGCAACTAGATGACAAACACAATGAAGTGGATTATAAGCCTATTGCAAAGAGTATTGAAAACATTGATGATGACCTTTCATCCGATGAAGAAGAAGAAAATGATTTAGATGCGCAGTATGCAGAAGCGTTGAATCTTTTGGAGTCAACAGTAGCGCAACCGTCTAGTATTTTATGGGGAGGTAATACTGAAAGTAATACTTCCAATGATAGCTCTTCTCAGTCCAATCAGGGTGAAAATGATGGAGAAAAAGCACAAGGCGAAGGCTCAGATAGTCGCAAACCACAAGAAGGTGTACCTGACGAAAGTGGAGATAGAGATGGCGATGGAGACGACGGTGATGGGGATGGAGATGGGGACGGGGATGACGACGGTAACACTACTGATGCTAAAGGATCGGAAAAGAAAGTTGAAATACCTCGTACTTGGCTCTCTGCCTCTTTCAATTTATCAAAGTGTGGCACGGGTTTGGTTTTGTCTAAACCTGACGAAACTGAAGTAGCTAGACTCAAGAGTATTCAAAACACGATATTTCCCTCTGGTACCTCTTCAATAGCACCACCACTTCCACCATTTCATTGTGGTGCAATTACAATGCTCACATCACTTGTCACTGCTTTACTGTGCAGCGATGTCTCAGTTCAAGGCACAAAGATCGTTGCAAATTCATTAAAAAGAAAGCCATTCATTCAACTCAGTGCAGAAGAAAGAAAGAAGCAATTCAATGAACGATTAGCCGATGCACTTGCTGCTATCCTTTGTATTGCCGCGGAATCAAGCACAAAGTTTAGACTTGAAACTTTATCCGAGCTCCTGAAAAAGATGAAGAGAAAGCAGGAGTCAAAAAAAGACCCAGATATGTCTGATGACGAATGTGGAGATCAGGGCCTAAAAGATAGAGAAATAACTATGAGGCGTGTAATGGAAACTCGTGCAAAGCTATGTCCTGTTTGCCGTTGGGATAATACTAATGAAGAAGGTGTTGATGTACTAGATAGGGATTGCCTCTACATGAATGTATCACTTACAAATCGCCAAGACTTGAGAGCTTATGTTGTTTCCAACATTAGGTCCTTCACTAATCCCGGTGGATGTGCACTTTTCTTGGAAACTATTTTACACATTCATGGATTACCTCGTGTAAAGAGAATGCTTCAGGAACTAAAAGAAAGTAAATCCGGCGATCCACTCTGTTGCTTCGTCAACTGTACTTGCGAAAAAAAGTTGAAAGAAGAGTGGGATGACTACATGCAAAAAAGAAAGTTGAATCCATCACTACGACAAAAAGACTGGTCATTGCCTCTCTGTAGAAGCTGTACTGGTTCAGAGTTGCTTAGTCTGCTATTGACTGGAAAACTACACCAAGATATGAGCAATTGGTTTGCTGGTACGTTTGGTATTGGTTTCTTGAGTGGTTCGATAGTTGAAGACAAAAATTCTGTTCACGAGCGCCTCAAATCGCCTGATCAGCCAATATGGATTGTCGAGGGGAAATCTTCTTACTTCATGTTGTGGAATAACGATGGAAAGACACAAACAAAACCTCTAGCAGATGATTCATACTCTTTCAAATTGAATTCATGGAACTGTTGGACTGAGGACATTAAGCAAGAAGTGCTCAGCATTGTACCAGCTAGGAATATTGTTTCAGATGCACCAACAAGTATTATTGAACCAATTACCAAAACAGAGTTGGAACAAACTTTGATTCATCCTGATGATGAGCAAAATTATAGCAATTACCGAAGGTGGCGATTTGCTTTCAACGTGGACCAAGATACTTCCAATACCCCCTTGAACTGGATGCCTTTCTACAAGCTCAATGAACGGCAAAAAGAAATTGTGCTTCGAAAAAGCAATTCAAGTGTAGAGTGTGCAATTTGGACAAAGTGGCCCAAAGCAGTTGTCGAAGCTAGCGTAGTTGAACATTGATATTTATAATATTTACATTTGCCAGCTTTTTTTTAAATCATTTCAGTAACGTTGACAGGCATCTCATCAATTTGAGTAGAGTAATATCTTTCGATGTCTCTCAAAGTTTCCATATCATCTTCTTTTACAAAGTTTATGGCAACACCCTTTCTTCCGAAACGCCCGGATCTTCCAATACGATGGATATAGAGTTCCCTGTTTGTTGGTAAGTCGTAGCAAATAACAAGACTAACTTGTTGCACATCAATTCCACGGCCCCAAATATCAGTTGCGATCAAAACTCTACTACTTCCAGATCGGAACTCTTCCATGACACGATCTCTCGCTGTCTGATCCATGTCCCCATGCATAGAAGATACCGCAAAATGACTCTCCTTCATTTTTTGCGTAAGCCAATCAACTTTCGCTTTTGTATTACAGAAAATCACGGCCTGAGTAATTGTCAAAGTATCGTAAAGATCTGTAAGAGTATCATACTTCCAATCTTCTTTCTCTACATTGACGAAAAATTGCTTGATACCCTCTAATGTTAATTCATCTCTCTTGACAAGAATTCGAATTGGATCATTCATAAATTTACGAGTCATTTCAAGCACATCGACAGGTAATGTAGCACTGACAAGTACAACTTGAGTTTGAGGTGGTAGGTAACGGTATATATCATAAATCTGCTCTTTGAATCCCTTACTAAGCATTTCATCTGCTTCATCAATAATGAGTGCCTTCAAATTTTTAGTCTGTAAAGCTCTTCGTCCAATCAAATCGAAGATTCTTCCTGGCGTACCAGAGATTATTTGTGCCTTGTTGGTCTCTAATGCCTTGATGTCTAATCCCAAACTCTTACCTCCAATCGCTGCATGACAAGTTACATTCATGAAATCTCCAAGACTATTGACGACTTTCTGGGTCTGTTCCGCTAGTTCGCGAGTAGGACTTAATATTACAACTTGTGTTTGACTATTCTTCTCTTCTAGGATTTGAAGTGATGCAATTGAGAATACTGCAGTTTTTCCTGTACCACTTTGCTATCAAATGGATATCAGATAAGTGTATAAATTAAACGATTCTTTGCTTTTGAAAATAAAGCATTTGACTTAGAATACTCACGGATTGAGCTATTACGTCGCGACCTCTTAAAATAGGGCGGATAGCACGTTGTTGAATTGCAGAAGGTCTTTCAAATCCATGAGAATAAATTCCACGCAATAGATCTGGTTTTAGGTTGAGATCATCAAACGATTTTGCTGGTGTTGCATCTGAAACAGCAGGCTTTGGGGACGATCCCGAGTCTGCCTCCCTATCGTACTCCTTATGACGATGCTTGCGGCCTTCTTTGCGTGACTTTGGCATTGTTATCTGGGCTAGTAATGTAATTAAATGGAATAAAAACAAAAGAGAGCGAGAGAAAGGTATCCAGTATCCAGCTAGCTTTTTGCTGTTGTTATTTTTAATTTTGTAAGTGTGGGAAGACCAATCATTTACAGATAATTTGATTGGCTCTCGTAAGGCCATGAGTACAGGACAGACTATACTGACCAAAACCTGATGAGTTTTGAGTTTTATCATATATCTCCAATTTCTCATTTGCTCATTTTACACTTTGATAATGGGAAGAAATAGCAAAAAAGTCCAAACTTTAAGAAGTAATAACCCCCCAAGAGGTGGACCGGGTGTGTTGGTTGTCGGAGACACGGGCCGTGAATCAAAGTGTAAGCGAGAAGCATTGGAAATTCTTAGCCACTATTACTTCAAAAATGAGAATGAAGAATCATCCAAACAATCGGGACCTATAACTACAGATGGTGGTAATGGAAATGAAGACAAGAGACTGACTCTAGAAGAAGAACTTGCATTACTTCAAAAAGGAGCTTCCGCTGATGCTGTCTTGCAGTCAGACAAACAAAAAGGGGGAAAAGGGTGGCAGAAATCTCCTTTCCGAGAATACACCACTGGTTGTAAAGGTACAACATTTCTCATGTGTACTAATAAGGATTGTGAGTTGATTAAGACGACCATATCTACTGCCAAAACACATCATGAAAAAATGAATGTAAAATCTCAAGAGACACCTTTATCGGGGACTAAGCGAGCAAGTACAGATGAGGAAGACATATCAGAAGATACTGTACAAGTTTCCAAGAAGCAAAAGGTTGAGAGTACCACTGAAAAAGAGGAAATTTCAAAAGGCGAAGCTACCCAATGTATACCTAAAAACAAATGGGATCCTATCCAAACAGTCCATGATATCTTTGAAGATGTACGAAACAATGATACAACTGCACCAAGAAGTAGATTTGTGACTCGTTTGATACCAATACAGGCGACATGCTTTGTATCCTTGGAAGAGATTGAAGCTAATGTTGGCGAATTGATCAAGACTTTTCTTATTCCATTGGGTATCGACAATATTAAGAAGCTTGAAGAACAAGGAAGATTGAAAGGCAGAGATGAGTACAAATCCCTTTTGCCATCGTTCAAAATTGACTTGAAGAAGCGACACTGTAATCAAATTCGAAGAAACACCATCATAGACATGATTGCCAAAATTATTGAGGCAGAAACTAGTAAATTTTGGGAAGATCATTCTGAATTAAGGTCAAAGCTCAGCGAGGATGAGAATAAATGTCCCGATTTGTTCAAAGTGGATTTATCAAATGCCAAACATACAATAATCATTGAAATTTGCCGAACTCTCTGTGGCATGGCTGTGGTAGAAAATGCAAAAGAGTACAGAAACTTCAATCTCTTGACAGTGCAAGAAGAGACTATGAAAGAGAAAAGCGAGATAGAGAATTAATACACTTATTTATCCTATTTTTATTCGCATATTCTGTGCAAGAAAAGATATCAAAGTAACGAATCTTTGTTGTATGTATTACAGTATTGCTGAAGCCCCGATCGCAATGATTCTTTTTTCTATTCCGGAAAAATCAATCCTTTTACACAGTATACATACCCCATAAATATTAAATATGTACAAAGTTGATGTACTTAACAAGTAATAGTCTCGACGAACCAATTTACAGGTTTGTAGTAGCAGGAGGGTGTGGTGATTCAGATCTATTTGGAGGATGCGGTTGTGGGTGAGGTAGAGGTTGGTTTGTTCCGTAGCGATTCTGAGAATTGTAAGGATGTATACCATACGGCTGTTGTTCGTGTGGGGGTAGAGGACCTCCATATTGAGAAGGATATTGATATTGATAAGACTGGCGAGAATAAGGCACATGCATTGCACTTGACGATTGTTTTTCTTGTTGATCGTATGGAACTGGATTTTGCACCCCTAATGCTTTCGTTATCAAAGCAAACTGTTGATCGAAGTGATTCATTCTGTCAGTAAGTCTACCCTCTAATTCCTTTAACTTCATATCAACCCTTTGTTCCAACATGCTAAAGTTAGCTTCGATTTTGCGATCCATAGCTGTAAGTTGGTCTCTCAATTCAGATGATATTCCTGCTCCTATCTTTTTGCCCTTTGCTCTCGTAGAATTCACTTTCATAATGTTTGAAATTTGTATTATATCATTTCGCCTGAAGGTGTCTTGAATTTCTTCATCGGAAAAACCAGCAAGTCTCATAGCATTTTCTATACTAAGATTCGGATTTTCCAAGGTAATTCTAGCTGCCTTTTCACTCCTTGCTGAACCAGGAGTACGATGTCGATCGAGTGAAGGCATACCTGCAGGATCTGCAGACTCACGATCGGGAGTAAATAAATGAGGATCACTTGTAGCAACACCTTGGGCAAAGTCAAGTGGAAATGGATTCAACGACGTGTCTTGACGAGACGAGGGCCTGTCATCCTGTTCAAATCCAGAAATTGTTTCGAATTGTCTCTTTTGCCCACTTAGAGAAAATTGGGATGAACCTCTTTTCCGTCCTTTGGTTAATCTGTGTGTTTTTTGTCGAACATTACTTTGTCGTTTACTATCTCTGGCTTCCTCTTCTGTATAGCCAGCCAGTTTCATAGCATCTTCAGTGGATAGGTTAGGGTGTTGAATTCTTATATTTGCTGCTCTTTCTACTCTAGGTGATCTGAATTCATCATAAAAAGAAAGAATCAAAGAGGAATGACAATAAGTAAGTGCGAAGTTCGTGATGTGCAAAAAATATAGAAAGATGAGGGAAAGGGACAAGAGAAAAGGTTTGTGTAGACATGTTTATGACTTACCCTCCTGGCATGTTTGCTGTTTGCTAGATATGGTTTAATTTTTGAATATTTTTGTCCTTGTTTTATAAAATTCAAATTATGCTTTGACTGTCTACTGAATACCTATCAAAATACTTTAAATGATGATATATGTTTGGTAGAGTTGTTGAGCTCGATATTTAGTGCATATATGCTGATTATATGGGAAAGAATAATTTATGGCAACAACCCCTCGTCACGACACAGAGTAGAGATATCTGCGTTTGGCGAGCAAAAAGACTAGCAAACCACTCTGTGATGTGATGTGTGTTCAATCGTAATTGTTTGTTGTGGAACTTCTACTATTGTGTGTCCCTCCTAGTTTCATAAATTCACTCAAAACACCGAATTAATCTTTGAAGATTCCTCAGGGTTGTAGAGCTTCGTTTAAAGGTTGATAGAGGTTTCTCTTCCACTTTTGAGAGCCGCAGAGTATTTATTGGGATGAAAATGTTCAAGTCAAGACTGAAGACTAAATGGTTGAATAGCACAGAGCGCAAATAAATGAGGGCATGAAATGTAGTCTGCCGGTAACACATTACAAATTTGTGACCGTTGAAATCAAGAATGAGTAGGTCCTTCATTGATTTATGCTTATTTAGCATCATTTATGCTATTTTCTCGAAATGAAGTAAGTCGTGCTTTCTAATTTTTCTCTTCATTCTTTTTTTTACTTTGAAATGATACGTGTTTCTTACAAAACCGAACCTCACGTTTTGTCATTTAAATGTTTGCCATCTCCATCGCACTCTTCAACATTCTCACTTCCTCATCTTCCTCCTCAGAAATTTTTCTCTCCTTTATCAGCTCGTCCATAGCTGATGAAAGTTTTAAGAAATTTTCATTAGGGCAGATGCTGTCAAATATTCTTCTAGCTTCTACGAATGATGAATCTACTGTGAACGACATTCCTCGAGATATCGATAAATGAACTCCCTCGGGATAAGAGTGGTACGATTCAATGGCATTATCGACAAGATGACTAAAAGCTATGTGACAAATCTCAGAGCAATCCTCCCCGCAAAGAATAGTTGATGCTTCTGCCAGTGTTGATGTACCACTGTCATCTTTGGAGTCTTCTTGAAGCATAGATAAGTATAAAATAGAGAAACTGACTCCACCAAATGGAGTGGGTGCAACATTCATGCTTTCATCTAGAACAAGGCCATGAATGACATTCTTGTTCCCAATGATATCATCGCCTGGAGGAACAATAATAATATTCCTTTGTTCTGTTTCTGAAAACAAATCCGATGATTCATTCTTAACCAATTTTCCTCTGATTACGCAGATTCTACGATGAAGTCGTAATGCATTTGATGTGTTTTCTTTGGACTTTAGCATTTGGGCTGGCAGAACAACATTCTTTGTTTTTAGCTCTTTTTCAGGAAAAGAAAAGCTTTCATCGTATTCGTAACCACTTAATTTCACGGTGGACAAGTTCCCAGTAGAGTCAAATTTGATCGAATTAGCACCTCGACGAAGTAAGTAGGTGCCACCATGAACAGCAGCTGATCTACAAAATGCCTGACTCAGTTCTCCAGAACCATATAAAGTTGCGAGAAAAGCAGTACCCCCATAGCGCCCCAATGCTTGCAAATGTTTACATAGGTCATCCATTCCCTCCTTAACTGTATATGATGATTGTTTGTCGTTGCAAGCTCCCATGGCCATTGCATGTATTACGATCTTCATCATATGATCCGAAAGTGAATGCTTGCTCTTGAGGTACGATTCAAAACTCATATTTTCATTTATGCAAGTTTGGAGATCTTCCAAATCTGTTGTAGCCACTGACTTATTTTGTGGGCGATACAAACTGCGCCCTTGTTGCAATTGCCGCTCATTTAATGATGTAACAACTTCTTCATTGTCTAAATCCGGATCGTCTTTATTGTCTCCTTTGGTTTTAACACTATGAAATTCCTTTGTAGATTTTGCAACAGCATAGTCAGAAGCAGTTTGAAGAAATTTCATGAGTCGCCTTTTATCCATGGGGGAAAGCAATTTGGTCTGAAAAACATCTCTCTTTGAACAAGGTACTTTGGAAAGTGATGATACAGAAGGACCTTTTGATTTCAACTTTGAGCTTTGATTTTTCATGAAAAGATGCAACCCAATTATAGATTTAAATTCGCAATACTCAGAGACTCCACTATTAATTAATCCATCCACGGCTTCTCCATTAGCATAAAGTAATGCTGGTGATAGATCCAATGCAAATGACCTTTTCTTTCTTTGGACATGTTCTTCGTACACATATTTATCAAAGGGTATTATCTCACTTTCATAATTAGATTTCCCCTTGAAATAAACAAGAGGACTCTTTCCATCAGCCATTTTCCAATGGTCAAGTTGAATTGTTATGTTAATGTTCTCCGATTCAATATCTTTACTTGAAGACAATTCAACAATTGTTCCAAATCCATATGTTGTAATCACTTTCATGTTAATACCAAGCTCTATAGTTAAAATAGAGTCGGAAACAGAATCTATGCGGAGAGAAGAATAGCTTTCTGAAGGTTCCAGTATCAAATCTTCTCCTTCTACATAGCAATCAGATTCTTGTGTATCTTCTGTACTTCCATTTCTAGTTTGAACATTGTTTATCCAGTCATCAATGGAATCCAGACCAAGAACTGCATCTAAGTCTCCGTAAAAATCATTACTATCACAATGTAGAATCTTTTTGCCAACTCGAGCTAGTGCCGCAGCAAGTATAGATTGAGTGAGACCAGTACCACAAATGACAACATCGTATCCATTTATCAGTAGCCCTTCCTCGTCAACCTGTTCCTCTTCTTCTATCTTTTCCTCCGATACACCACTTGTCTCATTTTCGTCCTTTTGGTTACTGCTCATTATAAACTTGGTGATGCGTGAGATGTAATAATAAGAACATCAGTTCGATCACTATCGCCGCACCATCTCCTCCCTTCTTGGAGTTTTTAACTGAGAGACGATCAACGAGAAGAGTAGGAACACTCAAAAGAGAGAACTGAGAAGAGTAGGAACACTCTACTTTTTGAATTAAGACAAAGAAGAATAATTTGGTCGTATACACATTCTTGTATGGTGTCAATTACATTAAAATCTGTCTCTCAACGCCTGAAAACTGAATAATCTGTTGTCACAAAAGAAACAAAGAAAATAACAGAACTAGCCAAAGTGCATAACACAAGTTGCAAAAGTGTTGCAAAACTTTCTGGTACCCCGGAAGACTTTCAATTTTAATAAATAAATTGTGTTGACAGACATAGGAATTTTAATTTGAAAATCGTTACAATGCCAGGGTGAGTGATGAGTGGAACTGCAGACTGACATGTCTCTCTTTACAAACACTTCGTGCATTTGCATTTAACAATACTACTTCTACATTATTCCTTAGGAGTCCAAGAGTTGAAAAGGCTGCGACCATTCGGATGTCTGATCCTAATTTAAGCACTGAACGTGCCATGATACTTGCAGGTTTTTCAGAAGAAGAGGCAAAAGACACAAAAAAACAAAGCAGTGTTAGGCAGAAACTGTATAGAATGACAAAAAAAAGTTCAAAGGGAAAAGAAGAATCTAATTTACAGTCAGAAGAAGTTGGGAGCAAAATAAGGAGACACTCGGATTCTTCCTTTTTACCTGATTTACAACCAACAATGCAGCAGTTTCCAGCACCTTATCCGTACACAGATGGAATGTTTGCAGCAAGTCCTATTCAACCAGGCCCGTTACTCTTTCCACAACAACTTGCTCCACCTATGAAAAAAGCAAAATATCAACCGCATCAGGAATATGGGACTCCAATAAACATAGAAGCATCAAATTCAGGGCAAGATCATAGCAGAATGAATGAGGCAGCTATGTTTATGATTGATAATCCAAAGCTTACCATTGAGAACGCAATGAAGATCGTGGGTTATTCCGAGTCGGAATGTACGGACCAAGACTTATGCAATCAAATTAGAAATAGAATGATGAATATGAAAGAAAAGCCATTGACGCCACCGCGCAGTACAAGAAACATCTCTGAAGATGAGCTTCGACGAAAATTGAATGAGATTTCGAACAAAGTAGACATCAATACAAACAGGATAGTTGAGTCATTGGAAAGAAAAATTGATGATTTTGGAGCGAGGATTGACGACAAAATTTTCAATTTACAGAGGCAACTGAACTTCCTCCACAGAGATGTTTTAGGGCAAAATTTCAATTCTCAAGCATCGACAGTTCTTTAGGGTAAAAGATACACATAATAGTTTTTGAAAAGGTCACTTACTCACCCACTGCTGCAGTCAGTATCTCCTAAAGTAAAAAGTCTTGTTTCTTTGTAGCGCTAACCTCCCATATAAGTAATTATCGAAATTGCGAAAAATTATCATAACCAATGCTTTCTCAGACTTCAAAAATTGTACCTTGTAGCAGCTCCCAATCGTTTGATGAAGTGTTCTCTGATCTCTTCGAGAGGTGAGTATTTATATTTCTTTCGAAATGCGTGTTTTATTGATAGACTAATGTGAGTGAATTATTTGTTTTATTTGCTTAATATACTACGCTTATGCAGCTGCCTTCTGACTCTTGCGGGTAGATCTTCTCTTGGAGATCAAAGATCTGCGTGCCTCCTTCTGTTCTGCAAGTCTCTGTGCAACAAGCTTCTTGTATGCAGCAGCCTCCTCCTTGTTTCTAAGAACAGATGCCATCTTAGCCTCCTTACGGTTCTTCTTGCGCTGAAGAGTAAGTGGGGTAATAAGACGCTGGATCTTTGGTGCCTTACGAACCTGCTTTCCCTTCTTGTTGGTGAATTCACGAGCAATTACATAGTCACGTACATCATCCTCCTTGGTAAGGTTGAAAAGCTTGCGGATGTTGTTAGCACGCTTTGGACCAAGACGACGTGGTACAGAATCGTCGGTAAGTCCTGGAATTGGGGTCTCTCCCATCTTGGTTACAACAAGGTTAAGAACAGCAATATCTTGTCCTACGATGCATCCACGTACAGACTTGCGCTTGCGCTCTCCAGTACGGCGCTGACGGTAGCACTTGTGTCCCTTCTTCATAAGAAGGCGAACACGAGTGTTGGTAAGGATACCTTGACGCATAGCGAATCCCTGCTTGTCGTTACCTCCAGAGATGCGGAAGATGTATCCAGCATACTCCTCTCCGAGGGTGGATCCATCAACCTCTTGAGCCATACGCTTCTCGTAAAGGTTCTGGAGCTTTACCTCATCATCAATTTCTACAAGCTTTTGAAGCCCAGTGGTTGGTGCTGCAATATTGATCTGTAAAGGAAAAGAATGAGGTTAGTAAAGTGTCATGAAGCTTTCCATAAAAAAGTCGACGAAAGGTACAAAATCGATGTTTCGATACGTGTAGATGATGCATATACGTCAGGTTCTAAGTGGTAGATCTCATGATTGATCAGCTCTTGCTCTCTTGTCAATGTTTTCGCGTGTAGAGATGTGCATCTCTTTGTCCATCTATTTTCATAATCCCAATTAAGCAAACATATATATCAACTCGTTATCCTCCTCTGGCTTGAATGAATACCCGCCCACCGAAACAGACACAAACATCTTTTCTATAATCTTGATAAATTGTGTACACCATGGAGTTGATCTAAGATATTTTTCAGTCAACTTGAAGTAGAAGCGACTATTTCATTGCTTGCATTCAGTGTGTAGATAGATGTTGGACTTTCTTCGATTGTACTCTCTCCGCCCAATTTCAACACCTTTCAAAGCAAACCAACGTATACGCATCAATCATATATTCGACTATTGTTTCTTTCTACTCTAATCATCGAACTTGCCTTCATGGTAGCTGCTTAGAATACTATCTTCCAATAAAGGTGGTGCAGGAAAGCTCTGGGTTTGGTGAGTGTGTTACTCTACAAGGCCATTTTCCAAGTAATCAGCGGTAAGTGTTGACCGTCAGTCCGTCTTCCGCTAAAAAATAAGAAAGGGAGGAGAAGGAATGAACAAGACTTTGAGAGACTGAGATGAGAAGCCCTTTCTTCTTCGAGGACATTTTCGGCCGGCACACTAAATATCATTATTTCTCTTTCTGCTTCTTCAAACAAAGTTATTTAACATGTACTTTATGCATGTTAGTGTAAAGCAAAGAGTACATTGTTTATTCATCAAATTCTAGTTATGTTACTATTGATGTGTGCAAAAAAATTTCACTACTACTTTTTCACAATGAAAAATATAGTAAACACAATCGTTTGAAAGGTTTACTTAGATTTTGAATCGGGAATCAAACCTGAAAAGGATCATTTTTACACAGTCCGCCAAGTATCCGAAGTACTTACATAGTACTACTATAGTCGAGTACTTGGAGAATTACTGACTAATTGGAGACGAGCTGCGCAGATCGCAAATAGATGTTGCTAGTTGATGATGGCAAGCACTTTGCTCTGTAGTATCCTTAATTAGAATCTAGTTGAGCTATCTTATTAGCAGTCAATCCTTGGTACATTACTTTCAAATCAACGGCATAAAACAAGGTACACAGCGTACTCTCCACAGTAGAATAAGTCAAAAACAGTTTCTTGATGAAAAAGAGATAGGGAGATGTTGCTAGAAGTTACCCGACCACATAATGGTGGTAATCATGATCAGGTAAGAGCATTCTGTGCTCATTTCATTTGTATGCGTGTGTTATATTTAGTGTTTTCAATGTCTAATTTGCATCAATTTGTTATAGTTTGCTCAGTATAAAAATAAAAAGACGTTGGATAGATCGGGAACAGCAAAGCACTTACCCGATATAGAAGAAGGAAAAAGAAAGATCCTTAATGCCTCTCAGAGAACTATCGGCTCGACGGATTCCAAGATAGCTGCGTCTATCAGATCATTGGGGGCAAGAAAGATGAAAGATTGGCGTCGCGGTGTCATAGGTAGGGTAGAGTTTTCAGCGCAACTAGGGTTCAAAGAGGAAGAAATCCATGAATTCGAATTGCGTCAGAAGAGGAGACGGGAAAGTTTGGGAATAGATGATAGGTCCCTTTTAAATTTTCCAATTTCATCCTCATTAGGAATTGGCTCAACAAAATCGGATAAAGAGTTTGAGTTCAAAACTAAGCAAGACCTAGAGAATCAGACAACAAGGCAAAGAATGTACATCACACTTGAAATTGAAAAATGTCTTGATTTGCATATACCTTCCCTGACAACTGTTTCGGCTAGTTTGTTATTCGGTCAAAAGCTCAACCCTTTTGTCCTCATAAAGTTAAATGGTGAGGAAGTAGGTAGGACTCTTCCTTTGCAAAATACGACCGAACCAGTTTGGTTTGATGAGACATTTGAATTTCCAGTTTGTGAATACTGTGATTCAATAACTTTGGAAGTATGGCATGCAATTCAAGTTTCTAGTACAAATATTGAAGTGGGGGATTTCTTAGGGAAATCTTCATTTCATGTGAGAAATTTCGTTGCGAATCTCACTCAAACAGGTGGTGAAAGGTTCCAAGACTTCTGCGTAGATCTAAAGCGTTGGGGCAAAGAAGTTGAGAGTACCAACGATCAAATGATGTCCTGTATCTGTCCTGATATTCCGACTCCTGAAGAGTCCCATCCAAAGTTTAGACGCGAGATGTTCCATATAAAGAAACCAGTTGGATTTCAATCTCTGAGACACATCAGTATCAGGAGTTTGGATGTAGAAAAGCCTTCAAATGATTTTGAAAAAAGCGAGTTCAAAATTGAGAATCCACATCCGTATAGGCGAAAAGATATAAGAGATTTTAGAATACAGAAAAAAAGCACTTCGTTTCTTGAGTCGGCGATGGTGAAAGGGTTTGGTCTCGTTGCTGCGTATCTTATTGTAGCAGTGATTGGCTTTTCTGCATTATTTGAAGAATGGTCAGTGAGGCAAAGTATTTACTTTGCAGTTGTAACCTTCACAACAACAGGATATGGTGATGTCAGTCCCGAAAGTCAAGGTGGTAGATTGTTTTCTTGCTTTTTTGCGATGTTGGGAGTCGGTATTATTGGTATCGTTCTTGGTTTCGTGGGTCAAAATATAGTTCAAGCACAGGTGAAGGAATTAGAACGAAAGTCTTTGGGAGAAGATCATGCTGATGATGGAAGTAAGGAAAATACACAGGCAGTAGTATCCGAGACGCGTTTTTCTCATTTGATTGAATGTGCAAAATCGCTTTTCCACTTTTTTGTTCCTATAATCCTCTCTGTCCTCATCGGAAGTGTTGTCGTAGGAGTGGTGGAAGGTTGGAGCTGGTCAGATTCATTTTACTGGTGTATCATGACTGGAACGTCAGTTGGGTAAGAAGCACATTTTATACGGAATATTTTGTCGTTTTTTACAAAATCTCACAATTATTTCAAGTTATGGTGACTTTGCGCCAACAAAGGATGCTACAATTTGGTTTTGTATTTTCTATATTCCCATTTCCGTTGGAGTCCTATCTGCTGCCCTTGGTCGTATTGCAAACATATTTGTCGAGAAAGAAATAGAGAAAGCAAACACAAAAATGCTAAAGAGAGAGGTCACTATTGCGGATCTTGAGGCAATGAATTCAGATGGAGATGGAGAAGTTTCTCCTTTGGAATTTGTGGAACACATGCTCCTTGTAATGAACAAAGTTGACCAAAGACTATTGGATGAACTTCACGCTCAATTCGAGAAACTAGACGCTGATGGGAGTGGTGGTTTACAGCAAGATGACCTGGAGATTCTGACACGACAAAAACTTCAAGAATGTCGATTGAAGAGACTTTCGTTGTACAAAGGTGATGTATTACCTTCTTTCCATGATTCCATTGACATGATGACTGAAACTGAGAGGCAAAGACAAATTAACGACTTAATCGATTCAGAACACAATGATCAGGCAAGTGACGAAAGCACAATAGACGAGAATATTCCCTTGCGAAGTAGAAGTGAGAAAGTTGTGCGAATAGTGTCTTCTCCTCAAGTAGTTCCTTCGAGAAGTGTTTCTATGTAGAGAAAAATAAATGGTATACTTGTAAATATTTGTAGTAACTGTTAATTTGAAATTATGATCCATATCTCTGACGCTCCAAGGCAGAAGGGAGAGTATTGACTATAGCTGACCAAGGCTGTTCTACAATAACCATTTCGTTCTCGTCGAGAAAATCCTGAAAAATGATACCGGAATATTTAAGACAGATTGTAAAGTTTCTATTTTCATTGTCCTCGTTCATTTTCGATTGAATCCAATCCTGTGATTTGTCAGAGAACGAATTTGATCTCTTTCTAGATTTTTTGTACAATTTATCCCAATGTTTAGCTTTGAAATGATCTGTTGGAAAAGGCATTGCACGGAGAGGTATTGGTCTACTTAAATCAATCGAGCAAAACCACGAATGTCCACCCTTCAAAAAGCAAAAGACATGTGAGATATGTTAAATCTTAAAGTGAGGATATGTCATGTAATCAAAAGTCTACAAACTCTCAAATATCATAAGATTTGAAGAGTTAAACTTTCTTTTGATGTTAATGTTGCACGGGTGACAAACTGCATCGAGTGGAAAGGTCGAACGGGCAGAAATATAGCCATGCAGTCCTCGGTAACGAATATAGACAAACTTACCATCACGAATTTGTTGGGGCTGGCTGGATTGAATGTCAAGCAATCTGGACTTTCATTGCAGGCGTTAATCTCTGTTGGTAACTTCGGTGCTACTGGAATACCAATGTCTCCACTCCAGTTATTCAAACCCTTCTCTTCAACATCGAAAAGATAAAATGCTCCATTATCACAAGCAACTGCAAGTACTGAGGCCGAATCATTGATTCCACCTAAGAAATTTACACTAGATTGACCAGCTTCGGTACTCGGTAACGTCCACCAAAGTTTCTGATCATTTAGGGAGTAAACATGAATTGCTCCTTTCCCAAATGTATTACGAGATGTTGCAAACCACTTTCCGTCAGGACTCAGCACAATTTCGTTGATTTGATATTCTTCGCTCTTATATTGACTCTCACGGGCAAAAGAGTGTTCGAGTGATGCAACAATTTCAGTTTCGTTTCTATTAAAACGAATCATATGAATTGGTCCATTAGTAGTAGCACAAAGAAGGAATCCGTTTCCAAACTTCAATGCAGAGCATCCAACATTTACATTGTGAGGAACTAGCAACTTCTTTGGTACAAGAACCTTGTTTTTTCTTTTACTATCCTCTGTGTAATCTAGCTTAAAGATCAAAAGACCCTCTGCATGACTGACTGCCAACAAATCTCCTTCATCATTAACATCAAATGAAACAAGGTTATTGTTGCTCTTAATGCCCAGAGTACCTAAGAAAGCTTGATTTTCATCTAGGGCGATATTCTTTTCAGATGATCGCGATTGGATAGATGTTGCAAGCTGGAAAAATTCAATCTCGTCCGACTTCATCACAGAAAGTATTCTGGGTCCTTTTGCCAAAGCAATTGGTGCCCTGGTAGGGTATTTATATACAATTTTAGGCCTGTACTTTTTCAGATTAGCCACAAGGTAGGAGCAAATTTTAGTATCAACACCTGCACTACAAAGCAATTCCCTCTTTTTACCTTTGTGCATACATCCTGTTGGATCTGATCTTGTAACAATTGCTAAGGAGTGCACATCGTGAGTATGACATCTTTGCTGACAAGTGAAAACCCATTTCGATTCGGCACAAGAGTTTGATGGAACCCTCTCGATACAAATCACTTTAGAGTCTACCCCACTCGCCATAATTTTATTTTGGTTCAAGCTGATTGCAATATCAAGAACATCAGCATTATTTTGGTTGTGTTCGAAGCTTTGTAACAATGTGCATGCATTACCGTCCCAGATCTGCACATTTCCCATAGAGTCACCTGATACCACCGTTCCATCATCCAAGACATTCAAAGCCCAAATTTTCGTTGATACTTTTCTTCCCCGACTTTCAACTGTCATTCTTGGCCCTGCTTTCCACTGTAACGATGAGAAAGAAGATTTATCATCGACCAAAACGTTGCCTGTACTAACAGCATGGGGGACAATACTTCCAGTAACTCTAGCCTTATTCGACGCAGAAGCGCATTGAAATTTTCTAATTGTGCCATCTGAAGAACCTACATAGACTATGCTCCCTTCCATACCATTAGTCCCTGAACCTCGAAGCCAAGCGATAGATATAATTGCATCGCCAATTGTTGGCAAAGTAGATACTAATTCAAGTCTCGATTGGTCAATATCACCTTGAACAACCTCCTTAGCCCTGTAGATTCTGACTGAACCGTCCTCACATCCAGCAGCAATCAAATTAGAATAGCATAGACTTGTCATGCAAAAAACTGCTCCACCACCACTTCCAATCACACCTAACTGACGTTTTGTCTTGAAATCAATCTCAAACAGGGTACCATCCGGTGAACCTCCAAAAAGTCTTCTCTTGTCCTGTTTCTGAGCTGCAACTTTCTGCTCAATGTTGAGAAATACTTCTTGCTGGTCTATATCGGAATTTTCAGTATCTTCAGTAGAAGCACCAGAAATCCATGCCATAGCTTCAACATTTCTTGATCTCAAACCTTCTACAACACTGACACATCTCCACTTCTGCTCAACACTCACAAGTTCCACAGCACCGCCATTGCGGCTAACTGCAATCTGAGCAAAGTCATTACCTTCACTATCCATAGGAGGAGCACAAAGTCTCAAAATACTTTTAGGGACATATCCTGCACTTCGAAATCTATGGACACGAACAGCCATTTGATTTTTAACTCTCTTCTTTGGAGATGTATCCTTCTTCATATCACAAAGTTGATCAACACTATTTTTTCTCTTTCTTCTAGAAACAGGGGCTTCCTCTTCATCGTTCATGGAAGCTTCAGATGCATTCGAGTTTTGACGAGATTTACGTGCCGAAGGCTTTGGAGGAGGGACAGGTGTATCTGGTAAAGGTGGCAATGGAGCCTTTGCTCTTTTACGTGCACTGCGTATTTTAGGATTTTGAACTGGAACATCCTCAACTTCGATTGAAACCGGTGTTTCCTCCTCGATAATTGGTTCTACAGTTGGTGTTTCTGGCACAGCAGGTTGAGGTGTTTCTTCTACTTGTTTTGTAGTTTCCACACTTTGCCGCTTCTTGCGAGCACTTCTAGTTCTCCTTGCTGGAGGCGTTAGACCTTTAGCTGTAGGAGTCTGGGGTTGACCACGAGGCATTCTTGATAAGATTTTGTAATATTTTCAAGAAGAAGTAGAGTTGAATTATTGATTTAGCTTGTATCGTATTGACTATTGGCTATCAGAGAAAGATGAGGTCCTTTCTTCAAAAAGCAATGGCTCCGGCTTACACTAGCTACGTATTGGTCAGTATAGTCTAGCCGCCCATGGGAGGTAGATCTTTCTTCTCTCTGCCACCACCAATGATTTTCACGATCTTTCACACAGAAAAACACATCACAGCATCACTTTCACTTTCATTCCCTTCTCTATACCTGCTTTGAGTTTCAAAGATATATTACAATACTTTGTTATTGATGATGAGGCGTGAATCGTCAGGTTTCCGTGTCATGGCACTTTGTGCATTGCTTTTATCGGCAAAAGTTGCTATTGCTTTCCAATCAACAACAGTCACTACAGGTTTGAATAGACATCAGCCATCGTCTGCAATTTACAACACTATCACAGATGAAAAAGGTTCATTTGATCCGAACAAGGGTGAAATGACTGAAGCTGAACAATTTGATGCGGCAAATGAACTATTATCCTCGTCACCTTCCGCTATAGAATTGTCAAATGAAATTGAAAACTCTTTTATGCAGTATGCACTTTCCATTATATTAGGACGTGCTCTACCAGATGCAAGAGATGGATTGAAACCTGTACACAGAAGAATTCTTTATTCCATGAGCGGACTTGGCTTAACTCCAAATAGTGGTAAGTTTGAAGAATCCTTGTTTTATGTATCATCTTTTGACCAAGTGAAAGTGATTGACAGTCTTATCCCCACCACCAAAACCAAGGATTTCGTAAGTCGGCACGTGTAGTCGGCGAAGTATTGGGAAAATATCACCCACATGGTGATACTGCTGTTTATGATGCCCTTGTTCGTCTTGCACAAGATTTTTCGACAAATGTGCCTCTTATTGATGGTCATGGAAATTTTGGTTCGATTGATGCAGATCCAGCTGCAGCTATGCGTTATACAGAATGTAAACTTACAAAAGTAGCGAATGAAGCGTTGTTGGATGAAATAAATTTGGATACTGTTGACTTTATTCCTAATTTTGATGGAAATGAAATTGAGCCTACTGTCTTGCCAGCAAAGCTTCCAGTGTTGCTTTTAAATGGGTGTGCAGGAATTGCAGTTGGTATGGCAACAAATGTTCCTCCACATAACTTGGGTGAATTGTTATCTGCATGCATAGCACTAACAGAAAGTCGTGAGGAGGGTAAAAAGCCAGTGAGTGATAAGAAGCTTTTTAGTCTGGTACCAGCTCCAGATTTCCCAACTGCTGCAACTATCATGGGTAAAGATGGCGCAGAAAAGCTTTACAAAACTGGAAATGGCGGAATTACAATGAGAGCAGTCACACATATTGAACAGATAAAGGCTGGTAAAGGAAAAGCCGTGAGAACAGCTATTATTGTAACTGAGCTACCATATCAAGTTAACAAGTCAGCTTTATTGGAAAAGATTGCAGACTTGGTAAATGATAAAAAGATTGATGGGATTGCTGACTTGAGAGATGAGAGTGACAGAGATGGTATTCGCGTAGTTATCGAATTGAAGAGGGATGCTGTAGCCGCTGTTGTACAGGTATGTTGCCTCGCGAAAACTTTTATTCATCTTGTGACTCATTTTCTAACTGTAATTCTATTAGAACAATTTGTTCAAGAAAACTCCTCTTCAAACCAGTTTCTCTGGAAACTTTTTAGCATTAATGGGTTCTGGAACTGTTCCTAAGCGTTTCACTCTTCGCAACGCGTTGGATACTTTTCTTGATTTCCGCTTTGAAACCATTCGTCGTAAGACTAAGCATCAGTTGAAAAAGGTAGCAGCTAGAGCGCATATTGTAGATGGGCTTCTCATCGCTTTGAAAAGAGTTGACGAAGTTATTGATATTATTCGCAAAGCCCCAGATCAAAATACAGCTAGAATCACGCTCATGAATAGCGACAGTAATGGTTTAGGATTATCTCAGGAGCAAGCAAATGCAGTGTTGAAACTTCAGTTAGGCCAGCTGACAAGGTTGAATAATTCCAAACTAAGTGATGAAAAGAAAACGTTGAAGGAATCCATTATGAAATACACTGACCTCATGGAAAATGATACTTCTATTCGTAATCTCATGATCGAAGAATTTGCAGAGTTGAAGAATGACTTCGGTGTACCAAGAAAAACCAAAATTCTTACTGAGGAAGGAGAACTAGAGGATATCGATCTAGTTCAAAATTCTAGAAATGTAATTGTAGTCACCAGTGGTGGATATATCAAGCGTATGCCTCTAAAGACATTTGAGAACCAAGGACGTGGAACAAGAGGCAAGCAAGGTACTTCAAATGCATCAAGTGATGATGAAGTAGTACATTGTTTCTCCTGTAATGATCATGATACTCTTCTTATGACTACCCAAAGAGGCATCGCCTATGGTTTGAGAGCTTTCCAGGTGCCATCGGGTGGCCGCACTGCGAAGGGAGTTCCAATTCCAAGTGTTTTACCAATCAAATCGGATGAAATGATAACATCTGTTTTGCCAGTGAGCAAATTCTCGAAGAATGAATACTGCCTTCTTGCGACAGAACAGGGGATGATCAAGAAAACTCCCCTTGCAGCTTTTGAAAGTATATCTTCTAGAGGCCTTACGATTGCATCTTTGAGTGAGGGAGATGTTCTTAAGTGGTGTCACAAGTGTGCGGATGGTGATGATATTCTTATTGGAACAACAAAGGGTATGGCTAGCAGATTCGAGTCGTCTTCACTTCGTGCTACAGGAAGAACAAGTCGTGGGGTGAAATCCATGAAGTTGAAAAAGGGGGATACACTTGCAGATGTTAATGTTCTTAGTGGCAGTGAGAGTCCAGAATATGTCTTGGCTGTAACAAGCTGTGGATATGGTAAAAGAATGAAAACTGAAGAATTCAGTGCTCGTGCACGAGGAGGAGTTGGTGTGATTGCGACAAAGTTCAAGAAGGGAATCGAATTCAAGGATGGTTTAACATGTCTCAGACCAGTAAATGATGACGATGAGGTTCTTGTGATCACTTCAAAGGGAGTGATTGTTAGACAAAAGGTAGATGCTATCTCTACACAAGGAAGATCTGCAACAGGTGTTTTGGTACAAAAGGTTGACATTGATAATGGTGACTATATAAGCAGTGTGAGCACAGTACCAACTTTGAAAGACGATGACGAGGAATAAATGTTGTTAATTATTTATTCTCTATTGTACAAATATGATAATAATTCAAATAGAACAATCATTCACGTAAAAGTTTAGACAATGCATGCCTTGAAACCTGCACCAAGAGTAGAAGAATCCAGATTGCGTCCAATTAAAACAAGTTTACATAACCTGTCTTCGTCGCTTTTCCACCCCTCCGACAATTTCATTGGGTTGATGTCCCATAAATCATTCACCCCTTGAACTAAATATTTTCGTGAATCTACGCCATTTTCAGACAAAAAGCCTTTGTATTCCTCATCATCAATGTCAGCGTATTCGGAGCAATTAGCTGATAATATGCCTTTTACTCTAAATATCATCATTGTTCTTTCCACTTCGTCTCGTTTGTTGCGCTCCATGAGTTCCTCTGTCGTAATTTTTCCTAATCTCTCCAATTCTTTCAATTCTGCAGTAAGAATTTTATCGTCTTTGTCCTGGTCGGGCCAAAGTATGGATGCCAACCAAGTATTCATTTTCTTGATACAGACCGAACCTTTTTCTATCAAGGCTATTGTTGTAATTGTATTTGTATGTGAATGGTTTTCTGTAGTACATGGGGCACACAGAGGAATGTCGTCGTCGATATCTGGATTTTGGAAAACAGATCCTTTTGATAAAGAACTTTCTAAATTCTGGGCTTTCTCTACGTCAAAGCAATTAGAATCAAGGATCCATGTAAGGTCATCAACTCTTGAAAATGAAGTAGTTTTAATCAAAGCTGTGCTATTGATTGATCTGATTGTGTTCATGACATTTTGCAAATGGTCCTGCGCTTCTTCTTTCTGCAACAAATCAATTTTATTCACAATTATTCTATCTGCGTATGCAATTTGCTGAGCAGCCTCATCACCCCCATTGTTTCCCTCAATTTTACTGCTTGTTTCATGCAATTGCATCTCTATATTCCTGGCATCTACACACGTGACAATACCGTCGAGTCGTATTCTACTTTCTAATGTGTCATCTAACCAAAAGATACTTGCTATAGGTCCAGGGTTTGCCATACCAGAGCATTCAATAATTATATAATCCAATTCTCGCTTTTTATCAATAAGATTTTCCAATGTTTCTACAAGGGAATCTTTGACAGTGCAACAAATACATCCATTTGGGAGTTCAATCAAGTCCGTAAGATTGCTATTATCAGATCCATCGCGTGCAATCAAGGTTTCAATACTTAGACCTTCTTTCTCTGCTAAAGAACCATTAGCTTTTGAAGTAGGATTAGCTGCAGACATCCCACTGAATTCGTTTTCTATTACAGCTATCTTTTTGCCATGATCTGGTGACTGTAAGATATATTGAATAAGGGATGTTTTCCCTGAACCAAGAAAGCCCGTCAGGATTGTGACAGGTACTGCTGGTAAACCTAATGGGACTGGTTGCTCAACCAATTCTTCCTTGTTCTCGTCAAATGGAACCAGCATTGGAATCTCGTCGTCTGAATATATGCTTTCATCGCTCATATTTAATCAATTTGGGGTGAAGACTGCTTCAAGTAATGAACAAAAGAAAAATGATAGAAATCCAAAATCCATCAGGGATCCATTTCTCATTGTATCGATAACCACGTTGGATGCTTGGGAATATTGCGAATGTACAATACGTACGGACTAAGTGAGACGAAGCTTTCAATTTCCATTTGGAGTGAAAATTGAAAATTGATTGAAAGAAAGTCTATTTATTCCTCGAGACTCGAAGAGCTTAGACACAATCCACATGTCAAGTCAAGACTGATTGGCTGATCTACTGTTATAAAAGAGAAAAAACAGTACAGAAATCTATGTGAAAATTACAGTTTAGATTATTTTTTTATTTGTTTTTGCATAGTGACTTAGAAAGGTGCAGCACTCTCGAATGACAATTTCTCCTCAGTTACTGGATGCTCAAAGCTAATTGTCTTTGCATGTACACACATTGACTTTGCTGCAGATGCAATTGACTCCTGAAGATCAGCAGAAGCACTTGATGCAGATGTTCCTGCCTCAAGTCCTCCATTAGCTGCTGCTTCTCCATTGATTCCATATACCTGATCTCCTACAATTGGGTGTCCATAAGCTGCAAGGTGAACATTGAGCTGGTGTGTACGTCCAGAAATACTAGTCAAAGATACACGAGTGACAGCATTTCCCTCGAGCTCTTCCTTTCCAACTACAGTGAACTTTGTCAAACTCTCCTTTGGTCTCTCAAGAAGCTTCTTTCCAACATCCTCTACAGACAATCCAATCAATGCTTTTTGGTGCTCATCGGTAGATACACGCATGTATGGTGGGAACTCATAGTCTCTCATAAGTGGAAGATTGATGGTGCCCTCAGCCTCTTCAATGGACCCGCATGCAAGTGCCTCGTAAGTACGAGTTACACTGCGAGTACGGAAAGCAGTATTCATTCCACGAAGAGCATCCTCGGTACGTGCAAATACAACAAGTCCGGAAGTATCCATACCAAGTCTGTGTACAACCATCTTGTCAGCACGTCCAGATTCAGATCCGAACTTGTCGAAAACAGCTTGTGAAAGGGATGGGTTGTTGTCCTTGTTTGGTACACAAAGTACTCCAGCTGGCTTATCAACAACAACAATGTGCTCGTCCTCGAAAACAACCTTAAGATCCTGTTTGTGGAAAAAATTATTGTTAGTAAAGAAATCAAAGTTAAATTTCTGCATACCAAAATCAAATTTCTTTTCCGAGTCTCTTTTTTCAGCAGTAGGTGAGTGAGGCCTTGTTTGAAAGTTTGATCTCCATCTTCTTCCATATACAGAGCATGATTCCTTTCTTTTTTATAAAACATATAATTGTCAAATTGCAGAACCTCCCTGTACAGCACATTAGGTCCTCAGACTACTGAACACTTCCGAATCCTTTGTCTATCTGAAAACATTCTTCGGTAATGTCCACCCATCACCACTCATTCACCTACTGCTTCATTTCATGAAATAGAAACTCTCTCCTTTATAACTTTGTAAAACTCACATCTGCAGAGATCTTGGACTCAGCATCTCTTGCAGCCATCTTAGCAAGGCTTGCTTCCAACTTGGAGTTGAAGTCAGTAGCCTCAACAGTGCTCTGAAGAGAGGTTACAGAACGTCCGGTGTTGACTGGTGCAAACGCATCAACGTTTACTGCAGCAAGAAGAACAGAAGCAATCAATGTAAGACGCATATTGAATATTATTATATAGTCTTTGTAGCTGAAATTGCTGTTGTTGATAAGAGTAGAATACAACTGTATTTGAGTGATGGGTGACCAGAAACCTTGATGTGCTGACTAATTGCAAGCTAAGTAAGAAGGGATTGTTTGTGGTAAGCCAAGTTCGTGCGTTTTTCTTGGGTTATGAGGCCACTGGTTCCATCATTATAACGGCTATCGGAAATACCGTTAAAACAAAAGGTTGACACCATCCAACATCATCAGAACACACTGATGTGTTTTTGAAAAGAGGCACAGGACCACACAAATTGCATTCTACAAAATTTCTTCATCTTTCTATTCAAACAACACAACGGTTCGTCCATAAATTTTCACCTCCACTAATTCAAAACAAAATAAAAAATGAAATTCACATCCACCATAATAGCTGCTTTATGTTTCACTTCCTTCGCTGGTGCTTTTGCACCATCTACTTTCCCACAATCGCGATCTATTTCATCAACACAATGCAATGTAGCAGTTACTGCTGATGACATCAACGCAAAACTTGCTGCACAAATGCAAAAATTACGAGCAAAAGATGCGACTTCACCAAAACTTAATCCAGATGTAAGTAAATTGAACATCTTCATTTCTATGTGAAAGAAATCAACTTGTCTACACAGGTCATTTTCTAACTTTCCCATTTTTCTTCACAAAACAGGATCTTAAGGTTGTTTTCGAGGACGAGCACATTGTTGTTGTTGATAAGCCAGCTGGAGTACTTTGTGTACCAAACAAGGACAACAACCCATCCCTTTCACAAGCTGTTTTCGACAAGTTCGGATCTGAATCCGGACGTGCTGACAAGATGGTTGTACACAGACTTGGTATGGATACTTCCGGACTTGTTGTATTTGCACGTACCGAGGATGCTCTTCGTGGCATGAATACTGCTTTCCGTACTCGCAGTGTAACTCGTACTTACGAGGCACTTGCATGCGGGTCCATTGAAGAGGCTGAGGGCACCATCAATCTTCCACTTATGAGAGACTATGAGTTCCCACCATACATGCGTGTATCTACCGATGAGCACCAAAAAGCATTGATTGGATTGTCTGTAGAGGATGTTGGAAAGAAGCTTCTTGAGAGACCAAAGGAGAGTTTGACAAAGTTCACTGTAGTTGGAAAGGAAGAGCTCGAGGGAAATGCTGTCACTCGTGTATCTTTGACTAGTATTTCTGGACGTACACACCAGCTCAATGTTCACCTTGCAGCTTATGGACACCCAATTGTAGGAGATCAGGTATATGGAATCAATGGAGAAGCAGCAGCTAATGGAGGACTTGAGGCAGGAACATCTGCATCAAGTGCATCTGCTGAGCTTCAGGAGTCAATTGCATCTGCAGCAAAGTCAATGTGTGTACATGCAAAGACAATTAGCTTTGAGCATCCAGTAACTGGGGAGAAATTGTCATTCGAGAGTGCTGCACCTTTTTAATCTTATATGATTGTAGCACTTTCTCAAAACCATTAGATAAAGTTGTTGAGCTGACCTTTGTAAGGTCAAATAGATCTCTTTCAAAATATGCTGAAAATGTCGCTAATAGATAGCGTTGATGTACTTTATAATAACCTACAATCACAAATATAATTATATAAAACGTAGATATTATCTTAGAAAAAACTAGCGAACTTATTTTGCTACTGTAGATTTATGTTACACAAAGAGTGCATGTTTGGCCATTGTGTGATAAGGAATCCAATTATGATGTAAAAGGGTGAACAATGTCAAATGATGTACGAAGCAGGGCTTCATTCAAGCAAGATAGTCAGTAAGAATCACGTTAAGTTTGTGTTTTAATAATAGTTAATTCCCAACTAAAAATAATTTGGGTTAATTGTTTCACCAAATGTTTTGAATAATAAAATATGTAAGTAACAACATTGAAAGGACCACACTATATGAATATGAAGGAAGACTTGATTCACAATTCTTGTATGCATCAAGCCCAACTGACCGCAAATACAAGGAACAGAATTGTTTCAGATTTAGCGACATGCTGCATGCGCATTGCGTTGATGTAATGCCGGCATTGTTGGAGCAGTTTTATCGTCAGAGATACTATCTCCGATTCTTGCGTATGGAGACACTAGTGATGGTGGTAGGGGGTATGTTGTGCCCGCAGGAGCGTTCCCATCCTCCAAATAAGTCAAAGGAGGATTTGGAGATACCAAAGAGCTACAGTGCTCAGTAGGAGATACCCGTCTTGGATTTAAGAAGGCAGCACGGAATCCTGAGTTTCCGCCAACATTTTCCAATGGAAGATGGCGAGGAGGTGGAGGCATCTTGACAGCAGATGGTACTTCCTCAGTTTTTGGTTCTTGAACGGTCACAGTTGGGGTTACAAGAGACCCTGAAGCTTCAACTTCACTGCTTGGAGGGTAAAAGTAAGATTCGTATTTACGATCAGAATAGAATTTCTTATCTGGGTTTTCTGGCTTAGGGCTGGATTCCACGTCGGATGCTGCACCATCAGAAGCAGAAGTTTCCTGTGATGTAGTATCATAGATCGTACAGTAATTCACAGGAGGTCTTGCAATCCATTCCTCCGCTGCAGTACGTACAACTAGACGGGTATTCTCTTCAAGAGACATTGCAAATGCATCAGTGTCAAGAGTGATGGAAACAGAGTTAAGTTTTGAGTTTCCATCACAGTCATGAATAAAACTAGCATTGATGGCACCTGGAGCACGGAATGTTACTGAAATCTTGTTGTTTGGACTAGTAGATACTGAACATTTAGCATCTAGAGTAACAGAGTGTGAAAGCTCATATGGTTCTGAGTTCTTTTCCAATGACTCTTCTGAAACGTGTCTGTTTCTTTTGCATGGAGGTTCGGAGAATTCCTGACCATGCACAGATTGCTGCTCCAGTACAAAGAAGGTAGTGCGCACATCGTGCACAACAATGCTCGAGCTTGCTTTGGATAGAGCACTGATCAATCTAGCTTCGTGGCTATTTTTGATGGACTTCTTGATAGAATCGATATTCTCATTTACGATCTTGTACGAAGCATTCCTAATCATGGTGTTTCTCTCAGCTTGATAACGATCATTCAGCTTGTGAGAAATACCCTTGATCCAAGTTCTGATGCGCCAATTAATGCCGTCCTTGAAGGACTGCACGATATTGTTGCTAAGTTGGCCAGCAATGATGGACATGTCCATAGAAGAGACATCAATTGGGTTGGAAGTAATTGGTCTAGAGAGGAGATAAGAAGGTGTGGAGTTTGAAGGTGCAGTGCGTACTGATACAGATGAGTTATTGCCAAGAGATAGACTAGGGCAATAGAAAGAGAAGGTATTTTCTAGAGAGCATTGCTGCTCATCAAGATTGGTATTCTTGGTGTCAGCAGCACTAGAAATGCTCTTCTTGGGAACCGATAGAAGCTGTGGACAAGAACCTAGCTTTGGAGAATCGTCATTCTTTTTTGATTCAAATGAGAAGGACTGGGAAATCACAGATGGTCTCTCGGTTTCTCGGCTAATTGTAGACACTTGAGTAGAACTTGTTTCGGATTGGATCTCATTGGTGTCAGAAACTGGGGCGGTGCTCATGAAATTGATGAGGAGTTCTGCCTCTCTGTGGACACTGGCAGTCCTACTTCTACCTGGAATAATTGGCTTCTTTACACAGGACTGAGTCGAATAGAAGTCTTTGGTCTCCTTATAGAGATGATAGGTACCTAGCTTAGCTGCAATTTCATTAATGATGGAATATTCCGATACCATGCTAGGGCAAGATCTTTTTTGTGATTGCTGCAATGACATTTTAGAGAAGAACTGACTACTTCTAGTGCAGGTTCTGAATACTAGTGACGTTTGTTACTTGATGTGTGGCAGATTAAGTGTTGCCTATAGTAACTTTCCTAAGGTATGTTTGTGTTTGAGAAGAGAGTTCAATGACAACACAGAACTAGTTTTTTTAGCTGCAACCTCCGGCTTGAGGCAATGCGAACTACTCTAGTTTTTAGTAAGGAAATGATTGGTCTTGTACAAAGGTAATTCCTGCGCTAAAAGTTGTCAACAAGAGTGTTTGATGTGATGGGTGAAGCGATCATCCTCAAGAATGTTTCCTTCTTTTTAGCTGAGAAGATGACATCTTTTCCAAAATCTAACAGATATGAGTGGCTGAGAGAGCTGGGAAAATAGGGGCTTAAATAATTTTCAGGGTATTTAACAGGACTGAGAGAAATATCAAAACAATACGGATAAGTTGGGTGAAAGAATGCGTTGAAGCCAAAATTCTATTCTCTTTAGCTACGTCATTTCCCTGGACTGCGACGTCATATATGTCATGAAGTCATAACTAGCGATAACGATATGAATTTCAAAACATGAATTCAACACCTACCACTTTTCAGTTCTTCAATGTGTGCACAAATAAATTGCATGCGGAAGCTTTAAATTTGTAGCTTATATTATATTTAATCAATTTGATAATTACTCATTGCCTACCTTCCCTATGCTTAGAAATTGACAATTCACAGAGACGCAGAAAAGTCAAAAACTGATAAGTCAATGAACTATTTGTAACGTCAGTCTAACGTGCAATGAAAAGATACTGTTTTCCGGGTTGCTTCTGTCTTGCGTTAGTAGTACAATGTACGTACTAGAGCCCAGGACGTCCTACTGGTGATTTTTAAACAGACACGGGCTCATTTTTCCATTCGTTAGTAATAGATGTAGTAGTCTATCAATCAACTAGGTTCTGGTTCACTGTGCAAAATACATTCACATGCATAAGTCCCCTATCTGAAAAGGCCCCAAAATCAAACTCTCCTCAAACAAATCAAGAATAATATTTGAATGCAATCATACTACTTGTGTACCATAGCTCAAAAATTTCGATAGAAAACTACGTAGCAAAATCAATTGAACGGCAGAACAACGTCCACCAGCACCATGCTCTTCAACATGTCAACATACAAAACTGCAATTGTTTCAGGTTTAGTGAAAGATGTTACAAATCAAACACAAGTCCAGCAGCTCAAACAATTCGAATCCCCGCATTTCCGTATTCGTAAAGTACTATCAGAGAATGAGCAGTCTCAAACATTTTCTTCTTTTTTGAGATGGGTTGTTACAGATAACATTTCATATCTACATTAAATTTGTAGGAAATTCTGTCCATATGACAATTGCAACATTGATCTTGAGTTTGGGAATGGAATGCCCACCAAAGTTATGATACGCAAGTCGAACGCAACAGGTGCGGTGTTTTCTTGTGTAATTACCTTCCGAGCTTTGATGGGTGATGCTTCTGAATGTAGAAGTGATCGTAGAGTATGCATGATACCCCATGGTGGTAAGCGAAATGCTATGTTTTATTGTAAGGAAATATCTATTGATTGCGTAAAAACTCAATTTTGTTTTTATACTTGGTAGACAAAGTGCTTCCTCATCTTTCGTGCTCTCCTTCAAATGTAGAGATTTATGTTTGTCCATCCAAGAAACCTTTGGTACAATTCCGCAGCAGTTTTCGTCCTGGGGGGTCAGAGGAACAGGAAGATTTTGCAAGAGTGATTCTAATCAATCTTGATGACAACGATTCCTTTTGCGATTTCAGTATCAATCCAGACATTGATGAGATTAAGGAATTCACAAAGAATGATAAAGAAGCGGTCTCTGAAAAAGCCAGCAACAAATCTTCTTCGAACAAAAGCGCAAAACGAAAATCAAGTAGTGGTTCGGACAGAGCAAAAAAAAGTGCAAAGAATACAAAAACAGCCCCCAAGAGAGGCATGTCTGCATATATGTTTTTTTCCATAAGCAAAGGACCTGAATTGAAGGCAAAAGGTATCAAACCTCCAGAGAGTGGTATACTTCTTGGGAAGTTATGGAGAGAAATGCCGGATTCTGTAAAAGCAGAGTTTACAGAAAAGGCGAGAAAAGATAGGGAGAGATACTTGAAGGAAGTCGAAGATGCCAAAGCTGCAACTGCTTCTGTTGCTTCGACTTCTGAGGATTCAGCAGAAACATAGCGTAATTAGGTGGTAGTATTTTTGAAGCAGAGTTTTTATAAAAGAAATTTGCCTATTCCAACTTTTACAGGAAAAATTACGTCAACAGAAACAAAATGGTTATTATAAAATATCATTTCATAAATATAGTTTATATTTGGATATTTTCATCGTCATATTTGACTATGATTATATTAGTGGTTAACTTACCTGATCGTCTATTTATGTAGTATGTGATGATTTGATAAAGCGTTATAAAATACAGTTAGATGTAGAATTTTAATCTCCATTTTTACCAAATTAGCTTGATGCTTATGGTTGCAAAAAACGGCTAAATTCAAAATGAAATCAAAAACAACGCACCCCACGCAACAAAGATCGATTGAAGTAGTAATCAGCAACTGCAACTACTTGAGAAATACAGACATACATAGATCCGCAACAAAGAATCATAGCATCTTGTAAGAAAGCAAAGGATTCAAGCAAGATGCCTGTGCTCCAAGATATCAACTTTAACTCGCCCAAAGTGCGAAAGAAGAGCCGTAAAAGTATGCTCGTTCTTAGCGATTCGGAAGAGGAAGAAGACTACGATACAGCAGTTGGCCTAAAACCAAAGAAGAAAGGACTCTGTCTTTCTGATGACAGCGATGATGACCACAATAGCGATGATGAAGGCTACCTTTCCCCCCTCAAGAAAAATGATGAGTCCAAAAGAAAGCAACATCCTGATTCCATGAAAAAGGATTCGATCTCTGCTTCCAAGCCAGCGAAAAAGACTCCTAATCCAAAGGCTAAAAAGAGAAGAAGAAGATCTTCGGCTAGATTTTTGCGTCTCTCGGGTCGATTTGGAGACGAGGATAATGAGCCTGTAGATGAAGTACCTGAAGAGGAACAGAGACAAAAGTTGAATGAAATGTATTCTCAGGCAATTCAGTTGAATGCAGCGAATAAAATCAATGCTGGAAATTCTTGGGGACTCAATATTATTGATAAGATGGAGAAATTCCTAGGAGATGATGATGAGCCAAGCACTAATGCACCAATTGATGTTGAGGAAGAGGGACAGGAAAAGGGAAAACGTGTTAATTTTACAAAGGCGAGCTGCACCATTGATGCATGTGTAAAGATCTATTCTTATCGTGTAGATGATGCACATCTCACTTCCTACAAAGTACTAGCAAATCTAAATAGAACTGATGGTGGAAAAAAGGATAAAAATAATATTGATCTTGTTGATACTGAAGGGGATGGAAATGAAGATGGTGAAGAAAATCAAACTTCCTATGCAAAGAGACGTGCAAGTACTGCAGTCGTCAAGACAATTGAGACCAACATGGGTAAGTTGCATGAATTCCAGTTGTGTCCATTTTTACTAAAGCATGGTATTATTTTGAATTCTTATACTCACCTCACGTTCTTTATTTGTATAGCTAACTTGAACATTAGCAAGCTCGATTCTGCATATGACATTGATCCGATCTTTCACAAAATGTCTCAAAAATTCGATGAGGGTGGTGCAAAGGGACTTCTTCTTGTGAATCTTGGTGTAGCAGATGATGGATGCCGTATTGTTCTTGACTCCAAGGAACAGAGTGCAAGCGCTGAGGATGCTGAAGTCAATGAACCTGAACTCGTTGATGAAGAAGCCGTTAAAAACGCTTCCAGAGAAGATGGGATGATTGACATCTCATCACTCATTGACTGCTTGGACAAGAAAGAAGGATTTCACAACATTGAATCTGTTCCTTTTGTTCCACAGTTAGAGGAACTTCGCAATACTTACAGCGAATTGGAGGAAGAAGGATTTGTTGAAGCAGGTAAAAACATGCCTGTGAAATCCTTCAGATATGCAAATGATGCCGAAGAAGATAAAGCAGCTGAAGAAGCAATCCATCGCGAAGCACTGGAGAGAAGTACTGCATCTGGTATTCAGAATCGTAGCTACATGCTTCCAAATACATCTATGATGACTACAAACTTGTCTTTAATGAGAACCTCTACCGAGGATTCGAATCCAAATGATGATTTTAGCGATGCAGGATATGATGACTATGACGACGGTGATGATGGAGACTTTGATAACTTTATTGCTATGGATGACCATGCAGAAAAGTACTCTTCTGACAGTTTTAGAAATGACTTCACAATGGATGAGACTGAAACCTTTCTGGCGAATACAGCTCCTGCTACTCAGACCTCCGTCCCTACATTCCTTGATGAAATTTGCAATGGAGATGCACTCACTCAAGGTACTCAGTTCAATTACTTTAATCCGGAAATAATTGAGAAGCTGACTTCAGGAAATCAGTGGGCTGGATCTTCACATTGGAAGAAAAACCAAACCATCAGTCGCCGAAGCAAAACCTCGGATAAAGGCAAAAATGATCAGGAATCAACAAACAAGAAGAGAAAGGACACAAAACGCAAGATGACTAGAAACGATCAAGAAGATACCTTCATCAACTTTGAATTAGAAACTTGTACTGAATGTCTAAACTCATTACTGACAAAGAAGAAAACAAGAGGAAGGAGTGCCAAAATAGATTCCACACAAATGACCAAAGCTTCGAAGCAAAAGTATGACAAGGAGAGAAATCTGTTGCCTATTGACGCTGGAATCAACACAAAGCATTTTACAGATCTTTTCATGAGACCAAATGTCAACATCCTTCAATCATCCAACACGCAAACATCGCAAGAGTCTCAAAATCAAAAGACTGTGGGGTTCTTGGATAATAACCAGTTTGACGATGGTGTCGATGATTCATACGACGATGGAGCTGGTTTCCAACTTGCTGGTGAAGACTTTGAAGACCATGAGTCCCCTACTCAGGACGATGATTTTGTTGTAGAGGAGTTAGCTGGTATCAGAAAGGTAGAAAAGGTTAGGGTCAAGCATGCAACTGTTGCAAAGAAGGTTGATGTAAAGCGTTTGAAGAAAGAGCTTTGGGAAGAACTAGACGTAACAACTGCACCAAAACAACTCTCACAAACTCAAAACGAAGAAAAGGATGACGAAGATATCGAAGACTGTGATCGTTCGATAGAAGGAATTTTGACAGAGGAGCCAACTGTCTCCTTCAAGGACACCGTCGTCAAACTTGGAGCAACAGAATCACAAGAAGATGTCTCACTACCGTTTTACTTTATCTGTGTTCTTCATTTAGCAAATGAAAAGGGACTGAAGCTTTCAAATGGAGAACATGGATTAAATGATTTCACTATTTCAAGGGATATGACCGCTACTTCGAACTAAATAAAATGAGGGAGATAAAGGCGTCGGGTTGATTGCTTTGACTTTCACAATTTGAGGCTCCAAAAAAAGTAAACAGAATGTAGTAGTTACTCACTGTTTGATTGAATGGGCGCAATTCATTGGTGAAAATGATTGTAAGCATTATAAAAAATTTCATATGTTTCTAGATTTTACGTAGTTAGTGTAATTAGTCTAGTCTATTATGTTTCTGTGTGGAGGCAGGTCTCCAAGATAAACAAAAGTTTACGTTTTGAATTCATCTTGATAAGATGTTCATCATAACAGACAAAGAGACAAAAAATTAAAATTGGAAATAAGATGATATACAATACCATGCCAAAGATACCATACCATACCAACTATTTCAATTCGTGAAAATGAGACATGCTATTGATGGAATAAAATGGTTTTTACTTATTACTCACGTATTTCGTCAGTTTCAGTCAAGTAGAGAAAGAATCCAATCTTCCTTATTATAAAAATTACAGATGATTTATTGATGAATACACTAGGGAAACCAGTTTGATGTTCCAATTTATATTTTGGAATGTGGAGAGCCGAAATGGAAACTTGAAAAATCAAGAGGTCAAGTAGGGGATCCTCGGTAAAACAGTGATGAGTACACTCTAATCACGAGAACAAAATCCAACGACAAACGACGACGCGAAAACAACTGATGTTGTTTTCTTTGGAAAGTTTTCAACAGAACCATACACATGTTGTAAAGTTACAATACTTTCTCATCTATTTTAAACCAAGCAATACATTAACTATAACCCATCCGTCTAGACTTGTAATTGGCAACAGAGAAAGGGAGAGGCAAAGATGGCGAAGGTGGTCAAGAACATGTCAGAAGCCCTGACAACGGGTGCTGCCGAAGAAAGCCTTCTCCAGCTTTCAAGTCATTCCGAGGAAAATGCCATTCGTCTAGCGAAAGAACTGGCAGAGTCACTCTTGAATAAAAATGTGAAAGTGGATAGACAAAAGGTGGAATCTAAACAGCAGCAACAAAACTATTACCCGATCGAAGTACCAGAATCTCTTTCAAAATCTACAAAAAATGTTCGAAAATATCAAAGAGAAGAGAATCCCCTAGAAAATGCTAAAGCTTCAGCAGATTCCATCCTTGCGTCATTGACCAAGGTTGCTTCTGGAGGTTCACAGGCTTCTTCGGACTTGAGATCTCTAGAGACCAAAAGACGCTTGATTGATTCTGCAGCAAATGATGTTCAGGCTGCTCTCTCATTGCGGCAACTGGCTTCATTTGGAGCTGATGCTCTGGGCGCAAGACGTTATACTGATGCAGCAAGGGCAGTGAGTGATTACAATAGAGTTGATCCATCTGATAGAGCCAAAACTATTGCTGGTCCACACGCTATCAGAGCCTATGAACGTACTAAAGATGTTTTGCAGAGGACTGTTCTGGAGCAATATGAAAATGCTGTTGCAGAAGGTGATTTGAAGGGTTTATCCGAGTTGACACCTTTGTTGGGAATGTTGGAACTTGCCGATAAGGGAGTTGGACTTTACCTAAGATATTCGCAAAACAGTTTGAATGAAATAATGAATGCAGGACTGAAAGAAGATGAGGTTGTTGAAGAAAAACAGAATGCTATGCAAGCTGAAGAAGATGCTGGAGTTAGAATTAGTCGAGCAGAACAAAGACGAAGAGTAGAGCAGAAAAAGTCTGCTGTAACCATCTGTACCAAGCTTGCAAAGATTTTCAATACAGCAGTGACTCATTTGCGACACCATTTGCCTATGGTTGCATTCTCACTTGGTGATGCTGATGGAGATGCAGCTTTAGTGCAACTTGTGCATCTTGAAGTAGAGCGACGATCTGTCGAAATCATCCGAGAACATATTGGAGTGAAGCAACTTGGATCTCTCCATAATAAAGCTAGATCAGTTGCTGATTTGATTGAAGAAAAATACATTAGTGGAGAAGTGTTGGACGAAGGTTTCTTTGGCGAAGAAGGTAATTTCTTGAGTTTGTCTACAACTACAGACAAAACTGCTGCAATTGAGACAATGGATGACTGTGGTTTCAAAGCACAACTCGGAAGCTTCATTCAAATGAATTCCAAACTTGACGAAATTGCACTTTTAATGCAACACACGGAATCCTATGAAAGATTCATCCGTCATGCTGTTGATGAAGTTAACAAAGCGAGAGATTTGAGAAGAAAGCAGAATCAAGAGGATAGAAAGAAGAAATGGATTGCACAACTCGAAAATGAAGGTAAAGATGCAACGTTAGAGGAAGCTCAAAAGTTCGACAAACAGGAAGCTGAAATTCAAGCTAATCAAAGAGTACAAGATGTACTTCCTCCTCAAACACAGTTGAACGAAATCATTGCTGAAGTTGGTGGGTACTTATCTGGAATCGAGCGAGCTTTCTTACTAGGAAATTTCCAGCGTGCCTTCTTTAGTATCAATTATCCAGATGAACGTAGCTACACACCAATAACGATTTTGAAGTCAAATAGACCACGACATTCTTCAGGGTCCCTTGCACTTCAAACATCACTTGTTGAAGAATGCCTATATGCAGCTCAACAGTCCACTTTGAGAGCATTTGCAACTGGTCATAGTGGTACAGCTTGTGCCGCTGCAAATCTTTCTTCAGATATTTTGGGTCGAGTTCTGTTAGAATCGATGGCCCAACGAGCAGAGGCTGGAAGTTCCATGTTGAAACCTGGAGATGGACTCTTGTCTGGATCTGCTGGGCTTGGGCAAGCAGCTCTATCTGTTATGTCAACGGCTCAGAAGGGTCTTACGAATGCGACAAAGGGAAGGCGAGGAGGACTTGGAGATGGAAGTGAAGAAGAACGCCTAGCATTACAGAGGCAAATAGACGAGGGTATTGCAAGATCGTGTGCAGCTCTCAATGATCTTGAGGTGGCAGTAGATTACACCAGACGCCTAGAAGAGAAACTGTTACAGGAAACAGGAAGTACTTTTCCACAAGGTCAAAAGACAGAACAGTTGAGGCAATGTATTAGTGGTCTCTCTGGGGTAATGGAAGCTTATCAAGGTGCATCGAAAGAAGCTGTTGAACATCTTGTGGCAATTGTTATACCACGTGTGCGCTCTATTGTCAGTGAGTGTGTTGGACAAGATAGCTCTTCGAGTGCAAGCTTTATGACTGCGGGAGCAACTGTTACGACGAATGTTAAGATGGATTACAATCTTGATGACAAGGCTTATGAATTAGCCCAGATCAGTGAGGGTTTCATGAGTCGTCTGTAAGTAAAGATTGTGCACTTGTTTCGTTGATTGTAAAGTTACTTGTCTAACTTCTTTTTCCTGTTTGTAGATGCCAATTATTTGATGAAGTCATTGAACCTCTACGATTACATTTAGCCCCTTCTTTAGCTGATGCTGTGATTCTTGGGATCATAGGAGGTGCTTCGAAACGTATAGAGTCGGCAATCAAAAAGGTGAGTATTGAATTCCTATTTTAGGGGAGGGTGATGAACATGAAATCACTCTAACACTGTTATTTCCAACTTAGAATCAATTTACTGCCTTGGGAGCTTTGGCCCTTGATTCGGATATTCGTTTCTTCTTAAATTATGTGAAGTCAAAAGTAGATGCTGAGAGCTTGACATCGAGCTCAACTTTACTGAAGTCATGCAACCCACTAGCTCGTCTGTCTCAAATTTCATACCTTATGAATGTTGATGATTTGGAAGATGTTCTTGATCTAATCTCTTCTTCGAAGCGGAAAAATATGTGGGATTTGAGTCTCAACGATGCGAAAGCATTCCTCAATTTAAGAGTTGACTTTGAAGGTAGAAAAGTGAATGAGTTATTACAAATGCAATAAGATCAAACTCTTCAAGCCACAGACGGTTCACTTAGAAGTCACTTTTAACAAGACATGTTTTTAATCATAAGTATATTGACATCTCTTTCAGTATGGTATCATTTAAAAGTAGCAAATTCGTATTTTTCGTCATTGTTAATGTTTTTGAGCCACTCGTGTGGCTTCTCGATATGCATTATCGTATGGCTGTCGCATATCTTACTACTGGAAAAGTCATCAAAGGAGTTGACCAATCTTTTTGCTGGTATGAAAGAGATGGAATGCAATAGAAGATTTCATTGATGGGAATGTGAGTATGTTATATCTTGTTACGCGGTAGTGGTTGATGTAGTAATTGGATAGTCATAGTGATGCTCGTATTGAGTTGCGTGTTCAACACGAGAAGTAGTATCTCTCAATATAGATGATTTGATAACACATCCGTGCTATTTCAGATGCAAAGGGTTTAATGATAAGATTGGATTTATTTATTATACCTAGATGCAACGAAGAAGTTTATTTTTATATGTCTAGATGAAAACGAAGGTCAATCATTCGCTTGCAATAGTATTTTAGTTTATGATGAGCATTTATCAACTACAACAATTAGTAAAACAATCAGAGAAAAAAGAATCCAAAATAGTGATGACAATAATGCCTTTTCTTTTTTCACATTCTCCCATTCACATTCTCCCATCATGGTCACAATGCACTCCTCAATGATTTCCTTCTGCGAAATATCTGCATATGGGTTTTCTTTCAAGTATCGTGATGGAGTTATACCCATCTCGTTTTTGATATTGAATGCTCCGATTCCTTGCTTCATAATAATCGCCGTGATGACTTGCTTGAGAGGTTGAAACGAGCTACACCTCGATGAAGGGAGTATTTTTCGTCGTTGTTTATGTTTTTGATCCAATTGTGCACTTCTTCGTCATCATAATGGTCTTCATCCAATTTGAAATGAGAATCTTTTATCAATTTTGTCCCAGAAAGAAGTTGATTGCCAAGTTGTACATTTGGATGAATATGAAAGATGGCCAGGTCAGGATTAGCTCTAAATGCCTCTTTTTTGATAATTTTGCAAGTTGGTGAAATAAAGACATTGACAAGACCACATCCATAGAATGCACATTCTCCAATGACTTCAATGTTTATTGACAGTTTGATATAAGTGAGGCATCTGCAATAATTGAAAGCTGCGTCTTCAATTCTAATAACTGTATTTGCCATGATGACTCTTTTGATGTTCGTACAGCATGTAAAAGTATCTCTTGGAATCTCTGTCACGCCATCTTCAATGATTACTTGCTCCCATGACAATCTTTCTCTCACATACTCTCTACATTCGTTTGACATTTCCCATTCTTCCCATCCATCATCATAATCATCATAAAGATGGAAGTAGTATTTGGTTTCATCAGCAACCCACTCCCAATGCAGTTCATCATTGTAGAGTTCTTCCGACCCATCGTAAAAGAGAGTCACGAGACCATCAACAGTAGCAACCCTCATCCTCCCACCACTTGCCTCCCTTAGGATACTTTTCTAAGACCTTTTGTGAATGAAATAGATAAAAGCCCGGAGTATGATGCTGAAAGAGATATGTACTCTATGCTACGATTGTAAGAGATACACAGAGGTATCCAAAGCGACGAGCGTGACAAAAAATTTTAATGAAACTTTCCCCTGTAATTGGCTATGCTATAGCCAATTCAACCCTCATTTTTGCTTTTCTCATCCTCAATCCTCAATCATCAATCACACTTCATCTCTTTCATCACAGTTTTTGTTTCTATTGAAAATCACTCCTCCATTTCCCTGTGCAATCACAGTAAACATAATCCAAAAACGGAAAATAACTTGAATTAAAAGAGAAAGGAATTTGTCGGCAGGTGTGTGAAAAAGGGCGCACCTACTCATCACGAAAATATGTCTATTCAAAAGCAGAAAGAAGAATCAGATATTCTGACATTAGAGCTAGAAAGTCAGTCTCAACAGATCGTAAACTGTATTACCAAATGTATAGATTTGATTCGTGAGATTTCTTCATTTCAGCCTGTCGATTTACGAAAGGCTATTGATAAGAATGAAGTTACTGGTGTAGCCAAGCCACGATCAAAAGCTGAGAATCAAAGTGACGAAGTGTATTTATATAAATTTTTAGAAGAAAAGGGTCTCGTGAAACAAGTAGAAAATATGTGTAAGGGAAAGGAGTTTAGTTCAACTTCAGAGTTTCAAGATATGATGGGTATTATCAGTAAAGAATCGCATCCAATAGAAGCTGATAGGAAAATGGTTGTCTACAAAATATTTCTTCCATTGCTTAATGCTGTGGAATCTTCATTCAAAGAACTTGATGGAATATTATCTTTATGTGAATCATCGGGGAAAGAATTGGCAAAGAATAGGGATCATCACAAAAATCGACAAAGAAAAAAGAAGCCCGATGCTCCAAAAGGATTACTTTCGTTGCTTCAGTATACAGATATAGCTTGTTTGTTGGAACTAACCATCACGACTTCAGTGTTACCTCTACTAGAACGTTTTGTATTGGTCACTGTAAAGGAAAGAGCTCAGCAATTACCAAAATCTTTGGCAGGAAGGCTTCATCGTAAATGTCTCATGTGGGGATCAGACACTATGCTTCATAAGATAAGAGTTGAAGGTGATGTGGACACAAGACAAAATAAAGCTGCCTTGAAAATTGATGGGGCAAAGAGAGAGTTATCAGATGTTCTGCATGTAGTTTCAAAAATACTGCTCATGGATAGATTTCGACCAATGTTATTACCAAGGCACATCACAGATTTATTTGCAATTATATTTCAATATGATCGCTTGAAATCTCTGAGAAGGGGTTTTAAATTGAAAACTCCCCCATGTCTCGACTGTAATAGAAATGAAGATAGCTTGAATCATATCCGAAATGTACTGTTACGGACAGAAGAGGACGGTTTAGGTATGGTAGTAGACCATTATATGATGGCTAAATCGTTGCAAAGTTTGTTGCTTTCAGGTAGAAATTGTTCAACTTGGTTGAAACTTCGAGTTTCCAACATTTTGACTAGCCTTGCGACTTCTGGTGTTGATGGTATGAAGGCAATCATTGATGTATTTGTAGTTGCTGCTTCATCGCTTCCGACTCAAGAAATATCCATGGCAAGTGCAAGGTTAGGTCAAACTTTGTGTACAATGTCAAATGATGGTAATGATTTGACAAAAATACTAGGGATCCTCGTGTCCATTTTGGAATTTAAGGACGTCGATATTTCAGCAGGAAACGGAGTTGTGGACAATACTGTCGTTGCTACAGTGCTAACAACATGGGCTGTGCTAGAGAACTCACCTGCGAGTTCTTTATCAAAATTTACAAAAGGAATAGTAGATTGTGTGATGAGCAAAGATGATAAGTGCTCCTCATTGAGAACGTCAATACGTCAAATCTACTTTTTACTGTTGTTTCCCCCTACGAATGGTAAATGTTTGAATTATTTCTGCTTATGCCTTCTATCAGGTGTTGGAAATGTCCAAACACCACGCACAAAAGGTGCCCCTGGAGTTTTCTCGGTGTTGAGCCAGTTGATTCGTGTTGCAACATCAAAAGGTGACCAAGTGCTTGCCTCTAATATTGTGTTGGAGGCAAAGAGTACAATTGACCTCATTGTCTTCGTGTCACTTCTACATTGTGAATTTAGTGAAAGAATATCCGCTGAAGATATCTTGGCTATTTCTATTCTTCGAAGTGTAATTAGCAATCCTTTTGATATGCTAGGTTTACAATACTTTAGAGATGGTGATACAATGACGATTAAGAATACCTCAGATATCATTAGTGATGACATGATATTTGAAGGTATCAAGAAAAGGTCTGAGCTTGTTTTGTCTGAGTTAATTTTCAGTAAAACAATTGATTCTGTTAATGATGCCTCAATAAAATCTGCGAACGCAGAGAGAATTCAGAGCAAAATTGATTCCTTCCAAAGCAGATTCTTTGCCTTGCAACTAATTATTTATTTTGAAGTCTTCGTTCCGAGAAAATCATCTCTCTTGCCTTTTGTGATACGGAGCAAAATCCATCATTTCAAACTGCCGTCAATGTTGATTCTACCTCAGTTATGTGAGAAATGTTCCCCTTCAACTCTTCTTATAGGGGGTAGTTCGAAGTCTGGTCCTATTTTAGGTATCATTTCCTTGATCATATCTTCGATATCTGTCACTTTGACAAAGCAGACTAATGGAGAAGAAACGACTTGCACAAATCCTGATGATGTAATCACTGATATTTCTTTCATGGAATTTGATTCCGTGGATATGCCCTTTGAAGAGAATCAGTCAACTGGTAGTAATGGAACGTCGATGACAATTGAAGCAGATATGGAGTCACTGTCTTCAACGTGCTCAATTGCTTTATCCATTCTAGTAGCAATCCTCGAGCTCGGCACGAAAAAACGGTCTCTGAAAGATGAAAAAATTTTGGAATCCATGTTGCCATTCCTCAAAATATTATCTGAAGTGCCTACCTTCTCTGTGGTAAATGAAACCGTTTCCTCGCTACAGACTACCCTTGCAGAAATGGCCAGCCATGCTGCTGTTTTGATCCAGGCTAGGGCTTTAGAGGGTATACCAACCACGAAAAGAAACAAAAACTATACTATTTCTGGTAAACTTGGGGACATCGAAGGACAACTGCATTCAGATCAAGTACCAATGAGAGCATTCGCAGTATCAGAGCTTCGCAAAATTTCTAAGCCGTTGGTTGTAAAGTTGAAGAAAGATAGATCTGACTCTAGCTCTCCCCTTATCATGGAAATTGATGACTCGAGCCCGGGAACTGATTCGAAGCATCTTGCAAATAAATTATTGGAATTATGCTTTCATTCACTTGAGGACGAAGAGTCTTATGTATATCTTGCAGGTATACAAACTTTAGTCTGCATTGTGGACGAGTTTCCAACATACTTTCTCCCTATTCTTGTCCAGGCTCTTTGCAATGCATCCATTGTCTTGAAAGAAGATGAGGAGCACAAAGTCATGAACTTATCCTGCAATCAAAGAGTTAAGATTGTAGAAGCGCTGAACTTCATTTCGCGTAGAAGAGGACCTGCTATTAATCGTTTCGCCTCCATGATACTCAATATGATTTTATTTGGAATTGATCGTATTGGAAATGCACGAGGCATTCAAGATTATGATACTGCGACGCTTATCCAAGAACAAACATTTCATCATTTCCGTAAGGACTCGCAATCCACTGAATGGAACGAGAATGAAGCTTTACAGGAGGAGAAAGAAATTCGTCTTCTGAACGCTGGACCTATCTTCCAGGTTGAGGAGGACGACCTGGTTAGGTCTGCTTGTGTAACTCTACTTGCAGATGTCATTTGCTCACTTGACCCATTATCTGCTTCAAAGTACACTCACGTAATCGTAGATTTCTGTGTAAATGCACTGAAGTTGGATCACTCAAGACTTGTTCGTAGAGCGTGCGCTTTGTTGAGCAGAGAAATGTACAGCCTTTCACTTCAAGAATGCAGTTCAATGAATATTAACAAAGACCTACCCTCAGAAATGGCTTTCACTTTAAGTTTTGTTGGATCTGGAGAAGAGAAACTGTATGCAACTCTGCTGCGCAGTCTAAAAGCAGAAGATGTTGATAAAGTTCAAGATGATCAAATTATCTCTTCAGTTTCAGGCAAACTTCGTCTGTACGACGAGGTTGTTTCTGCGAGATGCGAAGAGGCAATTTCATTTCGTAATAGCTTAACTGAAGATGGATACATCAGAATAGCTACAATTTATTTGAAAGAGCAAGAGCAACATGCGAGCAATCCACTCAACAGGTTCCTTGCAAGCGAAATGAAGAGTGAGCCTACTACCAGGGGCTTGCTCAACTTCTAATGACCATGTAAATTAGGGAAGGACAGTCATAACTAGAATTAAACAAATAAAAATGGATAAATAGCCTTCACATATCATTATTTGCACTTTTTTAAACTAAATCATTGAGTTGTCATCGGTGTTCTCTACGTATTTGTTGATTGGACAACTTGGTTTTTCTTAATATTGGATAAGTGCCTCTAAAGACTTCATGCGAACAAATCAAGGTGAGATAAGTGAGTTTTTACTCAACAGGTCAATCGCTTTCAACCTGAGGAGTCAAGAAGACTTGTAGCATGCATGATGAAAATAACAAAAATACTTATCCCATCTCTGTACGAGATATGATAAATTAGCTAGGGAACTATTGCTCTTCTTTCGCGACATGCAACAACCACGAAATGTGGATAGTGCATTGTCTCGTTAATATATAATAATCACGACAATAATGTTCTTTTCAGAAGAAAGTCGGGACGTTAATAAAAGAGGCACTGAATTTTTGTAGATACTCTTTCCTCGAGTAAGGACTCTTTCCCGAGGTACGAGCTGAGGAGAATGTGATTGGCTCCATTTCATAAACAAAAAGAATAGCGATAGCCTGTTCATAGATTTTAAATACTTCGAGGATACATAAAGAATGAAATGTAACAAGACAACAAACGCGGACATCCTCAAGACTAGAGTCCTCCATAAATGATTTTGTTCAAGCAAGCTGAGAACAATTAGAGTCCAACCTCAAGATGTTCTAATTGTTAATGACCTCTAATTAAGTATTCCAAATCGAGAAAAGGAAAAGAGACACACTTTTGAAAAGTAGTTCCTCAATCTGAACGTGATGGAAGGCTTCTAAAGCATGTTGAAATTTACTCTTTTCTTATAACTCAGTAGTTGTCTGGTCTAGGTTCTAATTATGTACATTTGGAATAATAGAAGAAATTTCTCTAGCTTTCATTCAACTCCTTCAGCTTTTTACTAATCTATTCTACGACTGAATTTCATTTGTTTGGTATCAACGTAACGAACTAGAATACAAAGAATCTAAGTTTTTGAGCCAGATTTGTCGTACTCATTTTCTCTCACCTTCCTTCTAGTTGCAATTGTGAATAGATTTGATTACGATATCTCTTTTACGAAAATTTACCAGCTTTCTGATACCACTTCAATCCCTGATGCTCTCTTGAGAAGGAGGTTTCTCCCCCGATAAAAATACGGAGGGAAATAATGGAAGAATGTTTTCGACCGAAGATTTTGTGTGTGGGCATGGTATGTTTTTAAAATTGGTTTGGCAGTAGAGCGCACATTATGATGATGACGCTTACGGTAACTCTACATCTTTCTCCAAAGTAATAATTACAATACTTTCTATTAACTGACAGCTAACTACCTCCCGATAGGAGTCGATCTGGTCGTCAGATAACACTCTCATTTGATTTGTGCCCATACGTAGAAGAGTCCTGAAAAAATGCTCATCCACTCACTTACCCGATTGGATCCTAAACTACTTAAGGACCTCAATGCCTTCAAGACATCTATCCAAAAAGATCCCCAATTGCAATAATTATTCTTGTCTGGTATCAGGAGTTGGCTAGATGACCCAGAACAAGCACTCTTTCCATGTCAACTTCACCATGATAGCCTATTGCTCAAAAACAGAATGAAATTGGATGGTACTCAACATGATTCGGTTTCATTCAGGAAGAAGTAATCCTTTTTCAATACCATCATTATATGATCATTCAACCCACAAGAATTGGTATCTCTTGGGCAAAACACGTCGTCAAGAAATCCTGGAACTTTATCATCAACTGCGTGTAATGAAAATCGTCTACTCCGCACCATTTTAACTAGATGTGAGTTCCAGAGCTGACGAACTCAAGGGATTAGCAACTCTGGGGAGACTCTTTCACTTTGGAGCTTGAGAGAGGGCTGCGAAATCTGCTAAAGCCTACTTACTTCAACTATTTTTGATTCAAATCACAAGAAACTACTACATATAATAACAGTCTCTGGTCCTACGTACTTCATGAGACCAGCTATTAAAGCACTAATTGCCAAGAATGCTCATATGATATTCTTCGAGAATGGATCAGGCTTGTCTAGAGGAGTGTTCGAGGCATTTATGCGTTGATGCTTGATCATCTAGGTGTGAGTACCAACGATGAGGTATCAAAGAATCTCTTTGGCTGTAGGACGAGGTCTAGAAAGTATAGCTACTCATAATCTTACTAATGTCGTGCTATATATTTGCTAATTGAAATGTTGAGGAGAAGAATATGTTACAAGAAGATTCCTGTGGAAGGTTGAGGTACAAACAAATTATGATACTATGGTTGTGTACACATTGTTGTAGATGTAAAAAATCCACAATGAGGCTGCTTGTTTGAAGATTTTATGAGTTGAATATTTCTTGATTCAGAAGTTGTATGGTATCCATTTATCGACTTACATCTCTTAGTTATTTCTAGATAATACACTGGTAGTGACAAACAAGAAAGAAGTACAAAAGGTTGAAGATAATTGTTTCTACTATTCATCTATAATCTTGCCTTCCAAGTAGTTACAAAATGACTTGAGTTCTTTGATCTCCTCTTTTTGCTTGGAAACCATTGTCTCTACTGATACACAGTAATTTCTTACCATGGCTTCAATGTCTTCTTCTTCAAATTTCTCCTGATTTCTCCGTCTGCTTTGTAAACTTAGTGATTTTCCACTAGTTTGAACAAGGTTTGATATCGTTTTCATTGCCTTTGACAATACACTTTTCTTCTTCGTAGAATCTACCTCTTGTTTTTGGTCGCTGGAGTAGACAATCACGTCTTTCCCAGAAAGACTTTCGTTGTCGCTCACCTGTTTCAAGCGGTTGACTAGACGCTGCCTTTTTTCTGCCGATTTCTTTACCAAAGACAAATAGTAGGAATTATCAGTTGTATTACTTCCCAAACTTCCATCTAGGGTGGATGCAAAGGAAACATCATCTGATCCATCCATTCTTTGCCTAAGTATGGTTCTCCCTGCTTGAACTATAACACGTCGTCGATCCAATCTACGAGGGCTATACTTAGGAGTTGCGTCATTATTGGTTTCGGAAGAGTCCTCGGTGATGATTGGAAGTTGACCCTTTTCAATATTTTGAGCGATTCGTCTCAAATGTTCAAGTTCATCTAGGGTTCCTTCCAGCATTTCTTCCATCTCGGCTCTACTTGTTGCTGCATCTTCTGCAAGATCAAGTGCTTCCTGAGCATCAACCTCAGCCGCTTGAACTTTGAATGTCTCTTGCTGACACTCTGCCGTTAATTTCTCAATCTCATTGCGGTATGAATGTTGGGCATCCTCAAACTCTACGTTCTTACGTTGAAGTTCCTCCTCTACTTCCTCTCGCCTCTTTACCTCCTCCTTCAGTTGACTCTGCGCCTTGCGTTCCTCGCTTTGATAAAGAGCCACCTGTTCTTGGAGCTTCTGAATCTCAAGTGATAAAGTTAGAACATCTTCAGCATTGGATTCTGCTTCCTGCTGTAAAGTTGCTTTGAAAAAAGCTGACGATTCAATGGTGGTAACATCATTTGGAGAAAAATTATTTTGAAGCATCTGTTTCTGTTTTTCGTTGGAAGAGATAGATGAGTCTGTTGCGACGACGATAGGGTCATGTTTTGGTTCAATAGAGTCTACAGTAGACAATATGGAAGGGTCCTCTTGAGCGTTACTTTGGGTATCAAAATTTTTGGAGTCAGGAGAAACATTACAATCATCAATATCATGACTCTCACGAAGTTGTAGTATATCATTGTTTTCTAGATTGGATTGGGAGCGACTTTCATCACTTGCACTTGGTAAGGAATCAACGTCATCAAACCCCCAACCTTCACCATCTAAATCATTTTCAATGTCACTTCCTTCTTCAGTATCATTATTCTTTGATTTTGCTTCTTGGTCTACAATCTCGTCATCGTCTTTGTGCTCAAAAGATTGTTCTTGTGGAGTAGATTTCATTTCACTTTGTGAATCTGTATGCATATTCTTGTCATCATCAAGAACATCTGTACATTGTTCATTTGTACTTTGATCAAGATCTAATTTTCTAGCCATTCCAAGTTGCTCATCAACATCTTGATCGGTCACATTTCCAAAGTCCTGCTTATGAAAACTCAATGGTGATACAAATTCTGGCTTAGCTTTGACAGTACTCATTGGTACAGACCTAAATTGGTTCCATCCATGACTATATCGATTTGGAGATACATCGTTCATCTTCTTTTCTTCCTCTATACTCTCATGCACTTTTACTTCAGATTCCTTTTCCAAGTCATTCATCTGGTCAACCTCAGAGCCTACCTCCTTAGAATCAGCTTTTGCTATCCATTCCGAAACTCGCTGTTCCAATTCTATTTCTAACTGTTCTTCAGTATTGGATACATCACTCAAACGACTATCAGCAGCTTTGGAATGGACATCTTGACTCATTACAGACTCGGAAGAGGACATGGAAGCCTCAACACTATTGGTTGCACTCGCCTTGTCGAAATCACTCTGTTCTGTCACATCATCTTGATCATTTGAATCATCAACATTATCATTGTCAAAATTTAGCTGTGAAAATAAGAGAGAGGGATCATCGCATTCTTCTGAATGGGAATCAAAGTCAAAATTATTTTCTTCTTTGAATTCTGCAAAAGCGTCATCGAGGTCTTTCATGAGCTGATTTCCTGCTTCAATTGCGTCCTTGATCACTGCATCTTCTTCCATCACTGATTCATTCATTTTCTCTTGCTTGTTAGAGTTCAAATATCATCTGTCGTTGGGATAGTACCAGAGAAGAGAGTTGCTGATTGTATAGATGAAGTTGATAAAAAGATCTCCTCTTTCAAAGAAAAAGTGAAATCTTGAATGTCTTGAAGTGAAAAAAAGTGGACGTTATTTTCCGAAAGTAGGGTGATAAACATCCTTTTCCATGATTAAATATCGCTGTGCAGCTCCTGCAGCTCTAAACTAGAGAGATATCGCTATGAATAGGTGCTGAAACACTCGTTACTATTAGATAGATTCTAACTACCTCTAAAACTATAAGATACTCTGAAAGAGCCAAAACATCAACAAAAGATACCGAGAACCATAATACTGAGCTTGATAAGCCTAATACTTAGCCATATTAAGTGAGGAGACAGACCTTCGCTCTAACCCATACAGCGCTACGATAGCACGTAAAACAGGGTGTAAAAACAGGACCACACCAATATTAAACTACTCCCCGCAATGCGATTCTCGTATTGGACTAATATACCCAAAAGGGGACCTGGTTTCTGCGCAACGCCAGGAGGTACAACTGCAAAGAGAAGGACCTACGCTTGCAATTCATGCAATTGCATCCTCGTCATTACTGACTCTGCTCATATTGAGCATATACTTACTTCAATCAATAATCTGTCACTATTACCTGTACGGCTTCCAATAATGATCTATATCGATACAGCAAAGATGTAACCTCCACCATGATCCTGATAACCCCATGCGTTAAGCCCACTACTATTTCCTCATAGACTAGCTCTCCTAGCTAGGCACTTACTAATCCTTCTTGGATTGCCTATAGTCTTTACAATAGCAAGTAGGGCCTCAGAACTATCTCAAGTTCTCACGCATTCATATCACAGGACCATGTCGTACACCTACTTATGAAACTAACTCTTCCTTCAAAAACTAAGATCTCATCGTTCCATTTACAATATAGACTTCAGATAACTAATACTCCAACTGTTCCATCTGAGATGGACACCGCTGCACCTTAACTCTGCAGCCGTTAGAAGTATGCTCTTGTACCATGAAGCTCACTTGCACTATCTACATATTCGCGACGCAAGCTGACCTCTTTCGAATTGCACATCATCACACTATTAAATCACGTTGTAAGTCTCGTTATGACATTACAAGTGTTAGATATGAACCAGTCATTAAATGGATAATGTAAAATGTAAACCAAAATTGAAAGTCAAACCTTGAGTATCCTTCTCATCACTCAGGATGGGATATAATACCCTTCACTTTATTTCTCGAGTCACATGTACCTTTGTGGTATCGCCTATACTACCACACAACAAGAAACATTGTTCCTATCAGTAGCAGCTTCGATCCAATCTAACAAAGCACATATTTGACTCCCCGTAAGTCGTGAACCTAAACAGTTCTTTCTTGAATCAGCTGTCTTGAACTAAATCAGCCTGAGTCTCTCTTCTCTTACATGCTTCTCGCGCTACGCAGTAGTCACCTAAAGGTTTCGCAAGTTGCATTCTGAAGGGGCAAAGCTATAATTTCTACTATACCTATACCTGTCCCTGGAATGACTGCTAAAATAAAACACGAGACGGTCCACTCATTCAATTGAGTCCTCTTACACTTTCAAACAATATGGTATGAACATGCTGTCTCCTAAGCCATGCCGCTATAAGACATGCTACGGAACGCATACTCAACCCTCGTTGTCAGTACAAACGATAACAAAAGGTCAGCGCCTATTGTTGGCTTGAGTTAGAAGCAAATGTTCACACAATTCTATGAGTACTTTGAAAGTACACTTCTCGAATTCTTCACTCTGTTACGACAATCCGAATATCATCTCCGATTCATTCTATTACAACAAGATGATTTTTATCTCGAACTTCCTATAATGGACATACACTAATGCCTCCATTGCAACTTCGGGTATACTTCTCCCTTCGAATGCAATCCATTATATTATTCGCAAACATTTGCTGGTTATGACACAGTCGTTGCAACTCCATGCTACAACTGTCAAAGTGCACACTAGGCACCAAAGTAATAAAGCAACAAAATGCAATTGGACAACGAATACTTATCACACTTTGCGGATCATGCTTATTGTGCCTTGTGGATCTATGACCTTTCTAGCATCCACTGCAGCTAGTCAATCAATGCATAGCCCGATGAAGTAGTAACTCTGAGATGGGACTTCACCTGTTCTTCAAGTATCTAGCATTGGTTGGCATAATGTATCTACTCAAGATACCCTGGCTGGCATAATGTATCTACTCAAGATACCCAGTGGAGCCACCTTCTTATGGTTGGCATCTTGTATCCTCACTGTGATACCCACTGGAGCCACCTTTGTTGCCTACAATAACTCATTAGACACTACAGGTTCAAATAAGTCCACTCATTCGAAACCACGGCACCCTTGCATTCGACATATTACCGTTCTGCATTCCACACTTTTATGTAAGCTTGAGAATAATTTCTCTGCAAACAGCTGTAAACGATGCAATAGTTACTCGGCAAAGAAGGCTTGAACTAGGTGTGACGCGATCACACACTGCAGTATCAATTTCTTCTCCCTCAAGCCTGAAATTGGCGAGTTAGCAGGACATCTTGAACCTATGCAGTAATGAATTCAGCATCTGCTTGTTGAGTAATATCATGATGTAATAATAAAATCCAGATCGTGTTTTAACTGATGCATATGCACTATACCGTATGGAGATCATTCTCACAATCAATACGTTCAGTCGCTCTATACTCAATGCTTTTCCAACTTGATATCTTGATGGTAAAATGATCCCTCGTCGATACATGCATACATCGCAAACAACCCCGTAATCTTATCTCTTAACCCAAATGTAATTTTCAGTCGCAAGCTCAACTCTTTCGTAATCTCATAATCGTTATCTAGGGAAATCCTTCGTCCCACAACGTAATTCATTCTCTTGACGCACTTTTGACAAAGCTATGAGATGATAAGACATCCGAATTGCGTTCGCGTTACAACAAGACACTTAAAATAAATAAACCATAAAACGTATCCGTCGTCGCTTTGGCAACACAATTACAAATCACCATCTGCATGTGTTTCCGTCAGTGAAACCAACAAAATAATCTTTCAAAACCATGTCAACTCGTGCGAATCATACAAGTCTTGTGGTCCAACAAGGTAAATGAATAAAGGAGTGAAGGAGATTGTAGGCTTTCACCAAACAGATCATCATCTCTGTATCAATTCCTCCATTTCATGTAGAAGTCAAGACACTACACATCAGTAATACAATTCCTCTTTCAGGAACACGTTCATAATTTCAAACCGACAACATGCGAGTCTCCGTAGATGAGCATACACCAACTCATTTTTTTTAACGATCAGACTCTTTCACAATTCAAGATCACAATATCTCTAACAATATTCGATGCTATGACATGGAGCAGGCAATGATAATGGTATGTCTCTGTCTTCGTAATACCAATACAATCTAGGTGCATACCCTTTCCCTCACTTGACCACTTGTCAGCGATACATGTTTCTAGATAAGTGATACCATCGTGTATCCAGTACTTATCCAACATGCATGAGAAGGTATCTCGCCTACGCGAATCTGCTGCCACATGCAACAATTTGGAGCTATGACTAGTTCTTTCTACTACTCTATCGAGCGGTTTGTGAGATAAATAATAAAATGTATGTATATTCAGCAGCAACCCGGAATAGTTACCGTGACCAAGTGTCATAATTTGCATATGCCTCTGCTACCATGGAAGATGACGGTCTTCTCATTTCCTTTAAATGTCATCTATTACTGAAGCAGGGTACAATATGAAACTATTTTCACTCAATACTCTACCAGAGTAAATGCTTATATTTTGAACGCATACGTATATCTTTGGACCGAGAATCAAAACGATCAATGCAGCCAAAAATGGACATGCAATCCCTGCATTTCTCTTTGCCGCAGAAATATTTTCGTTCATCGCTCTGCTATGAGCACATAAGTCAATACATTTTGCTGTCACTATCCTTTCCCCCATTTTGATTTGAAGAGCTAAAGGTATGAAACATGGTAGATGTAAAGTAATAAACTTCTTCTAGCTATGGAACATTCAATTTCTAATCTCGCTATTTCGTAAAGGGTTGAGTGAGTAAAGCAAACAATTTAATTGTGAAATAGCTACTTTCACCTTGCTGCAAAGTACCACCCGGCCTTTTGCATCTTGCTTTACTCTTCAACTGTAAATGATACTGCAAGTAGCAAGTATCGTTGAATTTACACTTTACGTGTGTCCCTTTACACGCTACATGGGCTCTTCCCAATGTACGCAGCCTGAACAAGGCTATGACTGTCGCTATAAACAAATATCATAAAAGGATAACTCAAATCCTGTTGTAAATGATATGTTAGCTTATGTTAGTAGTTGTGCAGGCACATCAAGGCCTTCTCTCATCCTTTGCATCCATCACGAGATGGTATACGTGTCATCAACTACACATATCTTGCAATAGGTAGCTGATGATCAGTCAGCTCAACAAAAACTTATATCTTCGTCTCGACGTCTCGAACACGAAGAATCCCAGTGATGAGGCTGCCATTCGGTATGCCATGGGGTTGTATCTGATGCCCTGTTTCAGAGCCTAATCAGAATACTACGAACACAACAAGCTCAAATTAACAAATAAAAGATAGTAACTCAACACCATCCCTTCATAGCGAATCCAAAACGCTATGGGTAATGATAAACTGATTAAATATCGCTGTGCAGCTCCTGCAGCTCTAAACTAGAGAGATATCGCTATGAATAGGTGCTGAAACACTCGTTACTATTAGATAGATTCTAACTACCTCTAAAACTATAAGATACTCTGAAAGAGCCAAAACATCAACAAAAGATACCGAGAACCATAATACTGAGCTTGATAAGCCTAATACTTAGCCATATTAAGTGAGGAGACAGACCTTCGCTCTAACCCATACAGCGCTACGATAGCACGTAAAACAGGGTGTAAAAACAGGACCACACCAATATTAAACTATCCAATCTTGGCTAAAAGAGTCATTTTCAATCAAAGAGAGACAATTTTGTAAATATTTTGGCGCGCAACAGAGTGAGGAGGAGAGAGATGTGATAATGATGAGGAGAGAGAGGACGAACCATCTAAAGAGATCATCTCACCAACAATATATTTTGCTTCTAGTAGACGACTGTTGCCATAACTCCGCCTTCGGAAACCTATCTCACGTAAAGTACAAGACTTCATTCTAGTATTCCAACAAAAAGGCTTGAGAGAAAAGGCTTTACCTGATTGAAGCACAAGAAAGCATTACATAGTTGAAGCAAAACGTGAATATCTTGCAATGGCGCCAGCAGCAGCAGTCTCACCACTTCGTCTTCCACTGGAAGATCGTCAAAAACAATTCAAACCAGGATCCATTCGTCGCATTAAACTCAAGAACTTTCTAACCTATGCAGATGTGGAAGTCCATCTCGGTTCACGGTAAGGAACATATTCATACCTTTTTAATTTACTTGCTTCATCATTTTTTTCAATTCTCACTTTGCCCTGTCAGACTCAACGTGGTGATTGGACCCAATGGTACCGGAAAGTCCACCATTCTATGTGCCATCTGTCTTGGTCTTGGAGGCCAGCCACCATTACTCGGTCGTGCAGATGATGCACGTACATTCATTATGCACGAAAAAGATATTGCCACCATTGAAATTGAACTAGCACCGTTTCCAGATAAGCCAACACACATTATTCGCAGAACTATTGATCGTAACAAGGGGTCCAATTCGAGACAAGCAAAGGGGAAAGCTGCGAGTACTTATGAAATCAATGGACAGGAGGTGAAAGTGGATCAAGTGTCCAAACTTGTCAGTGACACGTACAAGATTGCAATTGAAAACTTGTGTACTTTCTTACCACAGGATCGTGTAGGTAGTTTTTCTGGATTTGACTCCAAGCAGCTGTTGGAGGAGACTGAAAAGAGTGTAGGAGGTGATCTGCATGCAAAGCATATGGAACTCGTCAAACTGGAGAATGAGTATTTGAACAGTGACGGTGAATTGAAGAATATTGAAGATGAACTTGAGAGACTAAAAAGTGAAGTGAAAGAGCTTGAAAGACAAAGAGACTTGATGGAAGAAAGAAAAGAGATGGAAGAAAAGCTAGATCTCTATAAGAAAAAGATGCTTTGGCTTGACTTTGAAGAGGCTCGTGATGCCGCAAAGGAACTCAAGACGGAAAAGAAAGCAGCACAGAAACAACTCACAGAAGCTGAGAATGGCATGGGACCCTTGAATGAACAACTCCAAGCCCTCAATGGTGAGATCAAACGTGGACTGGAACAAAAGGTTGCATTGGAAAGAGATATGCAAGTGAAGAAGAGGATATACGAGAACTCACTGTCAAAGGTGGAAAAGTGCAATGACGACATCGATGAAAAACAAGGAGACTTGGCCACCATTGACAGTGACAAGAGAAAAGCAGAGCAGGATGTCAAGTCTTGTGAGCAACAGCTTGAACGTAGAGAGGCAGTCTTACGTGATTATCCTTCTCTAGCAGAAATGAAGGAAAAAGTTGCTGAAACCCAGAGCCAGGCAAGAGTAGCTCGAAAGGAAGTACAAAATGCTAGAAACGATCTCAACCAAAAGACAGCGTGAGTACATCAAAATATACAATTTATTTACTCTACTGAATGAAACTCAACATTTTCCCCTTCCCTAGTGTCTTTAAAGAAGCTCAACAGGACTTGGATATGAAACAACGTAGATTTGCCGCCATGAAAGATGACAAGGCAAGAAGAAATGAGAGCATTTTTGCCAGAGATCAAAACTTGAAGCAGGTATATGATTACATCAACTCTAATCGTACCATATTTAGACGCCCTGTTCATGGGCCTATTGTATGTGAGATTGATACTCAAGACACAAAAATTTCAGATTATCTTGATCAGCATGTTTCAGGCAATGTTTTCCGCCAATTCGTCGTTGAATGCAAAGAGGACCTGCAGCTACTTTACAGGGAAGTGAGAGAGAAGAGAGGATTAAGGATCAACGTTCATTTAGTACAACGAGGGGAAGTGGAAGAGAAGCCACGAATGTATTCAGAACAAAAAATGAATCGGCTCAAGCAGAAGTACGGTGTAGTTGGATATCTCGACGAATTCTTCTCTGCTCCAGGCCCAATCATGCAGGCATTGCGAAACCAGTCTAATGTGCAAAGCGTTTTGGTTGGGGGTCCTCACACGAAGTTGAGTGACGAGTTGGAGAACTACCTATTCCAAAGGGAGGACGGCAACGGATTTCAAGCATTCTGCATCTTTGTCAAGGAAAGGAATAAAAGAAACCCAAATGGAAATTCCAAGGACTACAAAGTAAGTCGTCATCTTGAATACACTATAATATTGAGTTGCATTCTCATCTGTCTCACTTTTCCCCTTTCCAGTACACAGGAAGTGTATCAAGATACAGAAACGATTCTAGAAATATTGACACCAGTGAAGTCGTTGCAGCAAAAATGCTATCGCCTGGAGTACCACAAGAGGACAAAATTCGTGCTGAGAACGAGGTTAAAAATGCCCAAAACTTGATTGCGGAGCTTGAGCCTGGAAAACTAGAGGCATTGGAAAAACACAACCAGCTGGTTGAGTCTGCACAGAAAATTCAACAAGAATATAAAGATGCTCAGATTGGACTGAACGAGGTGAAGAAGCACCAAGAAAATTTCGAGAGAGCTCAGAGAAAGCTGCAACAAGCAAATGAAATAGCTGCTATGGACAATAAGAATGAGAAAAAGCGCACAGTCCAACAGATTCGAAAATTGATGGAGCAGGCTATCGGGGAGATTAAGAAAGCAAACGACGCCTATGACGTCTACATCGATGCTGTAGCACGACATGCTGGGGTGAAGCTATCTGAAGATGGTCTCGTCTCCAAAAGGGACCTTCTGATTGATCAACTCGATGTAATGAAACGGCAGACTGAAGGTTTAAGAGCAAGAGTTCAAGAACTCGCGAAAAGATTCCAGCATGCGAGGGAAAGAACGTTGCAACTCAAGGACATAGCTGACAGAGAGGCGCCTCTAGGAACTCCAGACGAACCTACAGAAATCAAAGAAGCATTGGAAAAAATCACCACAGACAAGGATGAATTAAAAGATCTCATTGTAGAAGCAAAAGAAGTTCTCGAAACCACTGTTGAGAATTATGGTGCAATCAGAAGATATGAGGAGCAAAAGGCAGCTCTTGAAATCCAGCAAGAGAAATATGATGGTTTGAAAGATTCGAAGGAGACACGAAAGAAAGAGTTGGATGCCAAGAAGCAACCTTATCATTCGAGGTTAACAAATATTATCAATGAGGTAAATGAACTTTTTGAGAACTACATGAAAGATCTTGGTTGCGCAGGTAAGTTTTTAAAACAAATCTGGAGTTCTTCTCACTTTATAATGAGTCTTACCGTACTTTATTCTAGGTCGAGTTGCTTTGTATACTGGAGAAGAAGCCAGAGGAGATGAAGAAAAGAAAGATAATTTCAAGGATTGGGGAATTCAAATTCAAGTGAAATTTAGAGAGAAATCTCAACTTCAAACTTTATCTGCTCAAGTTCACTCTGGAGGCGAACGATCTGTCAGTACTATTATGTATCTGATGGCCATGCAAGATCTAATGAAAAGTCCATTTCGATGTGTGGACGAAATCAATCAAGGTCTCGACGAGAGAAACGAAAGACTTGTGTTCAAGCGTATTGTAGAGAATTCTACAAGGGCTCCAGAAGACACGAGTGATCCATCTTCTCACTGCGGTCAGTACTTTCTAATCACTCCCAAGCTTTTACCTAATCTTACTGATATGGAGAATGAGGATGTCACTGTGCACTGTATCTTCAACGGGTATGAAAATTTTGATCATTACAGCGATTGGAATGTTGATCGTCTACTAGAATACAGAAATGAGAGTAATGGGGATTCACCTGTGAAGAGAAGAAGGGTGAAGTAGAAGAAAGACACTACGAAACTTGTCTTGCATCGACCTGTGTTTTTTTGTGACTATCATCTAATGATGTTTATTTACTTAACATCAAATAGTACGTCTCGTTATCATTGTAATAAAAATACTATAACAAATAAAAGATCTTCACTCAAATCATAGTTACTCCAAATGCTTCGTCAGATTTCTCATGTTGCACTTCTTCGTTTGCGATTATATCGTCCAAACCCTCTGCTTGGTGATTTAGTGTTGGTAGCTGATTCAAGGGTTCAGCAATAATTTGTTCAACATTTGCAAGGATAGACTCTTGTGATTGAGCTCCGGTAGATTGAGACTGGTCTTTGCTATCAGAGCTTTCACCAACTTCAGTATCTTTTGCCGTCTCCTTACTCCTCTCTTCAACATGTTTCTTTTTATGTTTCCTTTTCTTCTTCTTTTTCTTCTTCATCGAAGCTTCAGGATGAAATTCATCAAAAAAGTCAATTTCATCCAGCAATTTTACTTGTTCTTCAGTAAGGTCTGGTTTCTGCTTCTGTAGCAGATTCTTGTACTTTCGGCGCTGCTTTGACAGCCATCTATGCATAGCCTTTTCTTTATGAGTGCTTGAGATGGAGCAATGTCCGTGAACTCTGTGAAACTCCTTCACTTTATTATATTGATTCATCCATCCAGCATTCCTCTTCTCAAAAATAAAACCTGCATCTGTCAGTAGCTTTATGCGCTTTTCGGTTATATAGCAGGGTTTGGTTCCAGCTTTGAACTTTCCATATTCCTGTATCGACGTATACCATGAATAACTTTATTATGAAAAACCATGCTTTGACAAAATTGTAAAAGACACAGAAGTACTTACCATTACTTGCCCGTCACACCAAATTCCTAAGGGCGTTTTTCGATTTGGCATTTTGTGCTTTTGATCAGCAGGTTGTGCTGCCAAATATTTCTTAAACTCTTCCAATCTATCAGACCAGTAAACCTCTCTTGGATCCCATTTAAAATTTAAACGGTTTAATGCAATAATTTTGTATGGCTCAATCACATCAGGGTTACTACCAGTTTTCTTAGCTGCAAGACGGACCTTTGAAATCCAGCTATTTAGTTTGGCAAGTTCTGCTGCAGTCCAACCATTTTCTGAGGTTTCTTCTGGATTGTCATCTTTTTCATCTCCATTCTTTTCTTCATCTACATTTGGCTTTTTTGCAGTTTCATCGATCTTTTTCACATCAATGGTACCATGTTCCTCTTTATATCTGAGCAGCTTATGATACATGGCATTCCAATGAGTAGGTTCTTGAAGCAGTGCATCAGTCAAAGATTCCGTACTGCGCTGTATAGCATCATCAGTAAACTTTATGTTTTTGTGTGCCATCTCAACTTTTTGTTGAGCCACTTCAAGGGCAATTTGTGCATTTGCAAGCTCGTCCTCAGCCACCCTTCGACGTTGCAACAACACATTCATTTGTTCACGTGCACCACGTACCATATCAGAGAGACCGGAAGAGACCCAGTTTGTATCATTCCAGGGAAGATTCTTATCAGCCAATTCTCCAGTGATTGCCAAAGGTGTCGAAACGCGAGTCAGAGCTCCGTCCTCTCCTTCTTTACCATGTCCCATGTGATTTGTAGATGTTTGGCTCGGTCCATTATTTTCATTACCATTTCCAACTGCTCCAAGTTGTTCCTGTCGGGCTACAGAGGAAAAACTTTGTCCATTTTGAGGATAATTAAAGACTGGAAGATTCAAACGGCCTACTGTCTCCGCAGCATTCATCTGCATCTGATTCTGCTCCATTGTCGGTAGAGGCTGAATATAAACATTTTGCTGCATTTGAACAGGGACTTGTGCTGTCTGCGCTTGGTGCTTTTGTTGTGGCTGTTGTCTATGCACCATGTGATTAAGTGCTTGTTGCGGTAACAATTGTGCTTGGTGCATCACACCTTCTGTATTCCTATAATTCGCAACATTGTTCATTTGAATTTGCTGCTGCTCTTGAGCTTTCTCATGTACAGCATTGTTTTGTTCCACGTCCACTTGTTGTTGCAGATAAGGTTGCTCTTGCTGTTGTTGGACATGAACCTCGTTCCCATACATGGAATTACCAGTATTTGTGCGAGGAGTTGTAGTCTCCTGATAAGTAATCTCAGTTCTTCTCCTTTTGTTACTCAAAGGTTCATTATCATCATGAGGTCTAGATCTATCTTGAAAAGTAGCATTTATAGTAGAATCTGGCCTATTAGTTGCTGGTACGTCACCAATGATTGCCTCTACAGCAGTGGCTGCATCTTGATGGTGAACATGTGTCTCCTGGAGATGTGTTTGGCCATTTGCTACATCGTGATTATCTTGAATTTGCTCATTCAACATGGTTGAAATAAAATCTTGAGGATCTTCAACCGTAGTAGCAGTTGCTTGATGTTGGCCCACAGCATCGACTGCCCTAGTTTCTTCATGGTGAATCATTTCAAGCTGTCTCATTGCATTGTGTTCATTCGGAGTTTCTTCCCTCATGGAGCTTTCATCCACAGTGTTTATTGGATGTACCATCTTCTACAAAAGTATATCTGTTACTCTTTAAGTATCTAGAAATAATCAAAGTAAAGGGTGAAACAGGAAAAAGAAGAAAAGCAATGGACTTGGCTTCAACTTTCATCTAATGACATTATTTTCTACTCTGTCATCACCTGGTGCATCAGCTCTATGGCAATCGGTTTTCCACGTTGCATTCAACGTGCATCTCCCACCGTTTGCATTTGATATTTTTTACTGCTATTAAAATAGCTGACGCGAAAGAGGGTAAGAGGGTATTTGAAGAAACTTGAAAACAAATTTTGCTTAACTCTCATTCGTCGCATCTTCTCATCAAGCGAGCAAGCTCAAATCATCAATCATCGCATTGTCTAATTTGAAAACATACCACAGCTTTGCAACCAAAATCAACAATTAAATCTGTTCCAAGACAGTAGAGAAGTTACACAATAAGTATTAGTGAGCAAAAGTTATCTTGAGAAAGCGAGGACCATATCACAATACTGACAATAAAAGCACCCTACGTACCTTCCCACACTAATTTCTAATCATTGCCATCATGTCTCGGGCTTCAGCACAAAACATGGATGCCTTACAATCCCTCATATCATCTCTGTCATCATCTAATACAAATCCTGAAGATATAGTAAATCATCGCCTCATGGCACAACGCATTCTATCTTCACCATTAGTTCAAATCAAAAAGTCTGAAAAGTCCAATGCATATCTTTTGAAAAAGCTAGAACGAAGTTACAAAAAGAAACTACAACAAGTGGAACCTGACAAGGACAACACTCGCAAAGTGAATGAAACGATGAAAACTGTAAATACATTATATCAACAAATTCTCAATGACAATGATGTAGATCAAACACTTGGTTCAGATCTATTGATTCTATTTTCCAAATTGGCTGGATGCAACGCAGACTCTGAGAATGCAAAAGCGACTCCAGTGAATACTCCTATGGAATTTGCATCTAATACTACAACTTCATCATCTCAACAACGAAAGACGACTACAGCATTTCGATCCAGTAAACATGAAGAACAAGCTATTCACAATGAAGAATGGAATATTCTACGTGAATGCATTCATGCATTGCGATATGTCTCTGGTGAACTATTTCAATTTTATGAAACTAGCCAGGAAGAATATAAACTGTTTGAAGATTCTGAAAGACAGATTTATAATCCAAAAGGGGAGAATGATGGTAATTTTGTACAGCCAGCAAGAAATGATCATTGGGATGGTATCAGAGTGAATTTTTCATCCATGCTTCCGTTTAATTTGACACCAGATAAACGTCATTTGCATAAATATATCAGGACTTGCGGTGGTAGTGAAAAGGCTGGTTATGATGCTATACATGTTTGTGCAGAAGCAGGTTGGTTGTATCATAGGATAATGTTGTATATTGATCATCAGGATTCATGCAATCAAGTCGACGATGTGAATAGAATGAAAGGTTATGGAGTTGTCCCACGAGCATTTGCATCAGCATTGCAAAGAGAGATGGATTCGTATCATGAGTTTTTGAATTCATTAGAGCGTTTACATCTATCTTCACTGGAAAGCAAGGACTCGAGTAATAAGTTGTCATTGAGGAAACTGATGGTGATGCTTCGAGGTCCAATTTCACATTTGAAAACATTGGCCATGATTGTCGATGGTATTGTTTCCAAGAGTGATAATTCATGTCATATAAATGGAGGTCAATTACTGACAAACTTGTATCTGCACTCAATGCACGGTGATGAAAGATCTACAAATATCGCTAATAGAATTCTACATCAAACTTCGTCGCCTTGGTATGATTTGCTGTATGACTGGGTCATTAATGGTAAGCTCAACGAAGGAGGAAAATCTTCGAATGTCAAAGAATTTTTCATTGTCGAAAATCCTAGTATTCCTGATGAGAATCTATGGCATGGAAGATATTTAGTGAAAGCAGAGCAGATCCCACACCTTCCAAGCTTGGGAGAAAGGGGAGGGCTTCTGAGCGAAAGATTGGCTGGAGAGGTCCTAATCGTGGGCAAAGGAATTAATTTCATCAGGAAGTGTCTGTATGATTCCGATTGGGAATTCGATCTGAAAGATTTATTGTCTCGAAGTATGTGGGATAGTGATATGAACGACGAACAAACAGTGAATGATATTAAAATGAAGCTTGGATTCCACTACGACTCTCGGAGTGACTGCGACTCTTCCTATGATATTAGCGGTAAGAGTGGAGAAATTATCACACAATCTTTGCTCGAAAAGACAGTCCACGAAGCTGCTCATCAAGTACACAAACACATTTTGAGTTCACTATTTGATCAATATCATTTGGTAGATCATCTTAGGGGACTAAAGGAAATCCTATTCCTTGGACAGGGCGATTTCATTTGTGCACTCATGGATGGTTTGCATGTAGAATTTGAATCAAGAAAAAATATCAATGAGATTTATGTAACATCCTTGATGAACATTGTTTACGACGCTCTACGAACAACGAATGCAAAGTTTCTACCAAATCACGTGATTGATCGTGTGAATGTCCAATTACTTTCGCCAGACTCGAAGCTTAAGTCATTCTGGAACAATCAAAGTTCCAAAGAAGATGAAATTGAAGGATGGGATATGTTTCGCCTGGACTACATAGTGGACGCTCCTCTAACCGCAGTTGTGCATCCTAAAGCTATGGAAAAATATCAACTGGTCTTTGATCTGTTGTTTCAACTAAAGAGAATTGAATGGATGATGAATAACACATGGCGACAAAGCACTACACTCAACCATGCTTTGCAACTAATGATATCAAAATTTGGTACTGTTGAACTTGGTCCTACCGCCTCTGTGAAGAGTGAAAATGCTTTGATCCGCATGAACAGACTTCTTCGCAAGTTTGCACTGACACGCCAATGCATGTTGCACTTTTTGACCAATCTTCAGAGTTACCTAATGTTTGAAGTTCTGGAGAGTGGATGGAAAGAATTGATTCAAAAGTTGAGGGGTGCGAAAACATTGGATGAAGTGATTTCTTCTCATGATGAATACCTCGATGACATTCTTGAAAAGAGCCTTGTGGGGGAGGCTAGTGATCACAACGAGAACTCAGACGAAGAAGGAAGCACAGATGGGTACGGTAATGAACTTCCAAAACAACTACGTATGGTATTATCTGCGGCATTCCGTTACTGCAAAATGCATGAAAAGATCTTCAGCGAGGGTGTTGAAACTATTCAAAGCGCAACAGAAAAGCGAAGAGGAGCTCAAAAGCGTAGTTCTGATGGTGAATGGGGATTCGAACATTTTGATGCAGATGTAGAAGGTTTGAATTTCTACAACTTGGCTGATGAAGCTCAATTGATCGAAGTAGAAAGTTTATCCGAAGACTTTGACATGTCATTGCGTACTTTGTTGACAATGTTGAATAATAGAATTAATGGAAACTCTGTGCGAGATGTTGATGTCAGCTCTCCCTCATTGACAAAGCCAAGAAATGTTGCCGTCTCAGAGAAAGCAAAAGCAAACAAAAATGACGCTCTGAGGTTTCTGACATTTAGATTAGATTTTAGTGCTTATTATGGACTATAATACATAGGTGTCATGAAAGAGTTCTAGATTCATAGTTTGTTTGGGCGTGTAATTCGTCTAAAATAAAGAGTTCAGGTTTCGCGTTTTTGCATCTAGTCCATTTTGTACATTAAATGACAATTACACTCAGTCAAATTGAGGCCAAAGGGAATACGCATAGTAACAACAAAGTAAAGAATGAGCGTTGAGATGACAGTTAAATTACGGGTTGGTACACAATTTTTGTGCAGTCGTGGCACGACCCTGATTTGAAATCGGTAGCGAAAACGACTCTTGTAAACACAGCACAGCAAAAGGCACACAGCGCTTTCAAAGCTTTCCACAACAACAGCAACAGCAACGATACAAATAGTCAGTGTCTAAGCTTCCCAAGCTCTTCTACTACCTCATCAACTAAACTTTCATATCTACGAAAGTTTTTGATTGTACTAGAGACTTACTGAAGAAGGATTTATATCAGCAGTGTATATTTAGAAAGGCACCTGTGCAATAGTTTGCAAGAAGCCTTGTTTGAGTGAATCAACGACGAAACGACAATTTGACCACTGTACAATTTTTTGAAAATATACATAAATTTGAATACGCAATATGGAGGGTAACACTTTAGAAGGACTTCGCGATAGCTATACCGACTTTCTGCGTGAAGAAGTAAGTACAGTTGAAATTATCAACACATAGTTTGTCCTGAAAGTAGGAATCATTTTTGGAGAACGACCTTTCCTCTTTCAACCTGGTGCTCACATGCTAATTCAAAACTATAGAATAATTTCAATTACACAGATCGTATCGTCAATGCTATTGACTACTTTCAAGATCAATCTGGTCTTCAGGGAAAGACAGGAGTCGGGTGCCCTAGACTCAAGTTTGACCTGACAGAACTCAGATCCATTAATCCTACCCTCGAGCGACAGCTCCGTGAAGACCCTCTTCGTCATATTCGTGCCATCGAAGCAGCTTGTCATGATATTGCAAAGCAAGAACGTCCATCATATGCAAAGTCTCCGACTCAAATCAAGGTGGCAATCACTGGTACAATCAATGCTCAACCATCAACACCTAGGTCATTGACATCTTCTTCCCTTCGGCAACTTGTTTGCGTTGAAGGAGTTGCTACAAAAGTATCAGCGATCAAACCTAAAATTGTTCAAAGTGTACATTATTGCCCAGCAACCAATCAGCATTCTTCAAAAGATTACATTGATGCAACTGATCCACAGCTAGGTTTGCCTGCCGTTGATGGAGAAGGAAGGGAGATTCCTGATCGTATCATCAACATCACCTCATCAGTATATCCTCAAAAAGATCAAGAGAATAATGCTCTTGAGACTGAATTTGGATTGAGTAAGTTTAAAGATCATCAGACTATTACTCTACAAGAAATGCCAGAGAAGGCTCCTATGGGTCAACTACCTAGATCTATCGAGCTTGTCCTTGACGATGACCTTGTTGACAGAGTCAAACCTGGTGACAGAATTCAAGTTATGGGAGTTTATCGCGCGCTTGCTACTAGTGCGGTTAATGGACAAAGTACCACCAGTGGATTATTCCAGACTGTTGTATTGGTAAACAATGTGCAGATCTTAGGAAGAGATGTGAGTCAGCTGAACATGGAAGCTGAGGATATTTCAAACATCAAGGCTTTAGCAAAGAGACCGGATATTTTGAGTGTATTGGGTCGCAGTCTTTCACCTAGTATCCATGGACATGAAGTTATAAAAAAGGCACTTGCTTTGCAGCTTTTGAGCGGTGTAGAGAAGAACTTGGAAAATGGAACACATTTGAGAGGAGATATCAATATACTTATGGTGGGAGACCCATCTACTGCAAAGAGTCAGTTGCTACGATCAGTAATGACTATTGCTCCATTAGCTGTATCTACCACAGGAAAGGGATCTAGTGGTGTTGGTTTGACAGCAGCAGTGACCTCAGATCCTGACACCAAAGAAAGAAGATTGGAGGCAGGAGCAATGGTTTTAGCAGACAGGGGAATTGTTTGTGTAGATGAGTTTGATAAGATGAGTGAAGCTGATCGTGTAGCAATTCACGAGGCTATGGAACAGCAAACGGTGACTATCGCAAAGGCTGGAATCCACGCCAGTCTCAATGCGAGGTGTTCAGTACTCGCTGCTGCGAATCCTGTGTACGGTCAATACGATCGCAAGAGAAGAATTCAAGACAATATCGGTTTACCTGACTCTCTTCTAAGTCGTTTCGATTTATTATTTGTTGTTTTGGATCAATTAGATCCAGACACTGACAGAAAGATTGCATCACATGTTATCAAGGGACACCGTTATAAATCTAACCATGGCGCGTCAGGTCATGATAGCGATTACGATGATGACGATGAATCTGACAACGAAGACATGGACGACAACAACTACAATAGAAAATCTCAATCCATCTGGCAACGGTCAAGATACGAACAAGCTTCTACAAATAGTGACAATGAAAGTGGAAATGATGTTCTCTCACATGACTTCCTCCGAAAGTATCTCTACTTTGCAAAGAACAGAATCAAGCCTGTGCTCACTGAAGAGGCACGTGAATGCATTGCTAATAGGTATGCTGAAATGAGAAGCAGACAAGACGAGAGAACACTGCCAGTTACAGCCCGTAGTCTTGAAACTGTGATTCGTCTTGCCACTGCCCATGCAAAGGCACGTCTCAGTCCAATAGTTGAAGCTGAAGAAGACGTAGGTGCCGCAATGGATATCCTAAGCTTTGCTCTGTATCACGAGAATAGAGAGGTCGTATCTGATAGACCGGATACACCAGATCTCGAGGAAGCAAGACCTGGAAAACGTATGCGAACGGACGAGTCTGAGACCGACAGCGAGAGTGCCCCAGAAAATGACGATTCGCAAATAAGTCCATCTTCAGCTACAGAGCTCAAGGAAAGAATTTGGGATGAATTGAAAGAAGCAGATGGTGCAAAGCCAAGAGATGAGTTTTGTGAGAACATTGATGATCGCGCTTCTGTAAACGCTATTATTGAAGAGCTTGCCAAAGAACAAAAGGTCATGGTTGACGAAGACGATGGAATGGTATATCTCCAATAGAAATATGGTTATTTGACTTAAACCATCTTTCTGTGCCATCATGATTTTGTCTACGCTTGCAGAATTCCTTACTCTTGGTTTGTCGCCAGGTGTAAAAGAGAATTAGATTCCATGGTTGATACAACGAACCATAAGGTCGAGAAAAGCGATAAGAATTTGTTTTTTACGGGGTAATTTTATTTAATCAGTATTTTATACTACAGCCAGCTAGAGGCAAACCTTTGTAGCTTTACTTTACAAATATTTCAACTTGTTCTATTTGTCACCTGCAGCATAGCAATACTCCATCACAGACTTTTGTTGGAGATTGTTTTGTGAATAAACAAGTTCAATGTTTTTTTCCTTTCACGTCTACTCAATAGCAAAATTCTTCATTCATTCATCTTTGCTTATTTTAAAAATAAATAGGCAATTTGTACTTTTGTTCTAGAATCAACTCGCAGAAGTTCAATTGAAATTGGCATTATTTCGATTTTATTTTCAATTTCAATTCTCTCTCTCACAGTTTTCAAAATCTCCCTCATAACCTCACACACAGAGAAATATAGGGGTTCCTGAAAATCTAACCATTGGAACAGAACGGGAACAGTCAAAAGGAGTCTGTTTTATACCATAATAGACAAAATATATTGTCACTTCTGCTCAGTCCCGTATTTGTGACATGTGACTTTCTCCTGAAATCCGTCGTTGGCTGTTGATGCGGAAAGCTAACCAACGATCAAGCTCACAACAAAACGATATTTTTGTTCTTTCACAACAACAACGACAACAACAAACACAAAAGGTACTAGAAGTTGTGCAAAGAATCAATCAACAAGTTTAATTCATTTGATTTTGGTTAGGTTGTACTCTAGACAAAGAGATTGGGGAGTTATTAGTTCATTTCAAACAACAACAGCACATTAATAATGGAGAATATCTTTCATCGTCAGAGCCATTCTTTGGAACCCAATGTAATGAAATCATCATCATCTGGAAGGGAGCCACTTCGTCAACGGTCCATGAACTCACAGCCAAGGTCATCTTCTGGAAAGGATGCAATTGCAAAGTTTCCTTTGCAACAGAGATCGACGAATGCAATGCCTTCTTCGAGAGAACAGTTTTCGCAGAAACCATCATCTTCTTCGTCTCATCGTTCCTCCAAATCAAGCAGTAGCAGTAGAAGTGAACCGGTTGAAATTGTCGAAAGACGCAAGAGATCTGATGGAGAAGGATACACTTATCATCGTTACACAAGAGGAAAGATGCTTGGAAAAGGAGGCTTCGCAAAGGTTTATCTTTGTACTGCAATGGACACTGAAAGGCAATACGCTGTAAAGATTGTTCCAAAGGCTAATCTCACAAAACAAAGGGCAAGACAAAAGGTGAGTTCTTTGATTTTTATGTAATTTTGCTTTTTTTCAATGGAATATACTGATACACCCATCTTTTTACAGTTGCAAGCAGAAATCAAGATTCATAGATCTCTCAAGCATGCTCACATTTGTGAATTCAAGCACTTTTTCGAAGATCACAATAATTGCTACATCCTGTTGGAGCTATGTCAGAACCAAAGTATGAATGAATTAATCAAAAGAAGAAAGAGGCTGACCGAACCTGAGGTCAAGTACTACATGTCACAGCTCCTCAAGTCTACCAAGTTCATGCATTCCAATAAGGTCATTCATCGTGACTTGAAGCTTGGTAACTTATTTCTTGACAAAAATCTCAGAGTAAAGGTTGGTGATTTCGGACTCGCAACTCAGCTCTCTGATGAAAGCGAAAAGAGAAAGACAGTTTGTGGAACTCCAAACTATATTGCACCAGAAGTTATTCAAAACGATAAAGAAAAGAGAGGACACTCGTTTGAAGTTGATATTTGGTCAATAGGTGTTATCTGCTACACTCTATTGGTAGGAAAGCCTCCATACGAATCAAAAGACGTGAAATCTACCTATCAAAGAATTATTAGAAATGAATATCATTTCCCAAGCCATATTCCAATCTCTCAAGATGCTCGTGATTTAATTTCCAGTATGTTACAAACACGTCCAGACAAGAGGTAAGGTATTTTCATCAATGATTTACTTTATTTCGTTGCATTCAAAGCAAAACTAACATTTGTTGATGTTTTTATTTATTTTTAGACCAAAGCTTGACCAACTTGTGAACCATCCATTTTTCACTCACGATCCAACCAAAATCCCAAGAAGTCTTCCGAGCTGTTGTACACATGTCGCACCAGATTGGCAAGAGGACCAAAATGGGTATCTCGTACCAGTTCTTGCAGAGGCAGACGAGAAGAAGTACGGCTCTTCCTCAAAGAAAAAGACTTCATCCAAACCTCGTTCTACACTTGAAGAAATTACAAATCAAGAACCTCCAAGAGAAAAACATTACCATAGGAGAGAAGAGAGAGTTTCCTCAAGGAAACCAGCAGCACAATTTGAGATATTCTCTGAAGAGTCACCAAGGGAAGAAACTGCACGACCTGAACAAAGAGACCGTGTCGAAGAAGATCATGTGCAACCACAAGCTTTCAGCCCCGACGATATTGGTGACAGATTGGCTGCTTGCAAGATCGACGACGGTGACCAAGATACAAAGGCATCTCCAACTACTGATGTAGACGCTGATACTCTTGAGATAATGTATTCTCGTTTAAAAGATCTTGGCGAACAGGTCGAAGCAAACGGAGGAGAGCCGATCAGCTTCAAGCCTGCTAGACCACTTGAGCGTGGAGGAGCAGACAAATGGGTTACTAGATATGTCGACTATACGAGTAAATACGGTCTTGGATTTTTGTTCAATGATGGAAGGTAAGTTTAGAGTTCAGAACCATGTCTTTTCCATTATAATGGATTATACTCACACACTTTCTTTGGCAGTGCTGGGGTATACTTCAATGATTCTACAAAGGCTGTATTAATGTCTGATAATGAAACCTTCATCTACGTCGAAAGAAAGAAGTCCTCCGATGGTAATGGTACCAAGATTGAGCAAATCCCTCAATACCATAAACTATCAGATCATCCAGAGTCTCTTCAAAAGAAGGTTACACTACTCAAACATTTTAGAAATTACTTGATTGAACAACACAAGCGTGATGACAGCAAGGATGAAATCCAATTTAATGAGAATGTTGTCGAGGAAGAAGATGCACTATCTACCGTTTTCTTGAAGAAATGGGTCAGAACTAAGCATGCAATCTTGTTCAGGTTAAGCAATCAAACTGTGCAAGTAGTTTTTTACGATCACACTGAGATTCTTCTTTCATCTGAGGCTCGTATTGTAACATACGTCAACAAGAAACACGAACGCGAAACCTTTGAGTTGGATGATGTAATGCTTGCAAGCGAACATGCAGATATCAAGAAAAGACTTAAATACGCAGAAGTGATTTTGCAACAACTCGTCACTGGGAACCAGCAAAAGTAGAGGTTATCTCCTCTGAGGAAAGATGTTGTGGCTCAAATCTAAGAGTACATCTTTTTGAATTGCTAATAATACATAGTTTCTGTTTACAATAATTTGTTATGAGTTTGTTCTATTTCTTTTACTATTAAAAGTTAGATACGTAAGTTGGAGGAACTTCTTTACTTGACTTATTCACATAGCGATTTTGGAAGAAGAAGGGGAAAAATGCCAATGCTGTTTGGGATTACGATTATCCATGAAGGAAAGGGAGATATCTAAGTCAACACGACGAACGGAAAGTAGACTAGGAACATCAGAGAAGCAAAACGAAATTCTGAGTGACACCGAATCTTTTCCAAACTGAAGACGCATCACAAAAGCGAAGGTATTCATCATAGTTGTGATCATAAATTTCAAAATAGACGAAACCATAGTAGGGATATAATCAATCAGATAAAGAATAAAGTATGAGTGAAACCGATATACGTGACTTTGATGAGGAGCCAGGTGAGTCTCCTTCTCTTTTTTCCTTTGAGCTTTGTGATGAGATCATATCTAATTTCAGATTTCATTTGATTGACCACTGATAGCTCCAATCACCAACATGTTTCGAGCATCTGCCAGCTTTTTGGGAAAACTTTTCCAAAGCAGTGATGACTTGGCAGGTATGACAAATAAACTTTCAATAAATAAGGATGATAATGTTGGTGATGTTGGGGAATACACTATTGGACCTGGTGATTTACCCTCATCTGCGTCTACAGCTGTGACTAATGATTCTACAGAGAATAACCAGGATGTTTTACTTTGCAAGGAAGTAAATAATCAATCTAAGCGCAAAAGTCGCTATAAGAAAACATACAAAGATGAACCCGCAAGAGAAAGACCAGTGAATGATGTATGGCCAGAAAGAGATGCTTTATCATTTACTAGATCTCTTGTGTTTTATGGAACTGGTGCAATCACTGATGAACACGAAGAAGCTTGCAAGGCTATTATGGAAGCTAGGGAAACAAGGAAGAAATATCAAGGAGGAGATGGAACAATTATGAAGGATATTCCGAGCACAAATCTATCATGTAAAATGCAAAATGGTGTCTTTGGTATCTATGAAGTGGATAGGGAAACCAATCTCATTCAAGTTCCAAACATTGATGATTTTGTAAAAGACTATAGGAAAATGGAGCGAGTTATTAGCAGTGGAGCTATGAGAAGCTTTTGTTATCAAAGAATGCAAATGTTGGATTCGGCATTCAATATGCACGTTTGCGCAAATGCTACTGTCGAAAATGAAGCTCAATCAAATCTTCTAGGAACAGATTTTTACAGAACAATGAAAATTGATAATCATATACATCTTGCCGCCGCTGCTTCAGCAAACCAGTTTGTAAATTTTGTCAAGAATAAATTGGAAACTGAAGGAGACGAAGTTGTATTGGAGAATGGACAGACTTTGAAAGAAGTTTTTGATTCAGCTGGACTAACTGCTGATCATTTGACAATTGATGCTTTCAATGTTTTAGCAGATTATTCAGTTTATCAGAGATTTGATAATTTTAATGGAAAATATAGTCCATTTAGGATGGCACAAATTCGTAAGATATTCCTGAAGGTAGAGAATATTCAGAAAGGTAGATACTTTGCAGGTAAGTAAAGGAATACATGATTACACAGTGATATTTTAACCATGATGATGATATTCTAATCAATCCTTCCTAGAATTGACAAAGGAGGTATTTTCTAGACTTGAACAATCAAAAGGTCATCGAAGTGCAGCTGAAATGAGACTCAGTATATACGGTATGGAGAGACATGAATGGCGAAACCTTGCAGATTGGGTTTTAAATGATTGGAAAGGAAAATATCCTGGCCCTGTTTTGTCATCCCACAATCGCTGGATTGTTCAGGTTCCTCGTCTATGGAGAATTTTCTGTCGGAAAGATCCTCAGAATTCATTTCAAAAGATGCTTGAAAATCTATTTGCTCCAATATTTGAGGCCACATTATATCCTGATGAGCATCCTGAAGTTGCAGAGCTTCTCAAGCATATTGTAGGGTTTGATTCGGTTGATGATGAGGGGTGTGCAGAAGCTCCAACATGCTGTACAAGACCAGCAGATTGGACCAAACAGCAAAATCCTGCATATAATTGGCAACTATATTTTCTATGGGCAAATATTGAAGTGCTGAATAGACTTCGTCATTCAAAAGGCTTGAACACTTTTTCTTTTAGACCACATGCTGGTGAGACCGGAGATCCAATGCATTTAGCTGCAACTTATATTCTTGCGGATTCCATCAATCACGGGGTCAACCTTGATAAACAAGTCTCATTGCAATATCTCTATTACTTGGATCAAATTGGCCTGTCGATGTCTCCACTATCGAATAATTTCTTATTCAGAAAGATAAAGTCCAATCCTTTTCCAAAGTTATTCAAGCGCGGATTGAATGTAACCCTATCAACAGATGATCCACTTCTTTTTCACATGTCAAACGATGCCTTGCTGGAAGAGTACTCCGTAGCAAGAGCAAGTTTTGATTTGTCCATGACCGATATATCTGAGATTGCCCGAAATTCTGTACTACAAAGTGGCTTTGAAGACAATCTCAAAGAAGAATGGCTTGGTAAAGATTGCCACAAGGGTATTACTTTCTGCGATGAAGTTAAAACCCATGTCCCACTAATCCGCGCGAAATTCAGAGCAGAACATCTCGCTTTAGAGCATATGCTCGTAAATTTGATCGCTGCAGGAAAGGGTGAAGAAGTTTTGAAGGAAATGATGTACCACTTCGGAAAGGCTCGTGACGCCCATAGAAACATTTTGGTCAATAATCTACCTGACGTTCGTCCATTCCCTGAACAAAATCAATTGTAGGCAGTAGAATAGAGCGTAAACTGACATTTCCAGTAGTAATTTAACAATTTTTAATTTTATGCAAATTCTTCAAACACATTTCGTAAGTGACTAACAAGTCCTTCTGTTGAACCACCAGGATGAGTCACCATCCAATTTGTTTGTTCGTCCATAACCTCGCGAAACACTGGCCCTTTGGGTAAGTTTGGCAAAATACCATCAGCTGTTATTTGTTTGCCATTGATAAGAGGCTCTTGTGACCAAATACCAACTAATCCAAGCTGCAGTATAGCAGCAGCGAAAGAATCATATTTTTGAATCAATCCTTCTCTTGCTTCTCCTTGTGATTCCTCGAACTAGAAGTGCAATCAATGATGAGACATTGACAAAGACATTTTCAAGATTCAATCATGAAATGAAATGTACTTACCACATCGCCCTCAATTGTATAACTAAATTGATCATTTTCTAGCATTGCAAGTTGTTCCGAGAGAGATAGAATAAGTGCAGCTCTCCATAAAGGACCTGCACGTTGCATTACCTTCGACACCAGTAGTCGAAACTCCATAGTGTGAAGCCATACAGGGTCTTCTTCTGTATCAGCATTGATTTCCAAAGGTCCCATATGACAAGTAGTATGCACTCCAGTTCCATCATCTTCGACATGTGCATGATAAACTACGCGAATATTTCCAAGCAGACAAGCCGTCGCTGAAAGGTCACAACCTGCATTCAATAAATCAGTAAAATCATCAGCACATTTAATCACAAGTTCTACAGCCTCGGCATCTCTGTACGGCCTCTTCAATTCATCAACCATTAATTTCATGACAACAGACCTGCTAGCCTTCTTTCCCTGTCTCGCACCTGCTTTTGCCGTTTCTGCCTGACCAAGTGTTTTAAAGTGATCTCGTAATGGCTTCAGAAATGATGCATACCAAAGTCTCCGCCTAGACTCATCATCCTGAAGAAGTGGAATTTCTTGTACACCATGAGATGCAGCACCAAGAACATACTTTTTCTGACACCACACAGGCGTTGTAATTTTACAGTCACATAGGTAATCATGAGTGGTCGAAAGTAAATGAAGTCCCTCTGCAAATATTTTTTCAGAAATTTGTCCTTTATCATCTCCATCCATTCCTGAGATTGGAAATACAGTTGAAGCGAGATTAAGATTTATTAGCAACCTCATCGCACCCACTGGATCTTGACTCCTTAACATCAAATCAACTTCACTACCTACACGCTCCCTCGCTACCTTTTGAGCTAGAGCTATCCTGACATCCTCGGTCATGGCTGCATTTCTCAAGGCATCATCCATTGTGAACCTTAAGCGTGCTGCAAATCTCACACTTCTCAATACACGCAAAGGATCATCAAGTAATGTTGTCAACGCAGGCAACGGCGTCGAAACAATTCCTCTACGTAAATCCTCAAACCCTCTTCCAGTGAAATCCTCGACTTCACCTGTATTGATGTTGTAAAAGAGAGAATTGATGGTCAAATCGCGTCTATATGCATCTTCTTCCGCTGTTCCAATCCTCATTAGATCCGGAATACGAGAGTCTTCAGTGTATTCTTCTGCTCGTAAGTTTACAAAATCAATCCAAAATTTTCCTAATTTCATGGTAGCAGTCTCTAAATGCTTTGACTTTTCTGGATTTTTGAGAACTACACCGACTGATATCTTATCTTTTCCATGCTGAGTCAGCCAATCATTCAAATGATCTGCAAATTCTCTTCCAAGCATATCATCAAGTGCAATGTCAATATCAACTGGTATATCATTTGGATCAACTAAAGTATTCATAGTATCTTTCTTGATATCGTTTACCCCAATCAATTTCCCACCTTGTCTACCACTACTAGGTCCTTTAAATTTTGACGTAAGTCGATCCACTTCCCCTGCTTCACCTATAGGAAATTTTCCTCGTTGAAATTCTTCTGTAGCCAACAATTTATCACGAACCCATCCTCCTGCTACTCGTAGCGTAGAAGTAATTCCTGATTCATGAATGACTTCTGTAAGAGTGTTGAATAATTCTTGTTCTTCACTTGTAAGATTAATGTTTGGTCCATTTATCGGGTTCGACCCTGTTTCTGGTGACTTTGAATCATCCTTTTTATTGAATGATTTCAGTTCCATGTCAATGTTTTGTATCAGAGATGATAATGATCCAGAGCCATTTGGAGCTTCTTCTTCTTCACTTGGGTTTTCATCATTGGACTTTCCAGATATGGTGGACGAGGATTTGTAAAATCGCAACTCACGAGATTCAATGGCACTCAAAGCAACTTTTTGATTGCCTACATTTTTTAGCACTCGCTTTACTGATGATTGTTTGGTAGTGAACCCAAATGCTGTTTTAGAGTATCGTATTAAATGTAGGAGCAACATCGACAGCGCTCCTATCCCAATTCTAAATGAGGGAAAGATGGACATTCGAGAATTGAAAAAAAGTATTTTTCTGGAATGTGTCAGAGTGTGAATGTTCGTGGAAAGTGTCGATAGCTTTATATTCTATAGCTCATTCAAAGGTGTATTCAACAAAAAGACTATGAAATGGCTATGCCTTCTTACTTTACTGGGAAAAGTTCCAAGTTTTCAAATCTGAATTGCTTTTTTTGATTTAATTTTTCTTTTTCATCACAGCTTGCTTGTGTGGCTTGTTCTTTTTCATCTGAAAGATGATGGCCGATGGGATCTAATCTGAGCCATTGTTCTTCAGAGTTGAAAAAGAAGAAAGAGAAGGGAAGGAGAAAGCTTCCAAACCCTACCCAAAAGGGATACAATGACGCATGTCAATCAGTCTCACTTTACTGTCCACGAAAGAATAATGAAGACATGCATAAATATCAACACAAACGGTTTTTTCTTTTCAAAAACATCAAAAGATATCTTTCCATCTTTCATCAACCTCATATCTTTACTTGATAGACTTTACAAGTATATCATTATCATACCATGACAGACACATCACTCACTGTGAATCAGTTGGCTGTAAGTTATTATAGTCAGGCAATTTGCTTTTCTCCTTTTTATTTGTGTTGTGATTGTGTTTCTAACTTTTGCCCTTCTCATTCTTAATCCCACAGTACGATGTAGACAAGTTCTACTCTTTGATTTGCGGAGGAATGATCTTCCTCATGCAATGTGGATTCGCTATGCTTTGTGCAGGATCCATTCGTCAGAAGAATGTGAAGAATATCATGCTCAAGAATCTTCTTGATGCATGTGGAGGTGCTATTGGATTCTTTTCCATTGGATTTGCCCTAGCTTACGGTGAAGGAGGAAAGTTTGTTGGAAACAGTGGGGAAAGATACTTCCTCAACAACTACAACGACCACATTGATTTCTTCTTCCAGTTCACCTTTGCTGCTACCGCTGCAACCATTGTAGCAGGAACCGTTGCTGAGAGATGTAAGATGACTGCATACCTCTGTTACTCCCTTTTCCTTACTGGATTCGTATACCCTGTTGTTGTACATGCTATCTGGAACTCTAATGGGTTCCTTTCTGCTTTCAACGGTGACGCATTCTGGGGAGGAATGATTGATTTCGCTGGATCAGGAGTTGTACACATGACTGGAGGAGCTACTGCTCTTGTTGCTGCAATTATTCTTGGACCACGTATTGGACGTTTCCGCGACGAGGAAGGAAACCTACTTGAGGATCCACAGCCATTTCCAGCTCATTCCGTCTCTCTTCAGGTTCTTGGAACCTTCATTCTTTGGTTCGGATGGTATGGATTTAATCCAGGTTCTACCTTGGGAGTAAGTGGATACGGAGACATTCTTGCTCTTTGTGCTGTCACCACTACCCTTTCTGCTGCTGCAGGAGCTGTTTCTGCTCTATTTTTTGATACTCTTCTAGGATATTTGAAGGAAGGGGAGGCTGAATATGATCTTACCATGTGCATGAATGGTTGCCTTGGAGGTCTTGTAGGAATCACTGCCGGATGTTCTGTATGCGAGCCATGGGCTGCTTTGGTTATTGGAATCATTTCTGGATTTGTGTATGTACTTTCTTCTAAGCTTCTTGTTATGCTCAAGATTGATGATGCTGTCGATGCTATTCCTGTACATTTCTTCAATGGAATGTGGGGATGCCTTGCTACTGGTATTTTTGCTTCTCCAAGATTGACTGAGATTGCATACGAAGGACACAGTGCAGGACTATTTTATGACAATGGAAAACTTCTTGTTGTAGAGATTTTTGGAATCCTTTTCATTCTTGTATGGACTGTAGGTATCATGACCCCATTTTTCTTTGTTCTTAACATGCTCGGCATGTTCCGTGTTGACCCACTTGAGGAGCAGGTTGGACTTGATATTTCCCACCACAAGGGAGCTGCATACAACTTGGACAGTGCAGACCAGGGTAAGGTTGACGAGCTTGTAGAAAAGCGTGCAACTGCACACGGAAAGCAGACTGCGTAAGCACTTCTACGAACAAACAACACGAACTACCACTAGAAACCTGAACATACGAGTAACATTTAATACATAGATACATACATACCATTTCAATATATTTTCCTGGAATAGTTCTCGTAATCACCAAATATTTGAATAATGAAAAGGAAGGTTGAGTTTAGTATCTACATCATATCCTTACCCCATGGTCGCATTTGTCTCAATCCTCTAGCTTTGGAGTTTCCAATTCTACTAATGCTTTCCTTGAAGCGGGTATTCTTGCTATTTGGCACAAACACTACTTGTTCAAGTCCACTAGTAGTTTTTGTCTTTTCAACATAAGCACCATCTTTGCAAGTAAATTTATTCAAGACAGGAACTTTTCCAAGCAATCCGTGAATCTCTCTTGCTCGCTTTACTCTCCATTGATCACGATCAATACTAGTAATGACATCCATGAGATTGTACACTTCTACTTCAGGCTTTTCAGGAATGACGCTTGGATCCTTTGCTTTACTTCTCATGGTCTCATATGATGAGACCAAATCTTCATATGAAAAATAAAGCGGTGTTTGCTTCTTGCGATTATTTCTCAAGAGTCCCTTCACAACATTGTATTTCTTCATTTCTGGACAATGGAATACAGGTACTCCTACAAATCCTTCCATATGCTTATACTTTTGTCTAATTCCACTCACAGCATCTCCACTTGATGCCGATGATTCATCTACTACTCCCATTTGAGCATTTCTCTTCTCCTTTCTTCTTCTATCATAAGCATTCTTTCTCAACATTGCCAAGGTTCCTCCAATCACAGGTACACTTTGCATCATCAATCGAGCATCATCTTCAGCATTTTGTCCCCACAATCCAACACGTTCTCTTCCATTACAACGAGCAGCATAGAATAGCTCCCTCTTTGGTGGAATGATTTTATATCTCAAAACTCCACCTTCGTCAGGACTTCTCGCTTTCCCACTATGTTCGTCAATTGGTTGACCAGTCAACAGACCCTTGTTCACATTGACAGATTGAGCAAGAGCCTTGGACAGGGATGAAGCAGTAATTCTCATATCAGCCCCTTTCATCTGATCCATTTGAAGCATCTCATCACGAAGACGAAGTGCATCCTCTTCATCCATAAAGTATAGAGCGACTTGTCTATTGTTGTCTTGTTTCTTTTGTGTCCCCATAGGTGATGCATCGGATGGTATTTCATCATCGAATTCAAGATCTGTCTCGGTTCTATCAGTACGCTCAAAAAGGAGGTATGGTGATCCCCATGGTGTTGTCACAGTGAATACAGGCTGAGAAGCTACTCTATCATATGCTGGGATAGCAGTTTGTGATCCAAAAATGTTGGAAAGATTTGCGACTTGTCGAGTTTTGTTGATGACTGCAGAAGAGAGGTCTTGGATGACTGTGCGTGGTGAAGCCGATGCCTGCGAAAGCAAAGCAGCTGATGAAAGAATTGCAAGGCTTTGTGATGAAAGTTTCATGATCAAGTATGGAATGGAGAAACACTATTTCAGAGATCTCCAATCTGTTTCTTTCCATTGATTGCATTAGATGCTTTTCTTGTTCATTGATTGTTTCTCAGCCAAGACGCATCCGCCACGCGTAGTATGTTTTCTATTTTTGGCGCGAAAATTTTTAATTTCATATACATCACTAGCAGTGGTTCAATAAATAGGTATTGAGGTAGTTTATCTTGGCGCAAACGATGGTGCCAAAATCGTGGATAGAGAGAGAGAGTTTGTTGAGTTTGGAGTTTTGCTTTTTGCTTCCTATGATCAGAATGCTACTGCAGTACACAACTTGTATTGAAACCAATAAGGTATCATATCTGGGGAAATAGTCAGCAGTGTGTGAAATATCTCGACTGTACTCTCAGGGAATAGATCATCTCTGAATAGTCTTGTTGGTTCATTGTAGAAATACTTTTGCGCAGGATAGAGCAACCAATAAGTACCAATCATACCCTAGCACACAATGCCAGCTCGTTCAGCAGAACTCGTGCCTTCTTCGCCAAAAAGGCGAAAGGCTCTCGATTTCAAAGCACAACAACAAGCACAGCACACGGCTACTATATCTCTTATTGTGAAGAATACAGGCAAAATTCAAAAAGAGATTGGATTTCGTAGAGCTAGACTCAAGGTTCGTACTTTTTCTTCTTTGTTTCAACCATTCCTACCTTTTCTTCTATACTGTTCTCATGATATAAATGTTTTACTTGAAATTCCTACAATAAAATTTAGCAAGTATATCAGAAATGTTCAGAGGCAATTAATATTCTGAACAAATTTAAAGATGTGTCATGGCCACCAAATCAGCCAGAGTCTGGCGACAATGACGATAATGGTGATACCATTGCAGGGAATAGTTCTATCGATTTGGCAAGTTCCAATGAATCAGATGGAGTAATTGTCAACAAAGATGATGTATCGACAGATAAAAATGATGATGTTAGTACTATTGCAAATGACTCCGAAGCGGAATTCACAGATGTAGATACTATTGCAGAGACCGAAGCTGATGAAGGTGAAATTGAAGAAAAAGAGGAGTCTGATGAAATTCCCGGTATCGCAAGAGTTACCACCGAAGAAGAGGCAGAATTATCAAAAGAGAGAGCTATTGCTGAGGCAGAAGCAATTGCAATGGGTGAAGAAGATGTTAAAATGACTTCTAGCCTGGATGAGACCATGGACATTAATGGTGTTGTATCAGATGACTCTCAAGTTCAACATCCTACTGTAGAAACAGACACAGGAGCAAAACCTAATGACGAAAAATACAAAAAAATGCGGAAGGAAGTCGTTTCTGCATTGAATTGTTATTGTCTGACAATTACACATCCTATGGCTACTGCTAAAATGATTGAAATTGCACTTGAGTGTATCGGATTACTTATTTCCAATAGATACGTATCAGGAACTACGATTGCAGACGAAATTGTAGCTACAGAACCAGACCAAGAACACGCAGATGATTTTAAAAAGATTCCAGAAATTATGCGACTCATCAATTGCATTTGTGAATGTGCAGACAATGCATCTGATGCTGTTCAAACAGCAATGTGTAAAGATCTCTTATCATTAATGACTTCACCGGTATGCGCTGTTCACGAGTCTGGAATGTTAAAGGCAGTCAGAACAGTATTTCATATATATCTCATCACTAAGCACGAGGATGTAAAGAAGATGAGTAGAGAAGTTCTTTTAGACATGCTTCGAAGTGTATTTCAAAGAATGGAAGCATATGATGCAATGGCGTCTTCGGATTCAGATGAAATTGAAAGCAAAGGTAGTTTCAAACTTCCTGACACTCCTTCGAACAACAGAGATGAGGCAGAAAATACTGGCCTTTTTGCTTCTCGATTCCATACTGATAGTTATCTTCTATTCCGTGCCCTTTGTAAACTCAGTGCGAAACCATTACCAGAAGACGCTGATGATGATGCATCGATGTCTAGCGGTAACTTGAGAGTCTTCGCTGGTTCAAATAAGGTTAGCAGCGATCCAATGGCGACAGCAACTAAGATCCTTTCCCTCGAGTTAATTGTATGCGTTTTTGAGCATTGTGGGGATGCTTTTCGAACTGGAGAAAAATTCATTTACGCCATCAAGAATTTCTTATGCGTCAGCTTACTGAAAAATTGTGTATCGAGTAATACAAAAGTAGCTCACATCAGTCTCAAAGTATTTTTACTTTTGGTAAGTGCACCGTTTTCGTTTCATCAACATTTTCTCGTACATTAACTCTAACATATTGATCACTACAGGTTTACAAATTTAAGAATCACTTAAAAGCAGAAATCGAAGTGTTTATTGCAAATGTTTTCTTACCTGTTCTTGAGTCTCCAAATTGTCCGGTTGAACGTAAAAGTCTTGTATTGGAAGCTTTGAGAGCTCTCTGTGCAGACCCAGTATTGCTCACGTCCATTTTTCTCAACTATGATTGTGACTTTGATGCAGTGAATTTGTACAAAACTATCGTGCAACATTTGACATCTGTTAGTATCAAAGGACGAAACACAGCACCAACACCATCAAATAAGCAAAAACCCATGCAAGATAATTTCTCCTTGGGAGTCGCAGGATTGGAGGTACTTGTAGTAATTTTGCAAGGATTTCTGCGGGCACTTAACCTTCCTGGGGGTGATGATATAGACACCGAGGAGAGATCAAAAGCAAGAGGAAACCTACAGTTAGACGTAGGTATGGCAGCAAAGTCAGAGAAGGAAGTGGTAAAGAAGAGTAGCTCAAATGCTGACGATATGGCTGTAACTGCACAGGAAATTGAACACATGGAAAATAGTGTTGCCGGGAAGATTGTTGATGCATTTGACAAGAAGAGATTGGCACAACAAAATTTTGAACTCGGGTGTGTCAAATTCAAATTATCGGCAAAGCAAGGTCTTCTTTTCTTTATTCAAAGTGGTCTTCTTCATATGGATGCAAAGGAAGTAGCAGCCTTCTTTTATGAGCATAGAGAAGTATTAGATAAGACTCAAATAGGTGAAATATTTGGAAGGGAACCCGAAGCAAGTTTTGTCAAGGATGCTGATGCTGATCCCGAAAAAGGAGGTGTTGGTTTCTACATTCGCGTTCTCCATCACTATGTCGACAACCTCAATTTTACAAGACTGAAATTTGACGATGCTATTCGTCTTTTCTTATCAGGATTTCGGCTACCTGGAGAAAGTCAAAAAGTTGATCGAATTATGGAGAAATTCGCAGAACAATATACTATTCAAAATGAGGATGTTTTCCCTTCTGCTGACGTATGTTTCATCTTGGCTTTCGCTGTCATCATGCTTCAAACTGATTTGCACAATCCAAACATTAAACCTGAGAAAAAGATAACAAGAGAGGGATTTATCAACATGAATAAAGGAATTTCAGTTGATGGTGGAGATTTACCCGCGGACTTCCTTTCTGAAATATACATTAGTATCAAGAATAGACCATTTACACTGAAGGAGGATGAGGATGCAAGAAATTATCAAAAGAAAACCGACGATAATGGCTTTAATGAAGTTTTCTTTACTACTGCCGCCGAAGAGCGTCGACGCGAACGTTTCAAGAAGGAACGAGCAGAGCTTGTAGAATCGACAGAGAAGCTATTCAAGAGACAAAACTCAGGTGATGCTAGAGAATCAGATTTTGGATCATCTGTTAACCCAAAAGATGTTGTGAAGCCAATGTTTGATATTACTTGGGGACCTCTACTCGGTGCATTATCCCAAATTCTGGAAAAAGCCGAAGATGACACAAGCATCGCGTTATGTCTTAATGGTTTTGTTTATGCAGTACGAATTGCCTCACAAATTCATGTTGTATTAGCAAGAAGCACATTTGTCAATTCTCTTGCAAAATTCACAGCTCTTGGTTCTATCAAAGAATTGAAACCCAGAAATATTGAAAGCATACGGACACTTTTGAGCATTGCAATCATGGACGGACAGCATCTTGGCGATAGCTGGATGCCTATCTTGCAATGTATCTCTCAGCTTGGAAGACTTCTTTTCTTTGCATCAGGTGTAGACTCTGATGATAATTTTCTAAACTCTGGTAAAATGCAAAGTACCCGGTCCATACAGTCGACAGTAAGTACAAATTTGGATCTATGAGTTCTTTTTTTGACAAACAATGCACCAACTTACAGTCAATGTTATAGGAATCGAGGGAAACCGAAGAAATCAATGGTAGAGTTGTTCTTGAAGCAATCAATGAGATCCTTATTGAGAAGGTTTTCAGCTCAACCACGAAGTTGTCTGACTCTGGAATTTTGAATATGATTGATTGCCTTGTCCATGTTTCAATTTCAGAAATTGAAGGAGATTCAAAGAAGGCAATTAGTGGCGTTGGACGCTCTGTTCGTTCCATCAAAACTGAGGATAAAGAAGACAAGTCAAATTCCGGAGAAGGACCTCGCGTGTATTCTCTCCAGAAGCTTGTTGAAGTTGCCGACTACAACATGAACAAACGTAGTAGATTGAGCTGGGCTAAAATCTGGGAAGTAATGGCAAACCATTTTGTAGTAATTGGATGTCATGAAAATGCCAATGTTAGTATGTTCGCTATAGATGCACTTCGTCAACTAAGTTTCAAGTTCTTGGAAAAGCCAGAGCTTGCGGATTTTAATTTTCAAAGACTATTTTTGCAACCTTTCCTTTCAATCATGGAAAACCCGAATAGCAGAGCTGATACGCGTGAATTGATTCTTCAATGTGTGGATAATACAGTTCGCTCCTCATCTTTTACCATTAGAAGTGGATGGAAGATTTTCTTCGCGATTTTATCCATATCAGCAAATGATGTATCAGAACGAAATAGCTATTTAGGATTATCAGTTCTTCAGTATTTGGTTGATAGTAGTCTTGACGACTTTTGCTCAGGTAACAAAATGAGCACTGACGGATCTAATGATGACGGTAAGGGGGATAATTCTCAAGATTATCAGTTGTCTGCAATAGAAGCAAAAGAGCAAAGTACACTTGCCGAGGACTTTATCGGTTTATGCGGAGCTTCATTGGCATTTGTAGAGAGCAAGAAAGAGTTAGATATGGCTTTGTCCATGCGTGCCCTTTGTCACATAGCCTGTTATGCTGACAAAATTGCTGAAGGAAAGGCTCTTCCGCCACATTATAATTCTCAAACATCAGATAAAGAGCTACCAGGGTATACTTACGAAGGCCTTAATGTAGAAGAAGAAAGACGAATGATCTTGTGGAGACCGATATTTGATGGTCTTGCAAATGGAATTTCGTCGAAGGTCACAAGTAATTCCAGTGCAGTTGGATGTTTCGTACAAAGAGGAAGTGCTATAACTCTTCGTTCTATCCTACTTCGGTACGGGAGACTGTTCTCTGCCAATGAGTTGAAAGCAATTATGAAATATTCTATTATTCCTGCCATCGAGATCGCAGCCAAAAATGATTCCTCACCTGTTTTGAAAATCATTTCCGAGTCACCTACTGTATCCAACTTGGACTTTTTGAATGAACCTCTGCCTTTTCCTCCACCTGTCGATGACGAAGGGCTGCTGAGATTTGCGAAAGAATCAAAGCTAGACGATAGTCACAATACATCTAAACGCGCAATGGGAGTTGCTGAACTTTTGGTTGAAGCAAGTTTCGTCGACCTTAAACATGGTGGAAGTGGCAATCTGAGCCAAGCCTACACTTTGCTTCAAAAGGCACCAATTCAAAAGAACATCGATGAGCCTTTTCCAGAAAGCTGGGTTGCAACTACTGCTCCTATCATGCTAGGCATGCTGACAGATATGTTCTGCTTGATTGCAACAAACTACTCTAGCTCTGAAGCAAAAGAGCTTTGGCAAGTAACTGTAGGAGAAATGCAGAAATGGGCCATTGGTACACCATTCGCCATGTCTTCGTCACCATCACAATCTTGGAAACCAAGTGAAGCACTTGTAAGAATTGGTTGCAAGGAAATCGAGCACTTCTCGAAAAAACTAATTAGTCTTTTCCCATCAATGGAGAAAGGAGATGTATCAATGTGGCTGAGCTTTCTTTGCCAAAATCTTGCAGAAACACTGGAATACAATGTCCAACTGGAACAAGAACTACATAAAAACGTTTCAAAAGAAATTGCCGATATGGATAGAGTAAAGGAGGAAGAAAAGAGTGCGAGGGCAATTCGCATAGTCGAAACGCCATATGGAAAAGGAGTTATTGTAGGGTCTAGGCAAGACACTTACAACGATGACGTAATCGATATTTCAATTATTGAGTTAGAATCTGGAGCTACACTGTACGGACCTATGTCCGCAGTTGCAAATGAAATCACCACCGAGTATCATAAAGTGGAGGTTGAAAGTAAAGGTAAGTTGCATAACCATGCTCCAAAAATGCCATTCTTCTGTATTTATCAAAATCTAACTTTTACATCGACTTCAGATTCAGCAAGAAAGTCCAAAGCAAAGAAAGTTGAATTAATGAGAAAATACATTTCACCACTACGTGTGAGGTGTACATCAGTCTACTGTCTACAGAATTCCTTCTATCACTTTCTAGACTTGTTTTCTGTGCATTGTGGGCAGACTGACATCTCAAGGTTGCTGGAGTCTGTAGAGAAATCTCGAAGTGCCGCAGAGAAAGCAAGTATCGACAAGAGCCTATCAACGTATTTCGTTGAAGCAATGAAATTAGAATGGGGTGATAGAGTGGAAGAACCACAGGCTGCATTTACATCAGATAGCGGAGTTGGTCATCTTGGTCGTTGTGAGATGTTTTTCTTGACACAAGAAGCCAGTGCAAACAGTATTCTTATTCGCTTATTGTCAATACTTTTCTCGGAAACTGAAAACAAAGAATGGGACACAGTACAATTTGCAGAACCACTTTTGATGTCAAGAATGAAGGATGTCCTTCAAAAGTTCATTATTTCGGAAAGAGAAAATGGACACAAACTCGATCAAAATGTTTGGAGGGCAGTGAAAGAAAGTGGAACAAAGTATGCTATTCATTGCACATCGTTCGCAGCAGTTGTAGTCAACATTCTAAATACCATTCTTGGTTTTACCAATGAACAATTCCAAAGGCAAAAGACCACATTGTTTCCTGTGCTATGCTCATTAATATCAGCACAAAGTGAAGAAATAAGAATGTTGGTGGCACAAGTTTTGAAAGAGAAAGTAGCAAGTCTACTACAGATTCCGGCTGAAGCATTTGTAGACTTATAATTTTGATAAACAATAGAAGGAATGCAACACTAATTTTAGCCTATTCCAAGGAAGTCATCGAATTCTATCTCCTCTCTTGTCCTTTTTCTATGATACCATTTTCCACGAATCCATGTATGTTTCCTGAAAGTCATACAAAGATGTCATGAAAGTGTCGTAGACATCAGAGCCTAGATTTTTGTATTTAGCAGCTAGCCAATTTACAATGACTAACCTTTATGCGTTGCGACCGACCACATCATCAGATCATAAAACACTCATCATTCATCACATTAGAATTTACTACCACACACATGCATCATCATTACTACAGTAAACTATTTATTTACCAATAGAGAAATCCTGAGTGATCATTAGGAATCATAAAACTCTAATATTTTGAAAATGATAGTTAGAGGCGTTTTATCGGTTGCCATCTTTTTTTCTTCAACAACATTTGCTTTTGTTTTGCCCAGATCTCATTCTCATCCAGTTACGTCAAAGCGATTCTCATCTTCTTCAGATACAGCAGATTCTACAAAGCTGGAGACAGATGTGAAGAACTTGAAGAGAGTCTTGGCTAGAGAATACGCTACATTTTTCAATCCGATGGAGACTCAATATTATGCAAAGGATGTATCTTTCACTGATCCGATGACATCACTCTCGGGTGTAGAATCTTATCAAAATAATGTCGATATGCTTGCTTCACGCACGTTGATGGGAAAGATTCTATTCAGTGATGCTGGAATAGTTTTGCACAATGTCAGCGGTGGTGAAATCAGCGAAGATGGCAAAACTATTGGGGATATCCAAACTAGGTGGACACTTCGACTGACTGCGAAAATCTTGCCATGGAAGCCTACTGCAAGATTTTCTGGTATTTCTGTTTACAAAGTGAAGCCAGATCCTTCCAGTTCTACAGGGGTCACTATCAAACATCAAACTGATTATTGGGACTCTATAAACATCGTTCCAAATACTGGTGGTGAATATGCAACAGTGGACAAAGGAATTGCAATCAAAGATTTTCTTGATCAGCTATCACCTGGGGGATTCCAGGCTCAAAGCGCTGCGCCAGAATTGCCGTATCAGCTATTGAGAAGAGGAGATGGATACGAAGTTAGAAGATACCCAAGTTTCACTGGTGCACAACTTCCCTATCGTCGTAGAGACGAAGGATTTGGTTCGCTTGGAGCATTTACAAAAGGCATGAATGCACTTTCACCGGCTTTGATGGAAGTACAAAAGGATGATATTAGTGATAAGTACATGATGTGGCCCCTGACCTTTGCTCCACCAGGAGAAACGGAACCACCAATGAATAAAGACGCCTTAGAAAACGCTGGCCAAGGACAATGGCGTACGATGAAAGTTAAGGTGAACCCAGCAAGAGTAGTTGCAGTGAGAGAGTTTAGGTATGTATTATTTTGATTCTCCCGTGGAAGTGTCTGCTTTTACCGATTTTTGACTCATCATATTTCCAAATTGTTAGTGATGCATCAATGGAGCCTGTTGTTAGGAAGGCAGACCGTGAATTACGTGAATTTCTTGAAAGAGATGGCCTAAAAACTGCAGAGAATACTGAAAATATGGTTAGATTTGCACAATACGATGCGATCTTCTCCATGGGAAAGAGAAGGGGCGAAGTATGGATCGATCTTTCGGATGATGGCCATCCATTTAACTAGTAACATTTTCATAAAAAGAAAGTTTTGAACTTTCCTGTACGTACGTAGTAGATACTAGAACAATTTTCATTTAAAATTTGACACCGACTTCAAAACGCCACGTACTACTGCTCATCCTGCTCACCAATGTAAAGATGGGTGCGTAAGGTAAAGGTGAAAGCAGTTATGAATAATTAAAGGAAAACTAGTGAACTGTGGCAGTGTAATAGCTGTCCCTCGATTAAAAACCCACTACTCCAAATAAAGATGAAAATCAGTCTTACACTAGCGCTAAACTGCATTCTTGCTTCATCTGTGTCTTCTTTTTCCTCTTCTTCTTTTCCAGCAGTGAATAATAGAAAACATTGTGTTGGTAAAATGACAGCTACAGACATGCTTGTAACTTCAGCAGATATTACTGAGACCATACGGAAAGAGTCTCTTGTTGAATACGATATCGTGATGGATCATTTCATGTTTGAGCTTGGAAATGATATGGTCTTCTTACAAAACCAAAAGGAGACATCTGCTTATATCAATGACAATTTCGATGCAATTCTATTTGATTGTGATGGTGTGCTTTACAGAGGAACAGATCCAATCCCAGACGCAGCAAAATCTCTTCAATCTTTAATTAAAAGTGGAAAGAAGGTACTATTTTGCACTAATAATGCTGGATATAATAGAATGCAATTGAGAGATAAGCTTGCAAATATTTTGGATTGTCCAGAACTGAAAGAAGAGCAAATGGTGTCTTCTAGCTATTCAGCTGCGAAGTATCTTGAGAAATCTCTAGAGAAAAATGGTCTATCTATGAGAGATGCAAATGTACATGTCATTGGTACTCAAGGTCTATGTGATGAAATCAGTTCCTTTGGAGCGAGAGTTACTGGTGGACCAGACGGTGACGATGTTCCATGCTCCATGAGTAGAGAAGAACTAGCAGAATATTCTTTTGCGAAGGAAGAAAATCAGGGCAAAGTACACGCTGTTGTTGTTGGATTGGATAACGAATTCAATTACCGAAAGCTATGTATAGCAAATGTTTTGTTACAGAGGCATCCAGACGCAATTTTGGTTGCGACTAATGAAGATGCATTTGATTTGGTAGGATCTGATTCCAGACATTTGCCTGGAAATGGCTCTCTCGTAAGTGCTATAGAAGCTTGCTCCCAAAGAAAAGCGGTCAATGTTGGCAAGCCTTCAAAGATCCTAGCAGAATTATTGAGCGAAGAGCACGATTTAGATCCATCTCGAACAATTTTCGTTGGTGACCGATTAGATACTGACATTAAGTTTGGAAAGGATGGAGGAATGAAATCAGCTCTAGTACTGACTGGTTGTACAACATCTACCAAATTGGTTGAACTTGGAGTTGGAACGGATGATGAGCCATTGCCAAATATTATCTTTCCTCACATGGGGATGATGGGGCTTAGAATGAGTTAGAGGAGAATAGAGACTGGCATTTCTCTTTAAGAACATGGAATAATATTATCTAAAAATGCTAGCATTCCTATTTTGATGAATTATGTAGTTTTACTAGACTTTGATACTCAATTGTTCCGCCAGGTCACCCATAAACTTTCTCATATTAACGATGTCCTTCTTTGCAGTTTTCAGCAATGATTCTGGAGTGGATTTTGCGGAAGAATGCTCTGCGAATAAGCTCTGATATGCTGCACCTTCTGCCTGAAATAGATATGCTTCAAATTCATTTGATGCCTCCGTATATTCAACAATATCATCAGCTTCTTCCTTCAACGCTTTGACGACCTTGGTGATTCCATACATATGACTCTTTAATCCTTGAGTCCCTAAATAAAGTCGAACATTGTCACCCCCACCATTCTTCGAGATTTCCTCATAGTTTGCGAGAAGATTGTCAATATCTAAAATTGCAAGTCTGAGCCTATTCTTTGCTTCCTCCACACCTCCCTTGAAAGCTTCAACATCTGGAGTTCCCTTATCCATTAAAAGTGTATCTGCAAACGCAGGTACAGGAAACGCTAGAGAAGAGAAAACAAAAGATGTCGCAGCAGTATTCGCCAAAAAGGATCTTCTATCATATGAGGAATGAAGCCTTAGTGAAGTATCCTTCATAACACTGATCGAAGAAATTGATGACGTTGAAAATGCATCGACCAACTCAATTTGATTCGTTATGGATAGGGCTGCAAATAAGAAACTAAACTGCTTCATATCGAGGTTGAATGTTACTAGCTAGATTTGGATTTCAAGAGTATCACTGGAGAATCATGAACAAGAACAACTTTGATTGCACTTATCACTGCTATGATCGATATGATATTAATGATGCGTTGTTTTGTTGATTTTATGTTGAGGGTGAGGAGAGAAAAGCAGGTGTCATAGGGTTAGACACGCACGTCAGAATGTCGTAAAAAGTTGGTTGACACTCGACGCATGTTTATGATACGTGGCTGCCCCTTTCAGCTCTTCTTCTCTTCGATTATTGATAATGCATATTATGAGAAAATATAAAGCTAAGATAGAACATCGCCATTCTTTGCATAGAATTGCTTTATTATACATACATGTGTTGAGGCAAAGTACAGTTTTAGATAGCAGCATCCGAATACGGAACCATACATACATACTACGTATGTTATTTCTAGTATTCTTATCCATTTCTTATTTCAGTTTCGAATGTATCACTGCAATAAAAATACCCTTTTCATATTTTAAAACTCATGAAGAAGTTGCTTTGCATGAATCTTCTCCTCAGCCTGCTCAACGCAATCCAGAACCATTGATCTGCTAACCATGTTTGGATCCTTGAACTTTTCCTTCATCAAACTTCTCAAAATCTCATGAGCTTCATTTTCTTCCTTGAATATCATACTACTTCCCGGTTCATTCATGTATAATCCTCTTTGACTTTCTTTTACACACTTTTTGACTTGCTGTCTATATTCCGAAGGATTACTTCTACTCAAATCCCTTGCCTCAATATTTGCCACCGCATTATCTCCAAATGTCTTCATGTAAAAAATCTTTTTCAAATAAGTCAATACAGTAACAAGATAGTGACGATGGGGATCCCAGGTATTATACGCCGCTTTGATATCTAATTCTCCACTTTCCGAGACATGAGGGTTGTAGACTCGTGTACTAAACGTTATTCTTGGAAAGGTATTTACATCATTGTATGCCTCTGGGAGCTCCATTGAAAATTTAAATATTGCATTAGAATACAATCCTCTTCGCACAAAAATGACGCCATGGAATAAACGCAGAGATGTTTGTGAGGGAAGCAGGTAGACACCCGATGGTGAGTGTTGTTTGAGATGTTTATATTCAATGGTGAGCTTGTAGTCCCGAAGGGCTTGTTCTCTCTCAGCCTATATAAATAGTACGAGATTGATAATGTTAGTCTTTTTTTAAAATGTGCATCATATAAAAGACTCAATGGAGATTCAAGTGTTTCAACATCAAGAAGCAAAGTGTACTTGCTGATGAACAGCATTTTTCACTGAATCGTGACAGCAAGGGATATTTCTACATATGAACATTGCTCACCTCGGAAGTAACTGGCGAACGAATACTCTTCCTCGCAGACTTTGGAGTAGCAGACATGATTATAGATGATAAGAAGAACTAATTCTTCAAGATATTAGCATTGGTATATCCAGATACAATGAAAATTTTGAATAGTAATTGATGCTTCTCGTACTCTGCTCTGTTTGCTGTTTGCTTGTGTGCTTGCTGAACTATTTATTCATTCTTTATTTTATGGACTTCTTTTCCCCCCTATTCATATTCATTCTCCTAAACTCGAAACACATCTTCCAGCTTCTTCTGCTGTTTCTTCGTCACATCTTTCACCTCTCATGTCATCAAAATTTTAGAGAAGATCCTTTCTTCTTGCATAGCACAAGGAATTGCACCAAGGACAGGTTGCAATTGAAAAACTTGCTCCTGCTGTTCTAGTCTTTTATTCTGATTACTAGTCAGATCCTGTGAGAGTCCCTAACTGAGGCTGTACAAAAATGCTTCGTCTACCAATCCGTGCTCGTCGTTCTCAAGCTCTTTTCAACTCGCGACTTCATCGATATGCCTTCTCAACTACAACAGGGGCAGGTGACTCCATTGATGACGAGAATGACACAACTCCAAAGGAAACATCTGATGTTGAAAATGACAAAGATATAGTTCAAGAAGATGCATCAGCCATGAGAAAACATAGACAGGTGAACAAGTTACACAAACATCAAACTCCTAATGAAATTGTACAATCTCTATCTCAGCATATTGTAGGGCAAGAAGCAGCAAAGAAAGCAGTATCATTAGCTATTCGTAACCGTATCCGAAGAACTTTTCTTCCACCTGATTTTCAAAAAGAAGTGACACCGCGTAATGTACTCATGATAGGTCCTACGGGTTGTGGTAAAACTGAAATTGCTAGAAGAATGGCTAAACTTGCAAACGCACCGTTTTTAAAGGTGGAAGCTACAAAGTTCACTGAAGTGGGTTACCATGGACGGGATGTTGATAGTATTATTCGCGATCTGGTAGATGTCGGAGTTCAACAAGTGAAGAAACTCAAAAGTGAAGAGCTGAAGCCAGAAGCTGAAGAATTGGTAAAGGAGCGTATCTTGGATATTTTGACTGGACCTAATAGAGATAAGACTGCCAGAGAAAGTTTTAGAACATTACTTGAAAGCGGAGGTTTAGATGAACAGGAGATTGAAGTTGATGTTCCAATCAACAATGATAAGAATGGAGGACTTTTTGCTATGGGAGGAAACAATGATGCAGGTAATCCAAATGTTGCAGCCATGAACGATTTCTTGAGTAAAATTGCTGGTCAGCAGGGAGGGAAAAGAGGAACTCCTACTGAGACAAAAAAAATGACTGTCGAAGAAGCAAAGGATGTTATTTTGGAAATCGAAATCGAAAAACTGTTGGAAAACGTCGACTTGAAAAAAGAAGCAATTCAATCAGTAGAACAAAGAGGTATAGTCTTCCTGGATGAGATTGACAAGATTTGCTCCTCAAGAGATTTCATGAGCAAGAGTGCTGATGCAAGTGCTGAAGGAGTTCAGAGAGATTTACTACCACTTGTTGAAGGTACTACTATCAACACCAAGATGGGAAATGTAAACACTGATTACATTTTGTTTATTGCTAGTGGTGCCTTCCACGCAGTAAAGCCTAGTGATATGCTTCCTGAGCTACAAGGTAGACTACCAGTCCGCGTAGAGTTACAAGGATTGACGGAAGATGATTTATACAGAATCTTGACTGAACCAGTGGCAAATGTAAGTACTTTTTGATCTGCAAGTCTCAATCAACGGACGCAAACACCATCTTAATATTTATATTTCCACAATTAGGTTTTGAAGCAACAGGTTGAATTAATTGGAACTGAAGGGGTAAAACTTGTTTTTGAAGATGATGCCATCAGAGAGATTGCACGCCTAGCTGCTCAAATGAACAAGGAGGTGGAAAATATCGGGGCCAGAAGACTACATACTGTCATTGAAAGAATCATGGAAGAGATTAGTTTCGATGCAGCTGAGATGGAAGAGGGAACTGAAATAATTGTTGACAAGAAATTGGTACAAGAGAAATTATCCGACGGTTTGATTACAAGTGATTTATCACGTTTCATTCTTTAATTTCTTCTACAACTAACCTTATTATTTTGAAGAAATAATCTATAACATTGCTTTTAGCTTGATTAATCTAGTAGTAGTGGCTATATAATACAAAATTTCTAGACTGTTCGTAGACATGAGATTCGAACAAATTCGTCAAATGATAAATCTCCTTCACCATCTTCATCAGACTTTTTACAGCATCGATCTAATGCTTCCATATCTATAGGTTCGACGGCACTGTTACGTGCGAGGAACTCTTCAATCACTTTCAGGGGGACATCAGTCTCTTTGTTCCCTCCCAATGATTCGAAAATTTCGTACAACTTAAGCAATTCACTTCTTGTTAAGCCAGTTTCGTCAATCATATCAGATAAATCGGAGTCCTGATATCCAGGAATGGGTTCCCCCTCGTATTTAGTAAAGTCTCCTCTGAGAAGTTTTCTTCTCACTGTTTCACTCTTTTCAGGAGTTTGACAAATATCAAGGATCTTTCCGAATCGAACAACTGCTTCAGTAGACTCGCTTATGACTTCGTCAGCACCGGCTTCAAGGAGATCTTTGTATTCGCTCAAGTCATCAGCCCTCGCATAAATTTTTGTGTATGGTAGTGCTTGGCGTAGTCTTGTTAGCACATTCAGTCTCCTTGCTCGAGATCCATAAGTTATCAGAATTGCTCTTGGATTTTTCACTCCTGAAGCCTTGAAAAGTTCGTATCTTCCTCCATCTCCAAACACAACTGGTGCACCTGATAAAATTCCAGCAGTCACACGACTTGGGTCTAAAGAAAAAGCTACAATATCACCTTCGACACCTCCCATTTCTTGGATCATCCCATACACTGCTCGACCCATGGCACCAAATCCACAAATCACAATGGCATCTTCTGCAAACGGAATCACTTTATTTCGCGATTGCGTTATTTCGACTTCTGGAGCATTTCTAAGAGCATCTTCCAAAAGCCCATCAGCAATACCTTCTCTCCATTCTGCTCTACAAATTTCATTATCACCGTTTTTATCAAATGCAATGAAAATATCGGCAATTGTCTCAAATGGTATATTAAGTTGGACCAGAGTTGTTCTTAATTCATCAAGATCGATAGTTCCATTTCCATCGGCATCGGTTTCATCAAAAAGATTTTCTGCTTCTTCAGTTGTCAAACCGTCCCAAGGATTAATTTTCTCTGGCGGATTGAGCTCCTCAATATATTTTCCTACTTTGTCTCCAATATCACCAAGAACTGGAGTCAAACTCATTGATATAATCACGGATGCAGTTAGTAGTTTATTCAGCTCGTCAGGTAACACTTTCAAATCTGTAGCTAATTTGAAGAGAACAAATGAGAATTCACCTCCTCCAGCGAGAGTAAGTGCTACTCTCGCAGACTCTGCCATCGAAAGTCCAAGAGCTGGTCCGGATGCAAAAAGAACACCAGTCTTGGTGATGAGAAAACCAATGATTCCAATCAGCAGAGTTGGCCACTCCTTAATGACAACAGCTGGATCTAACTCAGCACCTGCGGTAATGAAAAATATTCCAAGCAATATACCTTCGAATGGTTTGATGTCGGCCTGGATTTGCGGACGAAAACGGTTACCAGCCAATAAGACTCCCGCTGCAAACGCTCCTGTCGATGCTGATAGACCCAAAAAGTCTGCCGTTTGACCCTTTAGTGAAGACAAATTAGTTCCTATGAATATATGCTGGAAACGCTTGTATGGAAACAGAAAAGACTTACCATTCCAATCGCAACCAATAAAGCTGCAGCAACAAATGTTTCTGTAGACTTTGCGGATGCCACAACGTCAAAAATAAAACTAAGTAGATATCGCCCTAACAAGAGAACTCCACCAAAACCAAAGACTGCCTTCACAATCAACGCTCCAAACTCTGCTGCTGTTTGTGGTCCAGACCCAGCAAGAACCGGTAAAAGTACGAGCAATGGCGCTACGGCAAGATCTTGCAATAATAAAATACTTAATCCAGCAATACCCTCTGCGCGATCTTCCCAGCCTTTACTTTTCAATACCGGCAATACAAATGCACTAGAACTCAGCGCTCCAGCCGAAGCAATACAGAAAGCCTGAACTGGTGATGACAATATCGGTCTCAATAATTCATCATCGACATTAAGAAAGGAAAATGCATCAAGTGCTTGCAAAATATATGGTCCACCAATCAAAGTACCAAAGAAAAATAATGCCATACTGCTCATAATCTGAAATAATCCCAAGTTTGAAAATGCCTTTAAATCTTTGATGCGATCTGGAGACAAACCTAGACCCTCGTTAAAGAGTAAAAATAAAATACCAAAGTCTCCCAACTCTAAATCCGCTTCATTGTTGGAAAACATTTGTAGATTGTATGGTCCTAGGATACAGCCAATCAGCAGAAACAATAGTGTAGGATTCATGCCTAATGAATTTGATAATGGGATGACCAATACGGTCACAAATAAAAAAGTTAAAATATCACGCCCTAATGAAGCCAAAGTATCAGCTTCGATCGAATTAATAACTTGTTCTGTTGGCATAGCTTCTGCAGGAAGAGCATCTAAGGCATGAAGATGTGAATTCGATGATGGCGCAGCATCTGATGTAATATCCAAAGCACTACCGAGAGCATGTAATACTGCATCAACAGGGGCAGGATCTGATAAAGCCACTGAAAGAGATGATAAAAAATCGTGTGTTGCAGATAGCTGCATATTATTCCCCCTATGTCTTCCATGTAAGTACTTTATTCTGTTGTGATATATATCATGAGAATGTTCTCGCATAGGTCGCACATCAAAAATATTGTGTCTTATGTTTGCATGACCAAAGGTTGTTGACGGCGACATGAATGCATTTGTCATCATGGATTGACAAACACATAGCAAACTTATTATTTGCATTCTTGACCGCCTCTTCATTTTTATATTATATGGAAAATATATGAAATCGCAAAATGCGGATTTGTATTGAAGCAATGTTGTACAACTGATGTAAATGAATATGGCTTGTAGAGAGTCTGTTTTCTGTTGTGAGAAAGCTGCAGAAGAAGCCGATCATTTTCATTGAAGATGACGAAAGATGCTCTTCAAATAGAAATTTATTTTCTAAATTAGCATATTGACATCTACAAAAATAACGGTAACCGATAACAATGACGCTACAGTTTTGTAAGACGCGATGATGGATGACGACGAAAGGAAAAAGGAAATCTTTTCCACACATCTTTTTGTTTCTCTCCCTCATCTTTTACAATTGAAGACATTGACCATTTACCTACCAATTTCAGGGAAACTAATTATGTACAGATCAGCAGCTTCTCTTCTACTTCTTGTTTCGGGGGCTTCAGCGTTTGGAGTTCCAGATGTCCAGGCATTTGCAAAAGATTTTTCCAAGAAAGCAGCAGCAACTGCACTCTCTGGACTCATTCTATCCAATACAGCAGTTCCAATTTTGCCAGGTGGAGAAGCTCATGCTGAAGCTAGGCTCGTAGGAGAGATCAAAACTTCTGGTATTGTATTCAAAGATACACTGAATATTGAGCAATTTGATGATCCAAAGGTTAAGGGGGTGACTTTGTATATTAGTAATTTTCAGAAACCAATCAACGAGCGATTGAATCCTAAGGATTTCTTCACTGATCCAAGTTATGCATCGGTCACTTGTGCTCGCACTGGTCCAGTTGCTATTGCAGATAATATTGCGAAAGGCAAACAGGGCGAAGAAGTCTTTGAAGAAAACAAATCTCTTCTTTTCAAGCAACTTCGAGTTCAAAGAATTTACGACGAAGAGAATAACACTGTTGTTTATGCATCATTCAATACTAGGCTCGATAAAAACTCAGATAATAACAAGTCTAGATTCAAGTCATCTGTATGTGCTGTGAATCTAAACTAGTTAAAATAGGACCGATTATAAAATCAAAGTAAATCGTATTATCAATGTAAACATGTGCTAAAAAATTGTTCAAGGCAATGCTAGGAAATGACTCATGTGAAAGTTATAAGTAGAAAAGTTCAAATTAATTTACACTAGCGCTCCATTGTCAGAAGGTTGCAATGGCGCATTCAATGGAGATCCATTGAGGCCTCTCACTCTCCTCATTCTGCGTCCTGCCCTTCTTCTACTACGACGATTTCTACGTCTTTCATCAGCAGATAATCTCATCTGTCTTGGTCTACCCTCCAATGGGATATCTCCTGAATCAAAACTATCACCGCTCGTTGGGGATTCATAGCTTTCAGATAGCTCTAAAGAGGAATTATATGATAGTTCCAAATCTCCAAAACTATCATTATCACCATCGTTTCTTTCATTAGCGTTACCGTCATTTGATCTCGATGAGATGGAATCGTTGGACTGTACCCTTGTAAGATTTTGTCTTCTTCTTCTGTTTAGCAGACGACGGATATTTGCAAATGTTCTTGCTCCTGGTGCAATCGCATCTTCTGTTGGAGATCCTGGTGGAGGGGACATGGACGAGCTTCGAGGTATCGTTAGAGAAGGATTTGCTTGTTGCTCATCAGTACTTGTTGTGTTTGAGTTTGTAGCTGTTGAAGAATTTGTATTCTGTTGAGAGCTGGGGAAGAGAGATGCAGATATTGTGGCACGAATGGCTTGAGAAAAAGATTCCGCTGATGTTGTGAGAGATGCAAGATCTGACAAAGAATATCGACAGGCTGGACAGCTTGCATTGGTTTGCATCCATGGGTCAACGCAGGATTTATGGAACTCGTGATTACATGGTAAGCATCTAATCTCATCACCTACTTCATACTCGACAAGGCAAATGGGGCAACAATTTTCGTCGTCCTCATCTGCAAAATCAAAATTCATTGCTGAGGAATCATTTTCTTCTGATGATGAGGTAGTTTGCTGTTTCGGTTGATTCTCTGTATTTTCGCCAGGCACTCCCTCAGTTTCATACTTCTTTAAAGGTAAAGTATCTATTATATCTTGACCAAGTCCATTCCTTCCGAAAACACTTCCACCAAGCGTAGGATCTGCATTCAAGGCATCAGCATTCATAGCTTCAATTTCTTGTCGTCGTTGTGCAACACCACATGCATACGTGAACATCATCGACATCATCATCAAAGTCAATAAAATTACATAGGCTGCTCCAGCATCGGCAATTGGACCGTCTTCGCTTCGGACGAGATATTCAACTTTACTTGTTTCTCCAGCAATATTCAAACTCCAAACACCATTAATTTCGGAAGTCTGTCTATATCTCCCGCCCCATACGAACATATTTCCAAACTGTTCGGACAAAACTGCTGTATGTTCTAATCGAATAGACACTGTTTCAGGCTGAAGTCCACTAAAAGATGCGACATACCACACAGAAGGCTGCGAAGTATTTTGTACTGGAGGCATACTTATCATGGTGTCGTCATATACATAACTAACTTCTTGATTGTCGACAGGGTCAATCATCATTTTGTAGCCCCCAAAAGAGGCCAATATTGTTTCCTCTCTAGCTCTCTATTGTCTAACTTCCATCCAACAACAGAATGATATGCACGACCGATCCACATTTCACAGTATTTTTTTTCTTTCCAGTGTTGATTTCGCCTTTCTTTGGTCGTGGATTCCCATAGTTGCTACATTGAAAACTTGTGCTACTATCACATGTCCAAGAAAAAATAAAATCAGAAGCAGTAGAAATTTGTTAATGTCCGCTCAAATTCCTTTCGCTCCCAAACAGAGCCAATGGGGAAACACAGCGCAGCCTTCTCCTCCAAGGTCTTGTCATCGAGATTCATTGCTTCATTTATATCCATGCCTTGTGGAGGGTCATCTTTGAAGGGTGCTGACTTGAATAAAACATCTTTTTCATCAGGAACCGCAGCCAAAATGTTAGTTGGCACATTCTGTTTGAAGTCTCCAGTGAAGCGAATTGGATTTTGACGGACCATATTGCATTAAATGATAACATGTGTTGATCGATATCATATTGCAATGAATATTGATAGCAAAACTATTTCCACGGTAAGCCCAAGGCATTTCACGGTGCATATATTTTTCATATGTAATGTGAATGGTAACATCACTACATCGAAGTTGCATGTCGCAGGAATAGCTACAACCTCACTGAATCAATTGTAAAAGTCAATTCTCATTGTTGTACGGAGTTGGAGAAGCAGTGAATGAATACATAATGATAGTAGTAGGAGAGCAATTGCATGGCGTGCTTTATTCTTTGCAATGTATTGTACATTACTCGTATCATAATACACAACATGATGTGTGGTTGAGAAGAAGGACAGGCTAACAAATATGAGAGTTTTATTGACACTTGTCATACGACAAAAGATATACGGGATTGACCTGGGAATGACGTCATTAACGGCTACCTAACGACTGAATGCACACTGCCTGTACTACTGACTCTCAACCTTCAAGACTCTAGTACGTACTGTACAGACGATTGTACGTACTAAAATTGTGATACAGTACCTTGCATACATTTTTAACATTTAACATCCTTCCTCCTTCTAAGCTTCTCTTCCTTGACCCCAAGCAAAAGCAAGTAAATAAACTCGTCTCTATAACTTGTGTAAATTGATCAATCAACAAATTTCACTATGAACTCTAACTCTTCACATCCACACACAAACTTAGGAAGAAGACTGAAAGGAACAGAAAGGGCAATGGGAAGCGTTGCTGAGTTTCAAAGCACTTCTATGAAACCTGGCCATACTTCTGCTCCTAGCTCGACTCTAAACAATACACCTCTATTTGATGATATAAATTACTTTGAACCGACAGAAGAGAGAAGAACAAATTACAAACGAAACAATCCTTATTCTCATGCCGGGAATACTAGAGATAAAACTGAACCAAATCAATTCAGAGAGATTGCTGAAAAAAATCAATTCAAGAAACAAAGATCCAACGGAATTGAAGATGAAACCAATATCAACATGCCGTTCTATGATTTTCCAGAACCATATGATCATTCCTATCAATTTGATGATAGAAATATGCATATCTCCGACAAGAAAAGGAGTGCTTCTTCGACTAGTCATACGCCACTTCCACATTCGCCTAGTGACAATACTGACCGTCATCACCAACAACTACAACAGCAGAAGGATCAGAGAGCTTCATCATACTCGTGCAATCATCCGTCTGCTATCAATCATCCTGATACATCCGTAGCCCATGATCATGTTACTGCTCGGTATGATGACTAATCAGCATGATGATAATGTAAGGAATATGCGTACCACCGACAAGAAAAGGATTGCTTCTTCAAGTAGTCATACGTCACCTACAGCTTTTCCTACTCACAATATGGACCGGCACCAACAACTACAACAGCAGAAGGATCAGAGAGCTTCTTCATATTCCTTTAATCATCCGTCTGCTTTCAATCATCCTGAGACAACTGTAGCCCATGTTAACGATGATACTGCTCGGCATGATGATAATGTAAGGAATATGCGTACCACTGACAAGAAAAGGATTGCTTCTTCAAGTAGTCATACGTCACCTACAGCTTTTGCTACTCACAATAATTACAATCATCACAAACAGCAGAAGGATCAGAGAGCTTCTACATACTCGTGCAATCATTCTTCTGCTGTCAATCATCCTTCTGCATTCAATCATCTTTCTGCTTTCCATCATCCTGACACATCTATAGTCCATGATGACGAAATTGCTCGGTACAATGATACTGCTTGGCATGATAATAATGATAGGAATACGCGTGTATCGGACAAGAAAAGGAGTACTTCTTCGAGTAGTCATACGCAACCTCCAGCTTTTGCTCCTCACAATAATTACAATCATCACCAACAGCAGAAGGATCAGAGAGCTTCTACATACTCGTACTATCATTCTTCTGCTCTCAATCATCCTGAGACATCTGTAGCCCATGTTAACAATAAAACTGCTCACTATGATGATGATGATAGGAATATGCGTGCCACCGACAAGAAAAGGAGTGCTTCTTCAAGAAGCCATACGCCACCTACAGCTTTTGCTACTCACAATATGGACCGTCATCAGCAGCTACAACAGCAGAAGGATCAGAGAGCATCTTCATATTCCTTTAATCATCCGTCTGCTGTCAACCATCCTGAGACATCTGTAGCTAGTGATCATGCTATTGCTCGGTATGATGATGATGATGATAGGAATATGCTTATCTCCGACGAGAAAAGGATTGCTACTTCAAGTAGCCATATGTCACCTACAGCTTTTGCAACTCACAATAATTACAATTATCAGCAACTACAACAGCAGAAGGATCAGAGAGCATCTTCATATTCCTTTCATCATCCGTCTGCTGTCAATCATCCTGACACATCTGTAGCTAATGATCATGCTATTGCTCGGTATGATGATGATGATAGGATTACGCGTGTCTCGAGCAAGAAGATGAGTGCTTCTTCAAGTAGCCATATGCCACCTACAGCTTTTGCTACTCACAATATGGACCGTCATCAGCAGCTACAACCACAGCAGAAGGATCAGAGAGCTTCTACATACTCGTACAATCATTCTTCTGTTGTCAATCATCCTGAGACATCTGTAGCTAATGATCATGCTATTGCTCGGTATGATGATGATGATAGGAATACGCGTGTCTCGAACAAGAAGATGAGTGCTTCCTCGAGTAGTCATACGCAACCTCCATATTTTACTAGTGACAATATAGATCGTCATCAGCAGCTACAACCACAGCAGAAGGATCAGAGAGCTTCATCATACTCGTGCAATCATTCTTCTGCTGTCAATCATCCTGAGACATCTGTAGCTAATGATCATGCTATTGCTCGGTATGATGATGATGATAGGAATATGCGTACCACCGACAAGAAAAGGAGTGCTTCTTCAAGTAGTCATACGTCACCTACAGCTTTAGCTCCTCACAATAATTACAATCATCATCAACAGCAGAAGGATCATAGAGCTTCTACATACTCGTACAACCATCCGTATAACATCAATGATTCTGCCAGTTGTTTGGGTGCTATACCAGATAAGGTACACGTTGAAACTATTAGAGCATATACTTCGCAGAAGGATCAGAATAAGTCCATTGAGCCGAATCGAGATCATATACAATATCGACATTTGCATCAACATCCAAATCGATATGATGGAAGAAATGATTGTGAAAGTTCTCATGATGAATTGAAAATGAGTCTCTTGGAAAAAAGTTCTTCTAGAAGTCAAACACCACTTGAAACATCTCCCACAAACAAGTATTGCTATCATAATCCAAAATTGGATCAGAGAGCTCCTTCATACTCGCTCAATCCTCCAGGCAGTAACTATTCATTGCCCGATACGTATGATCGCTACTTCAATACAACATTCTTGACTGATCCAAAGAATGTCGAAAAGTCAAAAGAAAGAATGATGTCATCTCAAATTTTTCTTCGAGGAAAGATTGCAGCTACCCGGGCTCATGTTGAGGCTCTTGAAAATGTCGAAACTCAGCTAAATGTCAAAGGTGATATTCCCATGACTTCCAAGAGCAACCTCCTTCAGTGTGATATTTTTGAACAGAGACAAAGTAATCAGGCCGATACATTTCAACAGAGTGATTTCAGTTACGAGATGATTCCTGATTCTGCAGATCTCCTTATACCTGATTCATCATCGCGAAAGAAAGAAGAAGAAATGAGACAACGTACGAATCAACCTAACTCTGAATTTGAAAGAACACAGAAACAAATTTTAACTGAGAGACAAGATACAAACTGCTTTCCAAATAATGCATTTATAGATGTTCAAGGTAGAGAAAGGGATGTTAACAAGACACACTTCAAAGCCATAAGGTCAAGAGATAAAGCATCATCTAATGAAGTCCACCAACATACTAGATCTGATCTCAGAAACAACACATCAAATGTAACTATACCTGGTTCTAATACATTTGCACGATTGTATTCTCCAGTAGATACAACTTGTTCTAGTATATCTTCGAAAGAAACAGCCAACTTATCATCGACATTATTCCAAGCTCCAGGTCGACCATCTATGTATCATGACCTTGGCAAAGTCTCCGATAGTTCAGTTTCTTTGAGAACGAAGAAAGGCGATCCAGATCAGATATTCCCTTTGAAGTTGTTTAGATTGCTTGAATGCGAATCCAACGACAGCCCTGATGCTATCGTCTCTTGGATTCTTGAAGGCCGCGCTTTCATTGTGAGAAAGCCGGAACGATTTATCAAAGAAATCATGCCAAAATATTTCGACCAGACCAAGTTCAGTTCATTCCAGAAGCAAATATATCTTTACGGTTTTTGTCTTATCAAAAAAGGAGTGGGTTCTGGAGGATATCGGCATGACCTTTTTCGGAGGGATAGTCCCCATCTCTGTATGAAAATGGTTCGTAAAAAGTGAAGAGTGTATAAAAAATCACAAGAGTTGAGGTCAGGAAAATAAGTTGACTCTGAGAGCTATTCAAGAATATGATCATTTTGGAAAGGATGAAAGCAAGAAATAATTATACACGAAAAAATCATGTACATAAAATTCAAAAAGGATGTGCCATTTTCAATCCAAGCACACTTGCGTAAATCTATGTCTATTTTATAATCTAACATTGATACCAAATACGGTCTTGAGAATTTGTATCATATATTCTTTCTTCTTTCTACACCACTTGTAGCTAGAATATTTGTTATGCTGCTAGAAACCTACAGTTACAAGAGCAAATAATTGCAAGAAGAGGATTGAATCGCAGAAAAAATTCTTTGTCATTGCAAGTTTATATTCTTCTCGAAAGGACAATAACTCTCACAGGATCTTTTTAGATTGGACAGAGCCCATAACTGTCAGCACAATTGGCTTTGACAGCACCATCATAGACAGTATCGGTACAATATTTCGCAAGGATTCTCTTGGCTGCTTTGCCCTTGTTCTTAGTGATCCAAGTACAGGACTTTTCTTTGCCAATTTTGATGACAAGAAGGATCATTAGGTGTTGATGTGTCAGGGCATAGACCGCACCTTTTGAAACAAGCTTCCTTGACTGCGCCTTCTTCAAAATCCGAAGTACAGTAATCTCCAATACGCTTGGCACCGATACTACTGAGTTGATTCTTCAAGAGCCAGCTACAATTTTTTGTTTTGTCTTTATTTTTGAGCTAGAAAGTAAAAGAAGAATCATCCACACATAGTGTTTCGCAGGCATTGCAAGAAAGAGGACACAAGAACTTGACACTGTTTCTTCCAAAGTACTTAGTAATCGTATCAGACGTTTGCTGAGAGTTCCGAGCCAGCCTTGCGCAAGTTACGTCCTTACCGACATTGTCGAGAGTAAAGGTACCAGTGGTACTATCAGTACAGATGTCTTCAGGTGCTGTAGGTGCTGGTGTTGGGGCAGAAGTCGGGGCAATAGTTGGGGTAGTAGTTGGCTATTTGAATGAGGAAGAAGATGGAAAGTTAAGAAATGTGTGATTAGAATTCTCATGTTGATAAGCAGCACAAAAGAGTATACAAGAACTTACTGTTGAAGTAGGAGCTGCAGTTGGTGGTCCCTCACAGCGATTATTATCTGGGTTTCGAGTGGTACCTGCAGGACATGCTTTCCATTTTTGATTGTTTCAAAAGTATTTGGACAATTGCAGACACCGACGCCATCTTGAACCTCACACGTTCCACTGAATTTGCAATTCACGTTATCACAAGGTCCTACACAAAAGGTGGTGCTGGTGCTGGAACTACTGCTGTTGAGACAGGAGTAACAGAAGTACCAGTAGGGAGAGTATTGATATTAGTATAAGTAGTAACCGCTGTCTGAATCGCACTATTAATGCTATCTCTTGAGGAAGATGAATTCACAGTATTTGGAGGAGAATTAAAAGTTGTCGTTGTTTCTTGCGGTCCCTGACAAAGCTTGTAGAAGTCGGGTCATTTCTAGTCGCCTTGTTGTTAAGATACTTTTGACACAACCCACAACAAAGTTACAAGTGTTAATACCACTACAAATAGTAGTTGCTTGTGATCTTGCCGCTACCTCCAAGTCGTCACAGATGTCATCTCATATCTTTGTCCTCCACTAAATGTTCAACTAACTGTAATTGTACTCAAAAGAGTTGTATCTACATTAGAGGGAGGTGCAGGTGCAGGAGCAGGAGATGAAGTCTGGAGGAATCTACTTGAAACAGCCCAAGATGACTTGTCACAATGGAGCTCTTCTTCTTCGTCCCCTGCATCAATACAAGCTTTGGTACATTTACGTTGTACAATATTCTCTACAAGCTCTACTTGATCAATGTCTTGCACTCCACGAACTGAAGCTCCTTGCTCATCAGAACAATCATTGATTAGAACCACGTCTGAAGCACGAGTACGGTAGAAGCAAACATCAGGATTCTTCACCACATTACAAGCTGCTTTGTCCATGATTGTAGGAACAATCACATCAGCCATGAGTTGTGCAGAAGCAAGTCCAATGCTCCCTGGCTCACTAGTATCGATGATATCATTGCGTCTTGTCATTGCCCAGATCTTTACAGCTTCGGTAGGACTATAGATCATTTGATCATTGACTGGGTACTTTCCAAAGGCTGGAATTACTGCATATCTGTTTCCATAGTCAAAGGTATCCTTATCAACCTTGAAGATATCAACAGGTACTGCATAGAATGCATCTAAACGGAAGAATGCTACTCTTCCATACTCAAATTCAGATTCTACCTTCTCATCATCCTTGATAATGACTGATGGTGGCGATTTACCAACATTTGCAGCAATTACTTTCGATATCTCACCTAGATTATGGATGGTATCAGTATTGCTAATGTCATCTTCATTCGCAGAAGGCAAGGTACCATAGTGAATGACAATGTTCCAATTATACTTGGCGTTTGGGATAAGAATATTCTTGACGATACTTGGAAGAGAAATTGCCTTGAGAAACTTTTTAGTGGTCCAAAGAAATTCAAACTGCAATGTGGTAGCTCGGCAATTTGAGCTTGAACCTGTCCAACATTGGCAAGGAGACGACGGGATTCATCTACACCCATATTCTTTACAAATGTGCACCTTCACCTTTCAAGGTTTGCATGCACTTCACATTGAAGGCGTGCTGACGAGAGCGATGGAGTTCTCATGAGATCTATCATCAAGCTCTTGCTTTGAAAACACATCATTATCATGCCACAAGTCAATGGTCATGTACTTTTCCCAACGTTGTAGGATAGGAAGAGGGCTGGTTTTGCTTCTTGGATCAACCATGACAATCAATCTACGAAGAGGCAAGGCGAAATGGTGGTATGCTAACCATTCAATGAGTCTATGGTTATCATCCATAACGAGAAGACATGCGGAGAAGGAATCTTCATGATGGACCTTGATAGGATTCACATCTTTCTCTGTAGCACTTCCTACGATCTGACTTTCGAGAAAAGATGGTTTCAATTTCAGATCGGTGGAGAGAGGAGTTTTATTTCTCCGAAATTTGGTCTAATCTTGATCTTTCTTCCTAGATGTAGCTCATGGGATAGGATGGGGGGATGGTTTCTTCTTTCCTTTCTTAAAACTCAAGACCTCAATCTGTCCAGATCCAATCAGGGGAAGGGGAGAGAGGAAAGGAGGGAAGGAAGGAATCGTAAAAAGAAAAAGAGCTGAAAGTCTCTCTGGAGAAGGAAAAAGAAATGTTCATCAGGTCTATAAAAAAACTCTCTCATGGGTAAAAGAATGGCTTGGAACAGGTTGAAGTGTTCGAGTCTTTAAAAAAACTCTTCTCTTGGAATCCTTCAACTTAGAAACAATGGCATCTTCTGCAAACGGAATCACTTTATTTCGCGATTGCGTTATTTCGACTTCTGGAGCATTTCTAAGAGCATCTTCCAAAAGCCCATCAGCAATACCTTCTCTCCATTCTGCTCTACAAATTTCATTATCACCGTTTTTATCAAATGCAATGAAAATATCGGCAATTGTCTCAAATGGTATATTAAGTTGGACCAGAGTTGTTCTTAATTCATCAAGATCGATAGTTCCATTTCCATCGGCATCGGTTTCATCAAAAAGATTTTCTGCTTCTTCAGTTGTCAAACCGTCCCAAGGATTAATTTTCTCTGGCGGATTGAGCTCCTCAATATATTTTCCTACTTTGTCTCCAATATCACCAAGAACTGGAGTCAAACTCATTGATATAATCACGGATGCAGTTAGTAGTTTATTCAGCTCGTCAGGTAACACTTTCAAATCTGTAGCTAATTTGAAGAGAACAAATGAGAATTCACCTCCTCCAGCGAGAGTAAGTGCTACTCTCGCAGACTCTGCCATCGAAAGTCCAAGAGCTGGTCCGGATGCAAAAAGAACACCAGTCTTGGTGATGAGAAAACCAATGATTCCAATCAGCAGAGTTGGCCACTCCTTAATGACAACAGCTGGATCTAACTCAGCACCTGCGGTAATGAAAAATATTCCAAGCAATATACCTTCGAATGGTTTGATGTCGGCCTGGATTTGCGGACGAAAACGGTTACCAGCCAATAAGACTCCCGCTGCAAACGCTCCTGTCGATGCTGATAGACCCAAAAAGTCTGCCGTTTGACCCTTTAGTGAAGACAAATTAGTTCCTATGAATATATGCTGGAAACGCTTGTATGGAAACAGAAAAGACTTACCATTCCAATCGCAACCAATAAAGCTGCAGCAACAAATGTTTCTGTAGACTTTGCGGATGCCACAACGTCAAAAATAAAACTAAGTAGATATCGCCCCAACAAGAGAACTCCACCAAAACCAAAGACTGCCTTCACAATCAACGCTCCAAACTCTGCTGCTGTTTGTGGTCCAGACCCAGCAAGAACCGGTAAAAGTACGAGCAATGGCGCTACGGCAAGATCTTGCAATAATAAAATACTTAATCCAGCAATACCCTCTGCGCGATCTTCCCAGCCTTTACTTTTCAATACCGGCAATACAAATGCACTAGAACTCAGCGCTCCAGCCGAAGCAATACAGAAAGCCTGAACTGGTGATGACAATATCGGTCTCAATAATTCATCATCGACATTAAGAAAGGAAAATGCATCAAGTGCTTGCAAAATATATGGTCCACCAATCAAAGTACCAAAGAAAAATAATGCCATACTGCTCATAATCTGAAATAATCCCAAGTTTGAAAATGCCTTTAAATCTTTGATGCGATCTGGAGACAAACCTAGACCCTCGTTAAAGAGTAAAAATAAAATACCAAAGTCTCCCAACTCTAAATCCGCTTCATTGTTGGAAAACATTTGTAGATTGTATGGTCCTAGGATACAGCCAATCAGCAGAAACAATAGTGTAGGATTCATGCCTAATGAATTTGATAATGGGATGACCAATACGGTCACAAATAAAAAAGTGAAAATGTCACGCCCTCTAATGAAGCCAAGGTATCAGCTTTGATTGAATCAATAACTTGTTCTGTTGGCGTAGCTTCTGCAGGAAGAGCATCTAAGGCATGAAGATGTGAATTCGATGATGACGCAGCATCTGATGTAATATCCAAAGCACTACCGAGAGCATGTAATACTGCATCAACAGGGGCAGGATCTGATAAAGCCACTGAAAGAGATGATAAAAAATCATGTGTTGTAGATAGCTGCATATTATTCCCCCTATGTCTTCCATGAGAGTACTTTATTCTGTTGTGATATATATCATGAGAATTTTCCCGCATAGGTCGCACATCAAAAATATTGTGTCTTATGTTTGCATGACCAAAGGTTGTTGACGGCGACATGAATGCATTTGTCATGATGGATTGACAAACACATAGCAAACTTTTATTTGCATTCTTGACCGCCTCTTCATTTTTATACTATGGAAAATATATGAAATCGCAAAATGCGGATTTGTATTGAAGCAATGTTGTACAGCTGATGTAAATGAATATGGCTTGTAGAGAGTCTGTTTTCTGTTGTGAGAAAGCTGCAGAAGAAGCCGATCATTTTCATTGAAGATGACGAAAGAGGCTTTGGCGTCATAACGGGAGTTGATATTAAACTAGAAGCGAAAAAAAGGAGGAAAAAAGAGGGAGATTTTTCGTTTCCAATGACTTGAAGTCATTTTCAGTTCTATTTTCTTATTTGGCTTACGGAATGGAAATCATGGCAAAAATGCTCAGTCGTAACAATTGAATCAATCGAAGTATTATAAAGATACTAGATAGACTCGTCCTGAAAGAAGATCTATTTGTAGAATCTTTCTGCTATTGCAAAATTTTGTATTTTTGAAGCGTTTTTTTTTTAGTTCGAGGAAGAATTAAAGCGTAATCAACAATCCTTTTCATCTTTTCAATTGGAAATGATTATTTTCTAAAGTGGATACTTTTATACTGCTTTTATTGCATTATACGGTGAATAGGAATTGCGCAATTCTCTTCATTGACATCGTATAGTATTGAAGCAAGAATGACGATTTGAAAATAATTTCAGTTGATCCCATTGTAGTCGTCAAAAACATATTTCTGTGAAACCTATATAATCTGTACCGTGATATGATAGCCAGTTGATTGTTGAGCTTTCTATTTTATTTTTCAGTCAATCCTTTTCCTAAGAATGATACATGCACTCGTCTTGATTTTTACACCCCTGATATTCGTACAAAGCACTGAAACACATATCAGATTAAGAAAGATTCAACAGCAACCGATTCCCGCAGCAATGAATTCTTTTTGTGCCTTCTATGGTAAGTGGTAGCAACAACTAATCCCTACACAATCGGCCAAATTTAAGCTGCTCGTTCAATATGTCTCATTTGGAAAAGACTTATCTACAGACTCACTTTCACATTCCTCAAAGACCCATAAGATAAACAACTTGAAATAGGTATATATACCCGTAATCATGAAAGAGAAAAGCGTATTCCTCGCAAAGATATACGAATGTACCTTCGTGAACCTATCTTCAAAATCGATAGGAGTCGCTTAAATTTCCTCTTTATCCCGTATCATATCCGTATATTTCGCAACTTCCACTCCACATATCAGCAGCTACACTATGTTTAGTGCATACTACACTGTTGTTTGAGTTAAATATAGTGAAATGAATTCACCACAGTAGTTCGAATGTATGAATCTATGAGTTTCAATGTATCTTGATAATGACCGCGGAAAAATGAGGTCATAGCTCATTTAGTTCGAGTAAGTACGGCAGTTAAATCAAGCTTAAAAAAGTTCTCGTTATCATTAATAAAGCTCTCTTTATCAATAATAAGGAGCGATGTGATTGGCTATCAGAGCATTATCATTAATAAATGCATAGAGTTAGCTCTGTCAACGCATTGACGCCCGCGTACTTTAGTACCAACACTAACAACTGATATTATTAATGATAAGCTCCCGTTATGGCGCTGTAGCCACGAAAGATGCTCTTCAAATAGAAATTTATTTTCTAATTAGCATATTGACATCTACAAAAATAACGGTAACCGATAACAATGACGCTACAGTTTTGTAAGACGCGATGATGGATGACGACGAAAGGAAAAAGGAAATCTTTTCCACACATCTTTTTGTTTCTCTCCCTCATCTTTTACAATTGAAGACATTGACCATTTACCTACCAATTTCAGGGAAACTAATTATGTACCGATCAGCAGCTTCTCTTCTACTTCTTCTGTCGAGTGCTTCAGCGTTTGGAGTTCCAGATGTCCAGGCATTTGCAAAAGATTTTTCCAAGAAAGCAGCAGCAACTGCACTCTCTGGACTCATTCTATCCAATACAGCAGTTCCAATTTTGCCAGGTGGAGAAGCTCATGCTGAAGCTAGGCTCGTAGGAGAGATCAAAACTTCTGGTATTGTATTCAAAGATACACTGAATATTGAGCAATTTGATGATCCAAAGGTTAAGGGGGTGACTTTGTATATTAGTAATTTTCAGAAACCAATCAACGAGCGATTGAATCCTAAGGATTTCTTCACTGATCCAAGTTATGCATCGGTCACTTGTGCTCGCACTGGTCCAGTTGCTATTGCAGATAATATTGCGAAAGGCAAACAGGGCGAAGAAGTCTTTGAAGAAAACAAATCTCTTCTTTTCAAGCAACTTCGAGTTCAAAGAATTTACGACGAAGAGAATAACACTGTTGTTTATGCATCATTCAATACTAGGCTCGATAAAAACTCAGATAATAACAAGTCTAGATTCAAGTCATCTGTATGTGCTGTGAATCTAAACTAGTTAAAATAGGACCGATTATAAAATCAAAGTAAATCGTATTATCAATGTGAACATGTGCTAAAAAATTGTTCAAGGCAATGCTAGGAAATGACTCATGTGAAAGTAATAAGTAGAAAAGTTCAAATTAATTTACACTAGCGCTCCATTGTCAGAAGGTTGCAATGGCGCATTCAATGGAGATCCATTGAGGCCTCTCACTCTCCTCATTCTGCGTCCTGCCCTTCTTCTACTACGACGATTTCTACGTCTTTCATCAGCAGATAATCTCATCTGTCTTGGTCTACCCTCCAATGGGATATCTCCTGAATCAAAACTATCACCGCTCGTTGGGGATTCATAGCTTTCAGATAGCTCTAAAGAGGAATTATATGATAGTTCCAAATCTCCAAAACTATCATTATCACCATCGTTTCTTTCATTAGCGTTACCGTCATTTGATCTCGATGAGATGGAATCGTTGGACTGTACCCTTGTAAGATTTTGTCTTCTCCTTCTGTTTACGACGGATATTTGCAAATGTTCTTGCTCCTGGTGCAATCGCATCTTCTGTTGGAGATCCTGGTGGAGGGGACATGGACTCGAGGTATCGTTAGAGAAGGATTTGCTTGTTGCTCATCAGTACTTGTTGTGTTTGTTTGTAGCTGTACCCTTGTAGAGCTCTTCTTCTTCTGATGCAGATTGACGGATATTTGGCAAATGTTCTTGCTCCTGGTGCAATCGCATGATCCTGGTGACATGGACGATCGAGGTATCGTTAGAGAAGGATTTGCTTGTTGCTCATCAGTACAGCTGTTGAAGAATTTGTATTCTGTTGAGAGCTGGGGAAGAGAGATGCAGATATTGTGGCACGAATGGCTTGAGAAAAAGATTCCGCTGATGTTGTGAGAGATGCAAGATCTGACAAAGAATATCGACAGGCTGGACAGCTTGCATTGGTTTGCATCCAAGGGTCAACGCAGGATTTATGGAACTCGTGATTACATGGTAAGCATCTAATCTCATCACCTACTTCATACTCGACAAGGCAAATTGGGCAACAATTTTCGTCGTCCTCATCTGCAAAATCAAAATTCATTGCTGAGGAATCATTTTCTTCTGATGATGAGGTAGTTTGCTCTTTCGGTTGATTCTCTGTATTTTCGCCAGGCACTCCCTCAGTTTCATACTTCTTTAAAGGTAAAGTATCTATTATATCTTGACCAAGTCCGTTCCTTCCGAAAACACTTCCACCAAGCGTAGGATCTGCATTTAAGGCATCAGCATTCATAGCTTCAATTTCTTGTCGTCGTTGTGCAACACCACATGCATACGTGAACATCATCGACATCATCATCACGGTCAATAAAATTACATAGGCTGCTCCAGCATCGGCAATTGGACCGTCTTCGCTTCGAACGAGATATTCAACTTTACTTGTTTCTCCAGCAATATTCAAACTCCAAACTCCAGTAATTTCGGAAGTCTGTCTATATCTCCCGCCCCATACGAACATATTTCCAAACTGTTCGGACAAAACTGCTGTATGTTCTAATCGAATAGACACTGTTTCAGGCTGAAGTCCACTATAAGATGCGACATACCACACAGAAGGCTGCGAAGTATTTTGTACTGGAGGCATACTTATCATGGTGTCGTCATATACATAACTAACTTCTTGATTGTCGACAGGGTCAATCATCATTTTGTAGCCCCCAAAAGAGGCCAATATTGTTCCCTCTCTATTGTCTAACTTCCATCCAACAACAGAATGATATGCACGACCGATTGACTCGGCCATTGGTCGATGTGTCCAGGTTTTTGATTTCAGATTGAAAACCCAAATATCATCTAATTGGGACCAAACCGTAGAACCGTCCCAAAGATATGTTTCGATTTCTCTAAGCCCTCCATACACAACTAGTTCATCATCAACAAGAGTAGCTGCATGCGAAGTTCTTCCACCTGGATGATACATGTTATCACCGTCAGCTGACGCAGCCATCATTTCCCAGGTGTCTGACTTGAAGTCATAAGCCCAGACATCGCCGATTGTTGTATCGCCTTGTTGTTCTCGACCTGTGCTTGTTCGATATTCCCGAACGTGTAGTCCGCCATATACAACAAGTTTATCCTCAGACTTCCAGTACCCACCACGAACTTCTCCTCTATTTAGAGCAAATTTTAAGTCTTTAAATTTGCTCCCAGCATTATGCTCATTAGCTTTGATGTTTGGTAGCCATCTTTCCCAATACATATCTCTTTTAGTAGATACGTCTGCATCAAAATTTCCTTCGTAGTTTTCATAATCTCTACCCTGAAATTCACTTTCCTCAAGATTCATTCTATACATGAATGGCTCCTTCTCCATCAAGAAAACTCCATCATGCTCATCATAATTCAACCCACCGAAAACATATAATGATCCATCTCTTACCACAGATATATGCCCCAAACGACTTTCTGGAGAGCATGCTCTGGCATGTGTAATGCCAATATCTGTGGTATTACTGTCGCATAGGCTTGTATCTGATGTAGTTGCGGGAGGTGGTGTAAGCTCATACCAGTGACCTTCATCTCTAGATGTAGCAGAGGTCATATCATAAGCCCAAACTGGGAACGTCTTCCAGTCTTTGTCTGTAAATCCGCCACTAATGATCATATATTCTTGATATGGCTTAGATTTTTTATTTAATTGTCTCATTCTGTTTGGTGGAGGTGTTGTTGCGGTGGAGTTACTGTCGGAGTTTGTTGCCAATTCAATGCTATGTTCATTGCTAGCTGTAGAAGTGTTATTATTGCTCATATCTCCACTGTCTGTGTTGATGTTTCTGTCAGGTTGAGATGAATCTTGCTTCTGTTGTGTACTTGCAGGGTCGATATCTGGTCCATTCGGGCCTGGGCTTACAGGATTTACATTATTTGTGCCTTCATTATTCGGTGAGTCAGTTTCTGCATCAGAACCATCATTGTACAAAGCATAAACGGTTGCGGAATGAGCCCTTCTTGACTCCGGTCTCCGTTCACTTTCTCCCAATCGTACCCACCAATTTGCAGATAGAACATCAAGCTCTCTGATGAGCTTTTCAAATGACATTTGTTGATTCTTGGTATGATGTTGTCTGTGATTGTTCTTGTTCATTCTTCTTTGAATAACAGTTAGAGGAGGCACTTTATTCATATCATTCTGGCGCTCCTGTAAAAACCTCTGATGAGTCGGCATTGGAATCTCTTCCAATGATGCATATTCTGTGGGATCATTCAAGTTTGAAGTTTTTATAGATTGAGAAGATGATCGTAAATGTAACTCTTCAGAATTCTGAACTTGACTATTGACCGAGGAGGCGCATACTCCAGTGATGAATAGTAACATCAACACAATCTGTGGCAAAAGGATGCGATTTGAGTATTTGTGATTCATTGTGAGTGAATACAATTCTATTTTTCCGAGAATTTCTAAAGCAAATTCAAGAGTCTATTCTTTTTTTAAAAATGTTGTGTACTATATATGTAGTCGTGGTGAATATTCAGGTACAATGAAATTCACGATTTTGTTTCCTACTTTTTATATCAAGCTTATTGCGCATAGACTATTGGATTTCTATCGTGTGAACCAGTGAATTCATAACTATTCAAGTTAAATTCAGGCAAAAGGTGCTCATAGCGATGCTTCAGTGCGCTTCTCTATCGTGTTGCCATTCTCCCACAAAATGGATGTGTCAAGTTTGATTTTCTGACAGCTGTCAACAAGACTAAAACAGCCAAACAGTATAAATATTTGACCCTGAAGAATAAGGAGATAATTTCCCGACCGGATAGGGGAGTTAGGTTACCACTGTACTAGAACTGAAAATCGGTTCACAAACCTTTGTTGGAACACTGCACGCTGCTGTTCACCCCTCTATCTCGGTACAGGTACAAACACTCGTTTGCAATACATTTGATCCAATATGGTGCGTTTGGAATAACTCCAGCAATATGAACAATGACCAAGAATACATATGTTTCCTTTTCGATATAAGACGGCGGTGTGATGGGCTCCGTGTTCGTAGTCTGTTTTCATCAAGCAACATTGTCGAAGCAACAAACAAAATTGACCAGATGTTTTGTCTCGAGTCGGCGACATAAGAAGTTCCAGGATATTAAAGGAAAAAGACTCTACTGGATATGAAACCAATATGGAAGTTACTATATGTGCAATTGTGAAAAATTGATCGTCAGGAAATGGAAAAAAAGAAATTGGAATGAATTTGGCCATGGAAAAGAAAGAACATCATTCTTTGAATATGTACAGTGTTGAACAGTCGAGACCGCCGTCATCGAATAGAAAAGGAAACAATACATCAATGTTGAGATTTATTTATATATGTGAAGCAATATCTAACCTCTTTTTGTTTTCAATCCAACAGACTAAGGGAACAACCTCATTCGGAAAGAGACACAACAAGTCCCACACTTCCTGCCGTCGTTGCGGAAAGGTTTCCTTCCACATCCAAAAGAAGACTTGCTCTTCCTGTGGATACCCAGCAAAGAAGATGAGAAACTTTAACTGGGGACAAAAGGCTAAGGGCCGCCGCACTACCGGAACTGGACGTATGCGTTATATGAAGGATATGACCCGTAAATTCAAGAATGGATTCAGAGAGGGAACTCAAGCATCCAAGAGCGCTTAAGTAATTACCTCTAATTAAGAAAATGTATCTAACACAAATCCAAGCTAGTTCTATGTTTTTATTTTGTTTGGTGAAGAGTGCACAATGACACACACCAGATGTCTGTTGCTAGAGCTTTCACATTCAACAGTGTCTCTCACAGTTTGCAAAGTGTGTTCAAGATGTAGGCATGAACGTTGTAGATTATTCAATATTTCATCTATTTGTCTGAGGAATCATCAAAATATTGTTTTAATAGAATAGGCAACAAGACTTCAAATCGTTGTTAAAATCCTTTCGTCCAACCAGATTCAACTAACCATAGGATCCTGTTCCAGCCATAACTCCAATGTTATGCAGTCTCAACAAGTTGACTCTCTCGTCAAATCATAATATATCTTTCATACTTCTCGAGAAATCTTTCATAGTAGCATCAATTTTATAGTAAATATTCTCCAGTAATTATTTTTATCTCTAAACCATTTTCATTTAGAAGAGGGGGGTCTAGCTACAATAGAGGGGATATGATAAGATCTATCCCTGATTGGTTAGGGGTCAATCACAATCTCATCTTTGTGACGCTCTAAGCTCCTCCGCGTGTACAAACCTCACACAAAAGAAAAAAATCATTCGAACCGAGAAGATTTGACTCATAATTTCTTTGTAAAAAGATTTCAAAGTGTTGTAAATATGAAGTCTATCTTGAACTTAACCATCCTTCTTGTAACTGCTTTCGTAGCAAGTGCAAAGCATGCTTCTTTTGGAGTTTCCGCTGGAGACTCTGTGTTCGGAATCTCAAGAGGAGGTGGGCTTTTTGGAAGCAAGAGCAAAGAATCTGCTACTGATGCTGCAGCAACGTAAGTTTACATACTATATGTTTTTATCCAAACGTTTAATGTTATCAGTATAACTTATATGATCAACACAAACAGTGCAACTGCAGCACCTGGAACCAAATATCCAGCAATGAGCGAAGAAGAAGTTGAAGAATGGCTTTCACATATTCCAGTTTTCGCTGTTACCGACTCCAATGGAGCTGGAGTTGTTTTGAAACCTGATGGAGAGGAAAGTGTATTTTACTTTTTCATGTCGCCTATGATGGCAAATGCAACATTGCAAACTTTGATGGCAAATAATGAAGATATGGACTTGAAGATTTCTGCTTTCTCTCTTGGAAAGATCTGGTTCAAGATTTTGAATGCTGATAAAGATCAAGAGGTTCAGGTATGTATTTTTGTCTTCGTTTGATTTGTATTACTTTTGCCTCTACATTTACTTATCGAGTTTCCAAAATGTAATATGTAGCTTAAGGCACCAGGAAGTGAAGGTGAAGGAGAAAAAACAAAGGGAGTTCAATACCGTCTTGTACCAGACACAAGAGATCTTATGGGAGCACGTATGCTTCTTACCATGGATCCAGCTGATGGAGAAAAGTTGAAGAACGGAGGAAGTTTGTCTCCAGAAGATGCACAAGCAGCAATCAAAAAGGCAATGACTGAAGCACCAAAATTCAAAGAGACTTTCAATGAAATTCCAGTATTTATGATTGCACAGATGAGAATGCAAAAACAAGCTGCTGAGGGAGAAGAGCCAACTCAACTTCTTCCAATGTACTTCAGTCTACAAAATATGGTTGCTACTTGGCAACAATTCATGTCACAGGATCCAAATGCAAGTGGTGTTGAACCAGCAATCAACTTGATGGATCTTCATGAGCTTGTAGCAAAGATGCAAGAAGAGTCTGAAATTGATTTCCGTAATGTATTGTTGATTCCTCCTGTACCAATGGCTCAAGGAGGACCAGAGGCTACCCAGGCACCAACTGAGGTTGATCCAATGGCTTCGATGGGAGGAGATACTCTTGGAGATCTTTAAATAAAAAATGGTGTGGATTAGACCCATGCTAAGGAAATAAAATAGAATAGATCTGCATAGTATCAGTCATAAATGTATATATTATTAATTTTCTAGTAGAACTATTCATAAGGAGAGCTTTTAGTTAGATTTCGTTCAACTTGGATCGGATTGATTCACAGGAATCGTGAGCGTCTCCAAGAAGTACTTCGGTGTTGTCTTTAAAAAGGATAGGGTTTTCCATACCAGCATATCCAGTAGAACCAAGCTTTCTCTTGAGAACAACAACTTCCTTACTCTTCCACACACGAAGGACAGGCATACCATAGATACTGCAGTTTGGATCGTCTTCGGCTGCACTGCTAACGGTATCACTGGCTCCAATTACTAGTGTAAGGTCAGTATTGTCAAAGTCATCATTAATCTCTTCCATTTCGAAAACCATATCGTAAGGCACTGATGCTTCAGCTAGTAATACATTCAATTGACCTGGCATACGACCTGCGACTGGATGGATACCGAATCTTACGTCCTTACCCATACCTTTCAACTTCTTTGCGATGTCGGCAACTGCAAATTGAGCTTGAGCTACAGCTAAACCGTATCCAGGTACGATAACTATAGACTTGGCTTCGTTAAGTTTTTCAACAACTGAATCAACATTACATGTTACAGCCTCCCCTTGATATTCTGTATTTTCGGTGGCTACTGGCGCTGTGGTACCTGCACCTCCTAAAATAACAGAAACAATATCTCTTCCCATAGCCTCGCACATAATCCAAGTGAGAATTGCTCCGCTAAATCCAATCAACGCACCTATCTGAGCAAGTAATGGATTGCCTAACATGAAGCCCTCTGCGCAAAGGGCCCATCCAGAGTAAGAATTCAGAACTGTAATGACAACTGGCATATCAGCCCCTCCGATTGAAGCTGTAAGATGGAGTCCAAGTAGTGATGAGATCGCTGCTACTACACCGAGACTTACAAGTCTCACTTCTTCTGCTCCCATTTGGGTGATGCTAGTTGCGATATCTGGGTTGATAAAGGTCGCCAAGCCAACACCAGACAAAGCTAACATGCCTAGATTTAATGCGTCTCGGAATGGTAGAGAAAGAGCTTTGGACTTTTGTTGAAATTTGATACTATTAGCTTTGTAAAAGTTGGAGATCTGGTAGTCTGTTATCACTTATCGTACTTACCTTAAGCATTCCTGCAAGTTTTCCGAATGCAATCATTGATCCAGTAGCTGTGATTCCTCCGATAAAAGTCGCTAGGTACACAGAGGCTAGTGTACCACTATCTAAACCTCCTGAATGACCGAAGTATTCTCCGGCAGCACCAGTCATCGCTGCAATACCAACCAATGAATGAAATGCTGCAACTGTTTGTGGCAGCTCTATATTTAATGGTAGTATTTTGTTTTAGTTATATTGATCTAATGTAAACTAAGAAAACAAATCACATTCTGAAACTTACCAGTTGGACCAACGCCACTAGCGAGAACAGCTCCTACTCCAGAACCTGCGGTAGCAAGTAAAGCTGTCTGTTCAAAAGCTGTGACTGGTGCACCAAGGAGGGACATCTCCGCCAAGGTGGAAGAAAGTCCAAATGCGACGCCTGCGATACCTAGGACATTACCTGTCCGCGCTGTGTCTTGATTTGCTAGTCCAGCAATTGCTGCAATACAGCAAATGGCAGATGCTACTCCGATCGTTCCAAATACATTACTCAAGTCTCCGTAATTTCCAATGGCAGAGGCGAAAAGTCCAGCCAGCATCACTCCCGCCGGGAACATGAAGTATTCAAAATAATCATCGGGATCATTTTCTCTCTTGAATAAATCAAGCATTTTCCCTGTAATTAAAAATCCACCTGATATATTCACGAAAGAGAGCATGGTGGCAATAGCTCCCATCCAATGTGATGGAGAGTCTGGAATAAGACTAGTACTTTCTGCTGACCCTTGGGCCAAAAGAAGCATACCTCCTACAGCAGTCATTCCAGAAATCGCGTTTGTAACTGCCATGAGAGGACTGTGAAGACTCGGTGCGACACCCCATACCACTTGGTATCCAGCTAATCCAGCCAGGGCAAAACTTGAGAGCATCGCAATACTATCGTGATCGCTTGCAGTAAATCCAAATGCTAAGAGTGCTGCTGCAAGAGCACTTGTGATTTGGGAGTTTTTCAAAGCATTTGCTTTCTGAATACAATTCGCTTCTTCTAGTTGCTCCTCAGGTGTCAATTCCTTAACATCCTCTACCTCTTTGGTCTTTACAGGAGGTGGTGAATATGGTGTAATTTTGTCTGGGAATCTCTTTTCACCGTTGAATGTGACAAGCATATTTTGAACTGCATCATCCTCGAGATCAATTTGAAAGATGCCTTTTTCCTTCGTTGTCTGAGGACCAATACTTGTAATGAACTTTGCAACATTGTTGCCAAACTGGTTATGGATGAAAATAAAAACACACATGAGAAAAAATATAAAAGGACAGATTCCTTCAACAAAGACTTACCAAGTTACTTGCTGTAGATGCAAGACGAGATGGCAAATCAGTAAATCCAACAATCTTCACTCCGTTTGTAGTAGTAATGATTTTATCAGGTTCGGTTTGAGCGACATTTCCACCATTCGCAGAGGCTAGATCCACACAAACTGATCCTGGCTTCATTGCATTTAACATTTCCTCGTTTACGAGAATGGGTGCTTTTCTTCCAGGAATCAAAGCTGTAGTGATAATAATGTCTACATCCTTGGCTTGTTCCAACATCAATTCTGCTTGCGCCTTTTTAAAGTCGTCAGACATTTCCTTTGCGTATCCTCCAGATCCTGAGCCATCTTCTTTGATCGAGACTTGAAGGAATTCTGCTCCCATGCTTTCAACCTGCTCTTTCGTTACTGGACGTACATCAAATGCCCTAACAATTGCGCCCATATTCTTTGCAGTTTGGATAGCAGCTAATCCTGCGACACCAGCACCCAACACCTAAGAACCATATCGTGTCAGCTTCCATACCATTATAGAATAAATATTAAAAAAAGAATTGACTAACTTACCAAGACTTTTGCTGGAGGCTTGATATTGAAAGAGAGAAAAAGCAATTATAAGAATAATCTATATTTCAAAGTCAAATATGAATATTGTAAAGTACTGAAAAGTATACTCACCACTTTACCAGCAGCAGTCATTTGACCTGCAAAGAATTTAGGGAAATTCTCTGCTGCTTCGATCATAGCTCGATATCCAGCAATGTTTGCTTGGGAAGACAAAACATCATATGTTTGAGCACGAGAAAGCATACGAGGAACGCAGTCCAAGGCAAATGTGGTACATTTGTTTTCTGCAAGACTTTCATACAAATCCGTGTTGATGGATGGTGAAATCATTGAAATCAAAGTTTTCCCAGCAAGCTTAGGTACTTCATCATCAGTAGGTGGACGAATCTTGGTGATAATGTCAGCATTAGCAAACATTAAATCTTGTCCAGAGTAGACGATTGCTCCCTTTTCGACATAAGCTGCATCACTGAATGATGCCTTCTCACCAGCACCTGACTGTACAATTACATTAAATCCAGCTTTGACTAGCATCTCTACTGAATCAGGTGTAATGGAAACACGATTTTCACCTGGAAAACTTTCTTTCATGACACCTATGGTGAGTTCTGAGTAAGGGATAGGATCTGTCAAGATTTTGGAGGAAGAAGCAGGATCCTGAAATGATGCAATGATGTTTTCTTCACCCTTTTGAACAAGTGGGTCTACAGTCTCCTTCTGTCCTACATCTTTTGCTTTATCATCAGAGACAGATGAATAAAGTTGATGTAGGTTTTTCGACTTTGACACAAAATGGATATCATGATGAGATCTGACAGAGGATGTGGATGTTCTAGGAACTGTGAAACCTTCAAGGCTTCGAGGTGCATTGGCTAGCACAAGAAATGCAAGGATTGAAGTCTGATTCAACTTCATAATGATGGTGATATGGTTAGTCTACAGATGCTTTCACAAAAGATTCTATGGTATTTGAATAGATATCAAAGGCAGAACCCTCTAATACTGATGGCTTTTATGAGCAATCCTGATGGAATTCTACAAAATCTTCATTAGAAAAGATACGAGAACACTTCTTTGATGTGTGTCAATGAATGTCAACAACAAAAAATGCGAACTCTAAAAATTATCCATTTCGAGTAGGGGGATGTTAGGATATGTTGCGGCTGGGCAGCCGTGAAAGAGAAAAAAGAAGAGATGATGAATGATGAATGAGGAAGAGAATTCATACCTGTCTGCATTGGTATTCATCTATTGAAAATCATCAACCATGGCCGAAGAAATAAACAAAAACGCTCTTGTAGGACGCAAGCTCGAGTGGGCAGTCAATACTCCTGAAGCTTTAGCGGCTCACAAAGAGATTAATGGCTCCATCATCCGTACTCGTTTTCCTCCAGAACCAAATGGTTATCTCCACATTGGTCATGCGAAATCTATGAACATGAACTTCAGTCTCGCTTTTGAAAAGCTCGGAGTAGCTCCTGAAAATCGTCGCACCATTTTCCGTTATGATGACACAAACCCAGAGGCTGAATCAGAAGAGTACATTGACTCTCTTCGTCGTGATCTCCAATGGCTAGGATGGGAACCTGAGAGAACAACTTACTCATCTGATAATTTCCAGAAATTATACGAGTATGCTGTTGTTCTTATCAAAAAGGGTCTTGCATATGTTTGTGACATGAACAAGTCGGAAATTGAAATCCAGCGTGAACTCGCAATGAAGCGCGCAAATGCTAGAAACAAGGGTCTTGACCCTGATGTAGAGGCACCTATTCCATCTCCTGATATTCTTCCAGGACGTAACCGTGACACTTCCATTGAAAGAAACTTGAAAATGTTTGAGGATATGAAATTGGGACTTTATGATGAGGGAACATATACTCTTCGTCTCAAGATGGACTTTGAGAGCTCCAATCCAAACATGTATGATCTTATCGCTTATAGAATCAAGTATGTTCGTCATCCTCATGCTGGTAATGGCTGGTGTATCTATCCATCTTATGATTGGACCCATGGAACATGTGACTCTCTTGAACATATTGATTATTCTATTTGTACTCTTGAGTTTGAGACTAGAAGAGAACCATATTACTGGATCTTGTGGGCACTGGATTTGTACAAACCTGAAGTATATGAAATGTCTAGATTGAATATTGAATATACTGTGCTTTCAAAGAGAAGATTGATCAAACTAGTTGACAACAAATGTGTAAGAGGATGGAACGACCCGAGAATGCCAACTATTAGTGGTTTGAGAAGAAGAGGATACACGAAGGAAATTCTTAATCAATTCTGTGATGATGTAGGGGCTACTAGGTCTATGAATTTGGTGGAGATGGAGAAGCTTTTCCAAACTGCAAGATTGAAGCTTAGTGCAACCTCACGTCGTGCTATGGCGGCTCTCACTCCAATCAAGGTCACAGTCACTAATTTTGATGAGGTCGTTGCAAAGATGAAGGCTGAAGGAGAAGATATTACATATGATGTACAAAACTCTCCAACTGACGAATCGATGGGAAGTCATACGGTCACTATTACTGATGTACTTTACATTGACTCTTCTGATTTTAGAATGGTGGATGATCCTAACTACTACGGTCTCGCTCCTAACAAGGCAGTAGGATTAAAGTATTTCGGAGGAAATCTTTTCTGTGATGAAGTTGTAGCTAAGGATGCAGATGGAAATGCCACTGAACTCAAGTGTCATTTTGATAAGAGCGCTGATCGTGTGAAACCAAAGTCTTGGATTACTTGGGTTCCAAAAACTGGAATCCCATGTGAAGTAAGAGTATATGGTCATTTGTTCGATGTTCCTGAGCCAACAGATCGATGGGAGGAGGAATTGAATTCAAAAAGTGAAATTGTTCACTCCAATGCTATTATCGATCCAAGTGTAATGGAGTATGTTGACGCGAAGCATGTTGATAAGTGGCACTCAAACCCTGCATTGCAGTTTGAAAGAATTGGATACTTCGTAGTTGATGTCGACACTACATATGACTCTGCAAAGAACGAAGGAAAGCTTGTTTTCAATCGCACTGTAAGTTTGAAGGAAGAAGTGGCCAAGAAACAATTATCTGCAGAGGAAGTTGCAAAACTTGACGCACGCAGAGCCAAGCAAAAGGCAGATGCTGCTGCTAAGGAGGAGAAGATGAAGATTGCTGTTATCGACTTTTTCAAGCTTGCATCAGAATATGCTGGAAAGTACAGCAAGTACAACGAAGAAGGAGTTCCAACTCATATGGCTGATGGTACAGAAGTGACAAAGAGTATGATGAAAAAGCTCGCAAAGGAGCAAAAGAAACACGCAAAGGCTGTTGCCAGTTGGCAGAAACAACAAAAGAAATAGGTTTTCTATTTCTTCAACTTTTGAAATGAATATTAAAATGATAAAGAAATTATTGATGCATTTCTCTTCTGTTTTGAAATATGGAGTGGGTCATACGAATTTAGGGTTAGGAAATCAAATAACACAAGAAAGATCTTAATGTGAAGAAAATAAACCATTTCAGTAATAAATGTATATCTAGTAGGACTTAAAAGTGTTCATCTTTTTCTACTGTATTTTATTTAGGACTGAGCCAACTTAGCCTCAGCGGTCTTCTTCTCGTAGATGGAGCGGATTGCGAAAGCAGCAAGAGTCTGCATAAGTCCAGTTCCGTTATTGGATCCTGGAGCATCAGCAAGCTTCAACATAGCCTGAGTAAGCTCTCCGTAGTACTTGGTGTTAGTGTTCTTAAGAGCGGACTCAACGTATACAAGTTCCTGAAGGTTGTCGAATGATCCATCCATCTCAACAACTTGAACTGGCTTTCCGTAGTATTCCTCTGGTCCAGATGCCATCTTGATTCCAGGAGCTGGGGAAGCAAGCTTGTCAGCTGGTGGTACCCAAGAGATGGTGGATCCCTCATCAAAGATGAATGCTGGGTCGAAGCTTGGTACTCCTACCTTCTGGATGTTACGAACCTTAAGTGTCTTCTTGTCCTCCTTGTCAAGGTCAGTTGGAAGTACCTCAATGATAAGGTCAGCATGTTCCTTTTGTGGAGCAATGTATGCATCGAAATCTGGCTTACGTGCCTCGATGGAAGCAAGGATAGACTCAAGAGAATGTCCACGCTCCTCCATATCACGCTGGATCTTCCAGTTAAGCTTAACATCATCGGAGATATCAAGGTAAAGGGTGAAGTCAAGAAGGTCACGTACACGCTCGTCGTGCATTGGGTGAAGACCCTCGAAAATGATGATTGGGGTTGGTTCTACATCCTCTGGGGTGTCAAGGGTTCCGTTAACGTGGTTGTAGATTGGCTTGGAGATGCTCTGTCCCTCCTTGAGTGCTTTAACCTGCTCGTACATGAGGTCGAAGTTGTTCTCACGGGTATCAAGAGCAGTAAGTCCGGTCTCCTTACGTCCCTGACGGTCGTTAAGATGGTAGTCATCAAGACAGATAACAGTGGTAAGGTCAGAAACAAGAGTGTTGGTCTCCCATCCACCGTTGTCGAATCCTCCTCCAAGTGGTCCTACAACATCTCCTCCGAAAATGTTGGTAAGACGACGCATGAAAGTAGACTTTCCACATCCACTGTCAGCAGCAACTCCGATGATAACTGGGGTTTGTCCCTCAGCAAGAGCCATGTCAAGAGCGGAAGTAGACTTTACTCCAGCATTGAACTTAGGTGCGAATGCAGAGGAGGAGAATGCAGCAGCAGATGCGAAAAGAGAAGTAACACAGATAAACTTCATTTTGAACCAGATATAGATTTATGTGAATGAGAAAGGTGCAATCTTTCTTCTTTAGCGAGTGTGGTGAAAAGCTTTTGTGCAAGACGTGTTCGTCTTTGATGCATGCGCATACGTATCTCATTATTGGAACGTCGGTTTAGAAAAGGAAGAGAAGGAGTAAAGGAGAGAGATAAATTCAATGACATGTCTACTTTAGCTTTTTGACACCTTACAATGACATTGAAAACATTTCATTTCATTCTTTCTAAAATTTCTTCTTTTTTACTTGAGTATTTTTGAAATCTGTGTGGCCATTTTTGCTTTTTCTTTTGATGGGAATATTTTTACCTTGTCTTCCTCCTTTCTTAATTCCGCGTGCCTCCCAAGCGTACACATCTTCGTCATTTTTCTCGGGTCCCCCAGTGTTCTTACTCCTTGAAAATGATGATGTAATTGCTTCTGACAGTTGATCAGCAGTCATTGGCCATTTGCTTTTACCTCTATCATTTTGAAGTAGAATCACGGCTGTGTCCCAACTCGAAGGTCTCCATCTTTCAGACACTCGATGTTGTGCGCCGTCGGCAAAGACATGCTGAGATGCAGAAATACAAGTGGAAGCTCTGTTAAATTTTGAGTTCATACACACTTCAGCAGTTGAATTTGTACCTCCCCAATCAGGTACAATAATTAAAAAGGAAAGAGGACCCTTTGATTTATCTTCGAGTAACGAATGAATAGCTTCCTCCATAAAAGTCATGATTTCAGGAACAAAGGGAGGATTGGCCTCAAAGCTACCATACTTTATATCTGAATATGAAGAAAAGAATGATCCTAAGCTGCCAAAATGCTGCTCCAAAGCAGGGAATGCACTGTAGTAGTTTTGAAAGCGGCAATTAAGTGGTGATGCAAAGCATTCAATTGTATTCCCCAGATATTTTTCCAAGCTTTCAAAAACTGCTCCTGGTAAAGCGCACTGCGATCCAACTCCCTTGATACCTTCGTAACGACAGAGTATACAGAATATTTTCTCATCCACTTCTTCTTGTGTTGAGTTTGTAGCGCGTAGATGCAACTCAACAAGTTTGTCATAGTGCTGTTTGTTAATGGTCATGTATGGTTTCACAAATTTCTTTTCATTGCCATCAAGAGAGTATGCCGACAAAAGGACGACATGTCCACTTTTTGACATGACTTTATGAACTTTCATTTCATCTGCAGAACAGTTTGTTGACATTGCTGCTTTCAGAGCAGCATAGTCACGAAGTGCTTCTGCAGCTTGTTCCAGTTCCAACCATTGATCCGCTGTAGATGTTGTAGACTCCATCACCTTTTTCGCAGAACGTTTGGTTGCTTTCAACATCGCTTTTATTTTTTGTTTGACATCATTATCTGCAGAAGAGGAGGCAGTAGAAGATGAATGAAAGATTGCATCGTGCTTTTCAGCTGCTAACAAAGATGATGTTGTGATTTGTTCAGCAATAAGCATAGCAGTCTTTTTGGAGTAAGTCCGACTGAGGTCGGCGATAAATTCAGGTTGTACATTTTGCTCTCCCCCTGTATCCATATTCTTTAGGTAACAAGGAATAACTGGCTCTCGATGAGCAATTGTTGAACCAATCTCTATTTCAATATCATCAGGAGTGGTTGAATCTATAGATGAATTATTGTCGAGTACACGTTGGAGAGATGATCTCGCTAACCAGCGATCAAATGCCAATGGAGGTGGAGATATTCCCTGACCATGTTGATTCGTCAAACGAGCAAATTTACTTCTTAGTGTTTTCATAGCTTTGAAACGAGCGAACTCAGATGCTACCGAAGAAAACTTCTCTGTGCTCGCAAGTTCTTCTTGCGGCACATTTTGCTTATTCAACTGAGCTTTTGCATCCCAAATGTCTAAATGATTAAAATTGTTGCTACTCATATTCATTCTACGTCAAGATTTTCAAAGTTTTTGCATATTCATTACTTGTATCATCTGAAACTCATCACATCAGTCAGCATTAGAAGAACACGACCATCACCAATCAATCTAATTTCTAATTTTTGGAAGAAATGGAAACTATGGGCGGACAGACGAACAACGAGACAAATAGCTAAATAATGAAGCTAAATGACTCTTCTATACTCTCTGTTATTAGAAAATGAACGAAGAGGTGACAAGTGGAAGAAAGCCGATGACGACAACAACACAACAAGTAGATATCTTTTTTATCTTTCCAATTGGCACGTATTGTTTGACAGTTTTAGCCCACTTCTGTATTAACTATACGATTGTTTGGTCCACAATAGCACAAGAACTGTGTACTGAGAAATGAGTACTAGAATAAGAGCTTCTGTTCAAGTCAATTCATTGCTGTTAGTAGCAGTGATGTTGATTTTCTCTTCACTGTCGTCAAATGCAGTAGTGGCATTCAAATTGAACTTGGAAAGCAACATAGGAAAGCTTGAATATCCTACAAAGCAAAAAACGTATATCAATAGCCTGAAAGTTCAATCTGGTTTACTAGACATTCGAGGTGGGGGAGGAAAGAAAGCGACAGAGGAATTATCGTCCAAGTTGGAATCAAGTAAAGAATCGTCAGAGTTCTCCTTGGTATCTTTAGTTTTCAGTCCAATCTTGGCTATCTCTAGAGCTCTTGGAGCAGGAATTGATGCAATGTGGGATGAAGAGCCTTCGAATCCAGTTTCCAGAATGTTTCATGTATTTTCATCAATGATAAAGGCTTCATTTGATAAACATTACGAATCAGATAAATCTTCTCGTTCAAAAGACAATTTTGAAGAATTTTTATGCAAAGCCTATGGAATAGAGCTTGATGACGAAGAAACTGTGAATATTCATGCAGGATCATTGACAGATGCTATGCAATCAGCAAGGTCTGAAGCACGCCTTTTGGTAGTTTTCATTCCATCATCCAAGCCTAGAAAAGCTGCCTCTGATGCATTGGCTATTGAAAGTATTGTTTCTAGTGAAGTCAACAAGGTTGCAGAACATCAAGCGAGAAAGAAGGAAGATGGAGGGTCTTTTGCATTTTGGAGTACAAAATATGATTCAAATGAAGCTAGTGTTGCAATGAAACGTTTGAAGGTTAAGAAAACAAGCACAAAAGCACCTGTACTGATGGTTGTATATCCGCAATTGAGTGCAAATTCATCGGGTCAAGCAAAGATTGTACCACGAGTGTTGGCACAGCATCACTGTAATCCCCCTCCTGATTCAGAGTCGATGGCAAAATGGTTGAATGCTCTGAGAAAGCGACATGCGAAGCAATATGCAAATATGCAACTTGAGCGAAAGGAATTGGCTCTTTTCAAGGAACGAAAAGAAGGTTTCAAAGCTTCGTTAGAAGATGATAAGAGAAGGGAACAAGAAGAAGCAATGGAAGCTAAGAGAAAGGCTGAAGAAGAGGCTCGAAAGAAAGAGCACGAAGAAATGATCAAGAAACGAAGAGTAACATTGTTGGAATCGCTACCCGAGGAACCTGCAGCTGGATCGAGTGATGTTGTAATAATTGCACTTCGCTTTACTGATGGAACAACCGGGAAACGTAGATTTGAAAGCGAAACCGAGGTTGGTCAAATATTCAATTGGATAGATGCCATGTTCAAGGTGGAGAGAGAGAATGTCAACCTGATGATAATGAATGGGCAGCAAACTTTTGACTATGGTGAGGATAAAGATATTACTTTACGTGACGCAGGATTTGGGAAAATGCTTGCTCTGAGAGTCATCGAAAAGTCAGATGATGATGATGACAACGACGATGATGATGACGAGAGTAGTGATGAAGAAAGTGAAGAAGAGTAGACTAATTTAATTCAATATTCATATGATTCATTGATTTACGAAATTGAAGTCCATTTTGAAGGAGTTGTCATGAAATATCGTTCCATACTCTTGACAAATCTAGCTTTGTAGGCTGGAGGCTGAATGATTGTCGGTGCTTCAGAACCTACTATCATAGGGATCGATTTACCCATTCTATGTAAATACAATATTCATATGATTCATTGATTTACGAAATTGTAGTCCATTTTGAAGGAGTTGTCATGAAATATCGTTCCATACTCTTGACAAATCTAGCTTTGTAGGCTGGAGGCTGAATGATTGTCGGTGCTTCAGAACCCACCATCATAGGGATCGATTTACCCATTCTATGTAAATAAGGAAAAAGATTTAGACAAGGGTTCTGTGAATTAGAAGATATTGCTTATACATCATAACTCACCTCTCAACCTGTTTCAAAATGTCATACTGTCTCATGAAGTCAATAATGCCTACAATCAGTTCGTTTTTCTCTTCATCGATTCCTACCAAAATTGAGTAATCAAGGACATTGATAATAGAAAGGAATAGCGTGTCATTTAGAATACTCATGTGAAATGAGGCCTTTGCTTTGTCAGTGAGAGGCAAAGGTCTCCCCAATGTGAAATCGAGGAAATCACCATCCAGGAGTGTAGATGAAGGACTCGAGTCTTCTCCCTTGTTTTCATTGTCTTCGTCGTCGCTCACATTGTAAGACATTGCATACTCTGCCTCGTCCTCAGATGAGGCGTCAGAATCAGAACCATAACGTTTCGATGGAGTGTTCGATGGAGTACTTGCTCTTGCTTCAGCCTTGTCACGGTTGTATCTTAAATTTTTCGCAAAGCGCCCTTTCAGAGATCCCTTTAAATCAAATACTTTGGACACATTCCTACCATGGAAAATGTTCTGGTGAAATATAAAAAGTGAGCACATCGAAATCGTGTCTTGGGGACGAATGATGATGTAGAACAAGTGCACGTACCTGCATAACCGCAACTTGCTCCATCGTTTTCTTTCCTGTCTCCCTATTATGATAACCTATCTGATACACACCAACAATTTTACATAACATTGTAGGAAGGCCATGGAAAAACGCTTTACCCAGATATTCAAAATAAGCGGGAGCGCAGTCTAGAAACATTTGGAGTTCTGTTCTCGAAATAGACTTCACAATAAATCGGTCGTCGTCTGTTCTACTGAAAGAAGCTCCACTCTTGCCACCTACTGCAGCAAAAGATTCTGATGTAGAAAGACTCTTCACAAAATTCTTTTCAATAATGTTTTTGCTGTAAGTAAATCCTGGAGACTTTTCTGATCCTGGTTCTTTCAGGTACGATTGGCGTACGGCTTGAAATTGTGTCGCCCAGAATGTACTAACAACGTACTTGGCAATTTGATTTCCTTTCTCGTCGTAATCTCGAAATGTGTGCTTTATATGGGATTTGTTCCTCCCAAGCATTCTCTTTTCTACATCAATTTTTGCATTAGAAGTATTGGACGATATACTGATTTTCTCGGTATTTTTTCTAAGCTCGCTTCTACCTCTACGACTTGATCGAGAGTCGTACTTTTTAGAACGAGATGACTGGTCGTAGCTACCCCCTTTAACTTCAATGCCCGCTTCTAATTCATCACCATCTGGAACATTATTGCGCTTATATATACCACTTTCCTTCAGGTAATTCCTTGTGTGTCTTCTGAAAAGATTTTCATATTCTATTGAAGCAAGTGAATGGGCAATTATTGTACTCGGTTTTTCGTCATATACAGGAATCACAACTCCACCAACTCCTGTATCTAAACGTACTCTTCCTTCTCTGAACATACCTAGATCAACAATTCGGTCGTCGTCATCCTTTCCACCTCTATTGAAAAATCTATTAATTGCAGATTTAACAGCTCCTCCAGCAGAAACTGCTCTCGCTTTCTGCTGAGGCGAAGGAGACGGAGACCTTGATGAAATAGATGTAAAAGAATCTCTTTGTGGAATCTGTGACGACTTTTGTCCATTTTCTCTCATACGCTGACTTGGTGGTCTGTTTCTAGGTCTACTAGTGGATTTCCTACTTGAATTCTGGTCTGAAACTTGCACTGCTGTTCTTCTCATTCTAGAAGCCATGACATCAGCATCGATTTCTTCAGAGAAATTTATTTGGAGATCATCCTCTGTACTACCTTGTATATCGTCGTCATCCTCATTATCATCGTTATCATCCTTTCTTATATCAGGCATCACATTAAAACTGGATTGAAAATCTATGTCTCCAAATACATTAAAACCTTTATATATCTCCTTCAATTCTTTCAGTCTTTGCATGGACTCGTGAACTTCGTCAAGCTCGCCGTCAGCACCTACTCCTGTTTTGTAATAAAGTTGATAAGAATTGAAACCATTATCTATCTTTTCTTTTCACGCATAGTTGTGACTTGTCTTACCTTGAGGTACGCCAATATCGGATCTAATTCCAATACTTAATTTCTGTGATACTATAACCACCTTTTTCATTGAAGTAACAGCTTGTGCCACTGCACTCAATCTCTCATTCCAAGCTGTAGAAACGAGGAAAACGTAGCGTCTTGCCTGCCATGGACAATGAGAAAATGCATCTTGTGCGGTGCGATTCACTTCACCATAGGAATATCCAGATTCTGCATCTTTGTTGAACGCATTATAGCTATTTGTGACGGCAACTATCTTATTTCGTAGTGTTTTTGAAGCGTGGTCTACTTCTTTTGATATTGAGTTCAGTTCAGATAGAATTGTTTGAAGATGCTCAGGTGAATTGACTGCATTTACAAATAGCTCTTTTGTAGCGCTCTTCACATCTTCAATCTTCTTGTTAAATCTTTCGAACAGGTCGGGAGAAGCTACCATAATTTCATTGAGCTGTTTAACGATGGATCTTTTGTGACTCGCGTCATCAAATGGTAAATGACGACGAAGGTAAACACTGTAAGGTTTGATCCTATCATATGAAAATCTGGCAGCAAGATTTCCGCATCCAAAAAATAGGACGCTATTCTCTTGTAGCGAGCAATTGCATCCATAATCCGGTGAATTACAAGAGAGAGACTTGTTGTAGAAAGAAACCTCAAGAAACTTTCCAAAACTATATTTCCAAGTATCATCGTCGATTTTGGACAAGGGAGTTACTACGCGCTTGCAGTTTACACAATATGTCCAAGTGACTATCTCATCTGATTGCTCTTTTCTTTCTCCTGTATCACCGTTTTCGAGGCTTGACACATCTTGTTTAGGCACATCGGCTTCTTGTACACTGATATTTATCATACCATCATTGTGTACAAATGATAAGGTATGTTCAAGAACAGACTTCTTGCAGTTTGGATTTTGGCATTTCAACGTTAGGTTGAAACAGCTATCTCTCAAAAACTGGCCAAGTGATACGTCTTGCTGAGAATAGTAAGAAATCCCCTTGACTTCTGCGGGGCAGCATTGGGTTTTTCCAGCCATCCAAATGGATGTCATAAGAATTGACTGGTGCTCTAGTGCATTTATCTTTCCACTGAGAGAGCGTATTGTTATTGGATCCAAATTACCTGGGTTCCATGGCCTTACCTGCTTTCTATTTTGATTTGGTGCACCATTTCTATTTTGATTTGGTGCACCATAATCAACACAAAGAGATGAACTCATAGTTGGTGTCAAAGGGAGTTTGTAGTTTTGAGGCAATACTGCTCTACGACCAATGAGATATTTAGTCTCGAGGCGCAGGTTGTACGCAACATTGATGAGAAATTTTAATATTCTCTTGACCTGTTTCAAAGCCGGACGTGATGCTCCACGAAGGATAACTGTACAACCTAAATGGCTTGGACATCCTTCTATCATGACATAAGTTTGGGTTACTCCTCGCTTTTGAATACCACTTCTGACAGCTTCACCACCATCATGAACTTTTTCACCTAGCAAATGAGCAGCGAGAATTGCCTGTCTTTGACTATGTGATAGGTCGCTATTGGAAAGAATGTTTTCCACATCACTTTTGCTGTCAATATTGTTTATCAAAGAACAGACTTTTCCATATTCTGAACTTTGAGTCTCATTATTCTCTTTGTTGCTCCAGACGTCGTTGTTGCGGAATGAGACGAGACGAAAGCGACGACAATAGCCCAGTACACTCGACCCAAACTGATTCATGACGTGATCTGTACTCGAAAGCACGACTGCACCAGTTTGTCGCGCTATTCTATCCATAAGAGAGGGCTTCACGTGCTGGAGCAAAACGATCTTCTTCTCCAAAAGTAGCTCTTGTGCTTTCCTCGAGACGGCCTTTCCAACTAACAAAACATCAGGTTTCAACTTGGTGATTTTTGCAACTAAAATCTGTAGATATTTATCTTCTTGTTCGAGTAGAGTATTCAAGGATGCAATTTTGTGGTCGGCTCTGGTGTAATCAATACCTCCACTCAAAAGCATAATGCGAGGATTTTTTATCTCCCTAGTCATTGACTTGTGGCTGACGTTCTTAGTAAACATTACACCACTGAAAAAAACAGACTCTTTTAGGAGGCCACCACTAATAGCTAGAAGAAAAGCACAGTCAGATTTTATTCTTGTACGAGAATTACAATGTTGAAAATTTAGACACGCACCTTTGACTTTGCAGTATGGTCTGATATCAAGAGCGTCACCCTTCTTAATATCTACCTGAACTGACTTACAGCACTTTGTCGCGAGAGTCATTAACTTTGACACCCATTTCTCAAACTTAGGATCTAATACATCGGCTATGCCCAATTCTTTCAAAAGCAGAGGGGCATCACTTTTGATTAGTTCCTTCCCCATTTTCTCAAGATAATCAGCTGCAGTCATTTGCAAATGTCGATTTGCGTGTTTAATTTCTTCAGCAAATTGTTTTTGTGTGTCAAGTGAAGTTGCAACACTACTATCATCGGTCTGTGGAAGAATTACTCCTCTTTTTTCACTAGCATTCAAATCTTTAGACGTTTCTTTCTCGTACTCAGCCATTTCATCAATGTCAATATTTCGAACTCCAATTCCAACAAGTTTAGTTTCATCGTCATTAAAGCCCGTGTCACCTACACTGACTTCTCGAGCTGCAGCTTCTGCCAAACGTCCAAAGCGCCTCTGGAGCAATGAATTTGGAGGTTTGTTTTTGGTTAATTCTTTCACATGTCCCTCTTCTGAAATATTTGCATCCCCACAGGCTCGCCTTCTTCTATCCTCCTCAAGCTTCTGCTTCACCAATTCCAGATTTAAAAAGTCAGTAGAGGAACCGCCTTGAAACCTATCAGTGACCTTGTCTTCGGCTCCGACAAAAAAGTTACGAATACCTGAACCGTCCTGCTTTACAATTTCGTTTGTTTTTGACTTGTTTTCATGTTCTGTATTGTTTTGAAAGCTCAATCCTTTTGGACCAACTTCTGAGACTTGCTGGTAACAAACCTTGCATGTTCTAATAGTTCTGATATTGTTTTGCTCCGATTGTCCTGTTTGAGTGTTAATTTTCCCATTTACAATTTCAACAAAAAAGGAACTGCATCTGCTGCAAAACACTTGTCCACATAATCTACAATGATGTCTTCTCCGAAAGACTGTAAATTGAGCCTCACATGCATAACACTTTTTACACAATTGATCAGGCATCCAAAGTGACTTTTCATCAAGTTTCTCTTCTTCTTTACCGTCGTCTGAAGAAGCCGAATCAGAGTCTCCATCATCATAAGCAGTATGTATTGCTTTCCTTTCCATTTTCTTCAAAGCTAGTTGTTGATTGTCTGCATTCATCGTATTAATTTTATTCGAGCTTCCATGATAAATCCATTGCTTCCGAATATCATCACTACTATCAAGTACACTCATTTCATCCTTGTGATGGGAATGAAAAGCATGCCTTGAACTTTTCTTCTTTTTCTTTTTCAAAGATGAATCCCGCCATAAATTCAATTCATCATCACTCCATGGTATATTCTCGGCTTTATTTTCATTCTGCACCATGTGGCTTTTCTTCACCGGTACCGAAGGTGCAGACATGGTACTATTGATGGATTTATCATCTGTTTCATCACCACTGAGTACTAAATCATCAAAATTGAACAAACCAGCTACAGCATTGATTCCATCGGCACCCTTTCTACGTCTCATGGATGGACTTATATCCCAATCGCCAGCTACAAGACTTGAGACAGTAGGTGCATTATTCAAATTATTTGTTGGAGAGGTAGATTCCAGAGTAGGTTTTCTACGACTAGTTGCTGTTCCATAGGCTGGAAATGTTGTCAACATGGATGCTGTTGCAATCTCATCTTCTGTCCTGCGAGGCGTGAAGCCTGCTGATTCCTCATCTGAATCCTCTCGCTCGGGATGTGTAAATTGATTCCAGAGATTAGAAAACATTGTTCATGCATTTGCTTTTATTCTCTTTAATATAGCGACATGTATGGAAGAAGCAATTGTGTTTTTGACAGATCTTTGATCTCTGTAGTTTGCAGTTTTGAAGTTGCTGTGTTGCACTTCCCAATGCTGCCTCCTTGTGGGTCCTACGTATCTCCGACAAGGATCCTACCTGATTTTTTGTCTCATTGAGCTAAAGGTGAGTTTTACATGATGAGATACTACGGTATTGCAATGTGCACCATAATACCACACCTTGAAAGTTGAAAGTATTATCTGAAATAGTTGTATTCAAAGCAAGCAGTAGCAAAAGAATACTTAGAATTCAAAGAGGGCAGGCGACAAACATAAAAACATGAGTACGAATCCCTTTGACGACGCACCTTCGACAGGATCTCGACGCATGAATCCATCTAGCACAACACGGAAAGGAATGCAAAAGATACAAAATTCGGAGAGAGAAGATCCTATATTTGAAGCAAGGCACATAGAATGGCCACTACCATCGGTGTTACCTGCATTTCCAGAAGAGCCACTGACAACTGCTCCAACCGATAAATCAGGAGTATTGGGTGGTTTTGTTGGGAAATTCATGACGGGGCAAAACCAAACTGAGAAAGATACCTTTGATCCAAAATTGACTGGAAATAGACCATTGAAAGCACCAAGATTGCATTGTACAGCAGCTGCAAATGGACTAATTGTATCTGTTATTGAATGTGGCAGTGTATCCTCTGCAAATCATTTGAGATTGCTATCGCGGTGGAATGTTAGAAGGAACACGCATGAATGGCTTCTTGTTCCAAATACAGTTCATGGACCTTCCAATTCAACATCTTCTACAAGTACTGCCAAAAAAGGTAGAATTACACATGTATTTTTGGATCCTACTGGGAGTCATGCGCTTTTATCTGGAGCAAATGGAGATTTGTATTATTCACATACTTCTGGTAAATCGGTACGAAAGTTAAAAGGATTTGGTCTGAACACAGATGGAAGTGGAAGTTTTCGACCAGGAAAAGCTTGGCGTGAAGTAACTTCTTTGAAAACAGGATCAAGTCAAAAAGAATCTGCAGTGCAACTAGGGCTAACTCCAGGATGTTACATCACTTCAGTAGCTTGGTCACCCAATGGCACTGAAAGGGCTTCCTCCACTATTTTGTTGGGAAGTTCCTTTGGCGAGATTTACCAGTATGAAATTGAAGCTGATGAGGATGAAGGCAGCACTTCGGGTACTTCGGAAGAAAAATTACCTAGTCTTATGGTACGATTGAATGAGACGGAAAGTGGGACAGGAACAGGAACATCTAGCGGAATCGTTTCGGGGCTTCATTTTTCCTTGGGAGAAGACGACAATTCAGGTTCTGTTGTTCTCGCAGCAACAAGTGGAGTGAATAAGCAGACAAGATTACATTCATACTTATCAACTGGTAAAACTGATAGATATGATGGTAATACATCGAAGCTACAAAATGTGTTCTCTTCGGGTGACAATAAAAGTACACGAAGTTTCTTTGAACTGCCTGGAAGCATCAATTACGCTCATCTTCACGTATATGATACATGTTTTGCCCTCCGTACCGAGACTGGTATATATCACGGAACCATTGATCAATCCAATGGCCGAAATGTACCATGGAATAAAAGAGGCAATGGGATTGTGGATGCAGGCATGTTTATGTATGAAGGTTCATCTCTACCTATTTCAATCGCAATTACCCCATATCACTTCATCACATTGAGTGATTCAAACGAAGTTCGTTTCATTAATCGCGTCGCAAAGAAGACAATTCAAAAAGAAAGGCTTGATTGGGTTGCAATGGCTCAAGCTTCTGGCTCAAATATTCACTCAGATAGTGGTATTCTTTCGGGACAATCTGAATTGATAATGGACGTGAGAAGACCGGATCAGGTGTGGTTGAGGAAATCACGATCTCTTATTCATATATCGTCGACCCGTGAAGATAGAGATGTATGGAAGTTTAGTCTTGATGCATGTCTAAAAGGAACTTCATCTGGTGCTTTCACTACCCCTCATGCATCAATGCGAAGACTGAACGATGATAAATTCATGGATTCTGAATTTGAGCATACGAAATCCTTGTGCTCTAATGGAATACAGAAAGCAGTTGTTAATGCCGCAAGAGCTGAGTTTCATTTATCTCATGGTCGCATAGAGCTTGCTGCTAAATATATGGCACAATGTCCTCCAACATTAAAACCTTTCGCTGAAACTGCAATAAGACTGGCGCTTCCAGCAATCGGTATCAAGGACAAGAAAGCTATTGGAGAATCTAACTTGGCTAAAGAAGCTTTAAAAGGGGGAAATGCCGGTCTTATTGCATATCTGAGCGATAAAATGAGATCTGCAAAAGCTAGAAACGATGAGGTTGCATGGTAAGTGTTGCTTTATTATCTTTGTCTCCTTCTTTTGAATGATCGGACTAATATGAAATTGTAGTACCATGTTAGGAGCTTGGCTTGTAGAACTTTACTTAGCTGAGCGAGAAGAAAACGAAAAGTCAGATATCAGTGAGAAAAGAAATGATACCCAACTTATGATGCAGAATTTTTTGACGTCCAATACATACAACATGGACGCAAAGACGATCCTGAGAATAATGTGTTCACACAATGTTGCTGCGAGTGAATGCTCCTTGTATGCAGCATCTGCTGGAGACATCGGTACAGCTGTTAATGCCTCACTATGTGATCCAAATTACAAGGTAAGAATCAACTGTGCATTCTTCTTTTTAATCATTATTTTTAATCGACTCTCAATTGACTCATTATGTGCGATCAAAAAGAATGGAGCCATCGAAGCTTTAAGGGTACTTAACGATGCACCAATTGAACAAGCGGAACCATATTATTATAAGCACTCCTTTGTACTATTATGCAGAGCTCCAATGGAAAGTGCAAAGGCTTTCCTTGGGCGATTCCGTGATGGACTCAGTGCCGCAAAGCTTCTTCCAACTTTCATGAGATATGAAAAGAAGAGGTTAGATGCTAGTAAAGAAGCAAAGAAAGAATTGACAACAGAAAACCAAATCAAGATAGCAGAATCTAAAATTACAAGCGGTGTGGTAGAAGTGAAACTAGATGACTCTGACAAAGAGTTTGTTAATGATGGGTTTGCCTCGATCACATATCTTGAAGGTGTTATTGCACTAGGTTGCAAAAGTACAGCAATTTTCAATTACCTTGTTTCCCTTTATATTGAACTTGAAGACGAAGCTCCTCTGTACCAATTTCTTTCAAAACATATTTCGAATGCTGCAAGCGTTCCAGGATTAAATCCTCGTCAAAAATCGCCTCTCGATTTGCCTCGTGCTTTGAGGATTGTTCTTCAGTCAGGTAGACACTTTCGTTCTGTTATCAAGCTATACATTGGATTAGGTATGCGTCAACGGGCAGTTGAACTTGCCATCAAAGTAGATCCAGTTTTAGCAAAGGAGCTGACTCGTGATAGTGTTGAGCGGGAAGAGAAGAAACGATTATGGCTCATGATTGCAAAGAATGCAGCTGAGGAAGATTCAGGAAGTGATGAAAACATAGTATCAAGGGTGCTAAATGTTCTTGACGAATGTGGCCCTGATATACTGAGTATAGAAGATGTATTACCTTTCCTGCCAGATGTTGCTCAAATCGACGAGTTCAAGGATGAAATTTGTCTTGCACTTACATCATACTCTTCTCGTATTGAAGACTTCTTGAAAGATATGAATGAATATGACATCACGTGCAACGGACTCCGTGACGAAATAAGGCAGCTCGGTGAATATACTAGCGAAATGAAGATAGATGCCAAGTGCGCTTTCACTGAAAAATCTGTTGTAAACGAAAATTCCCCATTTTATGTTTTCCCTTCTGGATTCGTGGCTCTAGAAAGTGCACTGAAAGAGGAGGTATTACCATACCTTAACGAAGATCAAAAGAATCTGCTTTCCTCGATAGATAAAGAAATGGTTGATTTACAGAAGAAGCTCGAGAATCTACCCTCTGATAACAGTGATGAGATGAAAATGGAAGATAAGGAAATAGAATCTCGGATAAACGAATTACAATGTCAAATGGATGGTTTGATTGCAGCTGAGTGTCCTCTTACTGGTAGTATCATGGTGGAAAGTATTGACAAATGCTTTTGTGATAGCAAAGAGGATGAATTGTACATTTCCTGCGATAGTCTAATCATTGAGGCTTGATTTCTGAAACATGCCGTACGCATGTAAACGCCCGAAGAATTATAAATTAACTCTTCCATGTAAATAAATCAGCATTAGTATTCGTTTCATCTTTCTGCCATATTGAACAATAACTCTTAGATTAGAGATCAATGAATCATAGTTGAGGGTATTGTTTACAAAATTTGCAGCAATAAAATGATTGATTTCCTTACTTCCGCCCAAAATGCATCAATGAAAGTAAAAATAAATGGTTTTTCTTCCAAAACAATGACTGGCTTCTGTAGCTCATTATGGTAGTATCATGCCTACGTACGTGAAACCGTAGGATACCGGTAATGAAGCAGCCCCTTTTTCCACACTTCCAACTGAAATACAGTGTGTACACAGCAACTTCCACTTCTTTTACAGCTGCTCCATTAGTGCACTTCAAACGTAATAGAAGGACGAAGACATCACATTTTTCTAGTTCCTTCCGACATTCATAAATTCAATTAGAAAGTATTCCAATTCACTTTTCTACGAACCACTAGAATACCTAGAACAAGGACCCAAAGATGCCAAAAAAAGAAACACGAATTTCATCGTTGTACTCCTTTCCAGTAGTAGACGAAGATGCGAACTATGTCGCTGCGGAAGGCTTCAATCAACAAGGTGGAACATCTTTGCCATCAGGCAATGATGATCAAGATGGGAAGTGCACAACATCACAGCAGCAGCCAATTGCTTATGACCGTCAACATATGCAACAAAATTACTTTAGTCAGGGTATGCATGCTTACCATCACACTGCCACTATGAATCCCATGAGTAATTCACAAGGATATGTACCCATTGCACCGCAACCAATGATGGTAGCTGATCCAATGGCTGGACTTGCTATCTTTCCTGATAATCTAGGCCTTGACGTTCCTACAAATATGCCAAATTTAAAGCCAGCCGGTGAAGAAATGCATGCAAAGAACGATGAGGGGGCAACACAACCCGCCATGAGATCAAGACCTCAAGAATTTGGTCGAAAGCCAAGAAAAGATTTTGCCCATAGACTCAATGAATTGAAGGAGTTCAAAACAAAACACGGTCATTTGAATATTCCTCATAAGGTAGGATGAAAACAATCATTCTATGTTTTACATTTAAAGTCCATACTTATATTCGTCTAACTTTTTTATTTCCCAGTATTCGGAAAACCCACCACTCGGGACATGGATTGATACTCAACGCAGGAGGTATAGAAAGTTGATGGATATCAGAAAGAGTATAGCCAAGAAATATCCGAATGGCGGAGGAGAAAAGGAACTTGACGATAGACTATACATCACTGGGTAAGTAAAAAAATACTGAAGATATTGCAGCACTTCCGATTAATTATAGACTTCATTTCATCTAATTTTTTATTGCTTTTAGGCCTCATATATCTGAGGACCACATTTCCCAACTATTAGAAATAGGATTTGATTTTGAGCCTAGGCTGTCGAGAAAACAAACTTGGGAACGAAGAATCGAAGAACTTGAATCCTTTCGAAAAGCGAATGGACATTGTAATGTAAGAGAAGATAACCAAGATTTTCAAGGTCTAGGGAAATGGGTTAGCTATGTTAGAAGGACATATCGATTGGCCAAGAAGAAGCCCAACAAAGCGAAAGGGAAGTCGCCAAAACTCTCAGAGGATCGTGTTCGCCAACTAAAAGATATGGGTTTCATCTTTGAGCTGAAGGAAGAGCTATCACGTAAACGTTTCAGTGATGGTATTTTGTTGTTGAAAGATTTCCATGCCAAAGAGGGACACTGCAATGTTCCAAGTTTTTATCAGTCTAATCCAACATTTGGACTTTGCGTTGAAGATATGAGAACGGAATATAGGAAAATATGCAAAAAAGTGAAAGAAAACGGTGGAGAGCACAGCAGTGATACCCTAAGCAAAGACATGTTTCAGAGTCTGACTTCTATGGGATTTCTTAAGGAAGAAAATCTAATGAATGACGAAATCGCAGCAAGGGCTATTGATGGAGAAGGGGAAAAGTAAATGAATGGTTTCTTACGCCCTCTTCCTCTCTTCTTGACGTTAGTAGTAGTGGTACCTGTAGCGGATGGGCATTATTGGTGTATTATTAATGCGAGTTCTCATATGGATATGGAATTAGACAATTACCTTTTATGAGCTTGAAAAATATGATGATCCTTGAGGTAAATTGAAACTCCTATTTGAATAGAACTTGATAGACTTATTATTTATTTCGAAGCGCTCTCTCTTCACAACTAGGAATGTAGTCATGGATGGAATTTGATGTGGATTTTCCACATTTAGCTAGGGACCTTGATACCAAAGATCCACATCTCACATCAGCCACACTCTCGCAAGCTCGCAAGCTCGCAAGTCTCTCGCATACAAAACAATTCTTGCTCACATTTTTGAATTTCTTCGTTGAACTATTTCAACCTATGCACTACAATTTATTTATTCCATACATATAGAAAAAATATATTTTAAATGATTATTTTTTTCATCAAGATCATCATCATTGCGGTGGAAAATGGCTGGTGTCGATTCCAACCATTTCCACAAGTCAACTTCGTCCATTTTTCGTCATCTTTACTCCTCGCACTGTCTCCTAATACAATTTCACCTTTTCCTTTTCGTCGTTATTATCATTTTTACTCTTTTCAAAATTCAATATGACAGCTATGGAAAAAATGATCTATCTTCATCGACATCCTATCAAGAATCTACTCCTCGTAGCTTGCCCAGATCTTGTACCAGGTAAACAAGTAAATGAATTCTCTCATTATTGATTCATCTGTTTTGTAATCTCTATCATCACCTCTAGCGAAGCTCATTAGTGATTGCTGTGGTCGCTTGATGGCCATATCCTCGTCAGCCATGCATGTCCTCGCTCGGCTTCCTGAAAGTAGTATGTGATATGTGATGGCGCAGCTAGCTAGTTCTTGTAGGCAGTCCTTGTCCTCATTTCATTGTTGTTCCTAATTTCGATCCTCCTCTTTTAAAATGCTCTGCCCTACAAACTGTGGATTGTTGTTAGAATTATATGGTATACTGCATGATAGAAAGGCTAGTTATGTGTGTTGGTTAATGGAAGCGTATGGTGGTGTATGTACTCCCTTCTACGAGATGTGGATTTTCCACATCAAATTCCGTCAATTTTCACGTATGAAATTTTCTCCTAACAAAATACGGTAAAAAGTGGGAGTCGTACGTAGCATCTGTAGGAATTTAATGTGGAAAATCCACATCTGACTACGGCAAAATTGGCTTGTAACCACATTATTTTCCAACTAAGTAGTCATGGATGGAATTTGATGTGGATTTTCCACATTTAGCTAGGGACCTTGATACCAAAGATCCACATCTCACATCAGCCACACTCTCGCAAGCTCGCAAGCTCGCAAGTCTCTCGCATACAAAACAATTCTTGCTCACATTTTTGAATTTCTTCGTTGAACTATTTCAACCTATGCACTACAATTTATTTATTCCATACATATAGAAAAAATATATTTTAAATGATTATTTTTTTCATCAAGATCATCATCATTGCGGTGGAAAATGGCTGGTGTCGATTCCAACCATTTCCACAAGTCAACTTCGTCCATTTTTCGTCATCTTTACTCCTCGCACTGTCTCCTAATACAATTTCACCTTTTCCTTTTCGTCGTTATTATCATTTTTACTCTTTTCAAAATTCAATATGACAGCTATGGAAAAAATGATCTATCTTCATCGACATCCTATCAAGAATCTACTCCTCGTAGCTTGCCCAGATCTTGTACCAGGTAAACAAGTAAATGAATTCTCTCATTATTGATTCATCTGTTTTGTAATCTCTATCATCACCTCTAGCGAAGCTCATTAGTGATTGCTGTGGTCGCTTGATGGCCATATCCTCGTCAGCCATGCATGTCCTCGCTCGGCTTCCTGAAAGTAGTATGTGATATGTGATGGCGCAGCTAGCTAGTTCTTGTAGGCAGTCCTTGTCCTCATTTCATTGTTGTTCCTAATTTCGATCCTCCTCTTTTAAAATGCTCTGCCCTACAAACTGTGGATTGTTGTTAGAATTATATGGTATACTGCATGATAGAAAGGCTAGTTATGTGTGTTGGTTAATGGAAGCGTATGGTGGTGTATGTACTCCCTTCTACGAGATGTGGATTTTCCACATCAAATTCCGTCAATTTTCACGTATGAAATTTTCTCCTAACAAAATACGGTAAAAAGTGGGAGTCGTACGTAGCATCTGTAGGAATTTAATGTGGAAAATCCACATCTGACTACGGCAAAATTGGCTTGTAACCACATTATTTTCCAACTAAGTAGTCATGGATGGAATTTGATGTGGATTTTCCACATTTAGCTAGGGACCTTGATACCAAAGATCCACATCTCACATCAGCCACACTCTCGCAAGCTCGCAAGCTCGCAAGTCTCTCGCATACAAAACAATTCTTGCTCACATTTTTGAATTTCTTCGTTGAACTATTTCAACCTATGCACTACAATTTATTTATTCCATACATATAGAAAAAATATATTTTAAATGATTATTTTTTTCATCAAGATCATCATCATTGCGGTGGAAAATGGCTGGTGTCGATTCCAACCATTTCCACAAGTCAACTTCGTCCATTTTTCGTCATCTTTACTCCTCGCACTGTCTCCTAATACAATTTCACCTTTTCCTTTTCGTCGTTATTATCATTTTTACTCTTTTCAAAATTCAATATGACAGCTATGGAAAAAATGATCTATCTTCATCGACATCCTATCAAGAATCTACTCCTCGTAGCTTGCCCAGATCTTGTACCAGGTAAACAAGTAAATGAATTCTCTCATTATTGATTCATCTGTTTTGTAATCTCTATCATCACCTCTAGCGAAGCTCATTAGTGATTGCTGTGGTCGCTTGATGGCCATATCCTCGTCAGCCATGCATGTCCTCGCTCGGCTTCCTGAAAGTAGTATGTGATATGTGATGGCGCAGCTAGCTAGTTCTTGTAGGCAGTCCTTGTCCTCATTTCATTGTTGTTCCTAATTTCGATCCTCCTCTTTTAAAATGCTCTGCCCTACAAACTGTGGATTGTTGTTAGAATTATATGGTATACTGCATGATAGAAAGGCTAGTTATGTGTGTTGGTTAATGGAAGCGTATGGTGGTGTATGTACTCCCTTCTACGAGATGTGGATTTTCCACATCAAATTCCGTCAATTTTCACGTATGAAATTTTCTCCTAACAAAATACGGTAAAAAGTGGGAGTCGTACGTAGCATCTGTAGGAATTTAATGTGGAAAATCCACATCTGACTACGGCAAAATTGGCTTGTAACCACATTATTTTCCAACTAAGTAGTCATGGATGGAATTTGATGTGGATTTTCCACATTTAGCTAGGGACCTTGATACCAAAGATCCACATCTCACATCAGCCACACTCTCGCAAGCTCGCAAGCTCGCAAGTCTCTCGCATACAAAACAATTCTTGCTCACATTTTTGAATTTCTTCGTTGAACTATTTCAACCTATGCACTACAATTTATTTATTCCATACATATAGAAAAAATATATTTTAAATGATTATTTTTTTCATCAAGATCATCATCATTGCGGTGGAAAATGGCTGGTGTCGATTCCAACCATTTCCACAAGTCAACTTCGTCCATTTTTCGTCATCTTTACTCCTCGCACTGTCTCCTAATACAATTTCACCTTTTCCTTTTCGTCGTTATTATCATTTTTACTCTTTTCAAAATTCAATATGACAGCTATGGAAAAAATGATCTATCTTCATCGACATCCTATCAAGAATCTACTCCTCGTAGCTTGCCCAGATCTTGTACCAGGTAAACAAGTAAATGAATTCTCTCATTATTGATTCATCTGTTTTGTAATCTCTATCATCACCTCTAGCGAAGCTCATTAGTGATTGCTGTGGTCGCTTGATGGCCATATCCTCGTCAGCCATGCATGTCCTCGCTCGGCTTCCTGAAAGTAGTATGTGATATGTGATGGCGCAGCTAGCTAGTTCTTGTAGGCAGTCCTTGTCCTCATTTCATTGTTGTTCCTAATTTCGATCCTCCTCTTTTAAAATGCTCTGCCCTACAAACTGTGGATTGTTGTTAGAATTATATGGTATACTGCATGATAGAAAGGCTAGTTATGTGTGTTGGTTAATGGAAGCGTATGGTGGTGTATGTACTCCCTTCTACGAGATGTGGATTTTCCACATCAAATTCCGTCAATTTTCACGTATGAAATTTTCTCCTAACAAAATACGGTAAAAAGTGGGAGTCGTACGTAGCATCTGTAGGAATTTAATGTGGAAAATCCACATCTGACTACGGCAAAATTGGCTTGTAACCACATTATTTTCCAACTAAGTAAATGTACTACGTATGGTACGTAGCAAGTAGCAAAGAAGTAAATCGCGAATCAATATGTCTATTTTTGTGATACGAAAAGATTACACGCGTGACTCGGAAAGGAATGTGATGTTTTTAGACGTAATACATATTGGCACCTTCAGACATTGTCTAAAGTAGTGACACAGTACCTTGCATACATATATATACATACATCTTCCTCCTTCAAAGCTTCTCCTCTTGACCCCAAGCAAAAAATATCAAAAACAGCAAGCAAAGAAATCATCTCTATAACTTGTGCGAATTGATCATGCAATAAATTTCACTATGAACTCTTCACCTCCATACACAAACTTAGAAAGAAGACTAAAAGAAACAGAAAGGGCGATGGAAAGCATCACTGAGTTTCAAAACGCTTCTATGGTGTTAAAACCTGGTCTTATTTCTGCTCCTAACTCGACTCTGAACAATGCAACTCTATTTGATGATATGAATTTCTTTGAACCAACAGAAGATAGAAGAACAAATTACAAACGAAACAATCCTTATTCTCATGCCGGGAATAGAGATAAAACTGAACCAAATCGATTCAGAGAGATTGATGAAAAAAAACAGCAATTTAAGAAACAAAGAATTGAAAGAGAAGGCAATCTTCTTTCCAACGGAATTGAAGATGAAACCAATAGCAACATGCTGTTCTATGATTTTCCAGAACCATATGATCATTCCTATCAATTTGATGATAGGAATATGCATATCTCCGACAAGAAAAGGAGTGCTTCCTCGAGTAGTTATACGCCACTTCCATATTTTAGTAGTGACAATATTTCCGACAAGAAAAAGAGTGCTTCCTCGAGTAGATATACGCCACTTCCATATTTTACTAGTGACAATATAGACCGTCATCAGCAGCTACAACAGCGGAAGGATCAGAGAGCTTCTACATATTCCTATAATCATCCTTCTGGTGCTTTCAATCATCCTGACACATCTGTAGCCCGTGACCATATTACTGCTCGGCATGATAATGAAGATAGGAATATGCGTTTCTTCGAAAAAAAGAGGAGTGCTTCCTCGAGTAGTCATACGCAACCTCCAGCTTTTGCTACTCACAATGTGGACCGTCATGACCAACAAGTACAACAGCAGAAGGATCAGAGAGCTTCTTCATACTCGTACAATCATTCTTCTACATTCATTTATCCTTCTGCTGTCAATCATCCTTACACATCTGTAGCCCATGATCATATTAGTGCTCGGTATGATGATGATAATGATGATAGGAATATGGTGATCTCCGACAAGAAGAGGAGTGCTTCCTCAAAGAGTCATACGCAACTTCCAGCTTTTGCTCCTCACAATAATTACAATCATCATCAAAAGCAGAAGGATCAGAGAGCTTCTTCATACTCGTGCAATCATCCTTCCGCTGTCAAACATCCTTACACATCCGTAGCCCATGATCATGTTAGTGCTCGGTATGATGATGATAATGATGATAGGAATATGCTGATCTCCGACAAGAAGAGGAGTGCTTCCTCAAAGAGTCATACGCAACCTCCATATTTTACTAGCGACAGTATGGATCGTCATCAGCAGCTACAACAGCAGAAGGATCAGAGAGCTTCTTCATACTCGTACAATCATTCTTCTGCTGTCAATCATCCTGACACATCTGTAGCCCATGATCATGTGACTGCTCGGTATGATGATGATAATGATGATAGGAATATGCGTACCATCGACAAGAAAAGGAGTGCTTCTTCAAGTAGTCATACGTCACCTACAGCTTTTGCTCCTCACAATAATTACAATCATCATCAACAGCAGAAGGATCATAGAGCTTCTACATACTCGTACAACCATCCGTATAACATCAATGATTCTGCCAGTTGTTTGGGTGCTATACCAGATGAGGTACACGTTGAAACTATTAGAGCATATACTTCGCAGAAGGATCAGAATAAGTCCATTGAGTCGAATCGAGATCATATACAATATCGACATTTGCATCAACATCCAAATCGATATGATGGAAGAAATGATTGTGAAAGTTCTCATGATGAATTGAAAATGAGTCTCTTGGAAAAAAGTTCTTCTAGAAGTCAAACACCACTTGAAACATCTCCCACAAACAAGCATTGCTATCATAATCCAAAATTGGATCAGAGAGCTCCTTCATACTCGCTCAATCCTCCAGGCAGTAACTATTCATTGCCCGATACGTATGATCGCTACTTCAATACAACATTCTTGACTGATCCAAAGAATGTCGAAAAGTCAAAAGAAAGAATGATGTCATCTCAAAATTTTCTTCGAGGAAAGATTGCAGCTACCCGGGCTCATGTTGAGGCTCTTGAAAATGTCGAAACTCAGCTAAATGTCAAAGGTGATATTCCCATGACTTCCAAGAGCAACCTCCTTCAGTGTGATATTTTTGAACAGAGACAAAGTAATCAGGCCGATACATTTCAACAGAGTGATTTCAGTTACGAGATGATTCCTGATTCTGCAGTTCTCCTTATACCTGAATCATCATCGCGTAAGGGAAAAGAAGAAATGAGACAACGTACGAATCAACCTAACTCTGAATTTGAAAGAACACAGAAACAAATTTCAACTGAGAGACAAGATACAAACTGCTTTCTGAAAAATGCATTTATAGATGTTCAAGGTAGAGAAAGGGATGTTAACAAGACACACTTCAAAGCCATAAGGTCAAGAGATAAAGTATCATCTAATGAAGTCCACCAAGATGCTAGATCTGATCTCAGAAACAACACATCAAATGTAACTATGCCTTGTTCTAATATATTTGCACGATTGTATTCTCCAGTAGATACAACTTGTTCTAGTATATCTTCGATAGAAACAGCCAACTTATCATCGACATCATTCCAAGCTCCAGGTCGACCATCTACGTATCATGACCTTGGCAAAGTCTCCGACTCTTCGAGAACGAAGAAAGGCGATCCAGATCAGCTATTCCCTTTGAAGTTGTTTAGATTGCTTGAATGGGAATCCAACGACAGCCCTGATGCTATCGTCTCTTGGATTCTTGAAGGCCGCGCTTTCATTGTGAGAAAGCCGGAACGATTTATCAAAGAAATCATGCCAAAATATTTCGACCAGACCAAGTTCAATTCATTCCGAAAGCAAATACATCTTTACGGTTTTTGTCTTATCAAAAAAGGATTGGGTTCTGGAGGATATCGGCACGATCTTTTTCGGAGGGATAGTCCCCATCTCTGTATGAAAATGGTTCGTAAAAAGTGAAGAGTGTATAAAAAATCACAAGAGTTGAGGTCAGGAAAATAAGTTGACTCTGAGAGCTATTCAAGAATATGATCATTTTGGAAAGGATGAAAGCAAGAAATAATTATACACGAAAAAATCATGTACATAAAATTCAAAAAGGATGTGCCATTTTCAATCCAAGCACACTTGCGTAAATCTATGTCTATTTTATAATCTAACACTTGATACCAAATACGTCTTGAGAATTGGTATCATATTATTTCTTCTTTCTACATCACTTGTAGCTAGAATATTTGTTATGCTGCTAGAAACCTACAGTTACAAGAGCAAATAATTGCAAGAAGAGGATTGAATTGCAGAAAAATTTCTTTGTCATTGCAAGTTTATATTCTTCTCGAAAGGACAATAGCATTGACACGGTGAATGAAGCTTTCATCCAAGAACGATTGTTTTTCAATCTGAAGAATCTTTGTTCGAGAAGAAAGGGAACAAGCCACGAAGTACAAATTAACATGATTTTTTGACAAGTCAATAGAAAGTAAATACCTTGGATGTACTTACATTTTTGTAAATGATAGTAAGTACTATGATGCTTTTGAAGAAAAAAATATTACGCACTGTTGGAATTCAGACAATGACAACCCGAGAAGAGAGGTAGAGCTCCGTGTGTAGCCTCAGGCTACCGAATAAAAGGATTTGAGCATACTATGAAGACTGCATTCTGTTGACCGGATCGAGGTCAATCTATTCTCGAAGAATATCAATATGGACAAAGTCCTTATCAGTGCGCGCGTGTTTGCTTTTCTAGCTGATCTAATTAGTAAGAGACTGATTGATTTGAAACTTCTGGATCAAATAGAAAACATTGCACGAAAAGAGGGAATTAAAGTACGAGTAAAACATATATTATTTTTTATGGTATTTTTGGCTACTGAACTTTCACCAGTCAAAACCAATAAAGATATAAATTGAATAAAAAACTTGCTTAGAAACAAAGCTGTCTGACAAGCAAGGAAATAGTATTCAAACTATGTAAACTGTGGGGAGAACTCAAGCATCTACGAAAGAATGTGGTTCTTCAACCTCACACAGCTATGAAAGAATGCAGAATATGATATGTAAACTTGTTGAAAAGTTGCTCTGAAATGCAAACATAAAGTCACGCATCATGCATCTTTACAACTCTCACAGAATCTTTTTAGATTGGACAGAGCCCACAACTGTCAGCGCAATTGGCTTTGACAGCACCATCATAGACGGTATCGGTACAATATTTCGCAATTCTCTTGGCTGCTTTGCCCTTGTTCTTGGTGATCCAAGTACAGGACTTTTCTTTGCCAGTTTTGAGGAGCTTAAACCTGAAAGCAGAATCGTCATGACAAGAAGGATCATTAGGTGTTAAGTCGTCAGGACATTGACCGCAACTTTTGAAACAAGCTTCCTTGACAAAGTCCGAAGTACAGTACTCTCCAATACGCTTGGCATCGATGCTACTGAGTTGATTCTTCAAGAGCCAGCTACAATTCTTTGTTTTGTCTTGATTTTTGAGCTGGAAAGTAAAAGAAGAATCATCCACACATGGTGTTTCGCAGGCATTGCAAGAAAGAGGACACAAGAACTTGACACTGTTTCTTCCACAGTACTTAGCAATCCTATCAGACGTTTGCTGAGAGTTCCGAGTCAGCCATGCGCAAGTTACATCCTTACCAACATTGTCGAGAGTAAAGGTGCCAGTGGTACTATCAGTACAGATGTCTTCAGGTGCTGTAGGTGCTGATGTTGGTGCAGAAGTCGGAGCAATAATCGGAGCAATAGTTGGGGTAGTAGTTGGCTATTTGAATGAGGAAGAAGATGAAAAGTTAGGAAATGCGTGAATGTTGATAAGTAGCACAAAAGAGTACAAGAACTTACTGTTGGAGTAGGAGCTGCAGTTAGTGGGCCTTCGCAGCGATTATTACCTGGGTTTCGAGTGGTACCTGCAGGACATGCACATTCCTTTCCATTTTTGATTGTTTCAAAAGTATTTGGACACTTGCAGACACCGACGCCATCTCTAACCTCGCACGTTCCACTGAATTTGCAATTTACGTTATCACAAGGTCCTACAATAGGTGGTGCTGGTGCTGGAACTACTACTGTTGAGACAGGAGTAATACTAGTAACACCAGCAGGAGGATTAGGGGAAGAAAAACTTGAATTATCAATCGCCGTCTGAATCGCGTCATCAATGTTTGTACTTGAGGTAGATAAGTCTACAGTATTTTCAGGAAAAGTAAAAGTTGTTGTTGTTTCTGCTGTCCCTGACAAAGCTTGAAGAAGTCGGGAAGTTGTCATTTCTAGTCGTCTTCCTGAGATTATTGTATCACAATCCACATTATAGGTACAACCGCTGTTATTAGGACAAACAAGTAAAGCTTGTGCTTCTGCCTCCGGTCTCATCAAGGCACAGAGGTCCTGTAATACGGTTACTAAATCATTTCTGTCTCCGTTGAATGCAACTGTAACTTCACTCGTAATACTTCTCGTTACAATGGGAGCGGAAGCAGGAGCAGGAGATGAAGTCTGGAGGAATCTACTTGAAACAGCCCAAGATGACTTGTCACAATGGAGCTCTTCTTCTTCATCCTCTAATGCTTCATTTAAAGCTTTGGTACATTCACGTTGTACAAGATTCTCTACAAGCTCTACTTGGTCAATGTCTTGCACTCCACGAACTGGAACTCCTTGCTCATCAGAACAATCATTGATTAGAACCACGTCTGAAGTACGAGTACGGTAGAAGCAAACATCAGGATTCTTCATAACATTACAGGCTGCTTTGTCCATGATTGTAGGAACAATCACATTAGCCATGAGTTGTGCAGAAGCAAGTCCAATACTCGCTGGCTCACTAGTATCGATGATATCATTGCGACTTGTCATTGCCCAGATCTTTACAGCTTCGGTAGGACCATAGATCATTTGATCATTGACAGGGTACTTTCCAAAGGCTGGAATTACTGCATATCTGTTTCCATAGTCATAAGTATCCTTGTCAACCTTGAAGATATCAACAGGTACTGCATAGAATGCATCTAAACGGAAGTATGCTACTCTTCCATACTCAAATCCCTGACTTTGGGCATGTTCCTCCATTAAAGTCCATGCTGATTGAATGCTGGTAGCAGCTTTGAAAGATTCTACCTTCTCATCATCCTTGATAATGACGGAAGGTGGCGATTTACCAACATTTGCAGCAATTACTTTCGACATCTCACCTAGATTATGAATGGCATCGGCATCAGTATTGCTAATGTCATCTTCAATATCAGGATACAAGGTACGATAGTGAATGACAATGTCGCAATTATACTTGGCGTTTGGGATAAGAATATTCTTGACGATACTTGGAAGAGAAATTGCCTTGAAACTTTTCAGTGGGCCGAAGAAATTCAAACTGCAGCGTGGTAGCTCGGCAATTTGAACTTGAACCTGTCCAACATTGGCAAGGAGACGACGTGCTTCATCTACACCAATATTCTTTACGAATGAAGGCAACCATTGTCTCAATTCATCACTGAAATGATGATTGTCACCGACTCTCTTTCTTTCCTCCCAATGAAGCACACGATCAACGAAACGAGAATCATCTCTCGCAGCAAACTCTCCCAATGTACCAAGATAATGATTGGCAACAAATACAGTCTTGCTAGAATCTAGGTGAAGATTATCCTCACTACAGAGCTTCTCAATTGGACGATGCGGATCACCAGTCATTCTCCACTCGTCCTTGGTAGGAACAGCACTTAGATCAATGATGGTTTTCACTGGAATCACACCATCACGACCTGTGATGGTGTCAGCGCCATAGTATCTCCAGCGCAGAGTATCAAAGTCTTTGGCAACAATTGATGGACCAAGATCTTTTGGAAAGCTCATGGATACATCCTGACGAGTGCTTTCAATACCACCAAACTGGAAACGAGACACAGGAATACATGCATTTGACTCCTCAAGGTGAAGACGGTCATCACTTAGATCGATCTGCTTCAACATCTTGAGGACAGAAGCAGGCTCTAACATAGGGATAGGGGTGGTATTCTCCTGATACATGAACTCATTGGGATTCCAAGCGTTTGGGTTAATGTGAATGTATTCGTCCACATCAGTCATGAGGGTCCATGTTGCACCTTCGCCTTTCAAGGTTTGCATACACTTCACATTGAAGGCGTGCTGACGAGAGCGATGGAGTTTGATGGTGTTCTCATGAGATCTATCATCAAGCTCTTGCTCTGAAAACACATCATTATCATGCCACAAGTCAATGGTCATGTACTTTTCCCAACGTTGTAGAATAGGAAGAGGGCTTGTTTTGCTTCTTGGATCAGTCATGACGATCAATCTACGAAGAGGCAAGGCGAAATGGTGGTATGCTAACCATTCAATGAGTCTATGGTTATCATCCATAACGAGAAGACATGCGGAGAAGGAATCCTCATGATGGGCGTTGATAGGATTCACATCTTTCTCTGTAGCACTTATTACGATCTGGCTTTCGAGAAGAGATGGTACCTGAGTTGTAATGATAGACAAAGTGAGTACTTGTTGAAAATGTGAAACATGTAAATGTAGATTACTCGGCTGTCATAGAATAAGTTCACATTTGTTGGAGGAATCGATAGCTAGAATTCTTTTCAAACCCGAAGCCCCAAGCAACTAGTGAAATTGAAAGGGTCCTATACATAGAGTGACAAGGAATGGATTATATCCATAGTCTTCTGCCTACCTACCTCATGATTGAACTGAAGATTAGAATCTTCATGGATGTACTGGGTGTGGACACCAGTCAGTGAGAGTAGAGATAACAAACCAACTGACACTGCACGATTTGCGAACCTCATCTTTGATCACTAATGCTATCAAAAGGAAAAGAAAGCAGTTAGAATTGAGTCCATATTATGTGAGACAATGTAACTACAGTATAAAGGAGCAAAGGTCTATTAAGGATGTGATCATTATGAGATTGATTTACTTACAAGTACTGTGAAAATGTATTGATACTTTCTTAGACTATTTCTTCGTCTTTCGAAATAATGATATCAAAGATAATTATTCCCTCTCATTTTGAAGATAGTGTTTCCGAAGTCTTCCGCCCTCCGCCTTCCGTTGAATTTCTAATTTTAATTCAAAGAATTCAACGGCTCAATATAATGGCATCAGAGATAATTATTCTTCCTATCATTTTGAAAGAAGTCTTTCCGAAGTCTTCCACCTTCCGTTGAATTTCTATTCATGCATGCAATCCAATGACGAAGTACAATTAGAGTGCCAAAGATGACGTCAGATTGAAAATTTCTACTGTTGGGGGAATAGAATTCCGTCGTGTGAATTTCAGATCGGGGAGAGGAGTTTTATTTCTCCGAAATTCGGTCCAATCTTGATCTTTCTTCCCATCTCATGGGAGAGGAAGGGGAAAGGTTCTTCTTTCCTTTCTTAGAACTCAAGAATTCAATCTCTCTAGATCCAATCAGGAGAAGGGGAGATGAAGGAAGGAAGGATTGGGAGAAAAAGAGCTGAAGAAGTCTCTCCGAGAAGGAAAAACAAATGTTCGGGTCTTTTAAAAAATTCTCTCATGGGTAAAAGAAAGGCTTGGAACAGGTTGAAGTGTTCGAGTCTTTATAAAACTCTTCTCTTGGAATCCTTCAACTTAGAAGCCTGTTGAAGTGTTCGGGTCATTAGACTAAAAATGTCTGACGAAGAAAGGTTGAATATTAGTGTCTTCTAAAAGAATCGGTCTTCAAAAGAACAGTCTCCAAAAGAACGGTCTCCAAAAGAACAGTCTTCAAAAGAACTTTCTCTTTGGAAGCCTCCAACTTAGAATCTTGATGAAGTGTTCGGGTCATTAGACTAAAAAGATCTAAGAAGACTTATCTCAACTGATCAGTCGTAGGAAATTTCTAAACCCTTCCATTTTTCTGGAACTTCCAAAGTTCACCATCCTTTTCAACAAAATATTCGGCGATCCTATTCTCCATTTTGATGATTATTCAACTTCTTCTTTTTCCTGGAGCTCCTCCCGATAAAACGTTAAACTGCAACGGTCTGCCCTCCATCCAAATCTTGATGATGAATTGGTTTCTACGTACGTAAATACTCGTACAGTATCCAAAATCTTGAAGTTTCCAATACTCGTACTTAGGAAAAATACGTACGAGTAATCGCCAAATCAAACTTTTCCCTCGAATAGGATTTTATACTTCTTCTTCTAATCTATGATAACAATTCATATATTCATTCCAAATATGAAGACGCTAAAGCAAGATGAAGAAGCGAAAGATGAAGAAAATTGAATTGATCCTATTGGGAATGTTGCTCCTTTTGTTAATAACAATTATTCTCAACATTTCTATCGCCTTAGACCTAAAGATTGTCAATGCCAACATTATCAAAGCTACAGAGAAGGAGAATATTCGATGAAGAATCAGCGACAGCATGTATTTTCTAGAGAAGCTCATTTCGACTTACTTCCACAGCAACGGATCTATACTTCTTCTTCTAGTAGAAATCATACGGAGAGTAGGGAGCATGATATGAAAAGCATGGTGTTTCAAAATGTAAAAGTAGTCCTTCTAACAGAACAACTTTTTGTTATGGTCTCGAGGATAGTCAACTAGCAAATATTCAACAGCATACTGGAAACACTTTCAGTCGTAATCAAACCAAGGATGAAAATGAAATGTACTTCAAAGAAAATGAGGTCAAAACAAGCATTGATAAGAAAGACCAAATTTTCATTGTCATGTCTCAAAAAGCTGGAGGAACGGCAATGAGGGCGTTTGCAAGACAATGTTATGGGGGAACTACTAATTTTCAAAATGGAATCTCACCAACTCCTGAGGATGATAGGGAAAAAATTCTCACCCAATCATCATTGGACATATATGGCCTAGAAAGAGAATTGAATCATTACTCAAAGGCGCTTCGAGAGATAGTTCCATTTTCTACATTCATAGAGAAGAGACAAGCAGGCTAGTAGCAGCAATCAAACAAGTCATGAAAAGATTCTGTGGAGGGAGATCTCACGAAACTTCTCAAAAGTTTGAATTTTTGCAAAGAAACATGTACAGTTGCGGAGAATGATCTTGTTGACAAAGTCATCCAACCAAAGCTTTTTGAAATTTCTGGCGGTGTACATCGCATATGGTCATGTGATACATTCATTCAATACAATGAATAATAATCGATCACATGGATGATCAACTTTTTGAAACTTGCAGTGACAGTGGATTTATGAAGTTTTCTAAAAGCCCAATTGACTAAACATTGTCTATTTATGATGGGATTAGTTTTAATGAAATATAAAATGTGAATGTGAAAGAAACTACTTTATGATTCTTTCGTATATATATATACTTATATACTTATATATATATACTTATATATATATAACACTAATCAATTACGAGTACCTATAATATCCTTTCATTTGGAATTTCATTGTTGGGATTCAGACCCTGACGATCTCGCGTCTAGTGCCTTATGAGACTACTCGAGAAGAAATCTAAAGCCCCGCTCCTTTGGTAGTCTAGACTTAACTTCAGGATATAAAAATGTTGATAAAGAATGATCTCTTTCTGGAAGAAGCCAAGAAGAGTCGAGTTCCACCCTGTATCATTTTGTCTAGTCTGTCCCTATTGGTAGGAAGTTAGGAGGCGAATTGATTGGTATTACACCTTGTTCAGGATTATCAATCCAACTGCGTCTACCTGCTAGGAGAAATTGTTGGAGTGTGAGCTCTGTATGAACTGTATGAATGGTTGTCATGAATGTCAAAGTGATGTACAAATTACAATACTCAAGCAGAGGTAGAAAGACTTGGATTGTATCGACCAATGCTGTGTGATGTGATTGTTGTAACGATGCTGTAGTACTTTTCTTCAGAAATTGCTTACAAAAGCCGTGAACAACTATCGTGGAATGCATTTCTGTTGAGAGAATCTGCGAACGAAAATATCGCGACCAGACATAGATGAAGAAGGGGAAATACAGAGCTATGGTACAGAGCTATGTTACAACAATATCACAATAGAATGTCATATGATCGCTTCTGCTTGAATGGGATGTCGGCTCCAACACCTTGAGGTTGAAACCTAATTCCAGAGTCGTGCTGTTAATATCTTTCTTTCACTTGATCCAATGACATGAGATTTTGTAAATCTTGGTCCTTCAGGTTAATTGTAAAGCGCTCTGTTATAGACGTCTTTTTCAATGTGTTGTAGGTATATTCCTAAAGCTGTCTCGATGGATGCATCTGTGATGGCCAAACTGCGTCTCTATGAAATGTAGGACAAACCATTACGTATCATCCCTACAATCTTTTCACCAGGTTTGTGCCTTCCACCACTGTGGACAAGTAATACAGTCTGATTGTTGATGGGATCCTTCACTGTCCATTTCTACAGTGCATGTCAGCATCTCTTTCAACATAGTAAGAACTTCGGAAAATATAGATGGACTCAAGAGTTGGATCAGATGGCATATTCATAAGAATCCAATAACGAGCTAGCATTGGAGTCCAAAGATGACGTCAGGGAGACCTTTTTTATCTCTTTTTCAGAGAATTCCATTTGTTCTTTTTCCTCATAGGCCTTTGGTGAAGAGAGAGAGGGAAAGAATCTTGAGATCTTTTAAAATGACCCGAGGGCCCTTTCCAAGACTGGAGTTCAAAAGTTCATGATTCTCTCAGAGGCTTCTCCCTTCTTGAACCCTGATCAGAAGAGGATCTTTCGGCGAGGGCGCCATATTTGTTGGCTTGACTCTAATAGATTTTACGCGGGGCACTTGGTGCCGGTTCGTCCCATTTTTACTCAAAGTGACATTAGAGTCCAGAAGTGCAAGAAGTCCCTTTAGAGTCGACCAAAGCTAGGAACTCCACACCTTATTGTTATAAACGCCAGCTCCAACTGGCTAGCAACCTAGCCGCATACATGGCAAGCTATTTACCGATTACTCAAGATTCAGCATTTCCGTTGCTCTCTTGATCTCATCTGTGTAACTAGTTCATTTATTTCGCTAATTACTTAGTAGCAATTACCTCAACAAATTCACTAGTCTACAACATAAGTAATTGCGAGAATAATGCCGAACGAAGGCACAAAAGCAGTTGACTACTGCACAATTTTTCCAAACACACTAGAAAATGGAAAACTGATCCCAATCCGTGGAAAACCAATTTTTAACCAACTCACCGACCTACGGAAACTTCTTGTCCAAAATGCTGCCACAATCCATACAACGCTTGGTGGAGGACAACATGGCTATTCAGGACTTGTAGTGTCCCCAGCTGACTACGCGCTCCTCAGTAATGTCCCGTTCCAAATGCCAGGATTACCACCAGTGGATCCTGTGTACCCTCCAGCTGCTACCCAACATCAAATCTCGGCTGCAGACAGAGTGCATACCGAACAATGGCGAAGATACAACGAAGCTGTTGCAGTGGAACAAGCATTAAAAAAACAATTGACTGAAGTTATTGAGAGAATTTATTTGAATCAACGACTAAATAATATTACTGGCGTGCTTACGGGCCCTCTCCACGACACTATGACTTGGTTACTACAAACATATGGCCAGGTAAAATATTCCACTGTTGTTGAAGAACAAGCTGCACTCACAAAATACCCAGTCCAAGTCCACACCACTCTCACTGATTTTTTTACAAAAATTGACGAGCACGTTCCTCGTGCTACGGCTGCAGGAGTCCCATTGACCGAATTTCAAGTTATTGCAATCGCCAAACAAGCTATTCAGAAAAATACAAGTTTTCAGCAGGCTGTTATGGCTTGGAATGCAAGACAACAGCAACCGACCTGGATTGCCTTCAAGCAATTTTTTCTACAACAACAAAATGATTTGGAACAAGTCCTCGAGGAAACACCAGCTGGACAAATGTTCCACACTCCTACAGCTGATGATCATCAACTAATGATGCAACTCATGAACATGCTCCTTGAACAGCATCAAAACCCACCAGCACCTACTCCAGCTCCACCAGCACCTGCTCCAGCTCCACCAGCACTTGCTCCAGCTCCAGCTCCACCAACACAAGATCATTCTGCTTTCCATGCTGCACAAGCAGCAGAGATCCAGCAACTTCGTGCAGCTATCGATGCATTGCAGGCAAATGTACGTCGTCCTCGTAGACCTCCACAGCCTATGACTGGACCAAGACAAGGCCAACCAAGTCGACCAATTCCTGCTCACTTCAATAAATACTGCTACACTCACGGACGCTGCAATCATGATTCTCCAGGGTGCAGAAATAAATGCCCTGACCACAAGGATGAAGCAACCATGGCAAATAAAATGGGTGGAAGTACATTTGGATGCTCTTGACGAGGTGGGACCGGAATAATCAATACTGATAAAATAAATAATATTTGTATTCCTGCAGTCCCACCCTCAATAGAAAATATTTTACAAGGAACTGATGTAATGAAAGCAGACTCTGGTGCATCTGGCACATACCTGATGGAGACACATGCGGAAAAATTACACAATTTACAGCAAACCACAACTGGTCCAGCAGTCGGAACTCCAACAGGTATCAGAATTGAACCGAACAAAAATGGCAATCTCCCTTTGACGGTCTCTCAGAGGAAGCAAAACAAGCCCATGTTTTTCCAGAACTAACGAGTGCATCGCTTTTATCAATGGGACAACTGTGTGACGATGATTGTACTGCTGTATTTACCAAAAATGATTTACAAATTTTCAAAAATGGAAAATTATTGATTAAAGGACTACGAAATAGAAAGGATGGACTGTGGGATGTTCCGTTTGATCAGTCGAAGCTTCTCCAAAACCAACCATCTGCGAATGTTTTAATAGATCTCCAACAGTCAAAAAAGGAACTCGCATCATTTTATCATGGAGTGCTTGGTGGCCCAGTAAAAACAACATTTCTCAATGCACTTCGGAAAGGATTCTTCACCAACTGGCCCGGTCTGACCACCGAATTGATCTCAAAACATCTTGATCCAAAAATCTATACAGCCAAAGGTCATATAGCACAAGAAAAACAGGGGCTCAGGTCGACTTCACAAACTGATACTGATTTTTTACCAGAACAAGAGACAGAAAGAACTCATGAATGCTTTGTTACCATCGAAAAGTACGACGAATTGAATGGAAAATCCTATTCTGACCTGACTGGTCGTTTTCCCATTCCATCTAGCCGAGGCAATGAATATATTGTTGTGATCTATGACTACGATGCAAATGCTATTCTAGCCGAAGCAATTCCAAACCGACAAGCTGCAACCATCCGTGACGCCACTATCAAAATGCTAGATAAATTGACAACCGGAGGTTTTACTCCCAAGCTGCACATTTTGGATAACGAATGCAGTGCCCTGCTCAAGGCTGCTTTTCACAAACACAAAATTAAATTTCAATTGGTACCTCCACATCAAAAAAGGCGTAATGCAGCCGAGCGTGCGATTCAAACATTCAAAAATCACTTCATAACAATTCTCTGTTTGGTCGATCCTGATTTCCCTCTATCTGAGTGGGATCGTCTCCTTCCTCAGACTCTCCTTAGCTTGAACCATCTGCGAGCAGCCAGAGTCAATCCAAAATTATCGGCCTATGCTGCACTTGAAGGAATTTATGATTTCAACAGATCTCCATTAGCTCCCCTCGGAACCAAGCTTGTGTACCATGTCAAGCCTGATCAACGATCCACCTTTGGCACAAGAGGCAAAGAGGCGTGGTATGTAGGACCTGCACCAGAACACTACCGTTGTGTTACTATTTTTCTTCCGGACACACAACGCGAAATACAGGTAGATACTGTGCAATATTTCCCGAATAGGGTACCGATCCCAAAGTCGTCCAAAGAATCTCTCCTTCTAAAATCAGCCTTAGACATGCTAGAATTACTGAAGGATCCGACGCCGGCTATGCCAGCTCTTGATTACTCGCAGCTCACAACTGCCGCAGTAACCAAACTTGCAGAACTATTGCATCGTGCAGCCAAACAACCGAAGGTGCACATTCCTACTGACAGTGTTCCCACAGAGAACGTTCCAACTCCATCCACCCCCGACGAGAGGGTCGAACCATCATCCCCTGCACAAGTTCCGAGGGTGGTGTCACCAACCCCACTTCCACAGGAGGGTTCAACTCAACATCCGGCACAAGTTCCGAGGGTGGAGTCTCAACGTTCTCCACAGCCATCTGTTAGTCCAACGCAACAGCCAACACCAATTCCCATTACACAAGATGACGATTGTACTCCATCTCAACGCCTGCATCGCTACAACACCAGAAATAAATTTTCAAGGCAAAATGCACTTGTCCATCTCCTTCAGGAACAACCATCTGATCCATCTGATATGTTTTTTATGCCAACAGTGCATCATATTTTCAATGAAATTACTGGAAAAAAGGAAACATTGGACACACTCCTTGCTGGAAAATTTCATGACATCTGGAATCGATCTCTTTCCAATGAGTTAGGTCGTCTCACTGAAGGTATCCGTGACATAAAAGGTACACAGACCATGGTCTTCATACACAAAGATCAAGTCCCAGTCGGAAGAATAGCAACCTATCTCAATCCTGTTTGTGATTACAGACCCAAACAAGATGATCCACATCGAGTTCGATTAACGGTGGGGGGAGATAAATTACCGTACCCTTTTGATGCAAGTTCTCCAGCAGCGGGATTGACAGATGCCAAATTAATTTTCAACAGCACCATTTCCACCGACAACGCAAGATTCATGTCCATCGATATAAAAGATTTTTTCCTAAATAATCCTATGCAGCGATATGAATATGCACGGATTCTGGTACGATGGATTCCTGAAGACATCATGGAAAAATACAATTTGAAAGAAAAAATTTACAATGGTTATGTCTATGTTGAAATTCGTAAGGGTATGTATGGCTTAAAGCAAGCTGCACGTATTGCATATGACAGACTTGTCGAATATTTACGTCCTCATGGATATGCTCCCTCCAGAACCAACCCAGGTTTATGGAAACATGAATCCAAAAAAGTGTACTTTGCATTATGTGTGGATGATTTTGGTGTGAAATATACATGTAAAAAACAAGTGCAACATCTGCTGGACGTACTACAGCAACAGTATCCGATTCAATATGACTGGTCAGGAAATGAGTTTCTTGGGCTGACGTTAGACTGGCATTACGACGAAGGCTATGTCGACCTGTGGATGAAGGGATACATTAATCATGTTCGTCACAAGTTCCAACACCCAGATCCAAAGCGACCCCAACACTGTCCACACCCATATCGAGAAATTCGATATGGTGCAAAAATTCAATATGCGGACGCACCGGACGAAAGTCCTTTGCTATCCAAGGCTGCAACGCGAGAAATACAAGCTATCGTTGGTTCATTACTATACTACGCACGAGCTCTTGATTCCACATTGCTTCCGGCATTGAATACATTGTCTTATCAACAATCCAAGCCAACAGAAACTACCAAAAAATTAGCCATGCAATTATTGGACTATGTGGCAACATATCCTGATGCTGTCATTCGATTCAAACGTAGCGACATGATTTTATATATCCACTCTGATGCCGCTTACCTCGTGCTTCCAAAAGCACGCAGTCGAATTGCTGGATATTATTTTTTAAGCAACAATGTACGAGATGGTGAGGACCCACCACTCAACGGTGCTGTCCTCGTCGAATGCAAAAAACTTGATCCAGTTGCGAGCTCCTCTGCCGAGTCTGAAACAGGTGGATTGTATAACAATGCACAGAATGGTGTACCAATGCGAAATGATCTTGAATTTTTAGACCACCCCCAACCTGACGATGGAACACCTTTAGTCACAGACAATGCTTCTTCTCATGGCCTCCTAACAAAACTTATGAAACCAAAACGAGCAAAAGCATGGGACATGAGATACCATTGGCTCGAAGATCGAATTCAACAAAAGCAGTTCAAACTGATTTGGAGAAAGGGTATAGAAAATTTAGCTGATTATTTTACAAAACATCACCATCCAGCAGTGCACCAGAAGATGAGATACAAATATTTGCAACGCATCAATGCAATGATTGACCAGCAATGGCCTTCAATCCGTAAACAACTTCCACATACGCGCCTAGCGAGGGTGTGTTATAAACGCCAGCTCCAACTGGCTAGCAACCTAGCCGCATACATGGCAAGCTATTTACCGATTACTCAAGATTCAGCATTTCCGTTGCTCTCTTGATCTCATCTGTGTAACTAGTTCATTTATTTCGCTAATTACTTAGTAGCAATTACCTCAACAAATTCACTAGTCTACAACACTTATATTTCCAAACATTCAGCAAAATTTGCCTAAAATGATGAATATAGTAACCCTGTGAATGCAGGGGATATATCAATTCCTCGCACCAGTACAACTGCTTATATCACAGAACCTGGTACTACGCAGCAAAGAAATTCAAAATGGAAGAATATATGCGACACTCAAAAATGTGAGATTTATTGCTCTCTCGAATGACAATACTTCATAAAGTTAATAGTTTACTTTGTGAATCTTTAGCTATTTTCATTTTGTTTCTATTCATAAGAAATCGATCAAAGAGATGGCTTGATCGAACAATGACAGATGAAAATTCTTTCCTTTCTTTCTCCTTTTTCCTCTTTCGTCTGCGACGCTTTTTCTCTTTTTCTTTCCCTCTCCTCTTCCCTTTTCTTGCGACCTACAAGCATGGAAATTTTGCCGATCTTTCTATTAATGACCGGAACACTTCGACCATTTCTTTTTCCCAAGAGATTTTGCTCCTCAGAGAAGAATCAGAGTTTTTTGAAAGACCCGAGAACTCCAACCATTTATTTTTCCCAAGATAGAATCCTTCCAGGGAAGAGGAAATTTTTTTCTTGGCCCACTTTTCGGTACCAGCTCTTGCGTTACTCTGCCAGGCTGCCAGGATAAACTTCAAAAATAAAATCGGCTCTCATGTCTCGTCTTGTGCACGAACAGGGGCGTAACTTAATGCTATTTGCTGCTGTATTTTTCTTGCTTGAGTGTGTCAGGTGGTACTCAGTGTCAGTGGAGGGAAACGTTACAGTTGCAAACAAGAACCAGTCGGAGCTTGAGGCGTCGCCTTTCAATTGCAGTGGGCAAGAGGAAACTAATGAGGGAACAGTACTTTTCAACCAGGACGTGAGGATTATTCATACTGTTGGAATCCCAAGAACGGGGAGTACGTTTCAAAGGACTCTTTTAGGCCTCATAGCTAATCTACGCGGCTCAGACCAAGCCCGCAACATTTCGCTTCTCAAACATCACCCACCACTGAAACTCTCCCTGGGTCCCTCAAAGATGCTATTTACTACCGTTAATAGCAGTAATACAGACTTGAAGCAAGAGGGGTTTTCTTGGTCGGGAGGGATGGTTGCCTACACTCAGAGATATGCTGAATTCACATCTTGCCCGCTATGTGAAATTTCCCGATACCAAGTAATATTCAACCTCACCAGAGATGAAGAGTTTCAGCTGAGGCAATATATGAGATATTGGTCAATTTTGAGGCAATGCTGTGGATCTCAGATGAGCAAATTTATGCGTGCCCAGATTGTTGGTTGTTCCTTCGCCCTCGACTTCAATGTAGAGGGAAGAATTGACTATCATATGTGTGGGGCAATGAATTTGTCTGCTGTGGAAGATAGTTTGACGCGAACTGTTTTATACAGCCGTTTTCCGAAAAGTCATCTGACAGATAATGCTGCCGAGGCCCGTTTGAAGTGGGCTCAGAAAGGAGATTGCAAAAAATCTCATGACAATGTCCGGGCTGGACTTGGATTCAACCTACAAAAGTTTGATAAACATGCTTTTTGTAATAAACTTCAGAGAAATGTTCAAGTTGATTTTGGCCATTTACACTAATTATATTAGAAAACGTACCTTGTTTTGAAACCGTACCCCCCTTTTCCAGCCTCACATCAAAGCAGTACCTAGTGACAATTTTTGAAAACGTACCACTAAACCCTGATTTAACGGTAAATTACAAATGTTTTTTTTTTTTAATGTTGTTCTGCTGACTACTATTGACTCCATTACTTTAATAATGCTAAACATGTGTGTGATGAGCTTGCAAACTCTCAAACAACAACGCCCTAATATTAATATAAGTTATTTGGCGACTTAATCCGTTTCCCAGGACTACGATTGAAACTTAAGTGATATCCATGTGAAGGTCGATACGAGGCCAGCACTTTATCATCTTCTCTTAGCGTAGATGACGAAGGATCTGGAGGTAATCTATGTCCTGACTTTTCCACATGTTTATATAAAAACCTTTCATCGTTTCCAAAAAACGATAGAATACATACTTTGCATATTGTGATAATTATTATAATATCTTTTACCACTATCAACTTGTATTGTCAACTCCCTCTTTGGATATCCTTCTATTTCAACTTGTCGTCATTAAACAAAAAAAGCTTCAAACGTTCTCTCTCTCTCTCTGCACCTTATTCTTTAACATTAATTACCCCACCATTGATTGCCACCAGGAGATGGCAAAGGCATGCCATCCAGATGTAACACTCATCATCATGGTAATCAAATTTCTCCAACTTACATCCATTATACGAACCAAAATTGGCAGTTTGGCCTCGTCTGTAGGTGCCGTGTATTTGCAGGAATCTATTGATATAGATTCTGAGCCAATGCTTATCGCTAGAAGAGAAAGAGCCCTAGAAGAGAACCCAGACGAAGATCCAGACTCAAGATTTCCTATCATTGACAATAGAAACGCTGCTATATCGCAAAGGACTGCAAATGCAAATAGGAATCTTTTGAGGTTGCACCTCGCTGTACAGAGTTTGTGGAAAACTGCCACCAACTGGGAAAAAGAAGAAGGTTTTAAATACTATTATGTCATGTTCCTTCGTGACGACTCTCTCTGGTTGAAAGAGTTTGACATACGCAACCTTATATAGCTAAAGGTGGAGACATTTTCATCCCTGCATGTGATGCAAGGGATCCTCCTCTACAACCAAGTGAAATAAATGACCATATCCTAGTTTCGCGACGTGACACTGCAGACGTATTTGGAAATTATTATTCAGAACTATCGAAGAAAGATGTCAAGGGTTGCATGAAACTACTGCCAGATGATCTGACAAAAGGTGGAAAGCGTGGATGCAACAGTGAAATGTTACTGAAATGGATAGTGGACGAAAGAAACATAACTGTCACCAAACTTGGACAAAGTAAGCTACCCTTTCAGCGCTCTGCAAATGTAAAGCTACCGGATGGATCGAATGTTCCATGTTTCCATAAGTTTTGTCAAAGTCGGAAGCACCCCTTGACTTTCACAAATGAGTCGAATGCAATAAAAATATGCAAACAAATCGATTGGAAAAAGGTCTTGTGAAATAATATATGCTTGTGGAGTTGGAAATCTATAAGCTGCTTCAATATACAATCTTATAAGTAATATAGTTTAATCTTTATTATCGATAGCCATTAAGAGACATGGAAGGCGTTGCTAGATAAACTACAGTTACAAGAGCAGATATAAAAATGATGTAAAGAATGATGTCTTTCTGGAAGAAGCCAAGAAGAGTCGAGTACCATCTATATCATTTTGTCTAGGCTGTCTCGGCAACTACTGGTGCAATTATTCTTTCTAGTGTTCTTGACCATATATTTTTGAATGGACCTTTGGACACAAAGATGGTTCTTTCTGGCTGCATTGTTATTACTTCAATTTTCAATTACTCGTTCGATGCAACTCCACAATCACATCAATTCCACCACAGTTGTCCAATTCTTTGACATCAAAGAAGGAATATGATAGCGAAGTCAGCTCAGAAGATGAAGAGAGCCAAATTCTACTTTGAAGAAGGCGCAGTCAAGGAAGCTTGTTTCAAGAGTTGCAGTCTTTGTCCGGACGACTTAGCATAAATATCGTACATATTTATCAAATGGTATTCTTTGCTGTGGTCAGTAATAAGAGAAAGAGTTTCCAAGCATACAAAAAACTTTGCTACAGGTAAATCCTTCCTACAAGCCAAGCTGAATCGGATTACTTTTACCTCACTTCGCACTGAAAACGTGATGAACAGTACAATACGAATAATAAGTCGAAGTACTACTACTAGTTAGCTGTTGGTAGATAGCTAGCTAGTGAAAAAGTAAAATATTAGAACCAATGACAACTTTAGATAAGTACGTAGGTTGAATGTCAACCGTTAGTAGAGTGTACGTATAATATCAAAACTACAAAGTAAGGTTGTCAACCGTTGGTAGTGCAAAGACAGAAAAATAAACGGGGTATGGGATCGGATTAGTAATCCGATAATGAAGTTTTGCATACATATGATGTTGAGGATATCCTCAAAAACAAATGGAACACTTGTTATCATGAGGCGCGTGGTTAATTACATTCTTCCTACGTGTTGCTGTAGTAAAGCCTATGGTATAGCATACGGCTCCAGTATTCGAGGGGGCCAGGTAAGCAAAAGTGACACCCGTCAAAGGTTGAATCAGCTCTCGCTAACATCATTGGTGAGGTGTCAAGAATCTGGAATCGGCGAGTTGAATTATTTTGAAGGAACACTTCGAATGCAATTAAATTCTGCATCGGTTGTTCAGGTCTTGATCCACCATATGTTGACCACTTTTCTCGCATTGAAGGTTCAACTCTTCCAGCCTTGGATGATTCCGAATCCCAGTCGCCGGCACCTCTGATATAATGTCGAACACTTGTGGTTCGAAAGAATTTGTTGCTATCAGGAATGTTGCCGAAAGAAAATGTCAACACTTGCTCTAGTTTCTCCCTGTAAAGTGTTGTCCAATTTGAACCTATCTTGAATCCGACATGATGTCCGATGTTGAAAACGACGACGTCTCGCTCTTTCGTTTGATCAAATGTGTTTTTTCTAATGTCTCTGACACCATTGTGCACCTGTACATATCTAACTTTCTTATTCGCTTCCTCCGGTGACATACCGAGTACGTGTATAAGTTCACATCGCATTGACTGACTCCACTGCCTAGTGAGACTGTCTCCAACGAGGTAGATCTTCCTATTACGAAGAGCTTTTCCAACCTGTTTTGCGTAAAAATCACGATCCTTAAATAATAAGACACGATATTGCGGCAATTTTGATTGCCACATCCAAGGATCGTCACCGGCAAGAATTCCGGGGCTGTTTGCAATTGCCTTTGCTGCCATCGAGTTGTATCTACTCAGTTTTGCTGTGTCATTGGTATTTTTCCATGCATCTGGATCATGACAATTTCCCTGACGTTCTTGATCGAGGCAATGTAAATGTTCCTTTGAAGGGCTAATAGCTCGAGCATCGGGTTTGTAAATCCACTCTCCAGCTTTTTCGGCAGGGAATTCTGAATGGTGGATGGTGGCATAAAATTCCAATTCACTGATTTTTCCAGAATTAGTGTCTTCATCTACCAAAATCGGATCTGTCTTTTCCAACTTGAGGTGAATTTTGAGGGATGCTTTGTTAACTTTCTTCCTTAGTTCAGGTTGCATTTTCCGATCTAGTTCTGGTAGGTCTGCTCTTTTCTCTGCATCATTACGGTTATTATTTGAAGTTGTATTTGAATTTCCCTCCCTTTGTATTTCTTGATGATCTATCTTCATCTTAAATCTCCCCTGGCCACCAGCGTCGAACACAAATATGAGTACGGCTACAACTAGGAAGATCCTTCTTCCTTTCGATAAACCTGCAACACTTGTTCTTGCTGAACTTTTAATCCTGTTGTTGGCTTGTCTCTCATGTTGAGGATTGCCATGATTGGTAAATACGTATCTATTAGATAATACCATCCTGGTTCTATCCTTTTGGCTACTAATTCCTGGGAGAAACAAAAAAAAGGGGGGGGGGAAGCTGATAACTCTATTTGAAAAGGATTTTTAATAAAGTCCTGGGAGGGAATTGGTCAAGGAACAAAAACTCTCTTCTCTCTAGCTAGGGGAGAGGAACAAGGATTCGATCCCGAGGTACTACAATATGTAGAAACCAATTGTTTGGGATGGAGGGCAGACCGTTGACCATTCACCGTTTTTTTTCGTGAGGAGCTCCAAGAAGATGAAGTTGAATCATCAAAATGTCCAGATCTAGAATAGTATCGCCGAATAGTTGATGAAAAGGATGGTGAAGTTGGGAAGTTCCGAAAAGGAAATTTCCTACGACTGATCAGTTCAGATAAGTCTTCTTAGATCATTTTAGTCTAATGACCGGAGGTTCTAAGTTGAAGGCTTCCAAGAGAAAGTTCTTTTGAAGCATGTTCTTTTGAAGACTATTCTTTTGAAGACCCGAAAAATTCAAGAGAAAAAAATTAAAAGACACGAACACTTCAACCTTTCTTCGTCAGATCTTTTTAGTCTAATGACCCGAACACTTCAACAGGGTTCTAAGTTGAAGGATTCAAAGAGAGAACTTTTTAAAGACCCGAACACTTCAACCTATTCCAAGCCTTTCTTTTACCCATGAGAGAGTTTTTTAAATTAGACCTGAAAATCGGTTGACAAAATGGGCCTATGAGTAAGTACACAATTTTACTCCATAATTCCCTTTTTCCATCTCTGCAAGACTTTCAAATAAAAAAATGAGGAATAAAGAAGCTTTCATTTTTTGTATGCTGTTAGGAGTACTGAGTTTTCATTTTAAAAAAATCATTGTTGATACCAAGTGTAGAGAATTCACCACGTCGATCGGAGAAAAATCACAATTTAACAATGAAAGTTTTGTGATCATAGATTGTATAATGTACAACGGCGAACCTATTTTACCAGCACGCCTTGAAATTTTGAATGAGACCGTATATAGATTTTACATAACAGAGTCTAGTGTCACATTTTCTGGTAACAAGAAAACGAATTTTTTCAAAGACTTGCATTCGGAAATCTTTAAACCATACACTGACAAAATAACGTGGAATATTTTCGAACCTTCTGAAGATACTACTGGTAATTCTTGGGCAAGAGAGGAGTTGAACCGAAACAATATAACCGAAATCATCAGAAAAGATATCAAAAACCATCTACTGCCCCCCCCTGAAAATATTGTAATTTTGAATACTGATGCAGATGAGGTTCCAAGCGTCACTGCACTTGAGCAAATCAAACCTGGAAACAGGTTGCATTCCAAAATTATGAATCATCCGATGAAGTTAGATATGAATATGTCTTATTTCAATTTTAACTGGAATAATGGCCCTGGTTGGAGGAAAGGAAATGTTGTCTTGGCAAAACACATTTTAGAAGGGAATTACACAATGAATGGCCTTAGAAATCAGGAAAGCGGGAAATTACCTTCAATTCCAAATGCAGGCAATCACCTCAGCTGGGGTTTTGACATTGAGAATATTGTGCGTAAGTTTGAGAGTTTCTCTCATCAGGAACTTAATAAAAGGGATAACAAGTCTCACCAGCATATAATGACAAGTCTAGAAGGAAAAACAAAACTTTGGTCTTCAATGGCACCTTATCCACAGAAGCATTTTGATTATAAGGAGCTCTCTTTGCCATTGCAAAAATTTCATCTTGAATTATGTAAGAGTCAAGGTGTTTCTCCTTCTACCGGACAAATTCTCACCTTATTTAACGACACGACTTTCGGAGGAGAAAAGTGATGGGCAAACTCCAGTGCCGATACTTAAAACAAGTAGAGTTAGTCCGCGTAAGAACGGAAGGCAAATCTAAAAATAAACATTTTACCCGCAGCATCATTGCCCATCTTCAAGACATGTAACAATAACTAAATTAAAATGCACATCCATTGAGGTCTTTATTAGCTGTACGGTACGGTTATTCACTATTTAGTGATTGAAAATCCTAATGTTACGTGGGAACATACGTAGACTTGGTTTCAATGGGAGAAAGAATTGATCGGGCTTAGAATGCCGTTTGAATCGGAGTCGTTCTTAGTATAGCACTTGGTTGCAAGTATGAAGTATGAATGAAATGTAATGATGTGAATCTGTTGTCTTTGTTTTACTTTACAAACAATTCTGCCTTGAAGGAAGTCGCATTTACGGCCAACTACCCAATTTTCCGCCCAAGTTTTTCTATTTTAAGAGTCGTGCGCTTTACCGACTAAGCTATTCGGCTATTGGTGCAAAATAGGGTGCTACTGCAAAATATAATCTCTAAGTGCCAGCGACTCGCCCTCTAACACTTTGTGGTGCCTGCGGCGCCCTAAAGAAAGGATGCACGAACCCTTGGACTCTCCCGTGACCAATAATGTTTATTAAGCATTGTATTGATCTGGTATTGTTTGTACGTAGCGGTCATAGCGGTCATTCTAAAAGTCTTAGTTTGTATGAGAAGAGATTTTAACAAGAACAACATTGTGCGAAAGAACTGGCTGAAGTGTTCCGGTCTTTAAATTTTTTTCTCTTGGAAAGGTTGAAGTGTTCCGGTCTTCAATTGAACGGTTTCTCTTTGGAAGCCTTTGAATTAGAACCTTATTGAAAGGTTCGGGTCATTAGACTAAAAAGATCTAAGGAATTTTTTTTCGGAACTTCCCCTTTTCATATTCGCCGATTCTATTCTAGATCTGGACATTTTGATGATTCAACTTCTTATTCTTTCTCGGAGCTCATCACAAAAAAATGTTAAACGGTCAAACGGTCTTCCCTCCATCCCAAAACAACTTTCTTTAGATTGGATTGGTTTCTACGTACGTAAATACTCGTGCGGTATTTGAAAATCTTGTCAAAATAAACTGACCATTTCTCTCATTTACGCATTTTTATCGGATTAAATTACCTGTTCTACAGTATTGATTGCAATTCACCAAAAATGAAATTGATGAACAAGACAAAAGGTAGACTTCTAATGCATATTGTACTTGCGCTCTACATTGCCTCTTTTATCAGATTCTACTGGACTTCCAGAAAAACGACAAAAGTCAAATCTCCTCTCTCTGGAGCGATGTGAGTGACAATTATGGGCAAGGTATTCACATTACTTTGCATTTGACTGAACAATATTTTGGTTCTTGCTAATGTGCTTTGTTAAGGGGTGAAGTCTGTGAATGCAGCAAAAATGAAACCATCAACGCTCCTATCATTGGTATCGAACACAGTGCTGCTACTGCAAATCACACTCATGACAAGAATGTGTTCGTCTTTTATTTTGTCTTCATCCCCGAACGCTTCGGCCACTGGACCTGGTTGGTGACTGTCCAACTGAAAGATCTGAAAGCAACAGGACTCTTAGAAGTGGCTTCATTAAATGTGATAGCTGCAACATCTTTAACTTCTCCCACAGCAGATGAAGATATGATGTCACTTACCCGTATTGTGAAAGAAATTGCTGGCAGTAGTGCCACTGTCACACCCCGGTATGAAAATCGATATGAGTACTGGGGGCTGCATTCTATGTGGGAAAAGGCCATGTCCCAGAATCCTCAACAGAGGAAAGACTCTATCTTTCTTTACATGCACAGTAGAGGGATGGTCAAACATGGAGCAATGACAGAAGAAAGAAGGGCAGAAACTGATTTGCCATTATTCAAACATGTAGTTGAACCATGGAGAGATGCATTGCATCGCTTTAAGACTGTCCCTCAATTAGACAAGGCAGGTTTTGTCATGAGCCATGGCGGTTATTGCATGTTTAACTTCTTTTGGGTGAGATCATCTTATGTCGCTAGATTGGAAGCACCAGCTGAGCGCCCTACTGATCATCGAGTCCAAGGAGGAGGACCACCCGCTTCAAAAATGAGTGAAGTAAACAGGTACTACTATGAATACTGGCTTGCTTTCACAACTGATCAAAACCCTTCTGCCTTAAACGGATGGAGTATGGTATTGGACGAGTTCAAACTTGGAGTATGCTTCATGAAAAATGGAATACAGGATGCCTGGAAAAGAGATAACAAAACTCGTTTGAGTGATGATGGTGTGTTTAACTGTCCTCACTAAAATGTTGCTCTTCCAAATTCGTTGAACTCTAGAGAGGTACAAACAGAAGGAGAGTAAATACGTAAGTTTCCCTCATTTTTATCGCAACCGACGTCCTGTTAGACATGTTTCAAAAAATAAAAATTATGGCACTTTTTCATTTCCAGAGAAGAACCAGGGTTACTGATTCCTGTTTGAGAAAAATATTCCTGACTGCATGTAGATTTTTCTGGCGTCTTTTGTCTAAAAACTCCTCGAGAAGTGAGCTAGAGCCCTTTCTTTCGGTAGCCTAGACTAGTGAACAAGAGGATTCTGAGCATGCAATGAAAACTACGCTCTTCTGACCGGATCGAGAATATCATTGTTGGGAGAATCAATCAATCGGAACGTTCATGTTTGCTACTCTAGCTGATCTAAGTAGTAAAAGTCAAGCTGTTTTTGTTTCGGTTGCAACATCTTTGATCTTGTTTGGATTCATTTCAAAGTGGTATGAATAGATGGAACCGGGAAGAGATGGTAATCCTCTGTCCAGTTCTATTTTGATAGAATATTCCAGGCCTGCTAGTCCCTGGAATTCTTCTCTAGTAGTAGTTTTGTGCAAAAGTCTTTTATTTCCTACCTACAATCTATGTTGATAAAGAATCATGTCTTTCTGGAAGAAGCCAAGAGGAGTCGAGTTCCACCCTGTATCATTTTGTCTAGTCTGTCCCTTTTGGTAAGAAGTCAGGAGGCGAATTGATTGGTATTACTTCTTGTTCAGGATTATCAATCCAACTGCGTCTACCTGCTAGGAAAAAAATTGTTGGAGTGTGGGCTCTGTATGAACTGTATGAATAGTTGTCATGAATGTCAAAGTGATGTACAAATACAATACTCAATCAGAAGTAGAAAGACTTAGATTGTATCGACTAATGCTGTGTGATGTGATTGTTGTGACGATGCTGTAGTACTTTTCTTCAGAAATTGCTTACAAAAGCCCTCAACAAAAACTATAGTGGAATGCATTTCTACTGAGAGAATCCTCGGACGAAAATATGGCAGTGTTAATAGAATCTGTCTAACGAAAATATTACGACCAGACATAGATGAAGAAGAGGAAGTAAATAAATACAGAGCTATGTTACAACAATATCGCAATGGAATATCACATGATTGTACATTACATGACAACGAACTATGTTGCCAAAATAGAAAAGAGTAAAACATACTGAAACATATGTTATTTTTTACAGTAATGTTTTGCTACTGAACTTTCACCAGTCAAAGCCCACACAGAAATAAATGAGTCACAACTTGCTTATTGACAAAGAAGCCTGACAAGCAAGGAAATAGTATTCAAAAATATGTAAGCTGTGGGGAGAACTCAAGCATCCACGAAAGGATACGGTTCCTCAACCTCGCACAGCTATGAAAGAATGAAGAAAATATATAAACTTGTTGGAGCAACCTAACAACTCTCACAGGACGTTTTTAGATTGGACAGAGCCCACAACTGTCAGCGCAATTGGCTTTGACAGCACCATCATAGACAGTATCGATGCAATATCTCGCAATTCATAATTATTGATTTAGTAGAGGATCCGAGTCAATAGAAAATTTCAGATCGTCTAATGGCATGGATTTCATAATATAGTTTATGACGAATGAATCTTGCTGGGCCGCGTAAATCCACTGTGTGTTCTATATAATGAAATGAGAGACTTTCTTTTCAAAGCACTCGGATGAAAATTATGGATCCATCTACGTAGCAAGTGACAACACCCAGTAATTTGAACTTATCAGTACTATTTACTCGGTTGCTTCTGCTTGAATGGAATGATGATGTCGACGTCAACACCTTGAGGTTAAAATCTAATTCCAGAGTCGTGCTGTTAATATCTTTCTTTGCACTTGATCCAATGACATAAGATTTTGTAAATCTTGGTCCTTCAGGTTAATTGTAAAGCGCTCTATTATAGACGTCTTTTTTCAATGTGTTGTAGGTATATTCCCAAACCTGTTTCGATGGATGCATCTGTGATGGCCAAACTGCGTCTCTATGAAATGTAGGACAAACCATTCGTAACATTCCTACAATCTTTTCGCCAGGTTTGTGGCTTCTACCACTGTGGACAAGTAATACAGTCTGATTGTTGATGGGATCCTTCACTGTCAAACCATTTCTATAGTGCATGTCAGCATCTCTTTCAATATATAGGTGAGAACTTCGGAAAAGTTTGATGGACAAAATGGTTGGATCAGATGGATATTCATAAGAATCCAATGACGAGCTAGCATTGGAGTCCAAAGATGACGTCAGGGAGACCTTTTCTATCTCTTTTTCAGAGAATTGCATTCGTTCTCCTTCCCTGGAAGGGTTCTAACTTGGGAAAAAGGAAAAAGAAAGGGTTGACGTGCTCGGGTCTTTAAAAAACTCTGATTCTCTGAGGAGAAAAAGGTAATCTCTTGGGAAGAAGAAATGGTTGAAGTGTTCAGGTCATTAGTACAGAAAGACCCTCTTCTGATCAGGGTTCAAGAAGGGAGAAGCCTCTGAGAGAATCATGAACTCTTGAACTTCAGTCTTGGAAAGGGCCCTCGGGTCATTTTATAAAGATCTCAAAATTCTTTCCCTCTCTCTATCTCCTCTAAAGGGCCTGTTCGGGTCATCATGAAAAATTCTCCCTCTTCTAAGGCAGTCGGGTGAAACCGAGACATTTCTCCATTTTCCAAAAAGTGACAATTCCCCCAGCCCATTCAAAATTCGGCGATCCTGATCTAGATCTTGACATTTTGATTCAAGGTCTTATTGATGCCCCCCTTTTGAGAAAGAAAACGTCTCCTACCCAAGCTACCAAATCACGTAAATATTCGCTCGTATGTTCCAAGATCTTGACATTTTCCAATAGGAAAAATACGTACAAGTAATCGCCAAATCAAACTTTTCCCTCGAACAGAATTTATACTTCTTCTTCTCTAAGACGCACAACAATGCCTCCTCTCATTTCAAATCAAATATGAAGATACGAAAGATGAAGAAGCGAAAGATGAAGAAAATTGAATTGATCCTATTGGGAATGTTACTCCTTTTGTTCCTAACAATTATTCTCAACATTTCTATCGCCTTAGACCTAAAGATTGTCAGTGCAAACATTATCAAAGCTCCAGACAAGGACAATATGTCGATTGAGAATCAGCGACAGCATGTATTTTCCAGCAGAGAAGTTCATTTCAACTTGCTTCAAAAGCAACGTTTGTATGATTACTCTTCTTCCAGTAGCAATCATACAGAGAGTAAGGAGCATGATATGAAAAGCATGGTGTCTCGAAATGTATCTAAACCAACACTCTTGAGACAAGCTGTAGGATTGGAACCGAGAATACAATGCCATTCACCAGAGAAGAACGTTCCCTGGATATTAGATGGTACATGTATGAAGGATCCACATCGCTCTATTTTCAGTTCTGCTTCCTATAAGCGCACTTGTGGGCTTTGTGGAGACAATGCGGAATATTTGAGAGAATTGCAAGAAGATATTGCAAAGAAGTTTGCAAGCAAGTGCAAAGAATTAGTAGTTTACGGAGCTGCTCTTGGAAGCAAATATGAGCAATGGATGCGATCATCAAATTTTCTTGGTGACCATAGTATCAAAGTGGTTCGACGTCATGGAACTTGCTTTTTCCAATTTGTGACTGATGTTGATCATACGGGAGACCTTCTATCAGCAGAAGGTTCCCAGCGGCTCGTTGTGATTGACCCATCTAGAATGCCATACAAGAGCGATCGTCGGAATACAAAATCTTGAAGCTTAATCCTGGTCTACTCTTCCCTTGGGCTGATAGAGTGATTTGGCAGGATGCTAAACTTCTTCAATCGAATCATGGCAATATGCCTTCGCCCCGTGGTTTACCAAGCGATTACTTACTACACTTCAATCGTACCGTTGGTCGCCATGGTGTTTGCTCAAGCTACATGGGATTGCCTCCTGATAAAGCTTCTGTTGGAGACTCCTCAACAGTCAATTTTAAAGCTCATTGCGAGGCTATTATTGCTGCTGCTGAGAAGAGACCTACTGTATCTGATGATCTCGAAACTCTACGACTCCAGTGTCAACACTACGAGGGATTGCATAGTAATGAAGCACTACAGTCGAGTCAGGTATTTTACAATCAGCATCCACTTGTTGATAGTGCCTTCATCGTTTATGATATGCGTAATTCAACCTGCCGAAAATTTAATGGAGATTTTGGGTGTTCATGGCTCAATGAAATACACTGCTTCTCCGACCGAGATCAGATTTCATTTCCACATGTACTAGCAAGCTCAGGGTTGAGGCTTTCTCCTCATATGCAAGTTTCTGGTCAAGAATATCGCGACCGCATATATATTAATGAAAAGCAAAGACCTATGTTACACATTGCAAAGAGAGGCTGCCATTGGTACTATAGAAGCTTTTCTCGTTGTATAGCAAGTTCCAACACGCATATTGATGAGGAAATGATCAAGGACAACGAGACTACACCAACGACCACTACAACGTCAACACAGCTGAGAGTTGCTGTGATTGTAGCGGGTACTTTGAATAGGTTCATTTTTGATTCTGCTCTGAAAAATTTGATAAAACCTATGAAAAAAAGAGCATCCGTTGACTATTATGTGTCACTAAGCACCGCTCGAATGAAAGCTTACAGATCAGACTCAGGATACACAGACCGCCTTCAGCCAGATCCCACACTACCTTCTTCTTCTGTCGAAGATTTTGTTGACATAGAGGAATATATACGAACCAAAATTGCCAGTCTGGCCTCGTCTGTAGGTGCCGTGTATTTGCAGGAATCTATTGATATAGATTCTGAGCCAATGCTTATCGCTAGAAGAGAAAGAGCCCTAGAAGAGAACCCAGACGAAGATCCAGACTCAAGATTTCCTATCATTGACAATAGAAACGCTGCTATATCGCAAAGGACTGCAAATGCAAATAGGAATCTTTTGAGGTTGCACCTCGCTGTACAGAGTTTGTGGAAAACTGCCACCAACTGGGAAAAAGAAGAAGGTTTTAAATACGATTATGTCATGTTCCTTCGTGACGACTCTCTCTGGTTGAAAGAGTTTGACATACGCAACCTTATAGCTAAAGGTGGAGACATTTTCATCCCTGCATGTGATGCAAGGGATCCTCCTCTACAACCAAGTGAAATAAATGACCATATCCTAGTTTCGCGACGTGACACTGCAGACGTATTTGGAAATTATTATTCAGAACTATCGAAGAAAGATGTCAAGGGTTGCATGAAACTACTGCCAGATGATCTGACAAAAGGTGGAAAGCGTGGATGCAACAGTGAAATGTTACTGAAATGGATAGTGGACGAAAGAAACATAACTGTCACCAAACTTGGACAAAGCAAGATACCCTTTCAGCGCTCTGCAAATGTAAAGCTACCGGATGGATCGAATGTTCCATGTTTCCATAAGTTTTGTCAAAGTCGGAAGCACCCCTTGACTTTCACAAATGAGTCAAATGCAATAAAAATATGCAAACAAATCGATTGGAAAAAGGTCTTTGAAATAAAGTAAATGTATTTGAAAGTGTAAATGTTTGTGCTGCTTCAATTCACAATCTATATGACTATGTAGTAGTACGTACTGTAATGTTTATTATCGATAGCCAATAAGAGTCATGAAAGTCGTTGCTAGATAAACTTCTCCAGTTGTTATTAGAACCTCCTCGAGAAGAGAACTAGTGCCCCGTTCTTTTTCGGTAGCCTACGTGTCTAGGATTTCGAGCTTGCAATGAAAATTTAAACTTCTTCTGACCGGATCGAGAATATCATTGTTGGGAGAATCAATCAATCGGAACGTTCATGTTTGCTACTCTAGCTGATCTAAGTAGTAAAAGTCAAGCTGTTTTTGTTTCGGTTGCAACATCTTTGATCTTGTTTGGATTCATTTCAAAGTGGTATGAATAGATGGAACCGGGAAGAGATGGTAATCCTCTGTCCAGTTCTATTTTGATAGAATATTCCAGGCCTGCTAGTCCCTGGAATTCTTCTCTAGTAGTAGTTTTGTGCAAAAGTCTTTTATTTCCTACCTACAATCTATGTTGATAAAGAATCATGTCTTTCTGGAAGAAGCCAAGAGGAGTCGAGTTCCACCCTGTATCATTTTGTCTAGTCTGTCCCTTTTGGTAAGAAGTCAGGAGGCGAATTGATTGGTATTACTTCTTGTTCAGGATTATCAATCCAACTGCGACTACCTGCTAGGAAAAAAATTGTTGGAGTGTGGGCTCTGTATGAACTGTATGAATAGTTGTCATGAATGTCAAAGTGATGTACAAATACAATACTCAATCAGAAGTAGAAAGACTTAGATTGTATCGACTAATGCTGTGTGATGTGATTGTTGTGACGATGCTGTAGTACTTTTCTTCAGAAATTGCTTACAAAAGCCCTCAACAAAAACTATAGTGGAATGCATTTCTACTAAGAGAATCCTCGGACGAAAATATGGCAGTGTTAATAGAATCTGTCTAACGAAAATATTACGACCAGACATAGATGAAGAAGAGGAAGTAAATAAATACAGAGCTATGTTACAACAATATCACAATAGAATGTCACATGATTGTACATTACATGACAACGAACTAATGTTGCCAAAATAGAAAAGAGTAAAACATATGTTATTTTTTATGGTATTATTTGGCTACTGAACTTTCACCAGTCAAAGCCCATGCAGAAATAAATGAATCAGTACTTGCTTATTGACAAAGAAGCCTGACAAGCAAGGAAATACCAAATAGTATTCAAAATATGTAAGCTGCGGGGAGAACTCAAGCATCCATGAAAGGATACGGTTCCTCAACCTCACACAGCTATGAAAGAATGAAGAACATATATAAACTTGTTGGAGCAACCTAACAACTCTCACAGGCCCTTTTTAGATTGGACAGAGCCCACAACTGTTAGCACAATTGGCTTTGACAGCACCATCATAGACGGTATCGATGCAATATTTCGCAATTCTCTCGGCTGCTTTGCCCTGGTTCTTGGTGATCCAAGTACAGTACTTTTCTTTGCCAGTTTTGAGGAGCTTAAACTTGAAAGCAGAATTGTCATCACAAGAAGGACATTGACCGCAACTTTTGAAACAAGCTTCCTTGACTGCGCCTTCTTCAAAGTCCGAAGTACAGTACTCTCCAATACGCTTGGCATCGACACTACTGTTTTGATTCTTCAAGAGCCAGCTACAATTCTTTGTTATATCTTGATTCTTGAGCTGGAAAGTAAAAGAAGAATCATCCACACATGGTGTTTCACAGGCATCGCAAGAAAATGGACACAAGAACTTGACACTGTTTCTTCCACAGTACTTAGCAATCCTATCAGACGTTTGCTTAGAGTTCCGAGTCAGCCATGCGCAAGTTACATCCTTACCAACATTGTCGAGAGTAAAGGTACCAGTGATACTATCAGCACAGATGTCTTCAGGTACTGTAGGTGCTGAAGTTGGGGCAGAAGTTGGGGCAATAGTTGGGGCAGAAGTTGGGGTAGTCGTTGGCTATTTGAATGAGGAAGAAGATGAAAAGTTAGGAAATGCGTGAATGTTGATAAGTAGCATAAAAAGGTACAAGAACTTACTGTTGGAGTAGGAGCTGCAGTTGGTGGTCCCTCACAGCGATTATTACCTGTGTTTCGAATGGTACCTTCAGGACATGCACATTCCTTTCCATTTTTGATTGTTTCAAAAGTATTTGGACAATTGCAGACACCTTCGTCATCTTTGACCTCACACTTTCCATTAAACTTGCAATTCACATTATCACAAATTCCTACAAATACTGGAGCAGGAGCAGGAGCAGTAGTAGGAGCAGGTGCTGGAACTACTTCTGTTGAGACAGAAGTAATACTAGTAACACCAGCAGGAGGATTAGGGGAAGAAAAACTTGAATTATCAATCGCCGTCTGAATCGCTCCATCAATGTTTGTACTTGAGGTAGATAAGTCTACAGTATTTTCAGGAAAAGTAAAAGTTGTTGTTGTTTCTGCTGTCCCTGACAAAGCTTGAAGAAGTCGGGAAGTTGTCATTTCTAGTCGCCTTGTTGAGATGTTTTCCAAACAAGACACAGTATAGGTACAACCGCTGTTAGCAGGACAAGTAATTAAAGCTTTTTCTTGTGCCGGTGGAATCATCAAGGCACAGAGGTCCTGTAATACGGTTACTAAATCATTTCTGTCTCCGTTGAATGCAACTGTAACTTCACTCGTAATACTTCTCGTTACAATGGGAGCAGGAGCAGGAGCAGAAGTCTGGAGGAATCTACTTGAAACAGCCCAAGATGACTTGTCACAATGGAGCTCTTCTTCTTCGTCCTCTGATGCTTCAATAAAAGCTTTGATACATTGACGTTGTACAAGATTCTCTACAAGCTCTACTTGATCAATGTCTTGCACTCCACGAACTGGAGCTCCTTGCTCATCAGAACAATCATTGATTAGAACCACATCTGAAGCACGAGTACGGTAGAAGCAAACATCAGGATTCTTCACAACATTACAAGCTGCTTTGTTCATGATTGTGGGAACAATCACATCAGACATGAAGTGTGCAGAAGCAAGTCCAACGCTCGCTGGCTCACTAGTATCGATGATATCATTGCGACTTGTCATTGCCCAGATCTTTACAGCTTCGGTAGGACCATAGATCATTTGATCATTGACAGGGTACTTTCCAAAGGCTGGAATTACTGCGTATCTGTTTCCATAGTCATAAGTATCCTTGTCAACCTTGAAGATATCAACAGGTACAGCATAGAATGCATCTAAACGGAAGAATGCTACTCTTTCATACTCAAACCCATGACTTTGGGCGTGGTCCTCCATTAAAGTCCATGCTGATTGAATGCTGTTTACAGCTTGAAAAGATTCTACCTTATCATCCTTGATAATGATGGAAGGTGGCGATTTACCAACATTTGCAGCAATTACTTTTGACATCTCACCTAGATTATGAATGGCATCGGCATCAGTATTGCTAATGCCATCTTCATTCTCAGGATACAAGGTACGATAGTGAATGACAATGTCGCAATTATACTTGGCGTTTGGGATAAGAATATTTTTGACGATACTTGGAAGAGAAATTGTCTTGAAACTTTTTAGTGGACCAAAGAAATTCAAACTGCAGCGTGGTAGCTCAGCAATTTGAACTTGTACCTGTCCAACATTGGCAAGGAGACGACGTGCTTCATCTACACCAATATTCTTTACGAATGAAGGCAACCATTGTCTCAATGCATCACTGAAATGATGATGGTCACCGACTCTCTTTCTTTCCTCCCAATGAAGCACACGATCAACGAAACGAGAATCATCTCTCGCAGCAAACTCTCCCAATGTACCGAGATAATGATTGGCAACAAATACAGTCTTGCTAGAATCTAGGTAAAGATTATCCTCACTACAGAGCTTCTCAATCGGACGATGCGCATCACCAGTCATTCTCCACTCGTCCTTGGTAGGAACAGCACTTAGATCAATGATGGTTTTCATTGGAATCACACCATCACGACCTGTGATGGTGTCAGCGCCATAGTATCTCCAACGCAGAGTATCAAAGTCTTTGGCAACAATTGATGGACCAAGATCTTTTGGAAAACTCATGGATACATCCTGACGAGTGCTTTCGATGCCACCAAACTGGAAACGAGACACAGGAATACATGCCTTTGACTCTTCAAGGTGAAGACGGTCATCACTTAGATCGATCTGCTTCAACATCTTGAGGACAGAAGCAGGCTCTTGCATAGGGATAGGGGTAGTATTCTCCTGATATATGAGCTCATTGGGATTCCAAGCTTTTGGGTTAATGTGAATGTATTCGTCCACATCAGTCATGAGGGTCCATGTTGCACCTTCGCCTTTCAAGGTTTGCATACACTTCACATTGAAGGCGTGCTGACGAGAGCGATGGAGTTTGATAGTGTTCTCATGAGATCTATCATCAAGCTCTTGCTCTGAAAACACATCATTATCATGCCACAAGTCAATGGTCATGTACTTTTCCCAACGTTGTAGGATAGGAAGAGGTCTGGTTTTGCTTCTTGGATCAGTCATGACGATCAATCTACGAAGAGGCAAGACGAAATGGTGGTATGCTAACCATTCAATGAGTCTATGGTTATCATCCATAACGAGAAGACATGCGGAGAAGGAATCCTCATGATGGGCCTTGATAGGATCCACATCTTTCTCTATAGCACTTACTGCGATCTGGCTTTCGAGAAGAGATGATACCTGAGTTGTAATGATAGACAAAGTGAGTACTTGTAGACAATGTGAAACATGTAAATGTAGATTACTCGGCCGTCATAGAATAAGTTCACATTGGTTGGAGGAATCGATAGAGTTCTTTTCCAACCCGAAGCCCCAAGCAACTAGTGAAATTGAAAGGGTCCTATGTATAGATTGACAAGGAATGGATTATATCCATAGTCTTCTGCCTACTTACCTCATGATTGGACTGAAGAGTAGAATCTTCATGGATGTACTGGGTGTGGACACCAGTCAGTGAGAGTAGAGATAACAAACCAACTGACACTGCACGATTTGCGAACCTCATCTTTGATCCTAGTGAGAATCAAATGGAAGAGAAAACAGTTAGAATTGAGTCCATCCTATGTGAGACAATATCTATAGTATAAAGGAGCAAAGGTCTATATAAAGGATGTGATCATTATTAGATTGATTTACTTACAAGTACTCTGAAAATGTATTGATAATTCCTTAGATTTCTTTGCTGCTGGAAATGGTGGTAGTAAAGATGATTATTCTTTTTCTTTTCATTTTTGAAAGAAGTCTTTTCCGACGTCTTCTGCCCTCCGGCTTCTCTCTTTACAAAATCCAATGACGAGATTTACATTGTAATCAAGATGACGTCAGAGAGAAATTTTGTAGGGGTACTCATCATTTGGGGATAATGGTTCTTTTTCTCAGAAATCTTGGAGAGGAATGGAAGGATCATCTTCTGGCAGATTCCTTTGCAAAAGAGAAGAAGACCCCTTTTTTTGGGAAGAAGAAAGGTTTAAAATGTTCGGATCATTACTTTCGGATGTAGGGTTCGGGTCATTACCCTAGAAAGAACTTTCCTCTTCTTTTCAGTCAAGGGTTTATCCAAACCATTCCGGGTTCTGAATTAGTTTAAATCAAAGATAAGGGGAAAGGAGTTCATTTCTCCGAAATTTGGTCTAATCTTGATCTTCCTTCCCATCCCAAGGAGGAAGGGGAGAAGGAAAAAGCATCTCCCTTGAAAAAAGATCTCATGAAGTGTTCGTGTGTTCAAAAAAATCTCAAGATGATTATGTCAGTATGAAAAAGGAAGAAGAGTTCTATCTCAGCTGAGAATTTGCTCTCAACTCTTGAACTTTAGTCTTGGAAAGGGCCCTCGGGTCATTTTCAAAAAATCTCAAAATTCTTTCCCTCTCTCTCTCTCTTTCCTCTAAGGTCTGTTCGGGTCATCATGAAAAGTTCTCCCTCTTCTAAGGCAGTCGGGTGAAACTGCATTCAGATACCATGATGTGTAATGAGAAATCGTCTGGGCATAAGATTGTTTCTTGCTCCTTTCAGCAGTACACAGGTGAGGAATGCGCACTAAAGCTCTCTCTCATTGCTACGAATACTATTGCAGATTTTCTCAAATTAGATACGGAAGATCTTGTGAAGAGCATTGATGGACCTACAGCTCTGTCTCATTGCTAAGAATACTATTGCAGATTTTCTCAAATTGGATACGGAAGATCTTGTGAAGAGCATTGATTGAATGGTCTTTCTCTAATAGATCGAATAAGTAATCATGACAATTGTCCTCATTGGAATATTTTGAACAATGTTAATAAATATTTAGTAATTTTTAAAAAATAAACCTTCTCTATTTCAGACCTGACGATCTGGCGTCTAGTGCCTAGAACCTCCTCGAGAAAGTAGCTAGAGCCTTGTACGGTGTCATCTATGGAACGGAAGCTTGAGTTTCATTTGCATCATAACTTGGAAAAGGCTTTAGCGTGGCGCCAAGTTTACTCGAGAGATCATAAGCTATCTGCTCTCGCCAATGGGAAAGAGGACACTCCAATGATATCCAAGTGCAAAAGTAAATCTAAGTACAGAAATCGTAATATCTGAGGTTCTCAAGTGGGTATTGTTACTTTATTGCCAACGTATTTTTGAAGGATTTCAAAAATTCGCCGCGTAAAAATATTGGATTCCTTGAAGAGTTGATTCATGTATCACAGATATTTGTAATATGCATGGGGATGTTATTACTTGTCAAGAAGAAAAGAAAGATAAAGCTATAACTTTCACTATGATTCTTCTTGAAAAAATCTTTTGTTCATTCCATCATTAGTTATTGTAATATCCCACGTACTTTGCAAGTATCCTAACCTTTCAAGAGCAGCCTGTTCCCCCGTCTCCAGCATATTCCAATACTTTGAGTCCAATCCTCCAGGCCATGCACCTTTATCCCACATTTTCTTTGTAAAACCCAATGCTTTTGCGGCTTCTCGTTCATACTTCGAAAAGTCTTTCCAATGGCAACTGTACGCAGGCCCCTTCGGCATACTTCTTTCTTCACTAACTAAGTTCTCCCTCCTTATCATTTTCGAATATCTAGACTGTGTATCGTCACTTTGTAAAATAGTGTAAGAAGAACGATATCTTTAATATCAATCTATGACAAGTAAGTGATTCATACCTTATTACTTGGGGCATATCTGGCCACAAATAGCTTCTTTCGAATGCTTTGCTTGACTTCAAGTCGCAGTATATTTTCATAGTAATGTCATACATTTTTGACTCCAGTGCTGCAATGGATGCGTTGCTCGATGCAGCACCCGTATTTTGAAACGGAATAAAATCGCATGTTTTACCTCGACTGACTTCTTCTCTCGCATTGTTTAAATCATTCCTTTCTTCAGACGTGGATCTGTGTATAAGCTCTTCCGTAATCTTATCCAGATTAAAACTACGAGGATGCAACCCACATCTCATCAACTCATCTTGAAGTCTAAGTAGCTCTTGCTCTGGCTTTCTAGTAAGAACATCGTGGCTTCATAAAAGAAGAGGAAAAATTAGATTCGTGAAAAAATAGGATCGACTGAAAAAAGAAGTTTCTAACCTTGTTGCTATTCGACAAATATCAATGTCTTGAGTAAGCCTGATTGCTTCTCTGTTGTAAAGTATCCACAAATAAAAGCTTTCCAACAGTGACATGGTATTTTGTGCATTTGCTTCACGAATCAATCCTATTTCAAGAGGGTTGCGATACATGAATATAACAGGCGGTGGGTAGAACTCGGACTCGAGTAAAGGTATCCATGCACCGAGTGTGAAGCACAGTCGTGGATCATTCATTAGCCATGGGGTGTATGCACCATTATTATACAAATCCAATGCCTTCTGACCATGTATACCGATTTTCGTTGCTAGATTCGCGTCAAAAGTCCGTGCTACAAGCTGGCTATTGCCACTCATAAGATTGTCCCAGCTAATATTTTGAGAATTCAACCATTCTTCGTTCTGCTGTACAACATGAAAATTCTGATAAGAGCTTCGACATCTTACATTGTTGCATTTGCTACTATGGTATACTTGTCCTGGTACATTCCATGAAAAGGTATGATATAGCGAACCTGCAAGTAGGGATGTTCCAGATCTTTGCATTCCAAGAACAATAACGCCAGGGGCAGTATTCAATCTAAGATCTACCTCTGTCTTGCCATTTTCATTACCATTATTTGTTTCCAAATATCTGCAGTCACCATGAAGTACATCGCCATTGGAACGAACGCGTTTAAAACAGGTATTTTTTATCTGTAATGGAAGATGTCCTTTCGTTGTCAAAATATATTTCATGAAATCCTCTGAATGCAGACCTCTTAAACCATGTCGGATATGGCTTATTTCGCTTTGCTGCCACTGAATGTAATTTTCAATGTTACAAAAACGCTGTGTTGCCCAAACTTCACCGTATTTGCGAGTTCCATAAAACATCCGATCATTAAGTCCATTCCACCCATTCTGTTGAGAGAAATACATCATAGACGGAATAACTGCAGGTTCATTTTGATCTACAATCGAAATGGGATGTGTATAGATGACATCAGGGCGGAAGAAGCCAATACGAAGAAACTTTAGCTGACGATTGTTCTCAAAATTTAACATCAACTCCCAAACCTTCTCAATAGAATGCCATTGACGTATCATGTTCTCTATACTTGTTGGAAATTTCCAATTATTACTATTTACATTTGTCGGGAAATATTTGTGGAAAAGAGTCAAATTATGTTGGGAACGAAATTCTTCCTCAGTTTCGAAGATGATGCTTGAAGCGTCATCAGTTAGTAGGGAAAGCTCCCTTGCATTGATATGGGTCCCCTTTTCGTTCGCTCCATCATATGTATGCACAAAAACTTTACAGGAAGGGTTTACCTGCAGCAAATACTTGTGTATGCTTGGAAACGCTTTCTCTTTAAAACTTCTTCCCAAACCAAAGAATAGAAATGCACAAAGAGAGTCAATATCCGCACCATCTTTATTTTGATCTGTGTCTTTGAAATTGTTTGGAATGTATTTTTTTACTGCGCTCCCGATGATTTTTTGGGATTTTGAAAGCTCATCATCTGCTTCCATTCCATCTTGGTTTAATTTTCGAGTAGTCTGATATGACTTGACTGATTCGATCATGACTTTCGTAGAATCGGGTCGATTTTTCTCTTTTCCATAGTGGCTAGACTGAAAGCTTTTCTTCAGTTGGTTCATGATCGCTTTCCTCGTATCATACTCTTCTTGAGTAATTTTGTTGTGAAAAAAAGAAAGAATGCTGATGCAATAGAGAAGAGTGGTTATAATTAGTCTAGAAAGACAGTTGGTCATGATGAAAGTAAGATATAGGCTTTATTCGAGGACCCCTGGCAACTGTTTTTAGATTACAGCCCTTTCTTTTCGTGACACCAGAAATTTCACAGACAAAAGTGAGGAGTTAATCATTCTCCTGCCTAGTTGTTTAGTCTCTGTTGAATAGATATTCTCCCAGAAAATGTCTTCGGAATCAAAATTACCACCAAACACCCTCAGTTCCCTCGGGGATCGCCGAATATTTTGTTGAAAGGATGGTGAATTTGGGAAGTTCCGAAAAATGGAAGGGTTTGGAAAATTTCCTACGACTGATCAAGTTGAGATGAGTCTTCTTAGATCTTTTTAGTCATATGACCCGAACACTTCAACAGGGTTCCAAGTTGAAGGCTTCCAAAGAGAAAGTTCTTTTGAAGACTGTTCTTTTGATGACTGTTCAATTGAAGACTGTTCAATTGAAGACCGAACACTAGGTTCTAAGTTGAAGGATTCAAAGAGAGAGTTTTTTAAAGACTCGAACACTTCAGCCTCTCTTTTACCCATGAGAGTTTTTTACAGACCCGAACATTTCCTTTCTCAGAGAGACTTCTTCAGCTCTTTTTCTCTCCACGACTGCTTAGAATCCTTCTTGAGTTCTAAGAAAGGAAAGAAGAGCCATTCCCCCCTTCCTCTCCCCTCACATTAAACCAGGTTTTTCCTAAAAATCCTAGTCTTTTCCTAGAAAAGAAAAATAGAGTTAGCTTTTTTCCCTTTTGAATCTCAGTCTCAAACTCAAGAAGGGTGGTGCCACGAAATGAAAAGGCTGTACTCTACCAAATGTTCCCTGGGTCTTCGGTTTATCAAAGCCTCATCTAACTTTCATCATGACCAACTGTCTTTCTAGACTACTTGACCTACTGTCTTTCTAGACTACTTTTCGCCACGCTTCTTTATTGTATTAGCATCCTTTCCTTGTATGATATCTTTGTCTGTACCATAAGCAAGTTGTAGTGATTTGCTCATTTTTTATTGCATGGGTGATGACTGGTGAAAGTTCACTGACCAAAAATATACTATAAAAATAATACATGTTTTACTCTTTTCTATTTGGCAACATTGATATCTTCCATATTTTACTAGTGACAACATAGACCGTCATCACCAACAACTTCAACAGCAGAAGGATCAGAGAGCATATACATAATCATACAATCATCCTTCTGCTTTGAATCATCCTGACACATCTGTAGCCCATGATCATATTACTGTTTGGTATGATATTGATAGGAATATGCATGCCTTTGACAAAGAAAAGAGAGCTTTCTCGAATGGTGTGCACAAAACTAATTTTTTTAACCTTCATTGTTTCCTTGATTCTCAGGGTAGGGTTGAAAAGACCAAAATTTTATATTGATACGTTATTAGTTAAGGTCATGTTACTGCTATAGTGCATACTAGCGCATGGAAGATTTTAGGTTTAGGTTTACATTCTAGAGCAACTTCAACGAACCACCAAGTTTCCACAACATGTAGCATGCCAATGTTTCAGGCGATGGTACTCCTTGTTAAAGCAGTTTGCTGAGGGACCATGAACTCACAATTGAGGTGAGATGTATTTTTTGCACTTCTCAGAGCTCCATTTTTTCGTCAAGGACAATAACAAGTAGTTCAATCGTTGGTATAATTTGATACGCTCAGCTGCTCAATATACACTTTGAGAGTACCAATATTTGCAATCTTTCCTTCCTTGTCAATCAATAACTGTTCTGATGTTTCGTAAGTTCCTACTACACCTTCTGTAGGTCTTGCTGCCTTACCTTCTTTAGGTCTTGCCGCCAGTGTCATCCCATTCGAACGTAATGCACCAGCCATGGCAGAAAAACTACTACCACTTGTTATCAATATGTCGCTATGAATCATGTGATACAACGAATCCTTCACATCCATGTTTGGATAGAAACAATTATTCGAAAAGAAGTCATGACATAGGGAGGGGAGGAATGGAAAAGATTTAATACACTCTTTACCTCCCTCTCCAAGAAAGATAATGAGTGGAATCATGGTACTGTTTTGAAACGAAAATGATAACTGTGTAGCAATGTTTGAGAAATATTCATGACGAGCGTTCAAAACAATGTCACCCACTCGTAAGTGCCATACAATCAATGAGTATGATGTCTTGTTTGTAATACTTGTGACATTGAATGACTTGTCTACTCCCAGGTCTTGTAGGCGTAGGCTAAAGTGTTTGGGAGTAGAGTATTTGGAATTTGAAAATGCCTCACGCAACCGCCCTTTAAATGTGTCAAAACTCCCCATTCGACCTTTATCACATGTACACCAACAAGTTTTATTGCTCCAACGGTCCTTACAACACATGTTTAGCTTAGTACACAATTCAATATTGCATGAATTCTTCTTGGAATAATGTTGTACCATCCACTCCCATTGTCCCTTGATGACTTGAAGGTCCTGCTTTTGTTGCTGCCTATGATAATTATCATTTCTCGTCACTTCTACGTCGTGTAGTGGGAGAAAATCAATCATCCATTCATATCCCCCATGCTGACCGACGGGAGACCATGTGTTTTTGTTGAATAGATACGTTGCATTGGTTTCTTGTGCAAATTTCATCCCTAATACTATTTCGGTGAAACGATGACCTAATCCAGTAGCACGGCTACTCATAGGTAACATAGTAGCGAAGCGGACACAGTCGTTAGTAGCATTTGAAAGTATTGATGGTGTTCTTCTTTCATCGCTTGTTTTGTTATTCTTGTTGCTCGCGATAGGAGAGGAGTCGTGGCTTGTTATTAGGGGATCCCTACTGGATGTGGTACTTACATTCTTTGTGATGGAATTTTCAGTAGCGGAAGAAGTTGGAGAAAACGTGTGATGAAAATGAATATCTCATGTCAACTGAATGCTTACCGTTGATGTAGGAGCAGCTGTCGGACTAGGAGTCGGAATGTTCGTGGGGGAAGAGGTAGGCTTTTATTATGAAAACATGTAAGTTTCGAAAGTAAATATGGAAAATAATGATACAACTGTAATTTGAAAATGCTTACCGAAGCAGTTGGTGAACTAGTTGGACTTGCGGAAGGTAATTTTGAAGGAGAGCCAATAGGACTGAATGTTGGACTTTTTGTCGGTGCTTGTGTGCCTTTGAGAAGGATAAGCTGTGGGCGGTGGTGACGTCGGGCTGTCTTCAGCTCTGTTTCCTCCTCCGTTACTGGAAGAATTCGTAATCACCTTCATATTTTTTTCAGTACTCTTTTCGACAATAGAAGAATCATTGAAACAAAGATAGTGTTGTCGAGAGAAGTGCAATGCCGTCCCAATGACGAGGACTGAAAGAATTGCGACATAGGCTTTGGTGATCCTTCTGTTACGGAGGAAGTTTTCTAATACAACTTGAGTCATGTTGTTGTGTTATCGATAGTAAGGCAATGAGAGTGTGTTTTCAGAAATTTCTAAAGTGAAATTTTGAGAGATAATTCTGTTTACTCTTGAGAAAAGGGAAAAAGAAACTGGTCTTTCTGGCTAATTTTCCTGAAGCCCCGAGGAGAAAAAGGAAGAAGAGTTCTATCTCCTCAATTCTTGAACTTCAGTCTTGGAAAGGGCCCTCGGGTCATTTCAAAAAGATCTCAAAATTCTTTCACTCTCCTCTATCTCCTCTAAAGCACAATGTTGTTCCCATACAACGTAAAAAGCTCTTCCCATACAACTAAGACTTTTTAGAATGACCGCTATGACCGCTACGTACAAACAATACCAGGTCAATACAATTACAAGAAAATGCATAGACCAACCAATAAGCTGATCACGGGAAAGTCCAAGGGTTCGCCGCCGCGCAGCGTACGTGTGCATCCTTTCTTTAGGGCGCCGCAGGCACCACAAAGTGTTAGAGGTTCACAAAGTGTTAGAGGGCGGTAAAGGAGCGCAGCGACTCGCCCTCTACCACTTTGTGACCACCTCTACCACTTTGTGGCGGTGCGCCGCAGGCACTTAGAGATTATATTTTGCAGTAGCACTGTATTCTGCAGTAATAGCCGAATAGCTTAGTCGGTAGAGCGCACGACTCTGAAATCGTGTGGTTGTGGGTTCGATCCCCACAAAAAAAAGATAGAAAGGAGAAAAGGTGGTTGTTCCATACAACGTTGTATAGAAGAGAGTATATGCTCCTCTAAAGGGCCTGTTCAGGTCATCATGAAAAGTTCCCCCTCTTCAAGGCAGTCGGGTGAACCCGGGACATTTCACCATTTTCTAAAAAGTGACAATTCCACCAGGCCATCCGAAATTCGGCGATGCTGATCTAGATCTTGACATTTTGATTCAAGCTCTTATTGATGCCCCCCTTATGAGAAAGAAAACGCCTCCTACCCAAGCTACTGTCTTCTGCTCATCCCAAATCACGTAAATATTTGCTCGTATGTTCCAAGATCTTTGACATTTTCCAATAGGAAAAATACGTATGAGTAATCGCCAAATCATACTTCTCTCTCAAGGAAAATTTTTATCGGTTTGTCAGGGAACCGATTCCTTACCCCGTTTATTTTTCCGTTCGTGCGTGCGTGCGTTCGTTCGTGTCACACTACTAACAGATGACCCCAACGGGGTGAAATGATTCGCTCCGTTCTATTGTTCGCGTCGCACTACTAACTGTTGACTCTAAATGGGTGAAGATGATTCGATTCGTTCATTCTCACAATTGTAACTACCTACTTGACATGATTGACGGATAGAAGGTCAGACTGTCTGCAAGTAAAAGACACTCTACCTAGGACCATTCTATTGTCTATTGTACAGACATTCTAACACAGTGACGAGGTAAGTGCGTGCTGTACCCAATGTGGGTCGTTTCATACAAAGGATTATGAGCCGTTCCATACAAAAAATCGTCATACTAAGCTTATACGTACGAGTACGTCATTTGTTTTGCAAAATAATTAGCTTTAAACATATCCACTTTAACTCTTCAATTACAGACTTTCTTAATTATGTAAGCCTTTCGGGCAATAAAAATATTATTTAATTACCAGCAACATTCAAGTCTACCTCTTTCGTGACATATATTTCATACATATGAATTCGTAAGATTTCTTTGCATTATTTTCTTATAATGCTTTATTAATTAAAGGATGTGTCTATGGTGTAACTAAGCTTATAATGAAAGTATTATACTCAATTATCAAAGTGTGAGAATGAGAAACACTACTCTTAGATTGATTTTTTCAAAAACATAGAGAAAAGAAAGGGAAAAGAAGGGTCTTTTGTACAAATTTGTATGAAACGCCCCTCATGGTGCTGTACCGTTTTACTTCTTCCAAAATAGGGTGAACCTACTATGTACTATCATTTACTTTTAGTTTCGATAAGAAAAAACAAACAAACCGATTTCAACCTGACTTGTATACTTCTTCTTCTACTATATGAAACAATGCATCTATTCATTCCAAATCAAATATGAAGATACGAAAGATGAAGAAAATTGAATTGGTCCCTGGTTGCTCCTTTTGTTTATAATAACAATTATTCTCAACATTTCTACCGCCTTAGACCTAAAAATTGTCAATTCAAATTAGGTTTTAGCTTGCTTGTTTTTCATTCTTTCCTTGGAAATTCTATTCATCTCACGTATCGATTCAAATGATAGAAAATTGTGGTATTTAAAAGTACAGATAAAAATGAAGTCTACACTCTTGAAGAGATTGGGGTCTTGAGTTCTAAGAAGAAAGGAAAGAAGAACCATTCCCCCCTTCCTCTCCCTTGTTGAAATTACACCAAATTTCGGAGAAATAAATTTCTCTCCTCCGAAATGAAAAAGAGACTGACGGAATTCTATTCCCCCAACACTAGAAATTTTCAATCTGCTCAGGTATCTATTTGGTAGAAAAATGCTTCGTAATCTGATTAGCCTAGCAAACTCAACAAGAAAGAAACAGACACTGTTCGACTACAATATTGGAAAAACAAGATTCCAGACATGGTTTCAAAGTATACTCCTGCATTACTTATACCAAGGTATGACAAACCATTTGTATTCTTCCACAATAGAAAGGTCGGTGGATCATCTCTTCGAACAATCATTGCAAAGGAGGCAAATAGGACTGGCCTGGCAGGCAAAATGTGGATACCTTGCAAAAATGAAGGATGCGTGCCATACTCTTTGCCTCCTAGTCAAGGAAATATTACAATATTTGCAGGACATATCAACTATATGCAAATGACTCAGATCATGAGAGAAACAAAGGCTCGTAGCATTCTCTTGGAGATGAAAGAGCCAATCACCTTGGAGAAAGGGCAAACTGTTTCCTATCACAAGTTAGATGATTTCTATCCATTATTCGATTGTATAACAAACATTCGACCCACTGTTGATAGAGTTGTTAGTTGTTGGAACTATAGAATGACAGTAGAGATGGACACCCTGCGTTTGCCTTCCTCTGATTCATTGACACCTAAAGACTGGAATAATCTTCTACCCGTTGCAATGGATAAGCACAACAATGGTTGCAACAACGAGTACGCTCGCATTTTTGGAAGTACAGCTCATGAGAGTGAGATCAACTCGCTGTCTCCTAGCAAACCTAACTTCCTACAAGAGTTTGAAAACATTGTCTCAAGAATGTCTCGATGTGCCATTGTGCATATCAATCGTTGTGAGGATAGTAACAAGATTCTTCATCATTTCGTGCCTTGGATGAGTATGGCAGATATGTGTGGCACCCATGAGAAGAATTCCAATAGTACAGGAGGACTTTCAGAAGAGGCTGCAAAAGTCATTATGGAACAGAACTACATGGACGAATTGTTATTTAGGTATGCTGGAGAGTTGTTCGAAAGACAGTTGCAAGTGGCTTTGGATGCATCTCAATTTTAACTGAGCCATAGTTGACATCATTCTTGTGATTGTCTGTAAACTTGGCGGCATGCTAAAGTATTTTTCCAAGTTATGAAACGAATGAAACTCAAGCTTCTATACCATTGATAGCACAGTACAACATAATGATGCTTAGAATCGTCTTGTTCAGTAGCCTAGTCTATCGAAAGAAAGGGGCTCTAGCTACTTTCTCGAGGAGGTTCTAGGCACTAGACGCCAGATCGTCAGGTCTGAAATAGAGAAGGTTTATTTTTTAAAAATTACTAAATATTTATTAACATTGTTCAAAATATTCCAATGAGGACAATTGTCATGATAACTTATTCGATCTATTAGAGAAAGACCATTCAATCAATGCTCTTCACAAGATCTTCCGTATCCAATTTGAGAAAATCTGCAATAGTATTCTTAGCAATGAGACAGAGCTGTAGGTCCATCAATGCTCTTCACAAGATCTTCCGTATCTAATTTGAGAAAATCTGCAATAGTATTCGTAGCAATGAGAGAGAGCTTTAGTGCGCATTCCTCACCTGTGTACTGCTGAAAGGAGCAAGAAACAATCTTATGCCCAGACGATTTCTTATTACACATCATGGTGTCATGAATGCAAAAGGCAGAAAAAATGCTCATGCCTTTGGGTTGTTGGATATCATCATAAATGGCACAGCCCCACATTTCTTCATATAAGATCTTGTCTAGGGGCTTAGACTCTTTGGGAAGGTGGAGTTTTGGATCGTATTTACCACTATCTTTTGGTGTACCTTTGGGGAGAATATGGGTATGGTCAGTGGAAGTGATGGGACCATGATTCACAATGACATATGCGGTTGTTCTCAATTTTCTCTTCATGGCATCCTCCAGCATGGTGGAGTTGAAGTGGCATTTGTGTCCGTGCCAATTCTCATAGAATCGGTGGTAATTAGATGGCAATTCATTTGCTGCAGACATCTCATCGTCATATGCTGGTCCGTGGAAACTTGAAAAAAACATGCCAATAGGTGTTTCCTCTAATTGTGCGTTCGCTCATCATCTTCAATGTCTCGAGACTGAGGGTAAGAATATCTGCCTTTTCACATTTATTCTTGGTGCCCGCTTGATTCTTGGTGCACGTCTTCACTTTCTCTGAGTCAGTCTGAGTCTATGTCGAGCCCCAAAGTGCGGAAATCAAGAATTTTTTCCTTCTTTTTCGCGTTCTCATCACCAATGAAAAATGTATTGGTTCTTGTATAAAATTAATACTTCCTCCTCCCTTGCTAGATCCAATGTCAATCATGTCAAATCCTTCAGGGCGCCTCGATAGATGGGAGTTACTCCTTCTGTGATGAGAAAAGGTGCAATAAAGAATACCGAGAACAACAATCGAGGTCCAAGGATTTTTGGAAGCAGTCTTTCTTCTCATCTGAATAAAAGTCATTGTGTCATCGAATCAAATTACCTTCTTGGTTTTATTAAGGAACACTAGCTTCCTCTTCTTTTTGTATTCTTTCCCAAGAAAACAAAATTCAACTTAGACCAGGATCACTCCGTTACAGGGCATCCTTTCTTCCAGGCACCACAGATCCAAGAAGGGAGCCCCTAGAGGGAAATTAATGACCCAAACAAGAAAGATTCTTCTTCTTTTCCTTTTTCCTTACCTTACTCGGATTTTCGTGTCAAAAGCTAAATTGGTAGCAACAGAAAGGACCATGCAGCAGACCAAATTTGAAAATGAAAATTTTGCTTGATGAAGCCTCTCCATCCCTTGATTGTAGACCGCAGTAGCTAGCTAGCAGAGAGGAACGGAAAAATCGATGTGATCATGGAAACTAATAACTTCAGTAATAGAAATTCGCTGTACATGCAGCCTCTAATGAAGATTTCTATACATGGTTGACGTTGTTTTTATAATACTGCAGTGAGTCGGAAGTGCGCTGCTTTTCATTTCCAAAAGAAGAAAAAGCATTTTTTATTATTAAATCATAGTCAAAAATAATAAAAAGGACAAATTATACCATTTACTTGTCTAGTAATAAAATAACATTGATTATTTTTTATAACTGGCGATTTCTTTGACATGCGAGAAGGAATATTCAAAAATGACGAGTTCATGTATTCCACTTCAACAATGCTTTCATGCCTGATAAAAGAAGGTTCGTTCGTTGTCACAAGCCAAAAAATGTTTGATTTAGGATATAAATATACAAGTACCAACAACAGCATTCGAATGTATTAAATCTCCATACTAGGAAAACATTGTTTCAAGACTTATTAACCTTTCCAGGGTGTGTTTGGGTATGGGTCATCCCCTCCAGCTCCATTGCGATCATCATCGCCGACTTGTTTCACAGGAAGTTTGCTAAATGGAATATCAAAGACAGCAGTCGTCCAATTATGGTCATCTTTGTAAAGGACTACAGGCCTACCATTGGTAAATTTTGGAGTATTCTGAGACGAAGTATTTTGAAACAAAAGACATTTACCCACCCCTGTTGAGCATTTTGCATCGGTACCGAGGTCATTGGGTGCTCGTTCTGCAATGGCCATAGCCAGCAACTTCAGATTGTACCAATTTATGAGACTTGGATGTGCCACATACTGCTCCCATGTCGTCTTCACCCGATTACCCACCGGTCCAATGTGCACCATGCGCTCTGCAACACTCAGTAATACATGATTACATGACCTGGAGATCAAAAATCCATTGTATATAGTCAAGCCAAATGGCTTTTTTTCAGTATCATCGTCAGTGCCCATGGCCTTTTGGGAGTTTCCCTGTGTCATGTACACACTATCAATTGAGTCTACAAAGGAGGCATTGAAAGGGGTAAGAATGACTGCATCATCGTCAAGGTAGATACCGCCGTTCTTGTATAAAAAGAGGTACCTCCATAGATCAACCTTGTGAGGGGTTCTAGGTAGGGCGTTGTAGAGAGCTTGAAATCGGAGTGGCTGCGTGCGCATGAATGCACAAATGTCTGCATCAGAATGCCATTTATATCCAGTTCCAGGTGGTAAATTGGCTAATACGACCTCGACCTCTGCCCTGGATGGACGTCTATCGGGAGCAGAAGACTGATGAAGGACCCACGGATGTGGAGAATTCCTACTATCATGGCATTTGGGTGCCCCAACAGTGTCGTCGTACAGTAAAGCTTCCTCTATGAGTGGCCAGCTGGGAAATCCTTCACAATCCATGTGGTTCTTAATCTGCATCTTCTCCTCCGCCAAGTCATGCTCTTTCAATTCACTATCATTCAACTGCTGTTTCATATCTGCAATTGAAGCTTCTATTTTGTTTAATTGCTTAGTATTCATAGCTGCAATTGAAGATTCTATTTTGTTCAATTGCTTAGTATTCATAGCTGCAATTGAAGATTCTATTTTGTTCAATTGCTTAGTATTCATAGCTGCAATTGAAGATTCTATTTTGTTCAATTGCTTAGTATTCATAGCTGCAATTGAAGATTCTATTTTGTTCAATTGCTTAGTATTCATGTCACTAAATGAAGATTCTATCTTCTCCAGGAGCTCATTAAGAGTAACTTCACGCCCTCTTACCGACTTACAAAAAAGCTCTATGTCAAGCACTTCTTCATGAATTGTACTGCAGGTGATAACAAGATACGAGTACGAAATGACCAGTAATGACGATACTGACAAAGTAGTAAATCGTTTCTTAATTGATACCATCTTGAAGGAGAGAATTGAGGTTGTATCACAGAAGGTGACTCAAAATGCCCAGATCTAGAATAAGATCGCTGAAGAAAAAGAATAGTAGTAACGTTTTCCTACTGAAAGCAGAAATGGATAACTAACAACGAAAAGCCATCACAGAAAAAATTATGTTCCCAAAGTACATTTTTAAATTGACTGCCCACCTCTCGGGCCAGAAAGTGTTCGGGTCTTTAGTTTAAAAAAGGGAAAGGATGAAGTGTCCGGGTCTTTATAATTTTTTTTCTCTTTGGAAGAGGCTAAAAGTGTTCGGGTCTTTAATTTTTTCTCTTGGAAGAGTTGAAGTGTTCGCGTCTTTAAACAAAAAGAAACCTTTCACTTAGAACCTAGATGAACTGTTCGGGTCATTAGACTAAAAAGATCTAAGAAGACTAGCTCGATTTTTAAGTCATACAAAATTTCCTTTTCGGAACTTCCCAACTTCACCATCCTTTTCAACAACTATTCGGCGATACTATTCTAGATCTGGACATTTTGATGATTCAACTTCATCTTCTTGGAGCTCCTCACGAAAAAAACGGTGAATGGTCAACGGTCTGCCCTCCATCCCGCCCAAACAATTGGTTGAAGTGCTCGGGTCTTTAAAAAAGGTAATCTCTTGGGAAAAAGAAATGGTTGAAGTGTTCAGGTCATTAGTATGGAAAGATCCTCTTCTGATCAGGGTTCAAGAAGGGAGAAGCCTCTGAGAGAACCATGAACACTTGAACTCTAGTCTTGGAAAGGGCCCTGGGTCATTTTAAAAAGATCTCAATATTCTTTCCCTCTCTCTCCTCTCGAAAGGGCCTGTTCGGGTCATCATGAAAAGTTCTCCCTCTTCTAAGGCAGTCGGGTGAAACCCCGAGACATTTCTCCATTTTCCAAAAGGTTACAATTCCCCCCCTAATGAGAAAGACAACGCCTCCTACCCAAGCTACTGTCTTCTGCTCCATACCAAAAGATTGGGGCGATGATGAGTGTTCTTTTTCCTCCTATTTTCAACTATCTTTTCGTCTAGTCATGAATTTCATAAAGAATATGAATATTTCACCTGCAACAGTAACAATAGTTTTTGTTGTCCTTTTCATAGGACACCAGAATCTTGAGCTTGGATTGTGTCTAGATACATGGAAAGGAAAGGAAAAGGATTTTTCTCCAGCAAATTTTCGTAACGCCACCAAAGTTGAGGTCAGGTGCGAGCCTCATAACTCTGCTACTGGAACACGAGGGGCTACACTCATGTCTAAAACACTTTTGAAAAAAGAATATTACAAATACAATGCAGCAGACACGGAAAAATTTGTCATGGAACATCTCAATGATATTGGATTCAACGAAGAGAATCATAACAAATCAAAAGGATGCTCCACCTTTTACCTAAGTGATAACGACGAAAAAGTCAATTCAGTAGTGTCCGATCAGGCTTCGAAGTTCACAAGTTACGTTCTGGATCTAGATAATTTTACTCATTACCAAAATGAGTTTGAACCTGTACATGATATCATGAAGGCAATCAAAAGATCTTCTGAGGGAGATATACCAAATATATGCAAGTTGCTAAGGCTTCATAAGGAGGGATCCATTGATAATTTTTTTGCAAATAGTGAATTATCATACAGCTCTAAAATGGGATACATGGAACCTCTTTTACCTCCAATGCGTCATCCAAGATTTTGTGTTGAAAGAAAAAAGTATTTACTCAACATGGATTACTTGGTACATGATTTCGAAGCAATGTGCAATGCTCTGAAACCCTACTCGAAATTGGTAATGATTGATATGGGTGCAGGTAAGTATTCAAAACACTTATTATTCTTATTCATGAATATACTAGTCTAATTCTCAATCAACTTTTTTCCTGTCACAAAACTAAGATTTGGCACGAGAATCAGGGCCTGTGATTAAACTTCTTGATCTATATTCAAAGTTTGGCTTTGAATTTGATCATATATATGGTTATGAAATGAAATTTAGAGATCCAAATCTGGTTTATAAGAATCAGCTTCCCCAAAAATACATGCACTCATTTCATTGGATCAATGTTGCTGTGGAAAAGGACCCAGATTCTAGTATGAACCCTCTAAAGTCCATTGTCAGTCAATTTGACGAGGATGATTTCATTGTAGTCAAACTTGATATTGACCACGGATCAACTGAAGTTCCACTGGCAAAACAAATTTTGAACAGTAATGAATTGAATGCAAAGATTGATCAATTTTACTTTGAGCACCATGTGAATATGAAGGAAATGGTTGGTTGGTGGCAATTAACTATGAATGGAACGGTGAAGGATTCTATGGAACTCTTTTATGGACTGCGTAGTAAGGGCATTGCCTCACACTTTTGGGTTTAAGAAGCGAAGAAGGTTTTAAGATAGAAAAGGCGGTACCGTGAAGTAAACAAGATAAGTTCAGATTACACTATAGATGTGGTCAATGCCAACTGGAATCTGCGGTAAAGCTAAATTATTCCTTTTGTTTTTATTAATTTTTCATCTGAACAATTTTTGTCACTACCCACGTTTTTCGTTCTTGTTAGCACAGGAGATAAGTAACTGAAATCTTATCCAAACCGAATCAAACTAGGCAAGTCTTAAAAGTAGCAACGAATGTACAATGTCATTCACCAGAGAAGAACGTTCCCTGGATATTAGATGGTACATGTATGAAGGATCCACATCGCTCTATTTTCAGTTCTGCTTCCTATAAGCGCACTTGTGGGCTTTGCGGAAATGGTGCAGAATATTTGAGAGAATTACAAGAAGATATTGCAAAGAAGTTTGCAAGCAAGTGCAAAGAATTAGTAGTTTACGGAGCTGCTCTTGGAAGCAAATATGAGCAATGGATGCGATCATCAAATTTTCTTGGTGACCATAGTATCAAAGTGGTTCGACGTCATGGAACTTGCTTTTTCCAATTTGTGACTGATGTCGATCATACGGGAGACCTTCTATCATCAGATGGTTCCCAGCGGCTCATTGTGATTGACCCATCTAGAATGCCATACAAGAACAACCGTCGGAATACAAAAATCTTGAAGCTGAATCCTGGTCTACTCTTCCCTTGGGCTGATAGAGTGATTTGGCAGGATGCTAAACTTCTTCAATCGAATCATGGCAATATGCCTTCGCCCAAAGGTTTACCAAGCGATTACTTACTACACTTCGATCGTACCGTTGGTCGCTATGGTGTTTGCTCGAGCTACATGGGATTGCCTCCTGATAAAGCTTCTGTTGGAGACTCCTCGACAGTCAGTTTTAAAGCTCATTGCGATGCTATTATTGCTTCTGCCGAGAAGAGACCTACTGTATCTGATGATCTCGAAACTCTACGACTCCAGTGTCAACACTACGAGGAAATGCATAGTAATGAAGCACTACAGTCGAGTCAGGTATTTTACAATCGGCATCCACTTGTTGATACTGCCTTCATCGTTTATGATATGCGTGATTCAACCTGCCGAAAATTTAATGGAGATTTTGGGTGTTCATGGCTCAGTGAAATACACTGTTTCTCCGACCGAGATCAGATTTCATTTCCACATGTACTAGCAAGCTCAGGGTTGAGGCTTTCTCCTCATATGCAAGTTACTGGTCAAGAATATCGCGACCGCATATATATTAATGAAAAGCAAAGACCTATGTTACACATTGCAAAGAGAGGCTGCCATTGGTACTATAGGAGCTTTTCTCGATGTGTAGCAAGTTCCAACACACATATTGATGAGGAAATGATCAAGGACAACGAGACTCCACCAACGACCACCACAACGTCAACAAAGCCGAGAGTTGCTGTGATTGTAGCGGGTACTTTGAATAGGTTCATTTTTGATTCTGCTCTGAAAAATTTGATAAAACCTATGAAAAAAAGAGCATCCGTTGACTATTATGTGTCACTAAGCACCGCTCGAATGAAAGCTTACAGATCAGACTCAGGATACACAGACCGCCTTCAGCCAGATCCCACACTACCTTCTTCTTCTGTCGAAGATTTTGTTGACATAGAGGAATATATACGAACCAAAATTGCCAGTCTGTCCTCGTCTGTAGGTGCCGTGAATTTGCAGAAATCTGTTGATATCGATTCTGAGCCAATGCTTATCGCTAGAAGAGAAAGAGCCCTAGAAGAGAACCCAGACGAAGATCCAGACTCAAGATTTCCTATCATTGACAATAGAAACGCTGCTATATCGCAAAGGACTACAAATGCAAATAGGAATCTTTTGAGGTTGCATCTCGCTATACAGAGTTTGTGGAAGACTGCCACCAATTGGGAAAAGGAAGAAGGTTTTAAATACGATTATGTCATGTTCCTTCGTGACGACTCTCTCTGGTTGAAAGAGTTTGACATACGCAATCTTCTATCTAAAGGTGGAGACATTTTCATCCCTGCATGTGATGCAAGGGATCCTCCTCTACAACCAAGTGAAATAAATGACCATATCCTAGTTTCGCGACGTGACACTGCAGACGTATTTGGAAATTACTATTCAGAACTATCGAAGAGAGATGTCAAGGGTTGCATGAAACTACTGCCAGATGATCTGACAAAAGGTGGAAAGCGTGGGTGCAATAGTGAAATGTTACTGAAATGGATAGTGGACGAAAGAAACATAACTGTCACCAAACTTGGACAAAGTCAGATACCCTTTCAGCGCTCTGCAAATGTAAAGCTACCGGATGGATCGAATGTTCCATGTTTCCATAAGTTTTGTCATAGTCGGAAGCACCCCTTGACTTTCACAAATGAGTCGAATGCAATAAAAATATGTAAACAAATCGATTGGAAAAAGGTCTTTGAAATAAAGTAAATGTATTTGAAAGTTTAAATGTTTGTGCTGCTTCAATTCACAATCTATATAGACTATGTAGTAGTACGTACTGTAATGTTTATTATCGATAGCCAATAAGAGTCATGAAAGTCGTTGCTAGATAAACTTCTCCAGTTATTATTAGAACCTCCTCGAGAAGAGAACTAGTGTCCCGTTCCTTTTCGGTAGCCTCCTAGACTAGTAAAGAAGAGGATTTTGTACTTGCTATGAAGATTAAGTTCTTCTGACCGGATCGAGAATATCATTGTTGGGAGAATACATCAATCGGAACGTGCATGGTTACTACTCTAGCTGATCTAAGTAGTAAGAGTCAAGCTGTTTTTGTTTTGGTTGCAACGTCTTTGATCTTGTTTGGATTCATTTGAAAGTGGTGTGAATAGATGAAACCGGGAAGAGATGGTAATCCTCTGTCCAGTTTTATTTTGATAAAAAATTCCAGGCCTGCTAGTCCCTGGAATTCTTCTCTAGTAGTAGTTTTGTGCAAAAGTCTTTTACTTCCTACCTACAATCTATGTTGATAAAGAATGAGCAAACTTCAATCAAGAGTTTAATTTGTGAAATCATGAGGTTTCTCGTGTTCTCTTTCTTAATTTCGCGCTTCGACAACTTCATCTCGCTAGTATTGACATCTCGTTGTTCATATAGAGGCTTCCATTCTTTATAGATCATATCCTCAAAAGTCTTTTCATGATTGAAAACGAGTAGACATCGTAGGGTAATCCGTAAGGTTGTGAAGTAAATACTTCAGGCGCCATATACACCCTACTACCTGTTTGTGGTGTGAGCTTATACTCATCTTTTGAAACTTGTTCCTCTTCTTTCAGTTCCCGTGCTAGGCCAAAATCAAACACTTTGGCAACGCCATCAAAGTCGATGCCTACATTCTCCGGCTTCACGTCACGGAACAAAACCAAGTTATCGTGTAGGAATGAATAAGCAGAGCAAACTTCAATCAAGAGTTTAATTTGTGAAATCATGAGGTTTCTCGTGTTCTCTTTCTTAATTTCGCGTTTCGATAACTTCATCTCGCTAGTATTGACATCCCGTTGTTCGTATAGAGGCTTCCACTCTTTATAGATCATATCCTCAAAAGTCTTTTCAAGTTTATCCATCACAAGAAAGAAGTCTGGACTTCCAATGATTCCAGTTGAATGAAGAGTGATAATGTTGGGGTGTGTCGAGAGAGCTCTTAAGAACTCTGCTTCTTTGGCCAAGTCTGCTTGAGCTTGTAATCTTTGAGCACCGTAAAGGCTGCCTCTGATTTGTTTCAATGCCATTGACGTAAAAGTTTCGTGTTCACCATCTTCAGAAGATATCGATCTAAGTGAATGCACTTCTCCGAAACCTCCACGACCCAAAGTCTCACCAATTTCGAGCTGACTGATACGATGTTGTAATATTGGTCTGCTGTTCTTGAAAGTCTCTCTCATTTTAGCCACACTATCCATACATCTTTGCTGCAACATCTTCGCTCTACGAGAGCTATCTTTGGATTCAGAGTCAATCCTCGAACTGACTGTCCGCTTATCTGGAATAAGATCTACATCGTCATGAAAGCCAACCCCCATCTTGCTTGAATGAGGAAAATAGAAAAGTGCGAATGTAAGATGTTTGTGGTTATGTCTATGAAACACTGCTTTTCTAAGAAGGTGTGTGTAGCGTTGGGTTTGACATCAGTCCATGTGAGGAGTTGAAAAAAGGAACGAAAAAAGTGCCTGCTCAGCACAACCAGATTGTGAAAAAATGAGAACTATGGCAGTTTTTTATGCTCATTCTTGATGTCAATTTTAATTTTGAAAAATACGTTTTCATTCAGAAAACGATGAAAAAGATAAAAGTAAATAATGAGGGAGCTCTCGTTCCACGTTCTATCAGTAGAATACATGAGGTGAGCCTTATGCGCTGAGCCACACCCGTGCCACGAACTATGTGGAAACCCACACCCCTCGCAAAATGACCCGGACTAATTTTCATACCTACGTATTTTCGTATATTAAAAGATGGGGGTGAAAATTCATGAATAAAAATAATTTTAAAATTTATCCACCAAAATGACACAAGAAATAGGACGCCTTGTATTGTTTTATTTCATTCCACCATTACATTGTGGAACCGAGTATAACCATGTATATAAATATCTTCTCGGCTCTTATGAAATATTTTTGTGCAAAAGCTGGCTATTTGCAGTTTATCCTAAGCAGTTATGTGAAAGATGGGAAAGAAGTTATCACTGATGGTGCTGGCTGTTGCAGCTTCTGGCTGGCTGCTTATTGACAAAGTGACTGGTCATTTTAAATTAGTAGCGCAAACAATTTGAAGGTAGGAATACGATTTAAATGAAAGTTTCTCTGATAATAGAGGCAAGGCAAACCACAGTCATCCTTAAATACTAGGCTCAATGAGATGATGGATGAGTGATGAGTGGAGAGAGAAAATGGCGGGCTTTTAGAGAAATAATGGGAACAGTGCATTGTTTCGGGTGTGTTGTGCATAGAACATAGAAGGAGATGGGAGTGGGGTTAGCCATGTACGTACACGTAGTACTACAATTCAGAACATCCATCGGAGAAAGTCGGTCATTTCAGGGGTTGGTGTGGGTTTCCACATAGTTCGGCGGTCTAACACTTCAACCAAAATAATGACCCGAACACTTAAACAGGGTTCTAAGTTGAAGGGTTCTAAGATTAAGGGAGTTTCACCAACCCTTTCTTTTTCCCAAGTAAAATCCGGAAAATCTTTGTGAATAATCCAGTTATTACTAAATCCAGTGCAATCTCATAGGTTCAACATTTCGGTCTAACACACCGTTTTTATACAACGTCCACCTCTCTTCTCTCCAGAAAAATACCTGAAAGAAAATCCTCATAACCATGAAATCTATAAGCAAGAAATCTATAAGCATAAAATCTGTAAGCATGAAATCTATAAGCATGAAATATGCGATTGTCCTTTATTCAGCATTATCCATCATGATCATATGCTTGTTCAAAGAATGCCTAGAGCAATCTCCTCGAAACTCACCCACAAAAAGTTCTATCTCACAACAAACCAAAAAGCTAGGCGATGGCTGCTATCATGTCTTTCTTGATGTTGGAGCCAATATTGGCGTTCATGGACGATTCATTTATGAACCAGAGAAGTATCCTCGTATCAAACCTAAAACAAGGGAAATTTTTTATAATCATTTTGGAAACGCAGAGACAAGAGACCCAAGAGATATTTGCGTGTTTGCATTTGAACCAAATCCCGCACACATCAAGAGGCACAAGGATCTTGAAAAGGCATATAAGGCCTATGGAATCCGATATTTTCCTGTAGCTGCTGGTGTGAGTGACATTGATGGGAATCTTACTTTTTACCACCAAGGTGATAAAGATCTAGAAAATAACGAATGGGGCTTTAGCACAACACGGTTCAAGGATAGTACTTCTGCAGTGAATGTTCCAGTACTAAGGCTTCGGACATGGTTAGAAGAACACATTGATGAAAGACAAATTCCAAGTCGCACATTTGGTGGAGAGGAAGCATTGAAGTTGAAACCTTTGGTGGTTATGAAGGTTGACATTGAAGGTAGTGAATTTAAAGTTTTTCCTGATCTAATAGGGAGTGGGATTCTTTGCAAAAACATAAATTACATATTTGGAGAATGGCACAATCATACAAGGGGAGGATATTCATCGATGATTATTTACAACGAGTGGGACAACCACCTTATAGCAGTCATGAATATGTTTGTAAATGTGGATGGATGTAAGTTGGAGAAATTTGATTACCATGATGATGAGTGTTACCATCTGGATGGCATGCCTTTGCCATCTCCTGGTGGCAATCAATGGTGGGGTAATTAATATGAAGGAATAAGGTGCAGAGAGAGAACATTTTTTTATGAAGCTCTTTGTTTTATAATGACGATAAGTTGAAATAGAAGGATGGGAGTTGATATTACGAGTTGACAGTAAAAGACATTATAGTAATTATCAAAATATGCAAAGTATGTATTCTTTCGTTTGTAAGCATTTGCGTAATGAACGTGACAGTTGATGTTTCATTACTGTTGTGTCCTTATTCTCTGAAATTCGGTCTAAATCTTGATCATTCCCATCTCAGGGAGAGGTAGGGGGAAGAATCCAATCTCTCTAGATCCAATCAGGAGAAGGGGAGAGGAGGGAAAGGAGGAAAGAAGGATTGGGATTCTAAGATTCTAAGCAGTCGTGGAGAGAAAAAGAGCTGAAGAAGTCTCTCCGAGAAGGAAAAACAAATGTTCGGGTCTTTTAAAAAAATTCTCTCATGTGGGTAAAAGAAAGGCTTGGAACAGGTTGAAGTGTTCGAGTCTTTAAAAAACTCTTGGAATCCTTCAACTTAGAAGCCTGTTGAAGTGTTCGGGTCATTAGACTAAAAATGTCTGACGAAGAGAGGTTGAATATTAGTGTCTTTTAATAAAAGAATCGGTCTTCAAAAGAACGGTCTCCAAAAGAACAGTCTTCAAAAGAACAGTCTTCAAAAGAACTTTCTCTTTGGAAGCCTCCAACTCTCCAACTTAGAATCTTGTTGAAGTGTTCGGGTCATTAGACTAAAAAGATCTAAGAAGACTTATCTCAAGGAAATTTCTAAACCCTTCCATTTTTGGAACTTCCAAAGTTCACCATCCTTTTCAACAAAATATTCGGCGATCCTATTCTCCATTTTGATGATTCAACTTCTTCTTTTTCCTGGAGCTCCTCCCGATAAAACGTTAAACTGCAACAGTCTGCCCTCCATCCAAATCTTGATGATGAATTGGTTTCTACGTACGTAAATACTCGTACAGTATCCAAAATCTTGAAGTTTCCAATACTCGTACTTAGGAAAAATACGTACGAGTAATCGCCAAATCAAACTTTTCCCTCGAATAGGATTTTATACTTCTTCTTCTAATCTATGATAACAATTCATATATTCATTCCAAATATGAAGACGCTAAAGCAAGATGAAGAAGCGAAAGATGAAGAAAATTGAATTGATCCTATTGGGAATGTTGCTCCTTTTGTTAACAACAATTATTCTCAACATTTCTATCGCCTTAGACCTAAAGATTGTCAATGCCAACATTATCAAAGCTACAGACAAGGAGAATATTCGATGAAGAATCAGCGACAGCAAGCATTTTCCAGTAGAGAAGCTCATTTCGACTTGCTTCAAAAGCAACATTTGTATGATTACTCTTCTTCCAGTAGCAATCATACAGAGAGTAAGGAGCATGATATGAAAAGCATGGTGTCTCGAAATGTATCTAAACCAACACTCTTGAGACAAGCAGTAGGAGTGGCACCGAGAATACAATGCCATTCACCAGAGAAGAACGTTCCGTGGATATTAGATGGTACATGTATGAAGGATCCACATCGCTCTATTTTCAGTTCTGCTTCCTATAAGCGCACTTGTGGGCTTTGCGGAAATGGTGCAGAATATTTGAGAGAATTACAAGAAGATATTGCAAAGAAGTTTGCAAGCAAGTGCAAAGAATTAGTAGTTTACGGAGCTGCTCTTGGAAGCAAATATGAGCAATGGATGCGATCATCAAATTTTCTTGGTGACCATAGTATCAAAGTGGTTCGACGTCATGGAACTTGCTTTTTCCAATTTGTGACTGATGTTGATCATACGGGAGACCTTCTATCAGCAGATGGTTCCCAGCGGCTCATTGTGATTGACCCATCTAGAATGCCATACAAGAACAACCGTCGGAATACAAAAATCTTGAAGCTTAATCCTGGTCTACTCTTCCCTTGGGCTGATAGAGTGATTTGGCAGGATGCTAAACTTCTTCAATCGAATCATGGCAATATGCCTTCGCCCCGTGGTTTACCAAGCGATTACTTACTACACTTCAATCGTACCGTTGGTCGCTATGGTGTTTGCTCGAGCTACATGGGATTGCCTCCTGATAAAGCTTCTGTTGGAGACTCCTCGACAGTCAGTTTTAAAGCTCATTGCGATGCTATTATTGCTTCTGCTGAGAAGAGACCTACTGTATCTGATGATCTCGAAACTCTACGACTCCAGTGTCAACACTACGAGGAAATGCATAGTAATGAAGCACTACAGTCGAGTCAGGTATTTTACAATCAGCATCCACTTGTTGATACTGCCTTCGTCGTTTATGATATGCGTAATTCAACCTGCCGCAAATTTAATGGAGATTTTGGGTGTTCATGGCTCAGTGAAATACACTGTTTCTCCGACCGAGATCAGATTTCATTTCCACATGTACTAGCAAGCTCAGGGTTGAGGCTTTCTCCTCATATGCAAGTTTCTGGTCAAGAATATCGCGACCGCATATATATTAATGAAAATCAAAGACCTATGTTACACATTGCAAAGAGAGGCTGCCATTGGTACTATAGGAGCTTTTCTCGATGTATAGCAAGTTCCAACACGCATATTGATGAGGAAATGATCAAGGACAACGAGACTACACCAACGACCACTACAACGTCAACACAGCTGAGAGTTGCTGTGATTGTAGCGGGTACTTTGAATAGGTTCATTTTTGATTCTGCTCTGAAAAATTTGATAAAACCTATGAAAAAAAGAGCATCCGTTGACTATTATGTGTCACTAAGCACTGCTCCAATGGAAGCTTACAGATCAGACTCAGGATACACAGACCGCCTTCAGCCAGATCCCACACTACCTTCTTCTTCTGTTGAAGATTTTGTTGACACAGAGGAATATATACGAACCAAAATTGCCAGTCTGGCCTCGTCTGTAGGTGCCGTGAATTTGCAGAAATCTGTTGATATCGATTCTGAGCCAATGCTTATCGCTAGAAGAGAAAGAGCCCTACAAGAACACCCAGACGAAGATCCAGACTCAAGATTTCCTATCATTGACAATAGAAACGCTGCTATATCGCAAAGGACTGCAAATGCAAATAGGAATCTTTTGAGGTTGCATCTCGCTATACAGAGTTTGTGGAAGACTGCCACCAATTGGGAAAAAGAAGAAGGTTTTAAGTACGATTATGTCATGTTCCTTCGTGACGACTCTCTCTGGTTGAAAGAGTTTGACATACGCAATCTTATAGCTAAAGGTGGAGACATTTTCATCCCTGCATGTGATGCAAGGGATCCTCCTCTACAACCAAGTGAAATAAATGACCATATCCTAATTTCGCGACGTGACACTGCAGACGTATTTGGAAATTATTATTCAGAACTATCGAAGAAAGATGTCAAGGGTTGCATGAAACTACTGCCAGATGATCTGACAAAAGGTGGAAAGCGTGGATGCAACAGTGAAATGTTACTGAAATGGATAGTGGACGAAAGAAACATAACTGTCACCAAACTTGGACAAAGTAAGCTACCCTTTCAGCACTCTGCAAATGTAAAGCTACCGGATGGATCGAATGTTCCATGTTTCCATAAGTTTTGTCAAAGTCGAAAGCACCCCTTGACTTTCACAAATGAGTCGAATGCAATAAAAATATGCAAACAAATCGATTGGAAGCAGGTCTTTGAAATAAAGTAAATGTATTTGAAAGTGTAAATGTTTGTGCTGCTTCAATCCACAATCTTATAAGTAGATGTCTGAATGTTTCTAGCTCAAAAGGTTGCGAGGGAGCGTGTAGGTAGTGAAGTTGATTAAGGATTCAAGATCCAGTAGGTGCGATGAGGTTGCTAATAAATCTTCATCTCGCTTCAACTGTCTTTCCAATCTCAGGAATTGATGGAGACAGTAAAGCACAAGTTTCTGAAAAAATATTTGCAGAGGGACTTTTATTTACTTTCGACCACTCATGACTATCTCTGTGACTGTAAAATTACAACGCCTGTGTGGTGTCAGAAAAAGTATGTTCTTGGTGCTGCCTCTTGTGGTGTACAAGAAATTCCACTTCTTCAGATGATGAATCTAGGCGGAGACTTTGGTATGCATAATTTCTGAAGCCATTACGAGATCTTTTCAAAACACTGGTCAGGCAGAAACGGCAAAAGCAGGTGCGAGACAGGGAAAGAAGGCTAGCTGGTCTGTTGTCATGAAATTAATGGGACGTTTCGAAGGGTCTCTACTCCACCCAGAAGTTAGTAATTGCTGAATATTTTTTGGCCATTTGGGGTCAATAGGTGGCCTTCTACTGTTCAACATGGCAAAATTTGCATGTTGTGCTTTTGTAAGATTGGAATAGGGTGTTTCCATTGTCAGCGTTTCCCAAAACTATGTTGTGCAAGAACAGTTTGAGTAAAAGGAAATAGCTGATATGAGATAAATACATGCAAATTACTCACCATGATTGAAAACGAGTAGACATCGTAGGGTAATCCGTAAGGTTGTGAAGTAAATACTTCAGGCGCCATATACACCCTACTACCTGTTTGTGGTGTGAGCTTATACTCATCTTTTGAAACTTGTTCCTCTTCTTTCAGTTCCCGTGCTAGGCCAAAATCAAACACTTTGGCAACGCCATCAAAGTCGATGCCTACATTCTCCGGCTTCACGTCACGGAACAAAACCAAGTTATCGTGTAGGAATGAATAAGCAGAGCAAACTTCAATCAAGAGTTTAATTTGTGAAATCATGAGGTTTCTCGTGTTCTCTTTCTTAATTTCGCGTTTCGACAACTTCATCTCGCTATTATTGACATCTCGTTGTTCATATAGAGGCTTCCATTCTTTATAGATCATATCCTCAAAAGTCTTTTCAAGTTTATCCATCACAAGAAAGAAGTCTGGACTTCCAATGATTCCAGTCGAATGAAGAGTGATAATGTTGGGATGTGTCGAGAGAGCTCTTAAGAACTCTGCTTCTTTGGCCAAGTCTGCTTGAGCTTGTAATCTTTGAGCACCGTAAAGGCTGCCTCTGATTTGTTTCAATGCCATTGACGTAAAAGTTTCGTGTTCACCATCTTCAGAGGATATCGATCTTAGTGAGTGTACTTCTCCGAAACCTCCACGACCCAAAGTCTCACCAATTTCGAGCTGACTGATACGATGTTGTAATATTGGCCTGCTATTCTTGAAAGTCTCTCTCATTTTAGCCACACTATCCATACATCTTTGCTGCAACATCTTCGCTCTACGAGAGCTATCTTTGGATTCAGAGTCAATCCTCGAACTGACTGTCCGCTTATCTGGAATAAGATCTACATCGTCATGAAAGCCAACCCCCATCTTGCTTGAATGAGGAAAATAGAAAAGTGCGAATGTAAGATGTTTGTGGTTATGTCTATGAAACACTGCTTTTCTAAGAAGGTGTGTGTAGCGTTGGGTTTGACATCAGTCCATGTGAGGAGTTGAAAAAAGGAACGAAAAAAGTGCCTGCTCAGCACAACCAGATTGTGAAAAAATGAGAACTATGGCAGTTTTTTATGCTCATTCTTGATGAAGCCTCTCCATCCTTGTTGGGATGGGGAACTAATGTATGCGAACACTGACACTTCAGTGTGAGCCTGAGAACGAAAGTCTAATTTCTACACTATTTATCTGTGCGTACTTTCGATGTTGCAACTGCTGTTTTTTTGAGTTACTGACTTATTTTAATTTGCAAGAATTACAATAGAACTATAGACTGAAAGTATTAGGTATGGTGGTGTCTGCATTGCGGATTATATTGAGCTGACTACGTTAAAGGCATTTCTAGTCGGGACTGAGACGATTTGTTAGTACTTTTCATCGCGGGAGATTTTTGTCTTGACTATCATTTCATGAGTTTTATGAATTTACATTTCATATTTCAGTATTGTTTGGAGATGCTTATTATGTATTTGGTTATGGTAGGAGGTCTGATAGATCTTAAATTTGTTTCATGAAAGAAGCTATTCCATATGATCGTCCTTTTTTCAAAAAAATGAAATTTTTATTTTATCGTGAATTTCATGTAGTTGATATATTTTGAGTCCAAATATATACAAAGTCCTGTTTAAAACAAATAAGATGTTGTAAGACACTCTTTGGTTAATTACTCATGGATGGATATGCTGAAACCATATCCATAATATCAATCTATGATCAGTCTAGGCTGTTCGTAACGAATCATCGAATCTGAGGCCTGATGAGAACCCTTTTGAGAACCTCATTTTTCCTCATCCGAATTCTTTTTCTTTAAATCAATAATTAATTCACTCTAGGTCACTCGCATCAACTAAAATCTATTCCTTTGTTACATCCTCATTATTAAAAGTCCTTGATCAAAACATAGATAGGAATTTTGTGAAAAATAGTACCAAAAACAATCCAGACAGGAAGCGAAAGTGAAATCCAAGTGTTAACTAAGTACGCGTAGATGAGTCTTTTATGATAAAAAAGATATATAGAAAATTCTGTATTTCAGGATTTTAATGATGAAACTGTATATCAAATTTTGGAACAAGACGAAAGATAGTATGATATTTGGCACGATGACAAGGCAAAAAGTAAGAATCAAATGAAATAATCTCTTCGGAACCTGCAAAAAGGAGCACTTGAAGGAGCAAATTTGAAATGAAGAAGATGTTCACTTACTTATTACCTTTCACCAAGAACAAATAAACCACAAATGAATGCAGGTGTTCCCTACGCTCAGCGTAGGGAACACCTGCTCCTCTATGCATATTTCATACGTGACTAACATAGACATAATTCTATTTTTAATAGAAATACATAAGTATATTCAATAAAAATAATATCGCATTCTGTTTATCAAGTAATACATTATCCTTTTGTGTCTGTCTTTGATAATGCTGCTTTTGAAGTAGACTATGTAAATTGAAATTTATGAATCCTACGTACCAAGATGCTAACAAAAGTTTTCCCTTCCTCTTCCCTTTTTGTCTTTCTGTTCTTTTTTTCTTCTCCCTCGTCTCCTTTTGCTCTTGATGTCAATTTTAATTTTGAAAATACGTTTTCAACGATGAAGGCATTACGAATGACACGGAGCCGTTCAATAGAATACATCATACCTATATCACATGAACATGATTGTACAGAGAGAAAGTTCAAGTTAGAGTATTAAACATTATTGTCTTTGGCTACTGGGCTTTCACCAGAAGGAAAGAAATGCATCAATAATTTCTTATGGTACAGACAAAGATATTTGACAAGCAAGGAAATAGTATTCAAAATATGTAAAACTGCGGGAGAACTCAAGCATCCTTGAAAGGATACGGTTCCTCAACCTCATACAGCTATGAAAGAATGCAGAATATAATATGTAAACTTGTTGAAAAGATGCATTTAAAAAAGCAAACATAAAGTCACGGATCATGCGTCTTAACAACTCTAACAAGACGGTTTTAGATTGGACAGACCCCACAACTGTCAAAACAATTGGCTTTGACAGCACCATCATAGACGGTATCGGTACATTCTGTAACTTCACTCAAAAGAGTTGTTTCTAAATTAGGAGAAGGAGCAGGAGATGAAGTCTGGAGGAATCTACTTGAAACAGCCATAGATGACGGTGCACCAGTCATTCTCTACTTTCCTTGGCAGAAACACACTTAGATCAATTATTGTTTTAACTGGAAGCACACCATCAAGACCTGTGATGGTGTCAGTGCCATATTATCTCCGTCGCAGAGTATCGCCGTCTTGAGCAAGAATTGATGGACCAAGATCTTTTGGAAAGCTCGTGGATACATCCTGATGAGTGCTGTCGATGCCACCAAACTGGAAACAGTCATAAGGGTCCATGTTGCACCTTCACCTTTCAAAGTTTGCATACACTTAACATTCAAGGCGTGCTCAGTGCTGACTAGAGCGATGGAGCTTGATGGTGTTCTCATGGTTTCTATCATCAAGCTCTTGCGCTGAAAACACATCATTCACAAGTCTCCGAAAAAGCTTCCACTCCTCCTCTTATTTCCATCCCCAAGGGGAAAAGGAAAAGGGAACTGCTTGTCGGGAAGAGGGAAAAAGGGAAGAAAGGCCTCTGAGAAGAAAAAGTTATCTTTCTTGGGAAAAAGACAGGGTCTTCCAAAAAGGGTTCAAGAAAGGAGAAAGAGAGACGCCTTAGAACTTAAGTCTTGTAAAGGGCCCTCGGGTCATTTCAAAAGATCTCAAAGATTCTTTTCCTCTCTCTCCTCTAAAGGTCCTAGAAAACATCTCCTACCCAAGATATCGTTTGCCCAATCCAAATCACGTAAATATTCGCTCATATTAAATAATACGAGTAATTGCCAAATCATAACCTCTCCCTCAAGCAGAATTTCATACTTATTCTTCTACGTACTCTGACAACAATGCATCTATTCATTCCAAACTATAACATGAAGATGCGAAAGATGAATAAGCGAAAGATGAAAAAAATTGAACTGATTCTATTGGGAATGTTGCTCTTTTTGTTAACAACAATTATTCTCAACATTTCTATCGCCTTAGACCTAAAAATTGTCAGTGCAAACATTATCAAAGCTCCAGACAAGGACAATATGTCGATGAAAAATCAGCGACAGCAAGTATTTTTAGAAGCTCATTTCGACTTGCTTCAAAAGCAACGTTTGTATGATTACTCTTCTTCCAGTAGCAATCATACAGAGAGTAAGGAGCATGATATGAAAAGCATAGTGTCTCGAAATGTATCTAAACCAACACCAAAGCTCTTGAGACAAGCAGTAGGATTGGCACCGAAAATACAATGCCATTCACCAGAGAAGAATGTTCCGTGGATATTAGATGGTACATGTATGAAGGATCCACATCGCTCTATTTTCAGTTCTGCTTCCTATAAGCGCACTTGTGGGCTTTGCGGAAATGGTGCAGAATATTTGAGAGAATTGCAAGAAGATATTGCAAAGAAGTTTGCAAAGAAGTGCAAAGAATTAGTAGTTTACGGAGCTGCTCTTGGAAGCAAATATGAGCAATGGATGCGATCATCAAATTTTCTTGGTGACCATAGTATCAAAGTGGTTCGACGTCATGGAACTTGCTTTTTCCAATTTGTGACTGATGTTGATCATACGGGAGACCTTCTATCAGCAGATGGTTCTCAGCGGCTCATTGTGATTGACCCATCTAGAATGCCATACAAGAACAACCGTCGGAATACAAAAATCTTGAAGCTTAATCCTGGTCTACTCTTCCCTTGGGCTGATAGAGTGATTTGGCAGGATGCTAAACTTCTTCAATCGAATCATGGCAATATGCCTTCGCCCAAAGGTTTACCAAGCGATTACTTACTACACTTCAATCGTACCGTTGGTCGCTATGGTGTTTGCTCGAGCTACATGGGATTGCCTCCTGATAAAGCTTCTGTTGGAGACTCCTCGACAGTCAGTTTTAAAGCTCATTGCGATGCTATTATTGCTTCTGCCGAGAAGAGACCTACTGTATCTGATGATCTCGAAACTCTACGACTCCAGTGTCAACACTACGAGGAAATGCATAGTAATGAAGCACTACAGTCGAGTCAGTTATTTTACAATCAGCATCCACTTGTTGATACTGCCTTCATCGTTTATGATATGCGTAATTCAACCTGCCGCAAATTTAATGGAGATTTTGGGTGTTCATGGCTCAATGAAATACACTGTTTCTCCGACCGAGATCAGATTTCATTTCCACATGTACTAGCAAGCTCAGGGTTGAGGCTTTCTCCTCATATGCAAGTTTCTGGTCAAGAATATCGCGACCGCATATATATTAATGAAAAGCAAAGACCTATGTTACACATTGCAAAGAGAGGCTGCCATTGGTACTATAGGAGCTTTTCTCGATGTGTAGCAAGTTCCAACACACATATTGATGAGGAAATGATCAAGGACAACGAGACTCCACCAACGACCACCACAACGTCAACAAAGCCGAGAGTTGCTGTGATTGTAGCGGGTACTTTGAATAGGTTCATTTTTGATTCTGCTCTGAAAAATTTGATAAAACCTATGAAAAAAAGAGCATCCGTTGACTATTATGTGTCACTAAGCACCGCTCGAATGAAAGCTTACAGGTCAGACTCAGGATACACAGACCGCCTTCAGCCAGATCCCACACTACCTTCTTCTTCTGTCGAAGATTTTGTTGACATAGAGGAATATATACGAACCAAAATTGCCAGTCTGGCCTCGTCTGTAGGTGCCGTGAATTTGCAGAAATCTATTGATATAGATTCTGAGCCAATGCTTATCGCTAGAAGAGAAAGAGCCCTACAAGAACACCCAGACGAAGATCCAGACTCAAGATTTCCTATCATTGACAATAGAAACGCTGCTATATCGCAAAGGACTGCAAATGCAAATAGGAATCTTTTGAGGTTGCATCTCGCTATACAGAGTTTGTGGAAGACTGCCACCAATTGGGAAAACGAAGAAGGTTTTAAATACGATTATGTCATGCTCCTTCGTGACGACTCTCTCTGGTTGAAAGAGTTTGACATACGCAACCTTATAGCTAAAGGTGGAGACATTTTCATCCCTGCATGTGATGCAAGGGATCCTCCTCTTCAACCAAGTGAAATAAATGACCATATCCTAGTTTCGCGACGTGACACTGCAGACGTATTTGGAAATTATTATTCAGAACTATCGAAGAAAGATGTCAAGGGTTGCATGAAACTACTGCCAGATGATCTGACAAAAGGTGGAAAGCGTGGATGCAACAGTGAAATGTTACTGAAATGGATAGTGGACGAAAGAAACATAACTGTCACCAAACTTGGACAAAGTAAGCTACCCTTTCAGCGCTCTGCAAATGTAAAGCTACCGGATGGATCGAATGTTCCATGTTTCCATAAGTTTTGTCAAAGTCGAAAGCACCCCTTGACTTTCACAAATGAGTCGAATGCAATAAAAATATGCAAACAAATCGATTGGAAGCAGGTCTTTGAAATAAAGTAAATGTATTTGAAAGTGTCTATCTTTGTGTCCAGTTCTATTTTATACAAAATCCCAGGGCTGCCAGTTCCTGGAATTCTTCTCTGTTTGTAGTTTTGTGCAAAAGTCTTTTACTTCCTACCTACAATCTATGTTGATAAAGAATGATGTCTCTCTGGAAGAAGTCAAGAAGAGTCAAGTACCACTTTGTATGTTTTTGTCTAGTCTGTCCCTGTTGGTAAGAAGTCAGGAGGCGAATTGATTGGTATTACACCTTGTTCAGGATTATCAATCCAATTTCGTCTACCTGCTAGGAGAAATTATTGTTGGAGTGTGGGCTCTGTATGAACTGTATGAATAGTTGTCATGAATGTCAAAGTGATGTACAAATACAATACTCAAGCAGATAGAGAAAGACTTGGATTGTATCGATCAATGCTATGTGATGTGATTGTTTTAAAGATGCTGTAGTACTTTTCTTCAGAAATTGCTTACAAAAGCCGTGAACAACTATAGTGGAATGCATTTCTACTGAGAGAATCCACGGACGAAAATATGGCAGTGTTAATAGAATCTGTCGAACGAAAATATCGTGACCAGACATAGATGAAGAAGGGGGAAGTAAATAAATACAGAGCTATGTTACAACAATATCACAATAGAATGTCACATGATTGTACATTACATGACAACGAACTAATGTTGCCAAAATAGAAAAGAGTAAAACATACTGAAACATATGTTATTTTTTATAGTAATGTTTGGCTACTGGACTTTCACCAGTCAAAGCCCACACAGAAATAAATGAATCAGTACTTGCTTATTGACAAAGAAGCCTGACAAGCAAGGAAATAGTATTCAAAACATGTATGCTGCGGGGAGAACTCAAGCATCCATGAAAGGATACGGTTCCTCAACCTCACACAACTATGAAAGAATGAAGAACATATACAAACTTGTTGGGGCAACCTAACAGCACAGGCCCTTTTTAGATTGGACAGAGCACACAACTGTCAGCGCAATTGGCTTTGACAGCAGCATCATAAACGGTATCGTTGCAATATCTCGCAAGTCATAATTATTGATTTAGTAGAGGATCCGAGTCAATAGAAAATTTCAGATCGTCTAATGGCATGGATTTCATAATATAGTTTATGACGAATAAATGTTACCGGGCCGCGTAAATCCACTGTGTCTTCTATATAATGAAGTGAGAGACTTTCTTTTCAAAGCACTCTGATGAAAATTATGGATCCATCTACGTAGCAAGTGACAACACCCAGTAATTTGAACTTATCAGTACCATTTACTCGGTTGCTTCTGCTTGAATGGAATGACGATGTCGACGTCAACACCTTGAGGTTGAAATCTAATTGCAGAGCCGTGTTGTTATCTCTCTTTCACTTGATCCAATGACATGAGATTTTGTAAATCTTGGTCTTTCAGGTTAATTGTAAAGCGCTCTGTTATAGACGTCTTTTTTCAATGTGTTGTAGGTATATTCCCAAAGCTGGTTCGATGGATGCATCTATGATGGCCAAACTGCGTCTCTATGAAATGTAGGACAAACCATTACGTAACATCCCTCCAATCTTTTCGCCAGGTTTGTGGCTTCCACCACTGTGGACAAGTAATACAGTCTGATTGTTGATGGGATCCTTCACTGTCAAAACCATTTCTACAGTGCATGTCAGCATCTCTTTCAATATAATAAGAGCTTCGGAAAAGTTGGATGGACAAAACAGTTGGATCAGATGGATATTCATGAGAATCCAATGACGAGCTAGCATTGGAGTCCAAAGATGACGTCAGGGAGACCTTTTCTATCTCTTTTTCAGAGAATTCCATTCGTTCTCCTTCCCTGGAAGGGTTCTAACTTGGGAAAAATAAATGGTTGAAGTGCTCGGGTCTTAAAAAAAAACTCTGATTCTCTGAAAAAGGTAATCTCTTGGGAAGAAGAAATGGTTGAAGTGTTCAGGTCATTAGTACAGAAAGACCCTCTTCTGATCAGGGTTCAAGAAGGGAGAAGCCTCTGAGAGAATCATGAACTCTTGAACTTCAGTCTTGGAAAGGGCCCTCGGGTCATTTTAAAAAGATCTCAAAATTCTTTCCCTCTCTCTATCTCCTCTAAAGAGCCTGTTCGGGTCATCAAAAGTTCTCCCTCTTCTAAGGCAGTCGGTGAAACCGAGACATTTCTCCATTTCCAAAAAAGTGACAATTCCCCCAGCCCATCCGAAATTCGGCGATCCTGATCTAGATCTTGACATTTTGATTCAAGGTCTTATTGATGCCCCCCTTTTGAGAAAGAAAACGTCTCCTACCCAAGCTACTGTCTTCTGCTCCATCCCAAATCACGTAAATATTCGCTCGTATGTTCCAAGATCTTGACATTTTCCAATAGGAAAAATATGTACGAGTAATCGCCAAATCAAACTTTTCCCTCGAATAGGATTTTATACTTCTTCTTCTTCTCTATGACGCACAACAATGCCTCCTCTCATTCCAAATCAAATATGAAGATACGAAAGATGAAGAAGCGAAAGATGAAAAAAATTGAACTGATTCTATTGGGAATGTTGCTCCTTTTGTTAACAACAATTATTCTCAACATTTCTATCGCCTTAGACCTAAAGATTGTCAGTACCAACATTATCAAAGCTCCAGACAAGGACAATATGTCGATGAAAAATCAGCGACAGCAAGCATTTTCTAGAGCTCATTTCGACTTACTTCAAAAGCAACGTTTGTATGATTACTCTTCTTCCAGTAGCAATCATACAGAGAGTAAGGAGCATGATATGAAAAGCATGGTGTCTCGAAATGTATCTAAACCAACACCAAAGCTCTTGAGACAAGCAGTAGGATTGGCACCGAAAATACAATGCCATTCACCAGAGAAGAACGTTCCGTGGATATTAGATGGTACATGTATGAAGGATCCACATCGCTCTATTTTCAGTTCTGCTTCCTATAAGCGCACTTGTGGGCTTTGCGGAAATGGTGCAGAATATTTGAGAGAATTGCAAGAAGATATTGCAAAGAAGTTTGCAAGCAAGTGCAAAGAATTAGTAGTTTACGGAGCTGCTCTTGGAAGCAAATATGAGCAATGGATGCGATCATCAAATTTTCTTGGTGACCATAGTATCAAAGTGGTTCGACGTCATGGAACTTGCTTTTTCCAATTTGTGACTGATGTTGATCATACGGGAGACCTTCTATCAGCAGATGGTTCCCAGCGGCTCATTGTGATTGACCCATCTAGAATGCCATACAAGAACAACCGTCGGAATACAAAAATCTTGAAGCTTAATCCTGGTCTACTCTTCCCTTGGGCTGATAGAGTGATTTGGCAGGATGCTAAACTTCTTCAATCGAATCATGGCAATATGCCTTCGCCCAAAGGTTTACCAAGCGATTACTTACTACACTTCAATCGTACCGTTGGTCGCTATGGTGTTTGCTCGAGCTACATGGGATTGCCTCCTGATAAAGCTTCTGTTGGAGACTCCTCGACAGTCAGTTTTAAAGCTCATTGCGATGCTATTATTGCTTCTGCTGAGAAGAGACCTACTGTATCTGATGATCTCGAAACTCTACGACTCCAGTGTCAACACTACGAGGGATTGCATAGTAATGAAGCACTACAGTCGAGTCAGTTATTTTACAATCAGCATCCACTTGTTGATACTGCCTTCATCGTTTATGATATGCGTAATTCAACCTGCCGCAAATTTAATGGAGATTTTGGGTGTTCATGGCTCAGTGAAATACACTGTTTCTCCGACCGAGATCAGATTTCATTTCCACATGTACTAGCAAGCTCAGGGTTGAGGCTTTCTCCTCATATGCAAGTTTCTGGTCAAGAATATCGCGACCGCATATATATTAATGAAAAGCAAAGACCTATGTTACACATTGCAAAGAGAGGCTGCCATTGGTACTATAGGAGCTTTTCTCGATGTGTAGCAAGTTCCAACACGCATATTGATGAGGAAATGATCAAGGACAACGAGACTCCACCAACGACCACCACAACGTCAACAAAGCCGAGAGTTGCTGTGATTGTAGCGGGTACTTTGAATAGGTTCATTTTTGATTCTGCTCTGAAAAATTTGATAAAACCTATGAAAAAAAGAGCATCCGTTGACTATTATGTGTCACTAAGCACCGCTCGAATGAAAGCTTACAGGTCAGACTCAGGATACACAGACCGCCTTCAGCCAGATCCCACACTACCTTCTTCTTCTGTCGAAGATTTTGTTGACATAGAGGAATATATACGAACCAAAATTGCCAGTCTGGCCTCGTCTGTAGGTGCCGTGTATTTGCAGGAATCTATTGATATCGATTCTGAGCCAATGCTTATCGCTAGAAGAGAAAGAGCCCTACAAGAACACCCAGACGAAGATCCAGACTCAAGATTTCCTATCATTGACAGTAGAAACGCTGCTATATCGCAAAGGACTGCAAATGCAAATAGGAATCTTTTGAGGTTGCATCTCGCTATACAGAGTTTGTGGAAGACTGCCACCAATTGGGAAAAAGAAGAAGGTTTTAAATACGATTATGTCATGTTCCTTCGTGACGACTCTCTCTGGTTGAAAGAGTTTGACATACGCAATCTTCTATCTAAAGGTGGAGACATTTTCATCCCTGCATGTGATGCAAGGGATCCTCCTCTACAACCAAGTGAAATAAATGACCATATCCTAGTTTCGCGACGTGACACTGCAGACGTATTTGGAAATTATTATTCAGAACTATCGAAGAGAGATGTCAAGGGTTGCATGAAACTACTGCCAGATGATCTGACAAAAGGTGGAAAGCGTGGGTGCAATAGTGAAATGTTACTGAAATGGATAGTGGACGAAAGAAACATAACTGTCACCAAACTTGGACAAAGTAAGATACCCTTTCAGCGCTCTGCAAATGTAAAGCTACCGGATGGATCGAATGTTCCATGTTTCCATAAGTTTTGTCAAAGTCGAAAGCACCCCTTGACTTTCACAAATGAGTCGAATGCAATAAAAATATGCAAACAAATCGATTGGAAGCAGGTCTTTGAAATAAAGTAAATGTATTTGAAAGTTTAAATGTTTGTGCTGCTTCAATTCACAATGTATATAGACTATGTAGTAGTACGTACTGTAATGTTTATTATCGATAGCCAATAAGAGTCATGAAAGTCGTTGCTAGATAAACTTCTCCAGTTATTATTAGAACCTCCTCGAGAAGAGAACTAGTGTCCCGTTCCTTTTCGGTAGCCTCCTAGACTAGTAAAGAAGAGGATTTTGTACTTGCTATGAAGATTAAGTTCTTCTGACCGGATCGAGAATATCATTGTTGGGAGAATACATCAATCGGAACGTGCATGGTTACTACTCTAGCTGATCTAAGTAGTAAGAGTCAAGCTGTTTTTGTTTCGGTTGCAACGTCTTTGATCTTGTTTGGATTCATTTGAAAGTGGTGTGAATAGATGAAACCGGGAAGAGATGGTAATCCTCTGTCCAGTTCTATTTTGATAGAATATTCCAGGCCTGCTAGTCCCTGGAATTCTTCTCTAGTAGTAGTTTTGTGCAAAAGTCTTTTACTTCCTACCTACGATCTATGTTGATAAAGAATGAGCAAACTTCAATCAAGAGTTTAATTTGTGAAATCATGAGGTTTCTCGTGTTCTCTTTCTTAATTTCGCGCTTCGACAACTTCATCTCGCTAGTATTGACATCTCGCTGCTCATATAGAGGCTTCCATTCTTTATAGATCATATCCTCAAAAGTCTTTTCATGATTGAAAACGAGTAGACATCGTAGGGTAATCCGTAAGGTTGTGAAGTAAATACTTCAGGCGCCATATACACCCTACTACCTGTTTGTGGTGTGAGCTTATACTCATCTTTTGAAACTTGTTCCTCTTCTTTCAGTTCCCGTGCTAGGCCAAAATCAAAGACTTTGGCAACGCCATCAAAGTCGATGCCTACATTCTCCGGCTTCACGTCACGGAACAAAACCAAGTTATCGTGTAGGAATGAATAAGCAGAGCAAACTTCAATCAAGAGTTTAATTTGTGAAATCATGAGGTTTCTCGTGTTCTCTTTCTTAATTTCACGCTTCGACAACTTTATCTCGCTAATATTGACATCTCGCTGCTCATATAGAGGCTTCCACTCTTTATAGATCATATCCTCAAAAGTCTTTTCAAGTTTATCCATCACAAGAAAGAAGTCTGGACTTCCAATGATTCCAGTTGAATGAAGAGTGATAATGTTGGGGTGTGTCGAGAGAGCTCTTAAGAACTCTGCTTCTTTGGCCAAGTCTGCTTGAGCTTGTAATCTTTGAGCACCGTAAAGGCTGCCTCTGATTTGTTTCAATGCCATTGACGTAAAAGTTTCGTGTTCACCATCTTCAGAGGATATCGATCTTAGTGAGTGTACTTCGAAACCTCCACGACCCAAAGTCTCACCAATTTCGAGCTGACTGATACGATGTTGTAATATTGGCCTGCTATTCTTGAAAGTCTCTCTCATTTTAGCCACACTATCCATACATCTTTGCTGCAACATCTTCGCTCTACGAGAGCTATCTTTGGATTCAGAGTCAATCCTCGAACTGACTGTCCGCTTATCTGGAATAAGATCTACATCGTCATGAAAGCCAACCCCCATCTTGCTTGAATGAGGAAAATAGAAAAGTGCGAATGTAAGATGTTTGTGGTTATGTCTATGAAACACTGCTTTTCTAAGAAGGTGTGTGTAGCGGTGAGGAGTTGAAAAAAGGAACGAAAAAAGTGCCTGCTCAGCACAACCAGATTGTGAAAAAATGAGAACTATGGCAGTTTTTTATGCTCATTCTTGATGTCAATTTTAATTTTGAAAAATACGTTTTCAACGATGAAGGCATTACGAATGACACGGAGCCGTTCAAAAGAATACGTACATCATACCTATATCACATGAACATGATTGTACAGAGAGAAAGTTCAAGTTAGAGTATAAAAGATATATTGTTTTTGGCTACTGGACTTTCATCAGAAAGAAAGACATGAATCACTAATTGCTTACGGTACAGACAAAGATATTTGACAAGCAAGGAAATAGTATTCAAAATATGTAAAACTGCGGGAGAACTCAAGCATCTACGTATGGGAAGAATACAGTTCCTCAACCTCACACTGCTATGAAAGAATGCAGAATATAACATGTAAACTTGTTGAAAAGATGCACTTAAAAATGCAAACACAAAGTCACGGATCATGCGTCTTTACAACTCTCACAGGAAGGTTTTAGATTGGACAGACCCCACAACTGCCAGCACAATTGGCTTTGACAGCACCATCATAGACGGTATCGGTGCATTCTGTAACTTCACTCAAAAGAGTTGTTTCTAAATTAGGAGAAGGAGCAGGAGATGAATTGTGGAGGAATCTACTTGAACAGCCATAGATGACGGTGCGGATCACCAGTCATTCTCCACTCGTTTTTGGTAGGAACAGCACTTAGATCAATGATGATTTTCACTGGAATCACACCATCACGACCTGTAATGGTGTCAGCGCCATAGTATCTCCGTCGCAGAGTATCGCCGTCTTGAGCAAGAATTGATAGACCAAGATCTTTTTGGAAAGCTCATGGATACAATCCTGACGAGTGCTTTCGATGCCACCAAACTGGAAACGGGACAGTCATAAAGGGTCCATGTTGCACCTTCACCTTTCAAAGTTTGCATACACTTCACATTGAAGGCGTGCTGAGTGCTGACGAGAGAGATGGAGCTTGATGGTGTTCTCATGATATCTATCATCAAGCTCCCTTGCATCACATGCAGGGATAAAAATGTCTCCACCTTTAGATAGAAGATTGCGTATGTCAAACTCTTTCAACCAGAGAGAGTCGTCACGAAGGAACATTACATAATCGTATTTAAAACCTTCTTCTTTTTCCCAATTGGTGGCAGTTTCCCACAAACTTTGAATAGCGAGATGCAACCTTAAAAGATTCCTATTTGCATTTGCAGTCCTTTGCGATATAGCAGCGTTTCTACTGTCAATGATAGGAAATCTTGAGACTGGATCTTCGTCTGGGTGTTCTTGTAGGGCTCTTTCTCTTCTAGCGATAAGCATTGGCTCAGAATCGATATCAATAGATTTCTGCAAATACACGGCACCTACAGACGAGGCCAGACTGGCAATTTTGGTTCGTATATATTCCTCTATGTCAACAAAATCTTCGACAGAAGAAGAAGGTAGTGTGGGATCTGGCTGAAGGCGGTCTGTGTATCCTGAGTCTGACCTGTAAGCTTTCATTCGAGCGGTGCTTAGTGACACATAATAGTCAACGGATGCTCTTTTTTTCATAGGTTTTATCAAATTTTTCAGAGCAGAATCAAAAATGAACCTATTCAAAGTACCCGCTACAATCACAGCAACTCTCGGCTTTGTTGACGTTGTGGTGGTCGTTGGTGGAGTCTCGTTGTCCTTGATCATTTCCTCATCAATATGTGTGTTGGAACTTGCTACACATCGAGAAAAGCTCCTATAGTACCAATGGCAGCCTCTCTTTGCAATGTGTAACATAGGTCTTTGCTTTTCATTAATATATATGCGGTCGCGATATTCTTGACCAGTAACTTGCATATGAGGAGAAAGCCTCAACCCTGAGCTTGCTAGTACATGTGGAAATGAAATCTGATCTCGGTCGGAGAAACAGTGTATTTCACTGAGCCATGAACACCCAAAATCTCCATTAAATTTTCGGCAGGTTGAATCACGCATATCATAAACGATGAAGGCAGTATCAACAAGTGGATGCCGATTGTAAAATACCTGACTCGACTGTAGTGCTTCATTACTATGCATTTCCTCGTAGTGTTGACACTGGAGTCGTAGAGTTTCGAGATCATCAGATACAGTAGGTCTCTTCTCGGCAGAAGCAATAATAGCATCGCAATGAGCTTTAAAACTGACTGTCGAGGAGTCTCCAACAGAAGCTTTATCAGGAGGCAATCCCATGTAGCTCGAGCAAACACCATAGCGACCAACGGTACGATCGAAGTGTAGTAAGTAATCGCTTGGTAAACCTTTGGGCGAAGGCATATTGCCATGATTCGATTGAAGAAGTTTAGCATCCTGCCAAATCACTCTATCAGCCCAAGGGAAGAGTAGACCAGGATTAAGCTTCAAGATTTTTGTATTCCGACGGTTGTTCTTGTATGGCATTCTAGATGGGTCAATCACAATGAGCCGCTGGGAACCATCTGATGATAGAAGGTCTCCCGTATGATCGACATCAGTCACAAATTGGAAAAAGCAAGTTCCATGACGTCGAACCACTTTGATACTGTGGTCACCAAGAAAATTTGATGATCGCATCCATTGCTCATATTTGCTTCCAAGAGCAGCTCCGTAAACTACTAATTCTTTGCACTTCTTTGCAAACTTCTTTGCAATATCTTCTTGTAATTCTCTCAAATATTCTGCACCATTTCCGCAAAGCCCACAAGTGCGCTTATAGGAAGCAGAACTGAAAATAGAGCGATGTGGATCCTTCATACATGTACCATCTAATATCCAGGGAACGTTCTTCTCTGGTGAATGGCATTGTATTCTCGGTTCCAATCCTACTGCTTGTCTCAAGAGTGTTGGTTTAGATACATTTCGAGACACCATGCTTTTCATATCATGCTCCTTACTCTCTGTATGATTGCTACTGGAAGAAGAGTAATCATACAAACGTTGCTGTTGAAGTAAGTCGAAATGAGTTTCTCTACTGGAAAATACATGCTGTCGCTGATTCTTCATCGACATGTTGTCCTTGTCTGGAGCTTTGATAATGTTGGCACTGACAATCTTTAGGTCTAAGGCGATAGAAATGTTGAGAATAATTGTTAGGAACAAAAGGAGTAACATTCCCAATAGGATCAATTCAATTTTCTTCATCTTTCGCTTCTTCATCTTTCGTATCTTCATATTTGATTTGGAATGAGAGGAGGCATTGTTGTGCGTCATAGAGAAGAAGAAGTATAAATTCTGCTTGAGGGAAAAGTTTGATTTGGCGATTACTCGTAGTACATATTTTTCCTATTGGAAAATGTCAAGATCTTGGAACATACGAGCGAATATTTACGTGTTTTTGGATGGAGCAGAAGACAGTAGCTTGGGTAGGAGGCGTTTTCTTTCTCAAAAGGGGGGCATCAATAAGACCTTGAATCAAAATGTCAAGATCTAGATCAGGATCGCCGAATTTCGGATGGGCTGGGGGAATTGTCACTTTTTGGAAAATGGAGAAATGTCTCGGTTTCACCCGACTGCCTTAGAAGAGGGAGAATTTTTCATGATGACCCGAACAGGCCCTTTAGAGGAGATAGAGAGAGGGAAAGAATTTTGAGATCTTTTTAAAATGACCCGAGGGCCCTTTCCAAGACTGAAGTTCAAGAGTTCATGATTCTCTCAGAGGCTTCTCCCTTCTTGAACCCTGATCAGAAGAGGATCTTTCTATTAATGACCTGAACACTTCAACCATTTCTTTTTCCCAAGAGATTACCTTTTTCTCCTCAGGGAATCAGAGTTTTTTTAAAGACCCGAGCACTTCAACCATTTATTTTCTCCCAAGTTAGCTAACCCTTCCAGGGAAGGAGAACGAGAGGAATTCTCTTAAAAAGAGATAGAAAAGGTCTCCCTGACGTCATCTTTAGACTCCAATGCTAGCTCGTCATTGGATTCTTATGAATATCCATCTGATCCAACTGTTTTGTCCATCCAACTTTTCCGAAGCTCTTATTATATTGAAAGAGATGCTGACATGCACTGTAGAAATGGTTTTGACAGTGAAGGATCCCATCAACAATCAGACTGTATTACTTGTCCACAGTGGTGGAAGCCACAAACCTGGCGAAAAGATTGGAGGGATGTTACGTAATGGTTTGTCCTACATTTCATATAGAGACGCGTTTGGTCATCAAAGATGCTTCCATCAAAACAGCTTTGGGAATATACCTACAACACATTGAAAAAAGACGTCTATGATAGAGCGCTTTAAAATTAACCTGAAGGACCAAGATTTACAAAATCTCATGTCATTGGATCAAGTGAAAGAAAGATATTAACAGCACGACTCTGGAATTAGATTTCAACCTCAAGGTGTTGGCGCCGACATCCCATTCAAGCAGAAGCGATCCAGTAAATGGTACTGATAAGTTCAAATTACTGGGTCTTGTCACTTGCTACGTAGATGGATCCATAATTTTCATCCGAGTGCTTTCAAGAGAAAGTCTCTCATTTCATTATATACCAGACACAGTGGATTTACGCGGCCCAGCAACATTCATTCGTCATAAACTATATTATGAAATCCATGTCATTAGACGATCTGAAATTTCTGTTGACTCGGATCCTCTGCTAAATCAATAATTATGAATTGCGAAATATTGCACCGATACCGTTTATGATGGTGCTGTCAAAGCCAATTGTGCTGACAGTTGTGGGCTCTGTCCAATCTAAAAAGGACCTGTGAGAGTTGTTAGATTGCTCCAACAAGTTTATATATGTTCTTCATTTTTTCATAGCTGTGTGAGGTTGAGGATCCGTATCCTTTCATGGATGCTTGAGTTCTCCCCGCAGCTTACATATTTTGAATACTATTTCCTTGCTTGTCAGGCTTCTTTGTCAATAAGCAAGTTATTTATTTCTGTATGGGCTTTGACTGGTGAAAGTCCAGTAGCCAAACATTACTATAAAAAATAATACATGTTTTACTCTTTTCTATTTTGGCAACATTAGTTCGTTGTCATGTAATGATTGTGATATTGCAACATATCTCTGTAGCTCTGTATTCTGTATTTATTATGAGATTGTTATCCCAATACCGCGTTTAATTTTCTGTCCGTCCGTCCGTCCGTCCGTCCGTGTATTCACACTACCAACGTATGACATCCGTACTTTTAAGGTATTACCCTTCCCACTCTACTAATGGTTGACATTCTTGCTACGTACTTTATAGTGCTTGGTACCCATTTGATCTCTACTCTAACCGTCATTGGTTATACGTATAATATTTTATATTTGCTGATGACCAATGACTGAATTTTTGCCTGTTGTCCTCCTTCTTCCTACAACCGATCTTGATCGCTAGCTAACTATCAACGGCTAACTACTGTAATAAAAGAAAAAGAAAAACTAACAATCCCATCCAGCTTGGCTTGTTTACTTCCCCCTTCTTCATCTATGTCTGGTCGCGATATTTTCGTCCGAGGATTCTCTTAGTAGAAATGCATTCCACTATAGTTTTTGTTGAGGGCTTTTGTAAGCAATTTCTGAAGAAAAGTACTACAGCATCGTCACAACAATCACATCACACAGCATTAGTCGATACAATCTAAGTCTTTCTACTTCTGATTGAGTATTGTATTTGTACATCACTTTGACATTCATGACAACTATTCATACAGTTCATACAGAGCCCACACTCCAACAATTTTTTTCCTAGCAGGTAGTCGCAGTTGGATTGATAATCCTGAACAAGAAGTAATACCAATCAATTCGCCTCCTGACTTCTTACCAAAAGGGACAGACTAGACAAAATGATACAGGGTGGAACTCGACTCCTCTTGGCTTCTTCCAGAAAGACATGATTCTTTATCAACATAGATTGTAGGTAGGAAATAAAAGACTTTTGCACAAAACTACTACTAGAGAAGAATTCCAGGGACTAGCAGGCCTGGAATATTCTATCAAAATAGAACTGGACAGAGGATTACCATCTCTTCCCGGTTCCATCTATTCATACCACTTTGAAATGAATCCAAACAAGATCAAAGATGTTGCAACCGAAACAAAAACAGCTTGACTTTTACTACTTAGATCAGCTAGAGTAGCAAACATGAACGTTCCGATTGATTGATTCTCCCAACAATGATATTCTCGATCCGGTCAGAAGAAGTTTAAATTTTCATTGCAAGCTCGAAATCCTAGACACGTAGGCTACCGAAAAAGAACGGGGCACTAGTTCTCTTCTCGAGGAGGTTTTAATAACAACAACTGGAGAGGTAAATCTAGCAACGCCTTTCATGACTCTAATTGGCTATCGATTATGAACATTACAATTACAATACTATTAGTCTACATAAGTTTGTGGCTTGAAGAAGCACATAGATGAACACTTTCAAAATACATTTACTTTATTTTAAAGACCTTTTTCCAATCGATTTGTTTGCATATTTTTATTGCATTCGACTCATTTGTGAAAGTCAAGGGGTGCTTCCGACTTTGACAAAACTTATGGAAACATGGAACATTCGATCCATCCGGTAGCTTTACATTTGCAGAGCGCTGAAAGGGTATCTTACTTTGTCCAAGTTTGGTGACAGTTATGTTTCTTTCGTCCACTATCCATTTCAGTAACATTTCACTGTTGCATCCACGCTTTCCACCTTTTGTCAAATCATCTGGCAGTAGTTTCATGCAACCCTTGACATCTTTCTTCGATAGTTCTGAATAATAATTTCCAAATACGTCTGCAGTGTCACGTCGCGAAACTAGGATATGGTCATTTATTTCACTTGGTTGTAGAGGAGGATCCCTTGCATCACATGCAGGGATGAAAATGTCTCCACCTTTAGCTATAAGATTGCGTATGTCAAACTCTTTCAACCAGAGAGAGTCGTCACGAAGGAACATGACATAATCGTATTTAAAACCTTCTTCCTTTTCCCAATTGGTGGCAGTCTTCCACAAACTCTGTATAGCGAGATGCAACCTCAAAAGATTCCTATTTGCGTTTGCAGTCCTTTGCGATATAGCAGCGTTTCTATTGTCAATGATAGGAAATCTTGAGTCTGGATCTTCGTCTGGGTTCTCTTCTAGGGCTCTTTCTCTTCTAGCGATAAGCATTGGCTCAGAATCGATATCAATAGATTTCTGCAAATTCACGGCACCTACAGACGAGGCCAAACTGGCAATTTTGGTTCGTATATATTCCTCTATGTCAACAAAATCTTCGACAGAAGAAGAAGGTAGTGTGGGATCTGGCTGAAGGCGGTCTGTGTATCCTGAGTCTGACCTGTAAGCTTTCATTCGAGCGGTGCTTAGTGACACATAATAGTCAACGGATGCTCTTTTTTTCATAGGTTTTTCAAATTTTTCAGAGCAGAATCAAAAATGAACCTATTCAAAGTACCCGCTACAATCACAGCAACTCTCGGCTTTGTTGACGTTGTGGTGGTCGTTGGTGGAGTCTCGTTGTCCTTGATCATTTCCTCATCAATATGCGTGTTGGAACTTGCTACACATCGAGAAAAGCTCCTATAGTACCAATGGCAGCCTCTCTTTGCAATGTGTAACATAGGTCTTTGCTTTTCATTAATATATATGCGGTCGCGATATTCAGCTCTGTACCATAGCTCTGTATTTCCCCTTCTTCATCTATGTCTGGTCGCGATATTTTCGTTCGCAGATTCTCTTAGTAGAAATACATTCCACTATAGTTACTGTTTACGGCTTTTGTAAGCAATTTCTGAAGAAAAGCACTACAGCATCGTTACAACAATCACATCACACACCATTGGTCGATACAATCCAAGTCTTTCTACTTCTGCTTGAGTATTGTATTTGTACATCACTTTGACATTCATGACAACTATTCATACAGTTCATACAGAGTCCACGCTCCAACAATTTCTCCTAGCAGGTAGACGCAGTCGGATTGATAATCCTGACCAAGGTGTAATACCAAACAACTTGCCTCCTGACTTCTTACCAAAAGGGACAGACTAGACAAAATGATACAGGGTGGAACTCGACTCTTCTTGGCTTCTTCCAGAAAGACATCATTCTTTATCAACATTTTTATATCCTGAACTTAAGTCTAGACTACCAAACAAGGAGCGGGGCTCTAGATTTATTCTCGAGGAGTCTTTCAAAGCACTAGACGCGAGATCGTCTGGTTTGAATCCCAACAGTGAAATTCCAAATGAAAGGATATTATAGGTACTCATAATCGATTAGTATTTATATATATATACGAAAGAATCATAAAGTAGTTTCTTTCACATTCACATTTTATATTTCATTAAAACTAATCCCATCATAAATAGACAATGGAGACACATCAAAACCTAGATTGTTCGCGGAAAAAAGCGCTGTGCCAAATATGTGTCGTGGTCAACTTTAGGGGGGTTTAATCAAAAAATGAGGCGAGTTTCACCCCCCTCACACGTATTCACTTTTTGAAAAAAATACACGTATCTTTGTTTTTGCTGCTTCAACCTCTTTCTGCAACATATCTACTCAAATAAACATAAAACACAATGCATTACCTCTAGCATTAGCAACAGCATTAGGGGCAGCAGCAGCCTCAAAAGCATTCTCAATAACATCAGCAGCAACATTATCTTGTGCTACAGCATTAGCTTCAGCGATACGACGTTGAGAAGCACGGGTCATGTTTTGATTTCTGGAATTATGAGCACACGAAACGCGAAAAATGAATGAAAAAATGAAGTACAAGTTGAAAAAAGTAAAGATCAGAAGCAAAAAAGGATACCTTCAACCATATAATAAAGATCCAATCTTTGTATCTTCAACAAATACGTATTGTGTTATTTTGTATGTTACTATTTTTCAGTTGCAAATCTATTTCCATGGCTTTTAGTCTTTTAGGTAAAACCTAGACTTGTGCTACGGAGGCCTCACGCAGCACAAATTCACGACGGTTAGTACGACCGTTAATCCTAGATACGCAATTTTTAGCCATGGGAACATTCATTCCCACCAAATATTTTTCTCTAACGGAAAAAATCTAGGTTTTGATGTGTCTCCAATGTTTAGTCAATTGGGCTTTTAGAAAACTTCATAAATCCACTGTCACTGCAAGTTTCAAAAGGTTGATCATCCATGTGATCGATTATTATTCATTGTATTGAATGTATCACATGACCATATGCGATGTACACCGCCAGAAATTTCAAAAAGCTTTGGTTGGATGACTTTGTCAACAAGATCATTCTCCGCCATTGTACATGTATGGTCAGTGTCGTTTCTTTGCAAAAAATCAAACTTTTGAGAAGTTTCGTGAGATCTCCCTCCACAGAATCTTTTCATGGCTTGTTAGATTGCTGCTACTAGCCTGCTTGTCTCTTCTCTATGAATGTAGAAAATGGAACTATCTCTCGAAGCGCCTTTGAGTAATGATTCAATTCTCTTTCTAGGCCATATATGTCCAATGATGATTGGGTGAGAATTTTTTCCCTATCATCCTCAGGAGTTGGTGAGATTCCATTTTGAAAATTAGTAGTTCCCCCAAACATTGTCTTACAAGAGCCCTCATTGCCGTTCCTCCAGCTTTTTGAGACATGACAATGAAAATTTGGTCTTTCTTATCAATGCTTGTTTTGACCTCATTTTCTTTGAAGTACATTTCATTTTCATCCTTGGTTTGATTACGACTGAAAGTGTTTCCAGTATGCTGTTGAATATTTGCTAGTTGACTATCCTCGAGACCATAACAAAAAGTTGTTCTGTTAGAAGGACTACTTTTACATTTTGAAACACCATGCTTTTCATATCATGCTCCCTACTCTCCGTATGATTTCTACTAGAAGAAGAAGTATAGATCCGTTGCTGTGGAAGTAAGTCGAAATGAGCTTCTCTAGAAAATACATGCTGTCGCTGATTATATTCTCCTTGTCTGTAGCTTTGATAATGTTGGCATTGGCAATTTTGAGGTCTAAGGCGATGGAAATGTTGAGAATAATTGTTAGGAACAAAAGGAGCAACATTCCTAATAGGATCAATTCAATTTTCTTCATCTTTCGCTTCTTCATCTTGCTTTCGCGTCTTCATGTTTGGAATGAATATTGACATTGTTATCATACAGTGAAGAAGAAGTATAAAATCCTATTCGAGGGAAAAGTTTGATTTGGCGATTACTCGTACGTATTTTTCCTAAGTACGAGTATTGGAAACTTCAAGATTTTGGATACTGTACGAGTATTTACGTACGTAGAAACCAATTCATCATCAAGATTTGGATGGAGGGCAGACCGTTGACAGTTTAACGTTTTATCGGGAGGAGCTCCAGCAGGAAAAAGAAGAAGTTGAATCTACCGTGTGCACAACTGGGGGGGATAATTTTCACCTAATGGGACTCGCTATTTTTGACACCAAGGGCTTAAGTAACCATTTAGCTCGCTAGGAGGCCTCAGAAGCCTCTTCTGCACCATTATTGCTGCTGCTTTTCAACGAGCTCCCCGCGATGAACACACTAACAAACACAACAAATTCAATCAAAATACACTGCTACACTCCATTTCTTCAGTAACTTACGGAGAGTTTGATTCAAATCAACTATATAGACACTCCTGGAACAGATAGCGAAGGAGTCTCCGTAAGTTATGGAGAAGATATAGAGAAATTGAGTTGTTCATTCGTCTCTTGACTACAAATTTGATCATGACCACATCTTCACACGTCGACTGGTGAATCGATTCAATCTATCAAGGGAATTCAATCATACTATCTATTACTATTATTACTAAAGAATAGGTTCTAGTCTATATTATACCATTATGTAGTTTGAAAATGTGTAGAATGGAGGTATTGTTGGCGGAGAGATGTGTCGTTGAATCGTTTGATTGAAACCTACCTCTCTATTGCGGCCGGAATTTTTCATGGTTACTGGAGACTCCTTCGCATTATGTTCAAGGAGTATCTATAGATTCAATTACTGCAATAGTCTCTAGTAACTAGTGAAGAAATGATGCTACAGGCTAGGTATTTCAATTGAATTAGGTGTTAGTTTGTTGTTTGTTAGTGCTCTTATCGGGTGGAGGTCACCTTTCTTTTGGCGCGAGGTGAGCACTTCTGGAAAAGTGGAAATGTCTGAGCTAAATAATTTACTTAAGCCCGCCGTTAAATATTTTAACCGTCAAAAGGGGGGAGCAGTTGTGCACACGGTAGAATCATCAAAATGGAGAATAGGATCGCCGAATATTTTGTTGAAAAGGATGGTGAACTTTGGAAGTTCCAAAAATGGAAGGGTTTAGAAATTTCCTACGACTGATCAGTTGAGATAAGTCTTCTTAGATCTTTTTAGTCTAATGACCCGAACACTTCAACAAGATTCTAAGTTGGAGGCTTCCAAAGAGAAAGTTCTTTTGAAGACTGTTCTTTTGGAGACTGATCTTTTGAAGACTGTTCTTTTGAAGACCGTTCTTTTGAAGACTGTTCAATTAAAGACTGTTCAATTTAATTAAGACCGATCTTTAGGAGCTTATATCCTTTTTCTGGCTATTTTAACAATCCTCTTCTTTGTACATAAGGAGGCCGGCCTTCTCCCTCTAATTTCCTCTCCCCCTTTTCTTTCTTTAAATCGACGTCGTACATTTCTCTACTTTGAATGTATGTACTTTCACGTTACCTTCTTCGTATGTTTCTTTAGGTGGAATATAAAACTTGAGTCTAAAAGTGGGAAAACGACTTCAAATTCTGTACATCAGGCATCGGTCATACGACCCAGCAGTCTAGTCCAAAGCACCCAGTTCATTTTGAATCATCAAAGAACAGTTACTATTTGAGATCAAAATTTGACATAACATGAGAGGAAGAAGAATATCTTTTTATTGTCTTGTCACACCACTAAAGAAAGAAGCATGGTTTCTGTCCTTAATGTTGTTCTTGATCCATGTTTTTTCCTTTTGGATGAAGCTTTCATCTTTTAATTCCCCAGATACTGTGCTGTTTTTGGAAACAAGTGGAAATACTCGAAATGCAACTGAAGTACAAAATGATAGATTAACCCCCTCTGACAGCATTCCTGTTTTCTACAACGTCTACACTAGAGACTTGAATGCAACATCTATTGAGACCTCAAAATCAATTGTTGATGAACAAATGGATCACATGAAACCTTTTCATCAAGTACATGTGCGCTTTATCGGTACCTCATTTGCTATTAATAACACAAAGACAATTGAGTATGACAAAGAAGGAGATGAATTTGGAACACTCGAACTCCTACATAATTATTGTAAAGAGAACCCGACAGATACTGCGGTATATCTGCACAACAAAGGATCATTTCATCCCAAACCTGAAAATGATTCATTACGTAGATTCTTGACGAGAGGGGCCCTGTCACAAGAATGTGCAAACATGCCAGAGGATACATGCAACGTCTGTAGCTCACGAATGTCTCCACTACCCCATCCTCATACGTCTGGAAATATGTGGGTAGCCAAGTGTGAATACATTGCAAAGTTACAAAACCCTTTCAAATTTCAAAAGCAAATAGACTCATTGTATCCCAATCCCTTTCCTCGTGAATCTTGTACAGGTTCTGGCCGCTATGCTTCTGAACATTGGGTTCAGTCCCACCCAAGTATTATGCCTTGCGATCTTTCAACTGATAAAAATTTCACATGGGGCTATGCCAATGTTCCTGAAGCAGACTTTGAAATAGACCTGAGACCCGCACCAAGGTTTGATTACGAAATCTATGAGAAACTTCGCACTTGTCCTTCGCATACACTCCACCATCGTTTGAATGAATATCAGTTTTTATACAAAGAAAATCCTAGTTTATCCTGGTGGGGATGGAAATTCTATGAAAACACAACAAAAATTGAAGGTTCTTTTCTGGTGAATACTGAAACTTTTCACAATTTATACTGGGTAGAACTTCCCTCTAGCATCAAACGAGCTGGTACAATGATTGGATTCACACAACGCATGTGGGATGAAAAGAAGGAATGGCCACTGCTATTTGGAAAATTTTGGAAAGATATTAGTGAACATGAATTAAATTTGCTCAATTTTCTTGGATATTCAGAGGCAAATTGGAAAGTCAAACTAAGTCTTTCGCATACAGCACAAGATGAAACTGATATTATACCACCTTCCTTGCAAAAAAGTCGAGCAGGTGAAAATATTTCGAATGATTCAACCAAGACAAGTTGAAATTACGTATCATTATGATAGGAATATGCGTGTCTCCAACAAGAAAAAGAATGCTTGCTCGAGTAGCCATACGTCACCTCCAGCTTTTGCTACTCATGATATGGACCATCATCAACAACTACAGCAGCAGGAATATCCGAGAGCTTCATCAAACTCCAATAATCATCCTTTTGCATTCAATCAATCCTGAGACATCCGTACCAAATGACCATGATACTGCTCGACATAATGGTGAAGATAGGAATATGCGTGTCTCCAACAAGAAAAGGAATGCTTCTTCAAGTAGTTATAAACTTTTCTCTCTTCCTTTCTTTCTCATGATAGTGCTCCGTCTTCGCTTAAAATGAAGAATGGTCCTATGGTAATTTTCATCAACTTCAATTCATCCTGATCGTGTTGACGATGACGACCCTTCAATGAAAAAATTATCAAGGGTTGAAACATTCTATCCTACACTCCAGACTCTCTACAACAAGTATGGTGCAGAAATGTCGTCTTTCCGCCAAAAGATGGTTATTTAGTGTCAAAGATCAAATTCTTGCAAATTTACTGATTATGAAGTTGAGATGCTTTACATACTTATCAGAGAAAGCAAACCTCAACATGTTTTCGAAATGGAACCGAATAGAGGATTTAGCTCCCATTGGATTCTTAGTGTCCTTCATAAAACCGACAAAACTTCAAGACTGCATTCTTATGATATTAATACTAGTGTCCTGTTGAGCAGAATATAAACTTGCAATGACAAAGCATCTTTTCTGCAATTTATTCCTCTTCTTGCAATTATTTGCTCTTGTAACTATAGGTTAATCTAGCAACGCCTTTCATGACTCTAATTAGCGATAATAAAAATAACAATATACTACTATAAGATAAAAGAAGCTCATAGATGAACACTTTCAAAATACATTTACTTTATTTCAAAGACCTTTTTCCAATCGATTTGTTTGCATATTTTTATTGCATTCGACTCATTTGTGAAAGTCAAGGGGTGCTTCCGACTTTGACAAAACTTATGGAAACATGGAACATTCGATCCATCCGGTAGCTTTACATTTGCAGAGCGCTGAAAGGGTATCTTACTTTGTCCAAGTTTGGTGACAGTTATGTTTCTTTCGTCCACTATCCATTTCAGTAACATTTCACTGTTGCATCCACGCTTTCCAACTTTTGTCAAATCATCTGGCAGTAGTTTCATGCAAGCCTTGACATCTTTCTTCGATAGTTCTGAATAATAATTTCCAAATACGTCTGCAGTGTCACGTCGCGAAACTAGGATATGGTCATTTATTTCACTTGGTTGTAGAGGAGGATCCCTTGCATCACATGCAGGGATGAAAATGTCTCCACCTTTAGCTATAAGATTGCGTATGTCAAACTCTTTCAACCAGAGAGAGTCGTCACGAAGGAACATGACATAATCGTATTTAAAACCTTCTTCCTTTTCCCAATTGGTGGCAGTCTTCCACAAACTCTGTATTCAACATAGATTATGTAGGAAGTAAAAGACTTTTGCACAAAACTACTACTAGAGAAGAATTCAAGGGACTAGCAGGCCTGGAATTTTCTATCAAAATATAACTGGAGAGAGGATTACAATCTCTTCCCGGTTCCATCTATTCACACCACTTTCAAATGAATCCAAACAATATCAAAGATGTGGCAACCGAAACAAAAACTGCTTAGTTTTTACTACTTAGATCAGCTAGAGTAGAAAATATGCAAGTTCCAATTGATGTATTGTCCCAACAATAATATTCTCGATCCGGTCAGAAGAAGTTTAGATCTTCATAGCAAGCTCGAAATCCTAGACTAGTAGGGTACCGAAAAGGAACGGGGCTCTAGCTCTCTTCTCGAGGAGGTTTTAATAACAACAACTGGAGAGGTAAATCTAGCAACGCCTTTCATGACTCTAATTGGCTATCGATTATGAACATTACAATTACAATACTATTAGTCTACATAAGTTTGTGGCTTGAAGAAGCACATAGATGAACACTTTCAAAATACATTTACTTTATTTTAAAGACCTTTTTCCAATCGATTTGTTTGCATATTTTTATTGCATTCGACTCATTTGTGAAAGTCAAGGGGTGCTTCCGACTTTGACAAAACTTATGGAAACATGGAACATTCGATCCATCCGGTAGCTTTACATTTGCAGAGCGCTGAAAGGGTATCTTACTTTGTCCAAGTTTGGTGACAGTTATGTTTCTTTCGTCCACTATCCATTTCAGTAACATTTCACTGTTGCACCCACGCTTTCCACCTTTTGTCAAATCATCTGGCAGTAGTTTCATGCAAGCCTTGACATCTTTCTTCGATAGTTCTGAATAATAATTTCCAAATACGTCTGCAGTGTCACGTCGCGAAACTAGGATATGGTCATTTATTTCACTTGGTTGTAGAGGAGGATCCCTTGCATCACATGCAGGGATGAAAATGTCTCCACCTTTAGCTATAAGATTGCGTATGTCAAACTCTTTCAACCAGAGAGAGTCGTCACGAAGGAACATGACATAATCGTATTTAAAACCTTCTTCCTTTTCCCAATTGGTGGCAGTCTTCCACAAACTCTGTATAGCGAGATGCAACCTCAAAAGATTCCTATTTGCATTTGCAGTCCTTTGCGATATAGCAGCGTTTCTATTGTCAATGATAGGAAATCTTGAGTCTGGATCTTCGTCTGGGTGTTCTTGTAGGGCTCTTTCTCTTCTAGCGATAAGCATTGGCTCAGAATCGATATCAATAGATTTCTGCAAATTCACGGCACCTACAGACGAGGCCAGACTGGCAATTTTGGTTCGTATATATTCCTCTATGTCAACAAAATCTTCGACAGAAGAAGAAGGTAGTGTGGGATCTGGCTGAAGGCGGTCTGTGTATCCTGAGTCTGATCTGTAAGCTTTCATTCGAGCGGTGCTTAGTGACACATAATAGTCAACGGATGCTCTTTTTTTCATAGGTTTTATCAAATTTTTCAGAGCAGAATCAAAAATGAACCTATTCAAAGTACCCGCTACAATCACAGCAACTCTCGGCTTTGTTGACGTTGTGGTGGTCGTTGGTGGAGTCTCGTTGTCCTTGATCATTTCCTCATCAATATGTGTGTTGGAACTTGCTACACATCGAGAAAAGCTCCTATAGTACCAATGGCAGCCTCTCTTTGCAATGTGTAACATAGGTCTTTGATTTTCATTAATATATATGCGGTCGCGATATTCTTGACCAGTAACTTGCATATGAGGAGAAAGCCTCAACCCTGAGCTTGCTAGTACATGTGGAAATGAAATCTGATCTCGGTCGGAGAAACAGTGTATTTCATTGAGCCATGAACACCCAAAATCTCCATTAAATTTTCGGCAGGTTGAATCACGCATATCATAAACGATGAAGGCAGTATCAACAAGTGGATGCTGATTGTAAAATAACTGACTCGACTGTAGTGCTTCATTACTATGCATTTCCTCGTAGTGTTGACACTGGAGTCGTAGAGTTTCGAGATCATCAGATACAGTAGGTCTCTTTTCAGCAGAAGCAATAATAGCATCGCAATGAGCTTTAAAACTGACTGTCGAGGAGTCTCCAACAGAAGCTTTATCAGGAGGCAATCCCATGTAGCTCGAGCAAACACCATAGCGACCAACGGTACGATTGAAGTGTAGTAAGTAATCGCTTGGTAAACCGCGGGGCGAAGGCATATTGCCATGATTCGATTGAAGAAGTTTAGCATCCTGCCAAATCACTCTATCAGCCCAAGGGAAGAGTAGACCAGGATTCAGCTTCAAGATTTTTGTATTCCGACGGTTGTTCTTGTATGGCATTCTAGATGGGTCAATCACAATGAGCCGCTGGGAACCATCTGATGATAGAAGGTCTCCCGTATGATCGACATCAGTCACAAATTGGAAAAAGCAAGTTCCATGACGTCGAACCACTTTGATACTGTGGTCACCAAGAAAATCTGATGATCGCATCCATTGCTCATATTTGCTTCCAAGAGCAGCTCCGTAAACTACTAATTCTTTGCACTTGCTTGCAAACTTCTTTGCAATATCTTCTTGTAATTCTCTCAAATATTCTGCATTGTCTCCACAAAGCCCACAAGAGCGCTTATAGGAAGCAGAACTGAAAATAGAGCGATGTGGATCCTTCATACATGTACCATCTAATATCCAGGGAACATTCTTCTCTGGTGAATGGCATTGTATTCTCGGTTCCAATCCTACCGCTTGTCTCAAGAGTGTTGGTTTAGATACATTTCGAGACACCATGCTTTTCATATCATGCTCCTTACTCTCTGTATGATTGCTACTGGAAGAAGAGTAATCATACAAACGTTGCTTTTGAAGCAAGTCGAAATGAGCTTCTAAAAATACTTGCTGTCGCTGATTCTTCATCGACATATTGTCCTTGTCTGGAGCTTTGACAATGTTGGTACTGACAATTAGGTCTAAGGCGATAGAAATGTTGAGAATAATTGTTATCAACAAAAGGAGCAACATTCCCAATAGAATCAGTTCAATTTTTTTCATCTTTCGCTTCTTCATCTTTCGTATCTTCATATTTGATTTGGAATGAGAGGAGGCATTGTTGTGCGTCATAGAGAAGAAGAAGAAGTATAAAATCCTATTCGAGGGAAAAGTTTGATTTGGCGATTACTCGTACATATTTTTCCTATTGGAAAATGTCAAGATCTTGGAACATACGAGCGAATATTTACGTGATTTGGGATGGAGCAGAAGACAGTAGCTTGGGTAGGAGACGTTTTCTTTCTCAAAAGGGGGGCATCAATAAGACCTTGAATCAAAATGTCAAGATCTAGATCAGGATCGCCGAATTTCGGATGGGCTGGGGGAATTGTCACTTTTTTGGAAATGGAGAAATGTCTCGGTTTCACCGACTGCCTTAGAAGAGGGAGAACTTTTGATGACCCGAACAGGCCCTTTAGAGGAGATAGAGAGAGGGAAAGAATTTTGAGATCTTTTTAAAATGACCCGAGGGCCCTTTCCAAGACTGAAGTTCAAGAGTTCATGATTCTCTCAGAGGCTTCTCCCTTCTTGAACCCTGATCAGAAGAGGGTCTTTCTGTACTAATGACCTGAACACTTCAACCATTTCTTCTTCCCAAGAGATTACCTTTTTCAGAGAATCAGAGTTTTTTTTTAAGACCCGAGCACTTCAACCATTTATTTTTCCCAAGTTAGAACCCTTCCAGGGAAGGAGAACGAATGGAATTCTCTGAAAAAGAGATAGAAAAGGTCTCCCTGACGTCATCTTTGGACTCCAATGCTAGCTCGTCATTGGATTCTCATGAATATCCATCTGATCCACTGTTTTATCAATCCAACTTTTCCGTAGTTCTTATTATGTTGAAAGAGATGCTGACATGCACTGTAGAAATGGTTTTGACAGTGAAGGATCCCATCAACAATCAGACTGTATTACTTGTCCACAGTGGTGGAAGGCACAAACCTGGCGAAAAGATTGGAGGGATGTTACGTAATGGTTTGTCCTACATTTCATAGAGACGCAGTTTGGCCATCATAGATGCATCCATCGAACCAGCTTTGGGAATATACCTACAACACATTGAAAAAAGACGTCTATAACAGAGCGCTTTACAATTAACCTGAAAGACCAAGATTTACAAAATCTCATGTCATTGGATCAAGTGAAAGAGAGATAACAACACGGCTCTGCAATTAGATTTCAACCTCAAGGTGTTGACGTCGACATCGTCATTCCATTCAAGCAGAAGCAACCGAGTAAATAGTACTGATAAGTTCAAATTACTGGGTGTTGTCACTTGCTACGTAGATGGATCCATAATTTTCATCAGAGTGCTTTGAAAAGAAAGTCTCTCACTTCATTATATAGAAGACACAGTGGATTTACGCGGCCCGGTAACATTTATTCGTCATAAACTATATTATGAAATCCATGCCATTAGACGATCTGAAATTTTCTATTGACTCGGATCCTCTACTAAATCAATAATTATGACTTGCGAGATATTGCATCGATACCGTTTATGATGCTGCTGTCAAAGCCAATTGCGCTGACAGTTGTGTGCTCTGTCCAATCTAAAAAGGGCCTGTGCTGTTAGGTTGCCCCAACAAGTTTGTATATGTTCTTCATTCTTTCATAGCTGTGTGAGGTTGAGGAACCGTATCCTTTCATGGATGCTTGAGTTCTCCCCGCAGCATACATGTTTTGAATACTATTTCCTTGCTTGTCAGGCTTCTTTGTCAATAAGCAAGTACTGATTCATTTATTTCTGTGTGGGCTTTGACTGGTGAAAGTCCAGTAGCCAAACATTACTATAAAAAATAACATATGTTTTACTCTTTTCTATTTTGGCAACATTAGTTCGTTGTCATGTAATGTACAATCATGTGACATTCTATTGTGATATTGTTGTAACATAGCTCTGTATTTATTTACTTCCCCCTTCTTCATCTATGTCTGGTCACGATATTTTCGTTCGACAGATTCTATTAACACTGCCATATTTTCGTCCGTGGATTCTCTCAGTAGAAATGCATTCCACTATAGTTGTTCACGGCTTTTGTAAGCAATTTCTGAAGAAAAGTACTACAGCATCTTTAAAACAATCACATCACATAGCATTGGTCGATACAATCCAAGTCTTTCTCTATCTGCTTGAGTATTGTATTTGTACATCACTTTGACATTCATGACAACTATTCATACAGTTCATACAGAGCCCACACTCCAACAATAATTTCTCCTAGCAGGTAGACGAAATTGGATTGATAATCCTGAACAAGGTGTAATACCAATCAATTCGCCTCCTGACTTCTTACCAACAGGGACAGACTAGACAAAAACATACAAAGTGGTACTTGACTCTTCTTGACTTCTTCCAGAGAGACATCATTCTTTATCAACATAGATTGTAGGTAGGAAGTAAAAGACTTTTGCACAAAACTACAAACAGAGAAGAATTCCAGGAACTGGCAGCCCTGGGATTTTGTATAAAATAGAACTGGACACAAAGATCGACAATTTCAAATACATTTACTTTATTTCAAAGACCTTTTTCCAATCGATTTGTTTGCATATTTTTATTGCATTCGACTCATTTGTGAAAGTCAAGGGGTGCTTTCGACTTTGACAAAACTTATGGAAACATGGAACATTCGATCCATCCGGTAGCTTTACATTTGCAGAGCGCTGAAAGGGTAGCTTACTTTGTCCAAGTTTGGTGACAGTTATGTTTCTTTCGTCCACTATCCATTTCAGTAACATTTCACTGTTGCACCCACGCTTTCCACCTTTTGTCAGATCATCTGGCAGTAGTTTCATGCAAGCCTTGACATCTTTCTTCGATAGTTCTGAATAATAATTTCCAAATACGTCTGCAGTGTCACGTCGCGAAACTAGGATATGGTCATTTATTTCACTTGGTTGTAGAGGAGGATCCCTTGCATCACATGCAGGGATGAAAATGTCTCCACCTTTAGATAGAAGATTGCGTATGTCAAACTCTTTCAACCAGAGAGAGTCGTCACGAAGGAACATGACATAATCGTATTTAAAACCTTCTTCGTTTTCCCAATTGGTGGCAGTCTTCCACAAACTCTGTATAGCGAGATGCAACCTCAAAAGATTCCTATTTGCATTTGCAGTCCTTTGCGATATAGCAGCGTTTCTATTGTCAATGATAGGAAATCTTGAGTCTGGATCTTCGTCTGGGTGTTCTTGTAGGGCTCTTTCTCTTCTAGCGATAAGCATTGGCTCAGAATCTATATCAATAGATTCCTGCAAATACACGGCACCTACAGACGAGGCCAGACTGGCAATTTTGGTTCGTATATATTCCTCTATGTCAACAAAATCTTCGACAGAAGAAGAAGGTAGTGTGGGATCTGGCTGAAGGCGGTCTGTGTATCCTGAGTCTGACCTGTAAGCTTTCATTCGAGCGGTGCTTAGTGACACATAATAGTCAACGGATGCTCTTTTTTTCATAGGTTTTATCAAATTTTTCAGAGCAGAATCAAAAATGAACCTATTCAAAGTACCCGCTACAATCACAGCAACTCTCGGCTTTGTTGACGTTGTGGTGGTCGTTGGTGGAGTCTCGTTGTCCTTGATCATTTCCTCATCAATATGCGTGTTGGAACTTGCTACACATCGAGAAAAGCTCCTATAGTACCAATGGCAGCCTCTCTTTGCAATGTGTAACATAGGTCTTTGCTTTTCATTAATATATATGCGGTCGCGATATTCTTGACCAGAAACTTGCATATGAGGAGAAAGCCTCAACCCTGAGCTTGCTAGTACATGTGGAAATGAAATCTGATCTCGGTCGGAGAAACAGTGTATTTCACTGAGCCATGAACACCCAAAATCTCCATTAAATTTGCGGCAGGTTGAATTACGCATATCATAAACGATGAAGGCAGTATCAACAAGTGGATGCTGATTGTAAAATAACTGACTCGACTGTAGTGCTTCATTACTATGCATTTCCTCGTAGTGTTGACACTGGAGTCGTAGAGTTTCGAGATCATCAGATACAGTAGGTCTCTTTTCAGCAGAAGCAATAATAGCATCGCAATGAGCTTTAAAACTGACTGTCGAGGAGTCTCCAACAGAAGCTTTATCAGGAGGCAATCCCATGTAGCTCGAGCAAACACCATAGCGACCAACGGTACGATTGAAGTGTAGTAAGTAATCGCTTGGTAAACCGCGGGGCGAAGGCATATTGCCATGATTCGATTGAAGAAGTTTAGCATCCTGCCAAATCACTCTATCAGCCCAAGGGAAGAGTAGACCAGGATTCAGCTTCAAGATTTTTGTATTCCGACGGTTGTTCTTGTATGGCATTCTAGATGGGTCAATCACAATGAGCCGCTGGGAACCATCTGATGATAGAAGGTCTCCCGTATGATCGACATCAGTCACAAATTGGAAAAAGCAAGTTCCATGACGTCGAACCACTTTGATACTATGGTCACCAAGAAAATTTGATGATCGCATCCATTGCTCATATTTGCTTCCAAGAGCAGCTCCGTAAACTACTAATTCTTTGCACTTCTTTGCAAACTTCTTTGCAATATCTTCTTGTAATTCTCTCAAATATTCTGCACCATTTCCGCAAAGCCCACAAGTGCGCTTATAGGAAGCAGAACTGAAAATAGAGCGATGTGGATCCTTCATACATGTACCATCTAATATCCAGGGAACATTCTTCTCTGGTGAATGGCATTGTATTCTCGGTTCCAATCCTACAGCTTGTCTCAAGAGTGTTGGTTTAGATACATTTCGAGACGCCATGCTTTTCATATCATGCTCCTTACTCTCTGTATGATTGCTACTGGAAGAAGAGTAATCATACAAACGTTGCTTTTGAAGTAAGTCGAAATGAGCTCTAGAAAATGCTTGCTGTCGCTGATTGTTAATCGACATATTGTCCTTGTCTGGAGCTTTGATAATGTTGGCATTGACAATCTTTAGGTCTAAGGCGATAGAAATGTTGAGAATAATTGTTGTTAACAAAAGGAGCAACATTCCCAATAGAATCAGTTCAATTTTTTTCATCTTTCGCTTCTTCATCTTTCGTATCTTCATATTTGATTTGGAATGAGAGGAGGCATTGTTGTGCGTCATAGAGAAGAAGAAGAAGTATAAAATCCTATTCGAGGGAAAAGTTTGATTTGGCGATTACTCGTACATATTTTTCCTATTGGAAAATGTCAAGATCTTGGAACATACGAGCGAATATTTACGTGATTTGGGATGGAGCAGAAGACAGTAGCTTGGGTAGGAGACGTTTTCTTTCTCAAAAGGGGGGCATCAATAAGACCTTGAATCAAAATGTCAAGATCTAGATCAGGATCGCCGAATTTCGGATGGGCTGGGGGAATTGTCACTTTTCTACACACACGAAAAACGTTGACCGGTCAAAGCTCTGGTCTACACAAAAAGTGATGACACTACTAACGGACATGGTAAAAATACATGTACAATTGAAAAAATAATATTGTAAAAATAATAAAGCCACAGCATAAGCATCTTCTATGTGTTTAAATGTATATCTTTTGTTGTGGAACTGTATTCATTTTTTATGTTTTCGATGAGTTACCGACATGATGGATACCGACATTTCTACGTGAATCTGGTGTCCATCTACCGTACAAACCATACCAGAGAGTTGAGTATTAAAAAATAATGAAGAAATAAAAAAATCAATATAGTTCCAATACAAAAGATGTATATTTATACATATGGAAGATGGTTATGCAATGGTTTTGCTATTTCTACAATATTTTTTCACTTGTGACAACAACCTCTACGTGGCATTCACCGTACAAACCATACCAGAGGGTTGAGTTTCAAAAATTGGCAAAAAATGAAAAAATCGCTAATGTACCAATACAAAACATGTGTATTTGTGCGTGTTGAAGATGGTTGTGCTATTGGTTTTTTATTTCTGGAATATTTTTTTTCATTCTTCATTGTATTTTGGCTATGTCCGTTGGTAGTGTGCTTGCTTTCCCAGGAGTGAAAAGGGAAAAGTGGTCAAAGTTTTTCCACTGGTCAACGTTTTTCGTGCGTGTAGTTTTTTGGAAATGGAGAAATGTCTCGGTTTCACCGACTGCCTTAGAAGAGGGAGAACTTTTGATGACCCGAACAGGCCCTTTAGAGGAGATAGAGAGAGGGAAAGAATTTTGAGATCTTTTTAAAATGACCCGAGGGCCCTTTCCAAGACTGAAGTTCAAGAGTTCATGATTCTCTCAGAGGCTTCTCCCTTCTTGAACCCTGATCAGAAGAGGGTCTTTCTGTACTAATGACCTGAACACTTCAACCATTTCTTCTTCCCAAGAGATTACCTTTTTCAGAGAATCAGAGTTTTTTTTTAAGACCCGAGCACTTCAACCATTTATTTTTCCCAAGTTAGAACCCTTCCAGGGAAGGAGAACGAATGGAATTCTCTGAAAAAGAGATAGAAAAGGTCTCCCTGACGTCATCTTTGGACTCCAATGCTAGCTCGTCATTGGATTCTCATGAATATCCATCTGATCCACTGTTTTATCAATCCAACTTTTCCGTAGTTCTTATTATGTTGAAAGAGATGCTGACATGCACTGTAGAAATGGTTTTGACAGTGAAGGATCCCATCAACAATCAGACTGTATTACTTGTCCACAGTGGTGGAAGGCACAAACCTGGCGAAAAGATTGGAGGGATGTTACGTAATGGTTTGTCCTACATTTCATAGAGACGCAGTTTGGCCATCATAGATGCATCCATCGAACCAGCTTTGGGAATATACCTACAACACATTGAAAAAAGACGTCTATAACAGAGCGCTTTACAATTAACCTGAAAGACCAAGATTTACAAAATCTCATGTCATTGGATCAAGTGAAAGAGAGATAACAACACGGCTCTGCAATTAGATTTCAACCTCAAGGTGTTGACGTCGACATCGTCATTCCATTCAAGCAGAAGCAACCGAGTAAATGGTACTGATAAGTTCAAATTACTGGGTGTTGTCACTTGCTACGTAGATGGATCCATAATTTTCATCAGAGTGCTTTGAAAAGAAAGTCTCTCACTTCATTATATAGAAGACACAGTGGATTTACGCGGCCCGGTAACATTTATTCGTCATAAACTATATTATGAAATCCATGCCATTAGACGATCTGAAATTTTCTATTGACTCGGATCCTCTACTAAATCAATAATTATGACTTGCGAGATATTGCATCGATACCGTTTATGATGCTGCTGTCAAAGCCAATTGCGCTGACAGTTGTGTGCTCTGTCCAATCTAAAAAGGGCCTGTGCTGTTAGGTTGCCCCAACAAGTTTGTATATGTTCTTCATTCTTTCATAGCTGTGTGAGGTTGAGGAACCGTATCCTTTCATGGATGCTTGAGTTCTCCCCGCAGCATACATGTTTTGAATACTATTTCCTTGCTTGTCAGGCTTCTTTGTCAATAAGCAAGTACTGATTCATTTATTTCTGTGTGGGCTTTGACTGGTGAAAGTCCAGTAGCCAAACATTACTATAAAAAATAACATATGTTTTACTCTTTTCTATTTTGGCAACATTAGTTCGTTGTCATGTAATGTACAATCATGTGACATTCTATTGTGATATTGTTGTAACATAGCTCTGTATTTATTTACTTCCCCCTTCTTCATCTATGTCTGGTCACGATATTTTCGTTCGACAGATTCTATTAACACTGCCATATTTTCGTCCGTGGATTCTCTCAGTAGAAATGCATTCCACTATAGTTGTTCACGGCTTTTGTAAGCAATTTCTGAAGAAAAGTACTACAGCATCTTTAAAACAATCACATCACATAGCATTGGTCGATACAATCCAAGTCTTTCTCTATCTGCTTGAGTATTGTATTTGTACATCACTTTGACATTCATGACAACTATTCATACAGTTCATACAGAGCCCACACTCCAACAATAATTTCTCCTAGCAGGTAGACGAAATTGGATTGATAATCCTGAACAAGGTGTAATACCAATCAATTCGCCTCCTGACTTCTTACCAACAGGGACAGACTAGACAAAAACATACAAAGTGGTACTTGACTCTTCTTGACTTCTTCCAGAGAGACATCATTCTTTATCAACATAGATTGTAGGTAGGAAGTAAAAGACTTTTGCACAAAACTACAAACAGAGAAGAATTCCAGGAACTGGCAGCCCTGGGATTTTGTATAAAATAGAACTGGACACAAAGATCGACAATTTCAAATACATTTACTTTATTTCAAAGACCTTTTTCCAATCGATTTGTTTGCATATTTTTATTGCATTCGACTCATTTGTGAAAGTCAAGGGGTGCTTTCGACTTTGACAAAACTTATGGAAACATGGAACATTCGATCCATCCGGTAGCTTTACATTTGCAGAGCGCTGAAAGGGTAGCTTACTTTGTCCAAGTTTGGTGACAGTTATGTTTCTTTCGTCCACTATCCATTTCAGTAACATTTCACTGTTGCACCCACGCTTTCCACCTTTTGTCAGATCATCTGGCAGTAGTTTCATGCAACCCTTGACATCTTTCTTCGATAGTTCTGAATAATAATTTCCAAATACGTCTGCAGTGTCACGTCGCGAAACTAGGATATGGTCATTTATTTCACTTGGTTGTAGAGGAGGATCCCTTGCATCACATGCAGGGATGAAAATGTCTCCACCTTTAGCTATAAGGTTGCGTATGTCAAACTCTTTCAACCAGAGAGAGTCGTCACGAAGGAGCATGACATAATCGTACTTAAAACCTTCTTCGTTTTCCCAATTGGTGGCAGTCTTCCACAAACTCTGTATAGCGAGATGCAACCTCAAAAGATTCCTATTTGCATTTGCAGTCCTTTGCGATATAGCAGCGTTTCTATTGTCAATGATAGGAAATCTTGAGTCTGGATCTTCGTCTGGGTGTTCTTGTAGGGCTCTTTCTCTTCTAGCGATAAGCATTGGCTCAGAATCTATATCAATAGATTCCTGCAAATACACGGCACCTACAGACGAGGCCAGACTGGCAATTTTGGTTCGTATATATTCCTCTATGTCAACAAAATCTTCAACAGAAGAAGAAGGTAGTGTGGGATCTGGCTGAAGGCGGTCTGTGTATCCTGAGTCTGACCTGTAAGCTTTCATTCGAGCAGTGCTTAGTGACACATAATAGTCAACGGATGCTCTTTTTTTCATAGGTTTTATCAAATTTTTCAGAGCAGAATCAAAAATGAACCTATTCAAAGTACCCGCTACAATCACAGCAACTCTCGGCTTTGTTGACGTTGTGGTGGTCGTTGGTGGAGTCTCGTTGTCCTTGATCATTTCCTCATCAATATGTGTGTTGGAACTTGCTACACATCGAGAAAAGCTCCTATAGTACCAATGGCAGCCTCTCTTTGCAATGTGTAACATAGGTCTTTGCTTTTCATTAATATATATGCGGTCGCGATATTCTTGACCAGAAACTTGCATATGAGGAGAAAGCCTCAACCCTGAGCTTGCTAGTACATGTGGAAATGAAATCTGATCTCGGTCGGAGAAACAGTGTATTTCACTGAGCCATGAACACCCAAAATCTCCATTAAATTTGCGGCAGGTTGAATTACGCATATCATAAACGATGAAGGCAGTATCAACAAGTGGATGCTGATTGTAAAATAACTGACTCGACTGTAGTGCTTCATTACTATGCAATCCCTCGTAGTGTTGACACTGGAGTCGTAGAGTTTCGAGATCATCAGATACAGTAGGTCTCTTCTCAGCAGAAGCAATAATAGCATCGCAATGAGCTTTAAAACTGACTGTCGAGGAGTCTCCAACAGAAGCTTTATCAGGAGGCAATCCCATGTAGCTCGAGCAAACACCATAGCGACCAACGGTACGATTGAAGTGTAGTAAGTAATCGCTTGGTAAACCACGGGGCGAAGGCATATTGCCATGATTCGATTGAAGAAGTTTAGCATCCTGCCAAATCACTCTATCAGCCCAAGGGAAGAGTAGACCAGGATTAAGCTTCAAGATTTTTGTATTCCGACGGTTGTTCTTGTATGGCATTCTAGATGGGTCAATCACAATGAGCCGCTGGGAACCATCTGCTGATAGAAGGTCTCCCGTATGATCAACATCAGTCACAAATTGGAAAAAGCAAGTTCCATGACGTCGAACCACTTTGATACTATGGTCACCAAGAAAATTTGATGATCGCATCCATTGCTCATATTTGCTTCCAAGAGCAGCTCCGTAAACTACTAATTCTTTGCACTTCTTTGCAAACTTCTTTGCAATATCTTCTTGCAATTCTCTCAAATATTCTGCATTGTCTCCACAAAGCCCACAAGTGCGCTTATAGGAAGCAGAACTGAAAATAGAGCGATGTGGATCCTTCATACATGTACCATCTAATATCCACGGAACATTCTTCTCTGGTGAATGGCATTGTATTTTCGGTGCCAATCCTACTGCTTGTCTCAAGAGTGTTGGTTTAGATACATTTCGAGACACCATGCTTTTCATATCATGCTCCTTACTCTCTGTATGATTGCTACTGGAAGAAGAGTAATCATACAAACGTTGCTGTTGAAGTAAGTCGAAATGAGCTTCTAAAAATACTTGCTGTCGCTGATTCTTCATCGACATGTTGTCCTTGTCTGGAACTTTGATAATGTTGGTACTGACAATTAGGTCTAAGGCGATAGAAATGTTGAGAATAATTGTTATCAACAAAAGGAGCAACATTCCCAATAGAATCAATTCAATTCTCTTCATATTTCGCTTATTCATCTTTCGCATCTTCATGTTATAGTTTGGAATGAATAGATGCATTGTTGTCATAGAGTACGTAGAAGAAGAAGTATGAAATTCTGCTTGAGGGAAAAGTTTGATTTGGCGATTACTCGTACATATTTTTCCTATTGGAAAATGTCAAGATCTTGGAACATACGAATATTTACGTGTTTTTGGATGGAGCAAACGATATCTTGGGTAGGAGGTGTTTTCT